>JAACJT020000031.1:11790417-11800935 GCA_009936485.2 Gymnarchus niloticus | reverse complement strand
TCCATCAATTAACAGCATTTCACCAACTGAACTGCAGAAGTTTAAATTTTACTAGATCCAACTCCATTAATAAATAAAACTCTAACAACAACAGCAAACAGTTTGATAAATATTACGACTTTCAGTTAATTTAACATACCACCATGCTTAAAAGACAGCCATAAATAATAATTTAAACCAGTTTCCCGGGTGATTAAATAGTTAAATAAAACATTCAGAAAATAAAAATCAGCACATTATCAGATTAGTTCTCATTTTTTTGAGAGATTTTTTTTCTTCTCCCTGGGGTGATTAAACAAATATATAATAAAACCTATGTTTTATGGCTCTTGGTACCTAAGTTACCGTTTTGGTTCCGCTTACCATCCTCCCTCCAGCTGTCACTTCAATTTTCGTCCCGCCCATCATGACTAAACGGCTTCCTATTGGCTGAAAGCTGCTACCGAGGCCGGTTACGTATGAGCTATTGGCGCGCGGTGTGAACATGGACAAGACCGTCAGATTGGAAGTAAGACTACTTAGCCTGTCTTTTTAGCACTTCAAAATGTACAGGAAAACGAAGTGACAAAAACACGGTAACATTTGTATAGGCGATCGGCTTGTGTTGTCTCATCTCCTGATATAGCTCTAAGTCGCAGAACCACTTTTAAATTTGTGTAACTATCGTGTCGATAGCTTTGCTAGCATAGCCATTAGCCTTCTTCGAAGTTATTTGCTAACGTTTTATTCAGTATTGTTAGGTATTTACCAAATTTTGGTGAAGAGATTCTTATCTCTTGTTAAGTGTTCTACGCTTTATTATGTATTAGTTTGTTACAATTGTTATAGCCAACCAAATGAAACACTAGTTGACATAGTCGATTACCTGTCTCACTAGTCTTATCCTGAATCCTTAAATACATAATATGTTAAAATGTCCCCACAATGACTTCTAAGTGCGTTTGTCTTTCGTTCCAGGCTAATCAGGAAAACAGGAAAACGCTATTTCTATGGTGAATATGTGCAAAAGATGTTGCAAGTGCTAAGTCAACACAGTAGAGAAGGTGAGGTCTGCTGGTTAGTGAGCTTTTGTGGCTACCTGTATATTATATTGTTAAAGTGAAATCTTGATTTAACCCCTTACTTATAGTAATAGCTTTGAAAAAAGTAGTTTTATGTAAATATTTCCTTGCAAGTGCAAACATGTCCTAATTATTATGGTTGTTTTTGGCTGATGTATTCTGTGTGCAGAATTGGGACCACTTAACCCAGACTGGTTTGAGGTGCTGACTGTAAAAGCCTCTACCAGATCTGGAGATGGGGACTCTGGTCAAAAACCTGGGAATTCCAAGGCCTCATGTGAGAAGGAGGCACCTCTGGAGAATCCAGCTGTGTACGGCCAAATGTTCTCCACACCTAGGATCTTTCGGGGTCAAGAGAGACTGTCACAAAATCTGATATCCCAGGATGTGGAGCTGCACTCCTGTGAAAGAGGTTATGGTGAGTTTCAGTGGGTTGAGAGTGGATCTGTTTCTGTATTACTTGCCTGTTGCATACAAAAAAACAGCTTTATGGACTTGACGTTTTTTTGTTTTTTTTTTTTTAACTCATAAATGTGTAGGGGCAGAAAGATTGCCCTGGGTGGATACCAGTCCTTGTTTATTTGGATCTGCAATTAAAAGGTATATATGCTTGTCTGTGACTATTGTTGTAAAGGAACAGAAATGTTTATTTACCATATAAAGCAAGGTTTAAAATGCCATTTTATACCTATTGGACAGCAAATGAATACTAGTAATGGATGTAGAATTTGGCGCAGTTGTACTGTGTATTCAAACATGTCTAACTTTATATGGATGAGATGTAAATATACAGTATACATATACACACCTACATTAGCACATACAATTGAGGCCATAAAGCATTTAAACTTAGTATATTCAATTAATGAGTGAGAAAGGAGGTTTATTACAATGGGGAAAAAAACAGCAATAGTTCAGTCCCTTTATCTACTAACTGCTTGTCCCTTATAGGATCATAAGGGGTTACAGTCTTGATTTGGAATATTCCTAAACACCTGAAAGTTAAAGGCACAGGTTTAGTGGGGTTTACAATAATTCTAATTTTTTGTTTAATTAGTATGTATGTTTTGTGTGAGAAATGTATTGCTTTCCAGAGATGCTGTTAGTAACCACCATAGAAATCAACCTTCGAAATGTTTTTTAGGTAAGATTCCAAGATTACATCTTACAGTGGTTGTTCTGGCAATGTGTTGTATCACTGTCTACAAATGAATACAGATTCTTACCCTATGATTTTTTTTTTATTTGCTAAATCTGCTGAAAGTTTAACCAAAGTCTTGTTTTTTATCATTTCATTCAGATGAGCTGATGGACCCACCAGGAAGCTCTTTGGTATGTGCAAAACTTTGTTCTTATTAAAAATGTTTTACAAGCTTGTCATCAGGTAATGAAACAGCTGTTACCACTTTTTCTGTTATTATTCAGCCCTTGTCAGCCAAACGCATTTCTGAAAGCTTGGGAGCACAGATTGATCCTGATGTGTCCTGGACCAGTTCTCTGAACACACCACCAGTTATGTCTCCCACTGTCATTCTGAGTAAGGATGTTTTTCTGCCTTTTTAGTAGCATTTGGAAGGATTTATATTTGTAGTAATTCTATTTATCTGGTCATCTTTAGCCAAGACTGACAACATTTCATGCCCGGTAACCTGCTCTGGAGAGAAACGAGTTTTTGTAAGTAAATATAAGTGGTGCAGAATTTTTTTTTTTTTTCCCTTGCATTAAATTAAGGAACATTGAATTTACTTAAATGTCACTGTGGTTTGAAAAAGGTGATTTAATTGATATCTGCATCTTATAGATTTGGTTTCTGTAATTTTCCAGTTAGTACGCAAGCTCTTCCCTTCTCTCTCTGAAGCTTCTGGAATCCCAAAACCATCACTGGAAAAAAGCACAGAATTGCTGCAGTCTGGTGAGTCACTCCCATATAATCCCATTTGTACCTTTACTGTAGTAACAACATTATACGTATTATGTAAATAGCATATCTATCCATTTTTCCAAACCTGCTTATCTAGTGCAAGCTCTTGGAGGGCCTAGAGCCTTTTCCAGGAAATAAGGGTCATACATTGAAGGCAGAGGATATGCTGGACAGGATACCAGTTCTTTAGATGACTTGCATTCACTCATTGAGCAATTTAGAAACACCAGTTCACTTAACTGCATGTTTTTGGACTGCAGGAGGAAACCAGAATACTAGGGGTCCATTCCAGGAAGCAGATTTAACAAATTCTACGTTTAATCCTGAATGGAGAAAACTGAAAACCCGTCTTCAAGATTTGTCAGTTCCTCAACTCTCCCTGAATTTGTCCAGTCAGAATTCAGGTTATAATATAGGATATGTTAAGCCTGCTTTCTGGAACAGGGCCCTTGAACAAATATGTGCAAACATAAAATTTCACTCCACAGAGCTAGTCCATATCCCTGGAGATGCAAAACTACAATGCCAGTCACCAAACAACTGTGCTACCCTAAATAACCCAAATAAATAGAGTGTGGAATTTAATATTAGTAATTTTAAGATGCTTTCTGCCTTTCAGTTGTCTAGATTTTGTGTCATGACTGTTTCAACACTATACCAACAGATGATGTTACCCAGTTGGGTAAGATGGACTGCATTGGAGAAGCATCATCAAATATCAAAGCAAACTTGTGGAAGCAGAACCTGCCAGAGGCCATTCAGGATGGAGAAGTTCGCAGCACAGTAGCCCGGGTGCTGGATGGAACTGAGGATGTTCTCTCAATTTTTTTCAACAACAGTCACGATAGTTCGTTGAGGAAAGTGAAGGCTGGCGAGAGCGTCAAGAGGAATGAGAGCAGTTCAGTGAGGAAAGGGTTGCTAGCTAGCCCCTTGAGAGTGGCCTCCACAGACATGACATCGGAGTTTTGCAAGCAGCCAGTCCAAAAATCTGGAGATGAATCCCAGCTGAGCAGTGATGGCTCTTTCCCTTCTTATAAGACACAAAATCCTCAGAATTGTGTGATAATTCCATGGACTCCAATGATTTTGCCTGATTCAATTTCAGATCCTTTGCCCGAAGGGGACCCTATTGTTCATACAGACAGATCAGGAAAAGAGTTGGTTGATGGGATTTTATCTAGAGGATCTAATTCTGTTCTTCCTGAATGGAAAGACATTGTACGTAACCAAGGCAACAACAGGGAACAATGTCCAAGTTCTCCTAATACAGAGAACAGGGGACCAGAAAGTTGGCAAATAGAGAGTTTGACCACAGATATCCTCCTACCAAAGGTCCAGCTGCCTGGCGTGGACCATAACTGTGACCCTACTGGAGATATTACACATAACATGGCCGTAGATGGCTTACAACACAATGTTGAGGCGCCGAAAGAAACGTCAGTCACCCAGGCTGATGGGTCTTTGTCTGAGGGTTCATTGAAGGACTGTCTTGCTATGATGTCTACTCAGAAACCTTCCAGGAAGTTTGTGTATTCTCTGCTTACTCCAAACCCGTCCAGTTATGCAGTCGAAAGCACAGGAACCTACCACCAGTTTGCCTCTGCATCGCCTGTAGTTTCACTTTCAGGTAAAAATGTCTTCATTTGTGATATGTACTAAAATACATATCATTTTTGCATTACCTTTTTTTTTTTTTTTTTCTGTCAGCAGGTTCAACAGTTAAGAAGCAATCTAGTAGTGTCATACCATGCATTGATGGAGAGGATTGTGGTGGTGTCAAGGACTCACTGGATTATAAAAACCATGCATATGAAAAACAGGACAGTACAGAAGCAAAGAATGTTGTGCTTACAGGATCATGCAAGGAGAACACTCAACAGGTATGCTTTGGTTATACAGAGGAGCCAACCAAAGCTGTCTCCTCTACCAGAGACTGCAGCAGTAAGGTAACTTTCCAAACAGATGTCCAAAATGGTTCCATGGACACATCTTGCTTTGCTATACAGAGAGAGATTACCAGGAACCTACCAGAAAAATCAATCATTAGTGAACCCGACTCGAATGGAAAAATTCACTTGTCTGCTGACCAGCAAGATGTCTCTGTTAATAGTGGCCTTGCTCATACATTCCCCACAGTCCTCAATGAATCATCATGGATTCCAGAACAGAGTGACTGTAGTATATCTAAGACAGTGAACACAATATATAGTCAAAGGCGTGAGAGCAACTGTCATACTGCTTTGTCTGATGTTTTCAATGTTCCTCAGTTATTAGATGGTATTGGCAACCCTAGCAAGGAAAAGCTGGAGGTTGGTTTTAGAACTGCTAGTGAAAAGATCATTTCTCTGCCTTTTGAAGCAATACAAAGAGCAAAAGCTTTCCTCAACGAAGCAGCAGAGAGTAACTTCACAGGAAAAGCTACGGCTAATAAAGACATGCCAGTAAATGGTATGGCTCACAATGCAAAATGGACCACAGAATCTGGCATCAAAAGTAACTGCCAAAGTTCACAACATACTGATAAATATCCTAAGAGTGTTAACATGGACGTTGGACAGTTGAATAGATCAGATCCCCAGAATGCCATCGATGTCCACATTCATTCCAATAGGCAGTCAAGTTTCAAGCTTAGTGCTTTCAAAACTGCCTCTGACGATGCAATTCAAGTGACATCCGCAAATC
Source organism: Gymnarchus niloticus (assembly GCA_009936485.2). Classification (NCBI taxonomy): domain Eukaryota; kingdom Metazoa; phylum Chordata; class Actinopteri; order Osteoglossiformes; family Gymnarchidae; genus Gymnarchus; species Gymnarchus niloticus. Next base: position 11,795,271 of record JAACJT020000031.1, on the reverse strand, counting down.
TCAAAAGAGCCAGGAAGCTGTTTAATGAAATGGGTTATGAGAGACATCCTGAGAAATGTTTAACTGCCACCAGTGCCAGCAATGGAACAGGAATGACTGAAGATGGTGGCTGCATAGTAAAATCCTTTGTGGCCCCAGGGGCTGTGCATTCATCTGTGCAGGGTTGCTTGGAAGCTCACTGTTATCTGACTGCCTCTCAAAAGGCTGATGTTACGGAACTCTGTAGCCTTCTGGAAGAGGCAGACAGCCAGTTTGATTTCACACAGTTTAAGCAAGCAAATATGGACTCGAGTAAAACAGATGTGGCTTCCCCTGGCAGTTCCTCCAATAAGGAGCTGGATCCTGATTTTTTGACAGGAATAGACTTTGATGATAGTTTCACCAACCTTGGACATGGAAGAAGATCAGCTGTAACTGAAGTAACGGCACCAGAAAATCCTGACCTAAAGTATAATGGGCAAGGAATTGTGGCCAGAGCTAAGGCCATGGAAATGTCAAGCTGTGGTCCAAACAGTGTAACTGACAAAGGATCAGAAAAGTCATTGCATGCTAATGATGCGCATAAATCATCGGTCTCTGAGGTCATAGCCAACTCCAGAAACTGTGGTGGCTTTTACTCTGCCCGGGGTGAGAAAATTACTGTTTCTGCGGAGAATATCAAAAGGGCTTCAGCTGTATTTGATGGTTTAGATCTTTTCTGTACTTCAACCTCAGAAGCTACTGAGGATTTGAGTTCATCAGAAGAGAAGGTTAATGTGTTGCAGAGTGACATTTTAAAAAGTGTTGTGCAAGACTCGTTAAGTAACATGTCTTATTGCTCTTATGAACAGAGTGCAGCATGCAGTGGGAAAATGAAGGAATTCTTACAAAAAGACTTACTAACCACCTCTGTGTTGGGGGTAAATAGGGACTTGAATGAAATGAAAAATGCTAAAAATAGCACTGGCATTTCTCAGCATTCTTTGGGCTTCAGAATTGCTAGTGGAAATGCTGTGAGCATCTCTGATATCTCTCTGAGCAAAGCAACAGCAATTTTTGCAGATTTTGAAGATGCAAGTATAAATGTACTTGGACATCAATCACACATTGCAAATCCAGGCATGAAAAATATTACGATAAAAACCCAAAACCCACCGGAAAAATGTGGTGAATTTGCATTTAGCATTACTGACCAGCTGAAAGTTGGATCAAATGAGCTTGAAGGCAAAATGATCAATTCAAAAGGTGCAGTGAATTTTGATTCTGATACTGGGTCTTGTAACAAAAAAGAAAACATGAAAGTAGGCAGCCTTGCTGATAATTTAGCTGCTGTCAGTACCTGCCAAACCAGCATCCTGTCACAATCTGATCATGAAAAGACTTCAAAAAGCAGCCCTAATTATGAGCTAAAATCTGTTGATGATGTGCATTCTCCAAAGGTTAGTCAGCATGTTGATACTCAGCTTAAAAGCTCTTTTGTAAAAGGCCCAGAATGTCAAAGTTCTATAGCAGGCCCTGTTTTGCCTTGTGATATTCAAGGAGTTAGCGGTTTTTCGACAGCCAGCGGTAAAGTGGTATCTATTTCAGATACAGCACTTCAGCAAGCAAAAGCTATGTTCAAAGATTGTGTTGATGCTCCTGGTTGTGAAACGACAGACACTGCTGTATGTGAAAGCAGTCCCAAAAAAATTAATGTAACAGAAAGGAGTTTTGGGATAAGCTTTGCAACTGCTAAGGAGGTGACTGTTTCTACACAATGTCTAATTAAAGAGAAACAGTCATTGGGGAAAACTAACAACTCAGTACAGAATGAATCAGGGGCAGAAATGCAGAAAATGAGTGTACCAACAGGTCTTACTCAGAGTACTCAAGGGGCAAGCCACTGTGGATTTAGCACCACTAATGGTAAAAGGGTGTCTGTTTCTGAAACGGCTCGGCTTAAAGCCAAGACTCTTTTTGAATCTGAAGAAGAATACCTTACAGAACCCAAGGAACATGTCGGAGCACGACAGGTTCTAAGCTTTCCTCCTAAAAAGAGCAGTGGTTTCAACACAGCTAGCGGTAAAGGAGTGTTGATTTCCACAAAAGCCCTTCAGGAGGCAAAGGCTTTGTTTTCTGACATGGAAAGTGTTTCATTTTGGGAATCTGGAGCAGAAGATACTGAAGACTGCAAAAGAAAGCAACTCAGTATTTACCCTAAAGGTTCAGGGAAAAGTAACTGTGGGTTCAGCACTGCTAGTGGAAAGAAGGTGTCTGTGTCAGAAAACAGCCTCAGGAAGGCTAAGACTCTACTTGACAAATGTGATGGCTGTGAAAAAATAGCACCTGAGAAATGTCTTGAAGCAGACCAATGTACAACAAGTCTGTCAGCGAAGCACACAACAGACAATAATATAGGAGTGTCTATTTTAACAAAGACAGTGGGTGAAGAAGATTTTGGGTTCAAAAACTGTAGAGACAAACACTTATGTTCAGAAATTCAAGGACAGCAAACAAATATTCACGATGGAGATGCCTTTAATGATCCAAGAACACCAAAGTCTACTTTCAGTGCAGCTGGTGACATCGGTTTGGTGAATCTTCTGTTCAAAAACTGTGATAACCGTTCAGAAAGTATAGTTGGTGAAAAGATGGACAGCATAAACAAAAATAGGTTTGGTTCTGCTCACTATTCTGATGAACCACCTAGCAGTGTCAGAAAAATTGTTTCAGCCTCTGCTGCATCATATGAGCACTCAGCAGAAAGCCGACCTGATGAAAGCGAACAAAACGACTGTATAAATCACAACAAGGACATTCCCCTTAAAGCACTTGGAGCTGAACAAACTGAAATGGCAAAAATGTGCCAGCAATGCTTGCCCTGTTCAGGAACCGTTCTCAAAGATTCCTCCTCGCTGAACCTGCTATCGCATGGCCTTAGATATTGTACAGAAACTCAACAGCAGTACTTTGAACAGGAAGCTATGGCCTGCACTAAGGCACTCCTGGAGGATGAGCATGAGGCTGAGAACAGGAAAATTTCCCAGATGGTTTCTGAAGAATCATTGTGTGGAGCAAAATCCATATCTGAGTTTCTTAGCATGCAAGACACTGTAGAGCAGAAAGTGAGAACTGGAAAAAGGCTTCATGCAATGGACTCCACTTTGAAAGGTGAACTTCTTTAGCTTTCTACAAAACATTTTCTCTCCCACAATTGTCTTCTATTTTGTAAGCAGCACTTCTATCCAATTAAAGCAGTAACACCTGGTAACCTTTTCAGTTAGTATACGTCTTAAAATGTGAGATTTTATATTTCCATTTATAAAAAGAAGTACAGCCTTTCATCATACAAGCTGTGAGCACCTTGTAGAATAATGGATAACTTGTTTTGTCTCACGACAGATCAACCTCCTTTAAAAAGACAGCTGTTGGCAGAATTTGACAGAACTTCAAATGGTAGAAGATGCTCTTTTCTGACTCCCTTGAAAAGCAGTCCAAATGGTGACAAGCAGTAATTATGTCAATTAACAATTAGCTGAATATGCCAAAATGAAGCTTCCTGTCTTAAGCTTCCTTTTCTTTGTTCCAGGTACACTAAAAGACAGAAGGATTTTCAGATACAGCATGGCCCTCCAGCCTAATGTGACTCATCCTTTTGGGTAAGAACTCCAATTAAACAAAAGGGAAGATAAATCAAAATCCAGTGTTTTCATGATAATTTAAATGTGATGTTCACGTTTTCATTTATATTCCTCAGTGATACGACCTTGCTAGAACAAAGGTTGAGAAAGGACTCATCTCTCCCAAGCAGCAGTTATACAAATCCCAAGGGCACCGGTTTTTTGCCCCCCTTTCGGAAGCCCCCCGAATCACAGGACATTGTGTCTCAGGATCCAAAAAGACCCCCTAGTGGCTTTATACCCCCTTTTAGAAACGGGCATAACAGGATAAGCAATAGTTTGGGAGAGAACATAACTCAGGCCTCGGATGGTGGAAAGTCTTTTGGATCGGCTGCAGACCCAAGCAGATTCATTCCCCCCGCCAAACGGAGGTCAGACCCAGTCCGAAAAACCAGTCCAGAAGATGGTTTCGGCCACGACACAGCATTCGTTCTCAAATCGAAGTTCAATCCTAGCAATGACCCGGGTGCAAAATGTGAAGGAAAGGGATCAGACCAAGAGATCCCCAGTCCATGTCCTGCCTTACCATGTGGAAACACTGCTCAGGTTTCAGGTGATCTTGCCTATATTACTTAGCAAAGTAGTCATCTGGCAATGTAAAGTAATACATAAATGGTCTAAATCAGTCTGCTTTCAGAATGTTTCAGAATTTGTCTGTTGGACTTAAGAATGGTGGTTGTATGTAGATGCAGGGTTGAAGGCACTCGAGAGCTTACAACATGCAAGAGACCTCCAGGACATGAGGATCATGAAGAAGAAGCAACAAACCATTAGGCCACAGCCAGGAAGTCTCCTCTTGACAAAGACGTCCGGGAGGACAAGGCTATCCCTAAGAAGTGCTTTCGGAGGAGGGTGCCCAGTCCACTATACCCAAGAGGAGGTAAGCACAACTGGTTGACTACAATCATGACCTATCTGCATTATTGCAAATAATGGTAGTGTGATTCTATTTAAGAACTCTTCCATTCCTGTGTAAATCAAGGTCTGACATTTCATTCCAAAACATTCTATGAGCAGTTTAATAAAATGCTACATTTTTTTTTCCCTTGGTTGTGATTGATGTATGGTTGTATCACTGTTTTATGTGTTTTTTTTTTGTTTGATTTTTTTTAAAGCCCCGCCCTCCCAGTCCCCCCTTCCTTTTTTTTTTTTTTCTCTTTTTTCATTTGTGTTGTGCCTGCTCTTTTTTTATACGTTGTGTTTAGATTCGTGTGAT
>JAACJT020000031.1:11767732-11790317 GCA_009936485.2 Gymnarchus niloticus | reverse complement strand
TTTTTTGGGGTGTTGGGGGGGGGGGCGGTTTTTTTTTTGGAGAAAAACCCCCCCGCCCCCCCCCCCCCCCCCCCCCAAACCAATAACCAATGACATGACCTCCCAAGACATCTTGGGTTAGCACAACCTGAAAATGTGAGCATGCCAGTGTTTTAGTTTCCAGCCAGTGCCACTTACCACTGGCTGAATCCTGCCAAAGGAGGTTCTTTTGGAATACTTTGGCATTGAAGGCCGCTTCTGGTTTAGGGTTCGGTAATGTTCCAGCTGGTAAATGGTTTATGTTTTGCTCATCGTACCTGCTAACAAGTAGCACTTAAGGCAAGAGTGCTCAGCGGCCCTGCACTGAAGTGTTTTGTAGATGGGAAGGAAACTGAACACACAGCTGACGGCACTCAGGCCAGCTTTCATCGTATCAATGCGTCTGCAGTGAGCAGTGGCGATTCAGTTATGTTGATGTCAGAATGTCCACAGGTAGCATTCAGAGAAGTACACTGATTCCTGAGGCAGCCATTTTAACGTGTTTTAACTCATTAATTTTTTAACTTTCATAATCTGCAGGTCTTGGTAGCAGCTCAGTGTGTGTGTGTGTGTGTGTCTGTGTGTATATATACCCAACTGTATGCTGTAGGTTATGTGTGTCACTTTGGATAAAAGAAGTATGGCAACGTGTGTGTTTTCTTTTAGCACTAAAACGCCACAAAACGGATTTTTGACGGTGACTTGGGGGGGCGCAGCCATGGAGGAGGCCGCCAGCCAGCTGGAGAGGGACCACGTCCACAGCGTCTATGAAAAGGTTGCACCCTACTTCAACGACAGCCGTTACAAGGCCTGGCCCAAGGTCCGACAGTTCCTCCTGGAACAGGAACCCGGGAGCATTATTGTCGACGTGGGTGTGTGACCGAAGGCCGCGGACGAAGATAAATATTTGTATATCACCCGCGTCCCCCACCCCCGCCAATATCGCGTTGCTTCCTGTAGTCTCCTCCATTCATGAGTCCTGTTTTACATTGCTGGTTAAAGAAACGTAACTCTCGCCTTTAGCAGTTCATTAGGCTGCCAGTTGAACATGTTCAGTTATACTCATTTGAATAACAAATTTGCTTTTCGGAGTGCCAGTATGTGAGAGCTCTTTATTTGAAGCTGTAATGCACGTTTTAATTCCCCACCTCCCTCAGGTAAAAAAAAGACCTGCAGTGCCTGACACACAATTCTGAAGTATCTCTTTACCGTTAATCTGTCGGCACATCATTTTATTCACACATTAGACCCCATTAACCATGTAATTGTTCAGCCTGCAATGCCACTACATGCTTAATGCATCGGAAAGTTTATCAAGTCTCTTTTCTGGAAGGATATTCTGGGTTTTATTTCCTGTGCTGTCAACAATAATAATAGAATGAAAGAAGTTCTTGCTGGGTTTGAGTACTGTATATCATCCTTGATTGATTGGTTGAACTCAATTCTGTTTGGCTGATTTAGCTTAATATCAACTAATGAATCAATGCATTACTGTATTACTCCCAACCCTGCATGATACTTTACTTTTGTTGTACCACTTAAATTTCACAACATACACTGAAAAAATATTTCTTTGTTTAAAGAATTGTTACACTGATCGTTCTTTAATTTTGCTGATTTAGGTTGTGGCAATGGGAGATACCTTCACATCAACGAAGACATATTCAAGCTTGGCTGTGATGTGTGTCGCCCCCTAGTGGAGGCGGCCCGCTGCCAAGGCCATGAGGTCCAAGTGTGCGACGGTTTGCGGCTACCGTACAGACAGGGCTGTTTTGATGCCATTCTCTCCATCTCAGGTATCATCCTCTCTGCCATTCACCTTGGTGGCCATGTTAGGGTACAGCAACACAAACACTTTTTCCTGAAGGGCTACTAACAATGCAGGTTTAAGCCAATGGGCAAGCAAGCAGCCTTCATGTATCAAGGAAGCGTAAGAGCTCAGCCTTGCTCACTCTTGTGTGTAAACAGACTTCTGGGACTGGAGTGACAAAGCGGGACAAGTTACTAGGCTGCAGGCAATAATCAAGTGGGCATTGGTTTCCTTGGCTTCTCAGTCACCTGGCAACAACAGATAACTACCGTGTTTTTTGTTTTGGAGGAGCAGTGAATTGATCTGATATGCTGCAGTAAAGGAAATATACCCATTATGTGGTTTTTCTCACTCCATTGTACAAAATTGGATCTAACATGTTTTTTTATGTGTAACGTGACCATTTTCATCCAAGGTTTAGAGGTGGTGTTGCGGTTAACTAAATCATTTATTGATGAAAGCCTTATCTAGGAGGGGAATTGCCGGTATACTTACAGTCCTAGGTACTTGGGTTCTTCTCTTGAGTTGCTTCAGTGGTTGCACCAGCTGTATAGATGATATCAAATTGTGTTATAATTGGCAATGTATAAAATGTTTTTAATGAACACCACTGCAAAGCTTTCCTGTATTGACGAAATCAGATTGTGGAATGTTCTTACTCATTGACTTAAAGGAGATCAGGTGTGAACCACCAGTTGTTGGCCTTCAGACATTATACACCCATAAATGCAAGCTTTTATGGAAACATCTTTTGTTTTCTCAGTCATCCACCACTTATCCACCAAAGACCGGCGCATCAGGGCAATAAAGGAGATGACTCGCACCTTGCGAGTTGGCGGCCGGCTCATGATCTACGTGTGGGCCATGGAGCAGAAGAGGCGCAAGTTTGAGAAGCAGGACGTCTTCATCCCATGGAATCCAAATCCCCCTGGCTCCGCCTCTGCTAGGAAACAGGATGCTCTGGCACGCTGCCCAGACGGCAACAATAGCGACAAGCACAGGAAAGTGAAAAGCACATCCTCGGTGGTAGATGAGGAGGACAGCATCACCGTGACCTACCAGGGCACCCAGAGACGATGGTCCTTCTCCAGGTCACTGGACTCTATTCTGGATTTTGGGAGCTTGGCCATATCGAGGCCCTCCAGCAAAGAGCTCAACAAATCCTGTGCTGCGGTGGGCGAGCTGGATGCGTCAAAAGCCAGCCGATGTGGCCGAGGGATGGGCCTTATCAGGCAAGTCTCCAGCCTCTTCTCCTCTTCATGGTACAGCTCAGAGGATGACGTCTTCAGGTCAACGGTGGACCTCGGGGACCAACCAGAGAAGGTCAGTTGCTGCAGCAGCACCAACACTGGTGGTGCCCAAGAGAAGCAAGTGTCCTCCAGCACTATCATCCATGGCTGTTGCTCCATGCCCCTCCCTGACCTGATCACGTACCAGAAGGATAGCTCCACAGGAAACCCCAGAAGAGAGCGACGCACGGGCTCAGAGGAGGGATCCTCACAGTGGTTGGGTAGCACAGAGTGCCTTGGAGAGGAAGTGAATGAGTGGAATAAGCCTGAGGCCATGGAGTCCTGTCTTCGGTATTACCATGTATTCAGAGAGGGGGAGCTACTGGAGCTCATCGAGAAGCATGTCGAGGAGCTTCATGTCCTTCAGAGCTATTTTGACCACGCCAACTGGTGTGTGGTGGCTGAGAAGGTTGAGGTTTGGAAGATCTAGCACTAAGTTACCATATTTATTTTAAATTTGTTTTTAAACCAGTATTAGGTTCGCATTTTAATACTTTGTTTTAAGTTGGATTACTTGTTTTCAGACCATGCTATATTTTAGAAGAAGCTATCTGGAATGAACATTTCAAATAACACTTCAGCAGCTGAGTCATTAAGCTCTACTTTGGTTTTCATATGGGAGCAGTTACTTTGTGAGTCACTGAGCATTGGTAAAAAATGCAGAATGTTTAATATTTTAACTCGGTATGTGTGGGTGTGTGTTTGTGTATTTAATTTTTTTACATAAATTAAAATCTTGTAATTGCCTTGAGCGCCTCTAGTTTTAAGGGGACTGCATCACGATGAAGAGCATTATCTGAAGCATACATTTCAGTAATGCATGAAGTTACTTCTTGCCCAGCCATAAATTGAGCACATGATTACTTTTGGGAGAAAGTCTATCGAGCTGTGGATTTATTCATTAGATTAACAGACAACATTCGCTGGAAAGGATTTCTCATCTTCTGCAATACAGGCAAATTGCCTCACTGAATCGCATTATAGGTGTGCATTATGGTCTGTCGTCAACAGTAATAATATGTATGTATCTATATATACCGTTAGATGTTCTTTGCCAAGGATCCAAAATAGGCTGCTATCAGAAACCTAAATACATAAACAATGCACTTTGTAGTTGTAGATTTGTGAGTCTGAGAAATGTGTAGATTTAGATCTAGCCAAAGAGAATTTGACTGGGATGTTTGTCTGTGCTGTCATTTGCTATAGATCTGCACACATTCCTTGAGTAGAATGGCCCCACCCCAACCTTGCACAAGCCCAGAACCTACATTGTGTTGCACATACTGCTCAGCACTGGGCCACATGAGCAAAACCATATCAACCTATATACTGACTCTTTTTACCATTTTGCTTATCAGTTTGTGTCTCTTGTTCTAGTGTTGAAGTGAACAGCTGGAGTCTGTTCTGCTGGATGAGTTGCTGAAAACTGCTGTGAGTCTGGTGTTGTAGATGTGTTGTTGCTAGATTTGCTTGCATGTCAGGTCCAAATTCCTGAATAGTCTGTTTTTGCAGTTGTGCTGTGATGTGACAGGTGAATATCACGCATTTTATTTTTGCTGTACGATTTTAAAAGGTTGTCTGACAGGTTTCACTTGTCCATAGTCAAATGCTTTTATTTTTGTATGTGTATTTATTGCCAAATAAATCCATGTTGATGTTTAAAAGAAACCGGTAAGGCTTATTGAATGAATTCAACAGCATAATCTTGACAGATGTCAGACTTTGGCGGTATTAATATAAACACTAAGTGTTGTTGAAGTGTGTTCATGTGTTGTGTGCTTTTGTGTTGGATTTTCCAGATAACAACATACAGAGTTACGTATTGTATACACATGTAAATGCATTCCTACAATCAATGCAGATCCAGGTTTGATGGGTTAAATGCTCCTGGATGCACATGTAGGAAAGTTTCTCCAATTTAAATTCTGTTTTCTTCAGTCTTGTCTGAGCATTGAGGGTAATTACAATGCCTGATTTCCCCCCCCCCCCCACACACACACACACCTGAAATAGAAGGAAAACAAGCACAGGTTAATAACAGCAATCACTTTACAATTACCATAGACGCATACCATTTTACATTAAACCAGATATGATGGTGCGTTAAAAATGTGCATCAGTGACCTGCTCATCAGCAGGAACGCTCTGTGAGAAATACCTGTCCTGCAGCTCTGTGGAGGATGGAGTGTCTGAGTGCCGGTCGGTGGCTGTCCCTACAGTAGCCCCCACCAAGGACAACTGCATCTGGGATACCCCAGGCCACAGCGGTGCCGATCACAAATGGGTCTCTGTGGTACAGACCTGGAGATGCAGGTAGAAAGTACATTGTTACTGTGCTTAGTAAATCTTCTTAAGTGTTATGTCTTGTACTTTGAAACCTTTTGAAATCTAGCTATATAATCCATGATTCATGACTTTTTGCCTTACCATGATTGAATAGGTGAAGTCTCCACAGTTCGTCATCCCAATGAGGGCCCATCTGTACCGTTCTACCTATAAATGACACATCGTAGACAGTGACTGTGTTCTATTAACATCCTTTGTGAAGTTTATCCCACATTGCTTTCCCCCATCGTTGGGTACAGCCTGCTAATGACCCAGAACATGTCTAACTGTAGGGTCATGAAGAAAGCAAGTATGGTTATAGCTGACCCCTCATACCTCTTCTAGCCTCTACCCTCTGGCAGAAGATTCCCATAGGAAATCTGTTTTGGGGTGGGATGAACCAGATGAAGCACATTCGCATATATTCGCAAAAGCGTACACTAGAATGGAAATATGCTTATGGTACAAGACTCGCAAAAGTGAAAGTAATCTTCACACGTTCATTCTGCACAACTGCACGCATGCCTTAAATGATTATTCTTGTTAGTATTTTGTTTGATTTAAGCCTTATTTGTTTTGTCGCTTCCAGAACGCATATGCCATAAACATTTGTGAATATATTCAATTTCTTACTGCGTTGTAGTCTTACGTCTTGATGGAAGTATCCAGCTCTTACTATTACGGTACAGTACTCTGATTGATTGTACCAGTTTGTATAACATAAGGTAGTCACAGACCATGTTCCGAAACGAATTAATGTTATATCGCCCCTGCTCGGTAACTGCACATGTCCTTGACATTAAATACTGTTAGTATAAAATCGTTGTTTACTCTGTTTACCAAAGCTTGTCCGCTGTGTTTAGATAATGCATTTGCATGTTTACATGAGGGGGCCTCCATACCAACTAAATGTCTTCCGACCCTTACTGAGGCGGAAGGCCCTTCGCGAAGTTTATATGATAAATGTGATTTTAAAACGTGTTTGACTTTATATATGTATAGGAGTAGCTTCACGGTGACTAATGTTAAGAATAAGTTCTGCATCAAATGTCAAAAATGAAACATTATCAGTTTTAAACATTTATGTACACATAACGAATAACAACAATACGTTAAGCTTATCGCTTCGGAAAGCTAGATTTCTGTCAACTGGCTAATGATTATAATTTATCTTTAAACGTATTCTGTTATTCATGGGGCGGTTCTAGGGGTGGCCGCAGGGGGCAGTCAATAGTCCTGGACCGCCCCAGATGAGAGTTCGTTTTTTTAACTGGCAAACTGATTGGTGTTCCCGCCCAACGGCCGCTCTTCTCACTAATCACATTAATCGTTAAAGTTTTGCGGCTTTATCCGTTCCAGTTTTCGTATTTGAACTTGTGTGACACCTTTCAAGGTACTGGGTGCCGTTTTTTTTTTTACCTTTAAGCAAATGCTCCTCAAAAAGTATCTGCAGGGCCGCCCGAGTTTTTTTTTTCTTTTTTTTTTCCCCTCCACGTGCCTCTCCAAAAGAACAACTGGTCCCACCTTGTTTCGATGTTACCTGGATTTGAGACAATGCAGAACCGCCACAGCAGCCGTCACTGCGAACAAAAGTGTAAGTTGTCATTACAGTCTTAGAACCAGCAGGTGGTGCCATCGGTCTATCTATTTTCAGGGCGTCTTCAAAGGTCGGTCGCTCAACTAATTTGGTTCATAGTAACGTAAATGCTTTTTTCGGATCAAAAGGAAAGTCTATAAAAGTGAATATATAAATATATAATGCAGTCTTTCAAAAGCAATAACATGCATTTTTTAAGCTGTAAAAAGAGGCCCGTTGCTTTATGAAGTTAACAGGAAGACAAATGTTACATATCTTGTTTCAAAATTATACTACAGAAGTCAAATTAGTATCAAGGAGCTTTTGGCTGGTTCTTAGTAACAAACTAAATACACGTAAACGCATGTAAGTGTAAACATTTGAATTGTCATTGTCCATACTGGCTTTCGACCAGCATGGATACAGGAGGTAGGTTGTGTCACAGCAGAACCAGTTGAAATGACAGATGGCCATTTGTCAACAATTTACACAATTTTGGCAGGGGTATATGTATTGTACAGCAAAGGCAATGAATGAAAATAGAATTTAGACTATACACTCAATCAACTGCAACAGATGGTACAAGGACATCAGGTGATTGCCACTATTCAGTGAGTGTCTACTTCGAGTGTTCAGACTTACACTCTGGTATTTTTGTGGAATTCAACGTGCGTTGCCATCTCAAACAGCTCAAGAGAACTCTCATTGTTTTCCTCTTGTTATCTCCAGTCACTCCTTGGAGTTGGGCTTTTGTTTACAGATGAGGCCCAGACGTTCCAATGGCTTGCCCAGGGCTGTTGATTTAGCTCCGCACGCCATTCTTCAGATACCTTTGGCATTCTATCATCCTGCCAGTGCCGCATCTGCCAGAGGAGGCTGCCACAGTGCCACCCTTATGCCTTCAGCTGGGCCTCTCATCCCGAACACAGAGAGCAGATGCTCACATAATCGAGGGCCTTCTCCAGAGAACAAAAACAGATGGCTCGCTTCTCCTACATGCTCAACTAAAAGGGTGGGGGTTCAGGGTAGGGAGCCCAGCACTGGTGTTGCACTTGTATTCGTTTGTCTGGTATGTACCATGGCTCAGTGAGAACTCTGCAGCATCATGACCCCAAAGTTGTTTGGAGGTTGCACGATTTTGATCTTCTGCCACTGTCCAAGAACATGCACTGTGCTTAATTTGGCATTTATCAATTGCCTGTAGTGTGCACGTGTGCCCTGCGATTGACTGGCATCCCATCCGAGGCGTCACCTGCCTCATTTTACTCTGCTTTCTGGGATAGCCACCAGATCCACTGCCACCCTGCAACAGATGAACAGATCATCCATTCTCACAAACTGTTTATTTTACCTGATGATTTAGGATGATAACTGCCTGTTTATAAAACAACCATCCATCCATCTTCTAACCACAGAGGTTCTCAGACTTCTTTGGTTCACGGTGCCCATCGAGTATCACTGTGTTTCTCTCAAATTTCAAATATACCACAGTGCAGCACCCCAGGATGCCATGGCACAGTTCTAATTGCTTATCCAATCCAGGACCGCAGGGATGCTGGAGCCTAGATACTATCCCAGGCAGCAGGGGCCACATGGCAGGGGACTACCCTTGATAGGATGGGATAGCCAATCAATTTAGAGATTAGTGCACCTAACTATGTCTTTGAGCTGCGGAAGGAAATCTGCATGCTATGGAGAGAATATGCAAACTCCACATAAAACATGTGCTGCATATATTAGACCGTGTCAAAAGAGAACTTTTTTTTTAATTACTTTTGTCTGTTTCCTTGGCAAGGAGTGGTACATCTCCTCGTAATCTGTTTGCTTATTGTTAATTTTTCTCAGTTCTGGACATTGCATATCTGTGTCTACAGAGCAAAATCATTGTATTGATATACATCAGCATGTCTGTAATAAGATGCTGATTTTTGTTTTACACATCAGGCATACTTTTGGTTGAAGGTATAATTGTAGAGCCTGCGGTTACGGCTGAGACGGAAATATTCACTGCTTCTGGACAAAGGTATACTGAGTAACACTGTTAGTCTTTGAAATCACTCTGTGATTCGATGAGTCAGTGAGTCCTGGCTCAGTCTAGCTGCTGTTCCACTGCTGAGGTTTATGTATGTGGGGAGACCACCATTATGCATAGAGTATGCTTTTCTGTATCTGACGCGTGAGTCATGGCAAAGCTGTGGCATTCCTTCTGAACTTGAGCAAGAATACGCCGTGTCCCAGGGATGATGGATGCCGGAGTTTGTGTTGTAGCAGGAAGTCCTTCACGTGAGCTTTTGTCTGCATCGTTGGTGGCTCTGGAATGGCTTTACTCAGCTGCAGCAATCCCTTCTTTTCTAAATAAATTATTGACTGAAGAAAAAATTACCTGCCATAATTTTCCTATAAATGGTGATTAAAAACATTGTTTTAATGTTCATACTTGAGCAAATTTTTTTGAGTGTCAGTCAATGTGAGCTGCAGGCCAATTGGCATTATGTGCTGATGGGGGCGGGGTCAGGGGAGGCTTTTGTAAATGACAAGGCCAAGAATGAGTGGCAGGCGCATGGAACAAATTTAATGAAGACTCCACTTGGTGGTGTCACTCTTGCTTTGATCACTTGAGTCCTAATTAAGATGCTTCATCGCAGGGACAGATTAGGCAGTCCAACTGATTTCCATCACTGTCCCTGCTTGTATTTGTTTGGCCTTGTGTTTTTGAAGCTTTTAAGCTTTGCGTGTCACTAAACTCTTTTGTAAACAGTCACGCATGTATACCGGGGACGTGCAATTGTGTTGTTTTGTAAGTCATCTAATAAATTAAATGGGAGATTTTCACATTGCTGGGGTTGGTGCCTAAAGGTTTACCTTCATTACACATCTTGTCTCCTCTGAGACAGTCCCTGCATTTGTACATGGGGGGTGGGGTGGGTGGTCCCTGGTGACTGGCACAGTCAAAGCTTCTCATTATAATTTCACGCTGGACGGCTGCCCGTCAAAGGGGGAAGATTTATTGTGTTCATATGCGTAGAGCAGCCATATCAAAGTGCATACGATGTAAGGCAGTCCCGCACACAATCACTAATGTGGTTTGGTTCATTCATGGAACGAATGGCAGTCTGCATTTTGAATGGAAAAGAGCAGGGGATGTTTACCCTTCCTCGGTGTACTATGGTGCAGAGAGTGTACAGCTAATGGACAGTGGGAACACTGCCAGTTATATATTTGCAGCTTGCAACAAAGAAAGTCAAGCCTGCAGTTCTGCTCCAGCATCTATCTCTCTCTCTCTCTCTTTACTGCTCTCTTTCCATCTCTTTCCCTAACATTGTGGCAGATGGTGATATGCCGGTTCAAGGTCCCTGTCACTCTGTTTCCTTAGTCCATTCGCCTGTGTGCGTGTACACAGATGGATTAGTTCCCATCTGTACAGAGCATGAAACGGACTGAAAGAAAAACGAGAGTGACATGGGTCTCAGCAAAAGACAGCACAGGACCGGGTGACTTGAAGTGACCCAGCATCACTTGGGAAGCCCCCGATACTGTCTTTTGATTGGCCGGCCTGTGGGCAGTGAGGTCGGCAGGTGTGACACCCAGACTGGCAGCTGTCCCTGGTTTTCATAGCTCACTGATTGCACGGGCAATAACAATGGGGGTGGCAGGTGGTTTAGAGAGCACCCGCTACCCCCCTCACAAGAGGCGGCCGAGTCAAGCGTATACTGGGCTGTCTTCCGTGTCGGGAGTTACTCCCAAAAGGCTGGTACCAAACAAAAAACTGATATCTCACAGAAGCCAGAAAATACTGTGTGGCTTCTGTTTGTTCTGCTGATGTTTGAATGCAATGAATTTAACAAAGTCGTTTTAAAAATCCAATGAAGGCTTCTTTTTTTGTTACTAAGTTAATATTAAATTTCTGTTTATCTCCGCTAGCAGTTTGAACTGGTTGCTCACAGGCAGAGTGTATTTGCTTATGAATGTGTTTTTTAATAAGACAAATGTGGAGAATCTCGAAGGTTCCGGTTTAACAGAGAACAGTCGGTGTGGAATGGTCTCTCGACGCCAGCAGGCGAATGAAATGTCAACACAATCTGGCAGCAGGTGACCTGCCATTGCGTGATGTGTTTAAATTAGATAAACTTAAGGCCTCAGATGTAACCGCGGGCAATTTGCACACGTGTCCTTATCAGAATGTGCCTCCCGTTGCCCCAAGACCTTGTGGGGCGTGACCACAAAGCTGCCATCTCGTCTCCCTGCTGAATTTTATTGTATTTATTTGTGTTTTTTATATTGACTAATTTTTATTACATTGACAGCCAAAATATCAGCAAAAAAGTATCATGGTAGACAGACAATGGACAAGACAGGGTCTGTTGTTTTTTATTGCTGTATTTGTTTTGAAGTTTGATTATATGATGGTATTGTTTGATGGTGTGATTTTAATTGTTGTAATTGAATACATTGATTGATCTAAAAAAGAAAAAGTCTCCCCGGTGAGGCTCCGCCAATGTGGGTGAGTGGATGTCCTGGTAGGGAACAGATGGTGGTCTTCCCAGGGGAGTTCCAACATGCTAATCCCCTGTTCCCTCACAGGGTCTCACATGGACACTTATGCAGCTGTAAGTAAGTACTTGACCAAGATTGTCTAATATCTCAATAAGGGCTTTCATATGACATATTTGCTGTAGCAGGCTGTTACTCCATTTATCTCCTGCATTTTGTGTTCTTTTCTGGCAGAGCTGGGTTTTTTTTGGGGGGGGGGATATTTATTGTTAGTAGTTTGTTTCCTCTTAGGATTGAGGAAGTTTCTTCTGAACCCAGTGTCCAGTGTGGAAGATAACACCAGGAGATACTGGGTGAATTTTTGCATCATTGCGTGTTAAACTTGTAAAATTTGACAAGATGCAGAAGGTTTCGGTACAAAAAGTGGTATTTCTGACTTGGGCGGTTAGTACGTGTGAGAAACAAATGAGGTCCAGCCATTGAAAAGACACAGAATGGGAGTTTGTGCTGTAACATCTTAATGCCTATTTAATGAGATATTCTAATGTGTCACCACACTGGCACATGCAAAATCTTCTCAGTCAGCAGGTCCAACGTGTTTCTAGCGTATCTTTGACATCCAGCGGAGTAGTTTAGTCATTTCGTTTGTCTTGTTCGCATTTAGACTGTGGGAAGTCTTGCTTTTGAGAGTCACGTAGGGAGCTGAAGGGACTGAAATGGGAATGCTGGGAATTATGGAGTCAACAAATATGAGAGATGCCCAGAGAAGTGCCTATTGATGATTGAGGTATATACTGTTTTTTTCCATTCAGATGGTTAAAGGCTTTAAAGAGTGGAATCGCCAGTGGAGTTTCATAAGCAGCAAATGCCATTTGAACTGCAGAGTTCCTAAGGAAAGCTACAGCTCAGATAATGGTCAGTACTTTTGGGAAAATCTTCTGCACTCATGGTGGGTGGCATTACTGAGTCAGTCGTGGCCAGACTTAACCGAATGGCAACCAGTGAAGTAAGCAGTGGGAAGTGGGTTAAAACAGTAAGTGTCTGAAGATGACAGATAATCCTGTGCACTGTGGGTTATATATTAACCCGATAATACATGTTGCCATAGACCTGTGGAGTGAACCAGAACATATGAGGAGTGGACAAAATAATGGAAACACAATATACTGTTTATTATAAGGCCAGAAGTATGTGGACACCAGTTAATTGGGATATTCACATCCTTTTGGACTTGGGTAATTAAGCCATGCTCATTGCTAACAGCTGTATAATTAAGCACACAGCCATGCAATCTGCAGCAAGGCACATTGGTGGCAGAACGGGTCGTACTGAAGAAATCAGTCACTTTCAACGTGGCACCGTCATAAGATGCCACCTTTCCAACAAGTCAGTCAAATGTCCGCCCTGGGTAACTGCACATGAGGTGACTGTGATATGAAAGCTTCTAAAAGCATCAGCAGTTCAGTTGTGAAGAGGATGGCGACATGAACTAAACAGAACCTGATATCCCAACATCAATACCCAAGCTCACTTATGCTGTTATGGCTGAATTGCAGAAAGTCTCACCAACGATATTCCAGCATCTAATGAAAAGCTTTTTCAGAAGAACAGTTGCATCAGCATAGAGAGGACCAATTTCCTGTTTATACCCCTGGTGTTGGAATGAGATATTGCACAGGCAGATGTCCACATACTTTAGGGAACACAGTGTGTTAATGTCCAGCACCTAATGGCCACCCGTAGCATTTAGAAGAACTTCAGTCTTTCTTGGAAATGCTGTCAAAGTCCTGAATTGCCTCCACTGAGACATTGGGCTGTTTTTCAAGAAGAAAAGCCTCCAGTGATGGATGAAGCAGATGGAAAACTACCTTGCGGACTCCACTTCAAAACTTTCCATAAAGGTTCAGTTATGTTCATATGTGGTTATTGGTAAGGCCTTCATGGTATTCATTTAACCACTCTTGAATTTGTTTAACAGTGTGCATGGGGCAATTATCATCTTGGAATATGGGAATACCAGGAGGTAAGTATCCTATCACAATAGCATGCACCTGATACCACAAAATGCTCTTGTATTCTTTGGTCACAATACAACCGTGCAGAGCAATAATCAGACCTAATGACTCCTATAAAATGGCAAGTTTTGACTTCAGGTTTCCATGACATCCACAATACAAAAAGAATGCAAGTACGTATGCCTCATTTTCAGGGATGTAAATACACAGAAGTTTTGAAAATTGACTGTGATACCAAACATCAATAAATGTATTCCAAGCTAAATATTGATACAGATCTTTAAAATTAGATTGGGAGCTCTAATGATTTTTAATCCAGAAGTGTAGCATACTGCCACCCTCGCCCCCCCCCCCACTCTTCTCAGGCAAACTGGGCCACATACCTGGAAACCGGAGTGTTTGTTGTGCAACCCTGCAGCATGTGTGCAAGATGACACCTCGTTGTTTTTAAAGTTGTTTGACATTTGTGTGATTGTGACAGTGTTCTCTTACATCCCCCTCCTGCCCTCCCTCCAGCCTATCCATCGGGGGATTTTCTGCCCAACACCGCTTCTGTTAGGATAGTGGATAGTTTCTGTTGCTCAGGTGAACTAATAGAATGTGTTCCAAACCTACAACTTCAGTTGAGGGCAAATGTTGAACATCCTAGTGTCGTGAGCTTGACTGGGGGTGGTGCATGGCCTTGGGGCAAAACTGAGGTAATTCAGGTGACTCAATAAAAGACTCCCCTTCATCTCCAGATGCCATTTAAAAGCTGCCATTTTTGCATGAAGTCATGCACTCATTTTCCTGCTTACAAAACAATAACAAAAAAGTGTTTGTGCAAGGATGTCAAGAAATCACTGACCTCCTAACACCTCAGTGTTAACCCGGGGTTGAAAACCGGTTCTTGCCGCCTGATTGTGGAGAATTTGATGTATTATGTGCCTTTGATTGTACAAGGGCATCGGAGTGTGCAGTGGGGATTTCGGTCTAGTATTGTCCCTGGTAAAAGCCATGAACTACAGTTACTGAAAGCCTACAGCTTCGCCGTAACAGGGAGCAGCTCGCTCATATAAGCTCACGCTTTGAGCCATCAGCAGCCAGTTGAGTGCTATCAGGTGTGCGTGTAAATGTTTCTACCGAAAAAATAGCTCTTCCAGTTTAACGTCTGCAGTGCCGCCAAAAGTCCAGGCGAACGTAACCCCTTGCAAACGAGCGGGTCGCATTTCGTGAAAACATGCTCTTTGCAATGGGAGTATCAGGGGAGGTTAGATCCAGTGTCAAAAACGGCACAGAAAAAAAAAAGGGACTGAGAAAGACTCTCAAATCCCCCTCTGGGTACGAGAGAAGTACCATGCAATCAGCAAGCAACTGATGGTCATATGATCTTCCACATCTGAGGATGACTATGCTAATGTTGCAAATTCATTATATTAAGGAAAGCTTCCTGCTGTGTGTCTGGCAGCCTGGGGGCCTCCTGCTGACAGCTGCTGCCCGCCTTGATAAGGTGAGGCTTAGGATGACTTGCAGGACATTTCTGCTAATGAGCTTGGCTGGGATGGGTGGCAATAATGTTACCGGTCAGCTCCACTTTTCTGTTCTCTCGATTGTGCTTCCCCTGCAGCTTTCTGGCAGTGTGTTAATTAAGTGTTGGAGGGGGATGGTGAAATAGGGTGTTAACGTGTACCCGTGTGAAAATGAGGACTGGGACGAGAGCTGAGCACACCTGCCATGCCAGGGCTGACCAGCACCAATCACAAGTTGGACAAGCTACATATTTTTTTGTGTTTAGCCCTGTCTCATTACCGTTGCCGTAGTTTCTGTTTTCAACCAAGCCTACATTGTTCTTTCTGAAATTCAATATCTTACCATAGACACCTGTATCTGTTTACTGTTTGTTTTGTTCGGTGAGATGGAAAAAAAAAAGAATACAGTGTGCTTCAAATGCAGTTCCACAACAGCTGGTGAGCAGCTAGGATATAAAACACTATGGTTTATGAGTTTTATGACGCGTATTTAACAACAGGAGAGAATCTGGGGGAGAAAAAGGGAAAGGAACGTGTAACATCTGTGGACGTTCTATGGAATCAAAGGAATCTACAAGAGAACTGATAACAAATGGGAATACTGAGTCAGACTTAAAGGTATTTCAGGAATGCTTTTTAATTTAGCAGAGGTTTTGTATGGAATTCCTAGCAAAATATGTATATTTAAGTGTGTGTGTGTGTGTGTGTATATATTTATATATATAATGTGCATATATTTCTGTATCTTCAGAGGGCTACGTTATGGAGGAAATGATTTGCAGCTTTTCCTGTTTGTTAGTGTGTTTCATGTTAATGAAGTCTCCTTTTTTATGTAATTGTAATTATTATAATCCATAGAAGGGTAACTGATATTAACAGATATTTAGTAAATTTTAGTTTAATACTTATTAACAAAGATTCACATCTAATATCATAATAATATTGTTTTGACTTGGGCAGTTTTATAAAAAAAAAAGAAATGTTTCTGTAACAGGACGTGTATCACATCTGATTTATGTGTTTGTGCTAATTTGCATTTCCTGTGAAACCTTTTATGGTAAATGTTTAAAGATCAGTGGTAATACGTTTAGGGGCAACTCCATAAATGAAATGTACATCCGTCCATCCTTTTTTCTTCCACTTATCCAGTACAGGATTGTGGAGAGCCTAGGGCCTTAGGTAACATAGGGGCCAAGGCAGGGGCCACCCAGGGTGGGATGGCACCCTATGGTCGGCCACTCACTCTGGGCAATGTAGAGACACAAAGTCACGTAGCGACACCTAGCTGTTTTTCACTACAGGAGGAATCGCCACACTCACTGTGAGTATAGGATTCAAACCACGGACACTGAAGTGTGCGGTGACAGTGGCTGTAAATGCTAATTACTACTGCAGTCAAAAGGGGGAGCAGTAGCTAATGTTCTGAACTTCCTTTGCCCTCCCCTTTAACTTTTTCCTTTTTAAAGCATATCGGGCATCTTTTGGTCTTTAACTCTTACATACAGTTGGAAAAAGTAATTGATCTGCATTTCCCCAAATAAGGCAACTGGAAATTATAAATTGGCATGTTAATGAGTAGTGTAAATCATAAAGAAAAATGTCAAAATTCTCCTCGTGTCTGTCCCCTGTTTTGCACTTCCTGGGGTAGTCACCGGGCACGCCCCTGTGGCAGATGGATAAATGGATGTGAAAATTCATGTAGCAGATCTTCCTTTGGGGTGCCCCTTGAGCAGCCAGTTGGCACGGT
The DNA here is from genome assembly GCA_009936485.2 of Gymnarchus niloticus. NCBI lineage: Eukaryota > Metazoa > Chordata > Actinopteri > Osteoglossiformes > Gymnarchidae > Gymnarchus > Gymnarchus niloticus. The sequence goes on along the minus strand of JAACJT020000031.1, from coordinate 11,773,538 downwards.
CTGTGACTGATGCAGAAGTCTGAAAGGTTCCCTGTGCTCCCCCCTTGCCTGTTCTCTCCCTCCCTGCCTCACACTCCTCCTCAGACTTGGCTCAATGCACTAACAACACACTCGCTAGCTGTTGGGCGAACCCTCAGGCATTTGGCCACATGTTGTAGCAACACAGCTGGCTGCCTCCCCTGCTTGCTCTTCAGTTTAATTCCTACTCTTACTTGCCAATTTGCAAACTGCAGGCTCCTCACTTCCCCCTCCCCAACAAAGAAAACTGATACTACTGATAAGAAAAGTCAAGAAAATAAATGTTTAAATACACAAGAAGGGAGGAAAGATAAGCAAGGTTGAATTATCATGCCCCTCTCCAGAGCTGCAAAGCCCATCAGAACTTTAACCACTGACTAAGGAGAAGTCTGCACACATGCCCCATCTTGGACTTGGACGGGTTTCCTTGATGAATTCTGTAATCAGAATCTTTTTAATCTGCCGATTTAGAGAGTCTGAAGTTTGTGCAGTATTTGACCAGCTGAGTAGTCTGGAAGCTTTGATTTACAGGAGTGTTGAATTGGGAGATGTAATCTCCAGAGGCCAGAGGTTTTGACTTTGGGCTATGAATTTATCTGGGGCTTTCCACCTCAAAAGAGAATTCTCCTGACTGACAGACTTGAACGACGGTAGACTGGTGATGCTGTGGGGAGGTGGTAAGCAGTAACGTGTGTGTGTGTGTGATTCAAGTGGGATTGGTGGAAAAACCACAGCGAACCGTCATGCCTGCAGATAAAAGGCATGTAGCCAATGTCAATACCTGGTCAACAATCCTGCCTGGAATCAAGGTAGATGCACTAATTGAGTTGCAGGGAAGTTCTAATGTTAAGCTTTGGTTGCTTTATATAGCAATACAATAAGTACTTGGAAGTTATGCTTATTCTCATGTTTTGAATTGTACATGAACCAGTCAAGTTCGGCTGTTTTTAATACTCAATATTTGAATTGTTTCTTTTCAGCCATCTGTCAATTCATGCATCTTCAAACCACTGGTCAGGGCCATGGGACTGAAAGTACTAGGTAAATATGTATAACTAGTGTTATACCACTTGGTTAACACGTGAAAATATACGACAATGGAGTGGCTTTCACTCTTTGAAAGGTGGATGTCATGTGGATGTGGAGTCATTCTGGCTACATTATATACTTCATATTTTTGTGCTGAAATGCCATGTGTATAGTGCAATGTCTGAAACAAATTGATTGCACTTAGTTCTTAAGGCTCGGTTGAGCTGAAGCCATTATTTATTTATTTTCTTTGGCGGGAAAGTCATCAGTTCAGAGTGTTGAATGGTAGTTGTCGAATGACGTGGCTCACATTTCCATTTTCCTTCCACTGGACGTGAGCGCAAGTCTTGCTCGAAGGAAGCAATCGATTCCATCACGCACCAGGAAGGGAAAGGCGCTTGATAACATCGTCATTTGGACGATAGGACAATGTACGTTGGTGCAGTAGGTGGAGGAGGTCAAGCTAAATGCTAGTAGGTCTGCAGCCAGGCTTTGGCGCACTCAGTTTTTCACTTTCCATGGAAGGGTGCCCACAATCTTTGGCTCAAACTGACATTACAGTCATAGCAGTTTCCAGGCTCTGGAGCTGGGTGAAGCCCCTCCTATATCAACCAGCTGTCAGTGTGGTCACTCAGTTGAAGTGAATTTTATATCGCCCTCCTCCGTTTTTGAAAACTATTAGCCTAATGGCCACTCTTCCTGTAGAACTGTTCAGATTCTGAAATGTTTACACTTGATTTATGTAGATGACCCAGGGCTTCTGGCTACTGATCCAACCATGGTTGCTCCTTATTCCTGTCAGACTATTTTGGAACTGTCACTGTAAATGCAATTATGTCAGCTAAGGTATGTACTCCCAGCCAAGACTCATTCCTCCTTAGCTTCAAGCTAGCAGAACGAGAAACATGCAATGTTGCTTGTTTTACTCACAATCATACTGCAGACAGCTAAGCTGTGAAAACAAACTTAATGCTTTATGTTGTGGCAAGAGGAGACAATGGAGCGTCAACTTAAAATACACTCCGATATCCAAATATGCTGAGATAGTTTATAGTTTGAAGTACTTGGAGATTGATCCAGAATATCTACTGTTGATTTTTAGATCTTTTGAGTTGGAAAACAGAAGGATTTAATGGGTTATCCAACATATTGGTAATAAGGTTTGAACCAAAACACAGAGATACTATCAAGGCTGCATATAAAATATAGTGATGGGACAAATGAGGCTTCAAAATGCTGGCGATAGCATTGATTGGTAGTTCAGGATACTCCCACCTACCATGGGTTTAGAAGCATCATTTGTCTCATCGCTAATAAAATGTTCATAAGACCTGCTACTCACCTGTGGAAGTAGGGTGAATACTCTGAATACTGACTATTGGCAGGTGACAAGTAGAAAAGACATGCTGACATTTTTTAAATGTATAGGACAGCGTGTAAATGCGTCTTTACTTTGCTCAGCTACAGTTTGCCCTTTCCTAGTATGCTTTTGCTGGTGTAGGCAGCCCAGTCCAAACCAAGTAACCGGTTTATCTATATGACTTATCAATATACTGATTCTGTACCGTTTGATCGTGACTTTTGCAGTAGACTTCCCCATGTCATTGGTTCACACATTCCAGAAGCCCGCAGTTGTTTTTTGTTCATGTGATACCGAAGGCATGACAGAATGTTCCAGATTCCAAGTGTATTTTGTCAACGTTGGGTGAGGGCAGAGGAGATTGCTTGGTCTGTTGTTATGGTAGAATGTATCCAAAAGGCACAGCTTTTTGATTCTACTACCTCCCACCAGCTGTTTTTTTTCACCACATACCCTTCTGGACCGACTCATCCCTGACAGATACAGGGATACTTTTCACCAGGGTGGCAGAGCCCTCCAGCTGCGGCACATCTCTGCCTTGCTGGCCCAACGTTGCAGACCATCTCGCGGTCGGCGGGAGTCTGCCTCGGCAACAGAAACGCATCAGCTGTTGATATGAAGGGCAACTCTCTCTGGCCTCAGACAAGTGTTCAGTTCATTCCTCCAATGGTTGTGACAGTCCCCAGAAAAGCTGGGACGCCGCCCCCACTCCCTCACCAACTGGGTTTGGCTATTTGTTTATAGTCACATGGCTTCAAATTGGTTTTAATACGGAGTGTGTTTTATAGAAAACAGTCTAAGATACAACAGTGGAGAGGAAGAAAAGCAGTGCTGGTCAGCAAGCCTTTACCTCCTCATGAACCCCACCTGTGATTTACATTGAAGGCACTTCGGGATGCATCTTACACTGCAGTGTAGCGTATAAAGTTTATTCAGTCTGGTTGTTTTTTTTTTTTTTTTTTTTAAATGTGTCCCGGGAGACCGGATGGAAGAATGAAGGTTGGTGCCACTGGAGTCCTAGTGCATCCAACCTGCCCATGAGTAGAGCAAAGGAGGGCAGGCCGAAAAACAAAAGCCCAGCTGTGAGGTTCCACACTGCTCATGCGTGTGCTTGTTCAGGCTATCGGAGAGCCTGGGGAAACAGAGATACAGCAAAGGACATTTGTTTTAACTGAACCCCAGTGGTCTACTGGGACTGTGCAATCTAAAACACACTTGGGTGCTATCTGCTTTGCTGGATAAAAGCACTCCTTTTCTTACCAGCCTGCACCACCACTACGACAGACGTGTGCAAAGGTAAAACACAAAAAAAAAAAAATACAAGTTGAGGGAACGTTTATGTTGTGACATTCTGAGTGACTGTTTAAGGGAAAGCTTCAGCATTCTGTAGACTCATACTAATCTTTAGCCATTCTTAATTTCCTGATCAATCAAGGACTCTTTGTCATTGTGTGCATTTGTTTATGATCAGGGAAGTAGGTTATGTGTTTGTTGAGTATGTTGACTTATGCATTGAGAGGAATCTATAAACATGCTTTAGTGCCCTTAAGCTATAAACTTGTCACGAATTACTTAAGGAAATGTACTCCAAAATAGCAAAATTGTAAATGTCATTGAAATATAGCATCAACAAAATGGTAGTAATGATACATATTTAAGAATGAAAAATGTTTTATAACAATATGCTGGTATTAGGCCAGAAGGTGCAGTAGTGGTTGAGGATCATCATTGATGGATTACGCATTTAATCTCTGACCAGACCCCGTGGCATGTAACATAGTAGATAGGTGGAACTGTTAGGTACGGAAGGCACCTTGAGACAAATTATGTGTTCTTTTGATTAGTGCTGGTCATTTTCCAGTCTTTGTGTTACATGGTCACACACCGCATTGCAGACAACTAGCTTCCAGCTGTGGGTTTTTTTTAAAGGGAGAGGGGATATTTTGAAGCTTTCAGTGAAAGCCGGTCTGACAGATTTCTCAGTATTTGTGAATGAGTTCACTCAACCCGTCCTCCACCCACCCCTTCCTGGACTGTCGTACAAAGGTCAAGCAGAGTACACACGTCAATTTATAATCAACGCTTCCTCTCTGCCGAATGGGAACACATGCAAAAAAATGTGTCCCAGTGTGTAGTCACCTTAACGTAAGAACTTCAGAACCTTGCCCGTTAAATTGACCAGCTTTCCAACTGAAAGCCCTCTATTAGTGAATATAACATATGAAAAAGCATAGGAAATTTAACCAATTGTCTGATGTTTGGCTTGAAAGATCTAACTAAAATATGGAGGAAGTCTTGCAAACTGTTAGTTTCTTGTATTTACTTAGACAGAATTCTGTTCATCAAACCGCTTGTGTTGTTTTACAGGATTTTACACAGATAAGCTCTGTGTCTTTCTCAAAATAGTCTTCGGGCAAAGAAATCTACAGGACTATGTGTAACTACTGGTTGTGTAATTAAATCAAAGTTTGGTCATTAAGATGGCATGATCTGATAAGGGGTTGAGGAAAATTGAGCATTTCACTGGCTGAAACAAAATTAAATCTGAAAACCCAGCAACAATCAGTAAAACTGGGTATTGAATTTGGAAATTAATCTAAAAAGAAGACATTGCCCTTCTAAAGTTATCATAGCCAATTCTTGTGACAGGTTACTCCTAGTTCACACATGCAGAAAGTGAGCTAGAACAGACAGCTGTTCTATTCTATATTGTTGGTGGATATCTTGAGCTTTGGTGCAATCACATTTACGTTATCCTTATCTGTCAATGGAGCATGTCTGAACCATGGAAAGCAGCAGTCACTGTTTTTTAGTCTTTGATTTAGTTCCTGCGGACCAGAAAATTTAGCCACGCTGAAGCAGTGTAATAATATGTAAGTTCTGAGCACGCACATGCAGACATCAATCAGGGTTTAAATTTAAAAAGACCATGTGGTTACAGGTTTCCAATGCAGTGTGACAGCCAGCTTGCTTTATATTTTAAAATATTGGGCCATTGTATTTTTGCATTATAAACATCTCTCTTTACCATTAATTAGTTGAATTGCTCCATAGCATTGCAGACAGTGGATGGGAATAGATCCACTATCCATGGTAGTGGAGAATAAAGATGTCCTAAAGCTGAGCAAGAGTAGAATGCAGGTGCCTATAGTCTGGGGGGGTAGGGTAGGGTAGGGTGAGGAGTCAATTGAGATCTTTGGAGGTGGACAGCTGAGATGCATGATCTGAAGCATACTGTAAAGCAAAGCAACTTAATGTGCTTCGACCTGGGGTAGTCAGTGAAGGCCTTTCTCTTATCTAACTCCACCGTGTCATCGCCCTTCCCCCTCCTCCCCCCCCTCCTCTCCCTCTCTTCTCCTCCCCCTTCCCCCCCCCCCCTCCCCCTCTCCCCCCCCCCCC
>JAACJT020000031.1:11749872-11767632 GCA_009936485.2 Gymnarchus niloticus | reverse complement strand
TTTCCTTTCTCCTATTTTTTAAAAAATATTTTTTTTTTCCCTTTTTTTTTTTCCCCCCCCCCCCCCCCCCCAAAAAAAAAGGAGTTTTCACTAGTTATGTCTCCTTGGTCCGAGTCCATGACCCAGCTGCTGAGGAAGCTTGAACAGCTCAGCTTGGACATCGAGGAGGCCCTGAGCGTCATCACGTCAACCGGCGATGAACCCGTCACTGCCCACAGACAGCCAGTGAGTTACCCTGTGTGCCTGTTGAGGGGACTGACCTCTTATTGGGGAATGACCCTTTGGTGGGCTCTTTCATTATTTTTAATTTGCAATCGCCAAAATCATGCAGTTAGGTGATTTGGTGTTTCTAAATTGTGGATCGTGTGTGTGTGTGTGTGTGTGTGTGTGTGTGTGTGTGTGTGTGTGTGTGTGTGTGTGTGTGTGCGCGCCCTGTAATGGACTGACATCCTTTCCAAATAGGACCCCTGCTTCTCATGACTTTATACTATTTAAGTAGAAGGAAGACGGATGGATGGAAAAAAATGTATAGATTAATCACTGAACTGTATAAATCACAGAATGTCTCAAACTTTTTCATAAAAAAAGGTTTATAAAATAAAAAAGTCACAAACATTGAACATTATCACAAATATCAGAGACCAAGTGTGCTGTATGTTTACTGTTAAACTCAAATTGCTGGAGTCTTGTTTTATGTCCTGAAGATTATCAGTAGTGTTTCTTGGTTTTGTATTTCATCTGACTTCCACTTAAGGAGGCAGCCTTTCCACTGACATAGGGTAGTAATTAATTTTATCATCTCTGGCAATAGCTCTAATGGTCGCTAAAATATTGCGCTAATATGGCATCCTTGTTTTTTTAATGTGTACTGAAGCAAACAAACCGTCTGCAAGCCAATAATTCCAGGGAAAAAAACATTGTCGTCATCTGGTCACTTTAATTCCTTTGCTTAATGACATAAACATGTTCAATTTGTGGTCTTGACAGCATAAGTCCCCTCATTTGGAGTAACCATGCATTCTTTTGCTAATGTGTTTTGCTCAAATTAAATTCTGCAGCTTCTCCGAAATGAGATCTTATGAGACTAATTTTGTTTGGTGATTCAGTTACTTCCATTCAGGATCTTTTATCTGTGATGATTAAAATGCTGGGTTGATTTCATGTGAAGAGGACAGCTTTTCCCACCGCTGTGTTCTAGCAGACAGGTTACTGGCCTCCAGCGCCATGTTTGGCGAACGTAAATAACTTGTTCGCTCTTTCTGGACTTCCTCTAGGATTTTAGCTGGGATATATTCAGACATTGTGATTCTCCCTATAGCACCCCTCTGTGGGGTCTGCATCAACTGAATCTGCCTTCTGGATTCTCATGGCAGATCCAATGAGGGTGGTTTCATGGGTCCCGCAAGCTCCTTTTGTCAGCATTCAAGGCAAAAAGCCATGAATTGTGATCATGGCGGCAAACTCAGATTTGGTGCAGTCTTCTCTCAGAGTCCTTCCTCCCCTGAGTCGTGTGTTATCACACTTTTTACCTACTTATTGTCTCAAACAGTATGCCCTACATAGCATGTGATATAGTCAGCATAACTGCTGTTGTAGTTTTTGATGTGCAGAATTAAATATGCAAGAAGTAGTCAAACCAAATTATTAGCTCTAATGTCCCAGTGTCAATAGTTTAATATTTGCACAGTTTGAGGATGACCAAGCAAATGCCTGATTTTTATTGTCTTTATTGTAACTCAGTTTCATAGTTCAGCCTCCCAGCTAATTCACAAATTTAGTTAATTGCAATACTGCCACGCCATCACACTAATTAGGGGGCCCAATGATTAGTTGAGTGCATGTGGCCTGCGATGGATTGGCTTGCCATCTGCGGTGTACTAGCCTTGTGCTCTGTGCTGCCTGAGATCCTGACCAGGTTAAATGATTCGAAGATGGATGGATGTGTGATTGATTAGTTGTTCAATTTAATGAGCTTGTCAGGTGGCAAAATAGCAGAAATCTATAGGAAGTACCTGAAACCTAAATGAGAAGCAAAATAGATTGTGGTTAAAAACCACACATGGGACTTTCAGAAGAACAGGACAGCCAGCAGGGTTTTAACGTTTGCTTGGTGATGCAAATGCCCTTGCGTCTCACTCTGGGTCTTTTGGAATTGTAAAATCCTTCCTCTTAGGTTGTTGCACTCCTTCTTTCTTTTGATCTCTTCTCCTACAGCTCATCACTCTGCAGGCTCTGATAAGATTAGGTCACTCTCTGGGTTCTCTCTACAAGTTTGTGACTCTCTGAGTCCACGCTCTCGCTGTGTTCTTGGGGGCTTTGCTCGGAAAGGGACAGTTGCGTCATTGTGCCTAGGGGCCACCCGCAGGGCCGTGCAACCGACGGACATCAGACGAGCAACTCTCACGTTGGCTCGCAACATCCCGCCAACCATTGGGGAGTTTGTCACGAGGAACAAAAGCGCCTTATGGTTTTTATTTTCCCTCCCTTGGGTCACTAGTGTGCGAGGCACATAGAGAGCCATTGTGTACGTTCGGCGTTGCTAGCATAGTCTCGTCCAATTCCAGGGTACCGAAAGTAGAGTGCAGTGACACAGCTGTACATAACTGTACAAACGCCAGGCGCTGCGTACAGTTTGCTCCTTGCCTGGTCTGAGGCATTCTGCCACCAGCCAAGCGACTTCAGGCACACGCAGTGAGATTTTATCGTTGCTCACCGGCGCTCTGACTCCCATCATTGTTGTTTTTTTCCAACAAGGCAGAATCGGATTGGCTCCAACTCGCTGACCTTTTTGTTTCCCCACGGTCGACTGCAGTCCCCGTCCTGTCCAGCCTCCTCTTCCGGGGGCCAGTGTCGTAGCCACTCACTGATTGTCGGTGTGCTGTTGTTCCAGCCTGCCGCTGTCCGGGGGACTTCGGTGAGGCGAGCTGCTGTTGACCACGGCAAGTTCGGTGGCTTGGGTAGGACAGAATGCAGAAGCCAGGATAGCTCGTCCTCCCCTCATCACGCTGACCCAGAAGCCAGACCGCATCCCACAGGGCCTGGACTGGAGGTAAGGACTGGCCCTACTCCATGTATCTCACATCTCTATAATGGAAATAAGATTTCTTGTTTTCCCACTCTCTTTTTTTTTTTTCTAGACCAACTTTATTTGGTCAAAATTCCTGTATAGGAAGCAGGCAAAATTAAAAGCGTGGTGGTGAATCTTCTCGCGAAACATGACAGGAATGTGTCGTTGGCTGCTTCGCCATTGCTGGGACTGGGCGGTTTCCTTAGTTTTCAGCCTTAGCAGAGTAATGCTCAGTGTATAACAGGAAGCACTGCTTCCAGCCTATGCTTTGTAGCATCCAGGGTGCATCTTAGCCTATGGCCCAGTCTGTAAGAAACGCGGAAATCCAAGCTAAATGCACTTAAGAGGCATTGTTTAAAACTGGTTTTCCACACTGCCAAAAGTCTTCCATGAAAGTTGCAGAAATGGTCACGCTTTTCAAATAGCAAGGTACACCACTGTCAGTGTATTAAGCAGAATTTGGTGTTTACTTTCCATTAAAAATGATGCTTGATTATATAAAAAGAAATCATGTTTGACGAAGCAAGTGAACTGATTACCACTCAGGGCGATGTACCCCTAAGGTGACGCCTCATCCAAAAATAAGCCAATGTGCTTACGTTGGTTAAGAGTAGAGATTAGTGGGAACATTTCTGTCCATTCAGAATGTGAGACAGGGTGGCTCCCTCCTGACTGGCAGTTCAGATATGCAACCAGCCCTTGTAAATATTTGTGGTTACCGTTAGACTCAGTGCTAGTTAAGTCGTTCGTAAACACAGATTATAAAGCATTTAGCATGACCGGCAAGACAAATGTTGGAATGAGGTGGAACGTGAGGACACGGACAGCATTGAGATTTGGAGCGTGAACCTGGGGGGGTCAGGTGAGCGACACGTCTAGAAAAGCCTCTTTGTTTCCTGCAAAGCGGCTGACCACGTCTGGGTTATGGTTCCGACCATGACCGCTTGTGACTGTTTGGTCAGTGCAGAAAACATGTCTGCCCGATAGAGTAGACTAATGGTTTGGGACTCTCTGCATGGAACATTTTAATAAATGACGAGGTTTGTGATAAATTTAAAGAAGTCTGTTAACAAAGATGTTGAAAAATTTTGACAGTATACAACTGCTTGCTGATGGTGAGATAGGTCACGTCATACTTTGGCGTTACCTTATCTGTACAATGTCCTTCAATTTATAGAAAGAATCCAGTCTGCTGTTAAAAAAACAACTAAATCTGATGGCATTGTCCTTAAATGTGGCTTAATGCTTAACTAGCATTACCATTGGAAACATATTCCTCTGCTTCACATTGTGCAGATTTATCCATTTGTATCATTCATTTGTAATGTTGTGTAACAGTCCATGTGTAACATTCATTTGTGTCGAGGATGGAGGTTTTTCCTTGTCATTCTGCGATTGTGGTTTCACTGATGCAATGACATTAAGTACAGCCATCAAAGTGATCATTCTGGAAAACTGATACTTGATTTTAAATTTCAGTTTCTATTTCTTTTCATATTTTTGAAAAACATTGGTATAAGTTTTGTATTCTTTTTATGTGTCAGAATTTGGATTGGCAGAAGTCTGCCAAACTGAAATGTACTTTATAATTAAATTTCAAATGAGTATTTCTGAAACTTCATATACGGTACCTACATAAAATGAATAAATTATATAGTATAGTAGTCAGAGGTGATCTAAATGTTTTGTTCAAAGTAATGCCTAATTATTCATCTTCCGTTACTTTAAATAAAAGACACTCTAACAGTCCAAAAGCATACAGAGGAATCCCGAGTGCCCAGAAGATCCCATGCAATTACAGGGAGAAGACACAAACTCTACACACACTGAATGAGCGGTGGGACTCAAACCCACAACCTTGGCGGAGGGGGGACCATAATGGTACCACCTGAGCAACAATACAATACAGTCTTTATACCTGATGTTAATAAATTCTTAAGTTCCGGTCCCCTCGTTATCAGCAGGAACTTTGTAGTTCCGTCAAACTTTGGACCTTAGCCAGGTGTGTTTAACCCACACAATTACAGTGAGGCTGTACCAGGTACCATTCACAGGCACTGTGCAGCATTTGTGGTAAATGCTTCAAGCAAGGTCGTAACCAAACAGTTGAAGAAGGTGATTGGTTTGGAGAGTGGTTGAGGAATTTGACTTTGTGCATTCGAAGAACATGATACCTGCTTCTAGGATGATGTTAGGATCTCAAGAAAGCGAAGCAAAGTCTATGGGAACCACTCAAGCACTGCCGTCAAATCCAGTGACAGCACAGTACAGCATATTTCAGCACAAAAGCAAGAGCTTTTGAAGGTTTTGTGCAAAGCTTAACTTGAATAAGCTGGTATTCTTTACAACAATAGAGAGTGAACAAATGTATTAGGTTATAAGTGCAGTACTTCTGCAGAACTCTAGCTGTCACCTGTTAAAACCTCTATATCTGTATAACAGGTATCTATATAACCTCTTCAGGTTTTTTTTTTTTTAACCTCATCAAACTGAATCTAATTTTAAATGCACGTAGGTTGATTTTTTTGAGAGATGGCAGGAAGTATTTTAATATGTCTCTAATGTGGTGCTCTGGTTACTTAGCCTGAAGTGACCAATTTAAAAAAAGGATTTAAAAATTCTCAGGCCAGCATGATTGAACTCTGGAGTCATTGTGGATGACCGGGTTAATCCTTGAGATGAGGGCTTAATTTGCCAGTGTGATTGGGAATGGGGAACAGAATGATACCAGTGAGGTGTTCCTTGATGATGTGGTATGTTATCCTAGCCTGTCTCAAACTGGAGCAGTACAGAGTGGCATGCTGCAGGTGGGGAGGAAAAGCTGAACCAGGCCCAGCTGAGGGGCCCCCAGATTTGTTCTGCATGGGGACAGTTAATCCGCTATCTGACTACACAGTGGGCAGGTGCAATGTCGGATTTGGGGTGACCTGTGCACCCACCAAGTTAAACGTGCAGACGGGAGCTGTGAGGTCACTCTGTGTTGTTGTTGCTGTGTGGGCATGGCGAAGGCAGAGCCTCTTGCCAGGTCATGATTGCAAGACACGTAACTGGATGCTTGCACAGGCATCTCCAGTCTACTGAAAGGAAGCCCTCCATACAGAATTAACTATGCTTGTACAAAGCCTGGGGGGTGGGTCCCAAAATTGAGGGGAGGGTAGGTCCCAAAACTGTGTTATCCATCTGACAAGGTGGCATGTCCTGAGGTTTACCTGTTAAAGCTTTCGTGTCACCAACACAAACACATTCAACCCCATAGAGAAAGAGCTATCCTATCCTGCAATACTCACCCTAGGTCTGCTTTGAGCTCAACAGCCTTTTTGATAGAACCATGAAGTTACACCAAACTGGTCTTTCAAGCCTCACTTATCATGTCCACCCCATAGAGACCCCTCTGCTTTGTGCTGTGGGATACACACTGTAGCCTGCGGTTTCCCCCAGGACAGGTGGCGCACTGCCCGTCCTCCTCACCGTTCCTGTCCGTCTTCCCTCCAGTGCCCAGCACACCTGAAAGCCCTGCATTGTGGTGCAAAGTGCTAACGTAACCCCGGAGAGTATCTGGCCCAGTGCCTGGGTACCCTGTCTGATCTGTGGACAAAGGCAGAGGACAAGAGAGCCAAAGCTGGGAGGTCCTTTTTCACCTGCAAGATTATCTGGGAAGTCCAGAGGCAAGGCCAAATGCAATTATTCTGTAATTTTAGTTTCTGTAAAATTAGTTTTACAAAAAGGGGGGATAATGTACCACTTAAATTCAATTTGCTGTAATTCATTTTTCCCCCCTCAGTGTTTAGAAATTCAATAAAGCCAATTTTATGAAAGATATTTCACTTTCGCTAGTACACTGCACCTTACCTGCTGACACTCTCCTTTCCTGGGCCCTCATGGGTAATGACAATTTCTTTGTTATAGTGTTTTGTGCATGCAAGTCACATTACTGGATGATTGCCAGGGTGGAATGAGATTACTTTGGTGCAGATGGGGAGGGGGAGAGTTGTCCAATAACTCTTGTAATTTCTTGCCTCTTAGACATGCTGCAGGCATATTAAAATGAATAGTTCCTGTCAATGTGTAGATGACTTCTTGGTCTAACATCAGAGTACTTGAGAAGCAGGCTGCCCTAACTCTACTGTATTACGTATGATGAAACATGATCATACATTTTCTGTCAATGCACCTGAAGTGTATCTTTTGTAATTATTCTTCACCATTTACGCTCACTTCTGGAACATAATAGTAACGACTTTACATTCTCCTTCCACCATGGTGGAAGTTAGTCATTATGCTCACAAGTGGTCGAGACCTTTGCTAAGTATAGCAGTTTTTTCCCACTGTGAAGTTTCAATAAAGAGGGAAGTTGGATGACACTATGCTCTGGGGATCACATCTGGTCCAGGCGGAAGATTCCAGCTGACTTTGAAAACTGATGCAAAGAAAATTTTTCCTTGGGGAAGGGATGGGGGGTGGGGAGTTGGATAGTGAAGGTGAAGGGGCAGAGGGAGGACCTTCTTACCAGAGAGAGGAGGAGCTGATAAGGAATTTATGGGTCCTCCATTGTGTATCCCTCTGTTTTAGAATATGTTGCCAGACATTGGTTAAGCATGGGCCCCAGAATGGCTTCATGGGGTACACCCATCGAACACAGCACAGGATATTTGTCTTTATGACTGGACACATCTGTTCCAATTTTTAGACCATCTTACACCTTTTATATAGTACCAACTTTTTCAAAGAATTCAGCATAGTGAGTAAATGTGCTTCTGATTAGCTGTGCATGCTACATAAAAAAAAATCCGGACATGAGGGATTTCGCAGAGCGTGCCACATAATTCACACTAGCCATGTGTATCAGAACACGGTGCAAGTGCTGGAGCGTTTGCCGTTTCAAGTATGTGAAGGACTGGCACTCACTCATCTGCTTGCTTAGATCACAGAGCCATCGCAGATGAACAATGATGGAATGAGAGACACCCGTCTAAATGATTTGTGTTTGAGATTCTGCAGCAAAACATTACCAGGACAGTTCTGGCATGGGAAGAGCCTCAGCTTGCCAGAGGTTTTGGACTAGGTGCTGTGGGTTGCTGTTTGCCTGTGGTGTGAGGATTGAACTCATTATCGAGTCTTGTCCCTCAATTTGGCAGGGGAGTACTGAAAAGCAATACAAAACTGAATCCAGTAAATCGGTCCATCCTTCGATTTTTTTAATTTATTTTTTTAATAACCACATATCTAGTTGGAGCTACTGTATTCTGTATAGCACACAATCTGCAGGAGATGAATAAAGTATTGTAAGAATGTGGTTAAAGATTATAGTATGTCATAATAATAATCAATATCATGACCACAGTGTATCTTATGGTGCTTCTCTCTAACCAATCACAACAATTCCCAGAGAGCTAAATGTGCACATCTACATGACAGGAGTATTTTGGGTCAGGCACATGACTTCTTTTCCTGTGTGTGATGGTACGTCTTCCCCAGGACTCATTTTAGCAGAACTGTCTGCAAAAATGATCAGTGCCGCCCCACCAGATGAGTGTTTGTGGAGAACAGGAGCAGAAACGGGAGCGACCTGAAGCATCATCGTCCTGGAAACTGTGCTATGGGCTGACGTAGCCTGCAGGAGCTGTAAACCCGCTCAGAAGGATGCAAACTGACGATGGACCTGGAAAAGTGCTCAGACTGCGCCTCTTGTTTTTTAATGGCACAGGCTCTGGTTCTGTCCAGTTCTTAAATGAGACATCTTGAAGTGACATTCTCAAAAGGGCCCTGGATGATGCATTTTTAGAGTGCGTTTATTTTATCGTAGGTCAAATCTGAATGGTAGAAGGGTAGGGTAGGGATAAGTCATCGCACTGGCCTCATCTAAAGCAGCTCTGTCACCACAGAATGCACTGCTTGTGGTTCTGCTCGCATAACAAAAATGTAATTCAGCCCAGACAGGCTTAGACTTCAGAGTCAGAGACTGATATTTTCTGATTTAGCTGAGATGTTAGTTAAGATTGACTTGGATGGTTGAATACAAAGACAAGGGATTTGTTCAGGAGGAGGAAGATTCTAAAAGATTAGCTGTGGAATGCTGAAGTACACCCTTCTCCCTAGCACACAAATGGCACTTTCGCTTTGAGAAAAGGTTAACAACCTGAAATCCTGTTGCCTGACCATAAAGAAATGACTCCTGGCAGCCTCCCCTGCAATTATTAGGAACGGGAATCCCAGAGGAAATCCGTATGGTTCTGCTTGTTATGGAATAAGTCTGTTCAGCTCTGAATTCCAGCTGCGTATTCCTGTTCATCTTACCACTTATATGAGTTTCATTTTCCAAGTTTTTGAGCAGAAGTGTCACTAGGCCTGTTATAGGGGGACTTTATCCCCCAAAATATTTACATTATACCTGTGCCATCAAATGTCCGAGCTGCCTCCCCCCTCACATAGTCAAGGCTTAGCCCCTCCACCATGATGCCCCCGGTTACAATTTCTTCATTCATTTGTTCATATTCATTTTAGCTTTGCCATAAATTCTAATTTAACTTCTGTTGAGTGTTCTTTGTTTTGTTATTCATGTTCCTAACCGGAAACAGTAGTGTAACCGCTCTGATCGATGACTAAAATCACACTTATGTAATTTGACACTCTTCGGACAGTGCTTGCTAACCATGTCATATACAATGCAGTAGAGCAATGCAGTACGTTTGATATGCGAGTGCTCACTGCAAGTATTTATGTGTGAAATTAGGGTAACGTTGTACATGGAGCATTATAGCCACCTGTAAACTTTCAGTGTTGGAAAAATAAATATACATGAGTGAACTTTGAATGAACTTTAGCTCAACCCTTAGTCCATTCCCAAATCTGGTGGCCATGCTGGTGTTAATCCTTTATTTCAAAGGACATGCTGTATGTGACTTACTGTTTTACCCTTTTCGCAGATTGCTGTGAAGATGAACTATGAAGGAGCAGGTAAGCCAATCTGTTTTTTTTTTAACTTTTTATTATTTGACATTTTGTTATTGCTTTCATGTGTCTTTCCTGCTCGTGGGGTCTTGTGCAAGGTCAAGACTGCCTGTTAGTTTCTTGATGTCTCCTGGGAACCCTGGAATTTAAAGGCCACCTTAATGAGAGGTGCAGTCCTCCTTCTGGCTTTGTCTGTAGCTATTGGGGTTTCATGGAACAGCCAAAAGAACTGGCTCCTACCCTTGACTTCCAGCCAATCCAAGGGATCGTGTCTTAAACTCAGGGTGAGATCACAGGCTGGGATCGGGACTTATACCTGCAGACTGAGCTGGGCCTTTTCCGTTGGCTGAAAAACAAGCCAGTCGATACAAGTGCATTTTTTTTTTTTTGCTTGGTGCGCAAAATATTAAATCACCAGCTTCTCATAGGGAATGGTAGTGTCTGAACTTTTTCCTGAACCATTTAAAGGGATCATTCTGTCGGTATGGAAGTGATTGTCAGAGGAAGCATGTATACTGTAAACAGATAAATGCCTGACATTTTAGCCACCTTTTCCCTGTCCTCTCTGCACAGAACAGAGGGGAGCATTTGTAGAATCATGGCGTTCCTCCCCATGTCGGATTGATAGGCTGCTCTTTGCCTTGCAGAACGGGCCTCTGGGATGATAAAGAGCCCATTGTTAACTAGGAGGATAGGAGGCTTCATTTTTCCCTCTTGCTAATCAGGTCCATTATCTGGTGTGTAGCTACATTTCCTGTTGATACCACCTCCTTTGGCCTGTGCTGGCAAACACATGCACGGTGTGAGGACCCGGGAACGTAGACGCACAATGAGCGGTGTTTTCGTATGTAGCCTACCACTGTAATGGCTTGAGCTTAACAAATGGCTCTACTCTGTGTGTGAAGTCACTTCACAACCAACACAGTGACTCGTCTAGAGGCTTCTCAGAGGGGCTGCTGTTAAAACCAGGACATGGGCCATGTCAGTGTTACTCATTTGCTCTGGGGAAATATTTGGCATGGAATGAAAAATGGGCCCAGGCACAATCGAGGTTCTGGAGAGGAAGGAGCAGCTGGGACTGCTCTCACACAGCTTAAACAGCATGTCTGTGTACCTGTGATGTGACTCCATTGGTGGAAAGTGGGCCCGACTTTGATTTTCCTCAGTTTTTTTCCTTGGCGAATTGTTTCAAAATCTCCTCTCATCTCATGCCTTAGACTCCCTCACGTGTGGACAGCTAAACATGTCTGCGGAATTGTCTGCTTTTGAAGTGGCTTTCCTGCCAGGTCAGGCTTTAGGTTTAACTGAATACTCCTGCCAGTTTAATTTGACCTAACGTACAGTAGTCAGAAGGTTTGAACTGAAAAACTGAAGAAATGATGGTAACAGTCCTGGGAGAGAGGTGGCCTTGGCACATGGTGAAGCCTGTAAACTGAGGTGGGCTACATGCAGATTTTAATGCAGAGCCATGCTGTTCTTCAGTTTCCACACTATAGCATTGCCATTCACTTTAACGCTGCGTGGGACATTCTCCTCTTTACAATATCAAAGTCTGCACCCTTGACTGAAATGCAGATGTTCATGTTTGTTATGGCAAAAGATCTGCACAGTCCCTACTGCAAAATCAAAGATCCATACAGCAAGAGAAAGATACACACTATATGGATTTTAATATCTTAATGTAATAGATATGTATTCTTTATTGCAATGCAACGAGCTGCAGTTGAATCATTCTCTGTTGCAAGGAAGAGGTCCATGTTTCTTATTGCAAAAGATTCAGGGATAAATCTGCGCACAGATAAAGCTGCATTACTTACTGCCATGGAATCAGCAGGTTTTATTGGCATGGAGGTGAAAGATCGCAAACTTTTAAATTGTAAGAGCTAATGGATTTGGCTAGAGTCTTCACGGCCTATGGTTACCGATGCTGCCAAAACCAGCTGACTCCGCACCGGCCTTCATTGGAACCCTGACCCACAAATGTCAAACAAGTGCTCAGCACAGCTGCCTCAAAAGTTGGCGGGACTCATAGGCTATAGAGGGGGAGGGTCCAGAATGCGTCCAGATCAGGAAGTCGGGCGCACGGACAAGTCGAGCGTCTGTCTGTGTCCAGGATGCCTGTAGCCATACAGTGCTGCCTGCCAAATATACAAATACCTGCTAAATATATTTTATACTTCCTTCTACGCAAGTAGTTTATTAGACGCTGAATTATATACCTGTTGCTTAAACCTTAACAGTGCTTGAGAAGTGTGATCGATAAGTATTAACGTCAATAGACCGACATCATGTCCAGGGTGGTCACCTGTCTTGTGTCTTATATTGTCTGAGATCCAGCCTGCTGTGACCTTGGACTGGATAAGCAGTTGGAAGATGGATCTATGGATGGATGGATGGATGGTATATTTAAGCCTTTTTAATGATCCGTCTAACACAGCTCCAGTAAAAGGGGTCAGCTGACACGACCTGGAGTCAATGACATCGTGTCAGTGTGTTTGGACAAGGAATGGAGCACTTGTTTGAATTAGATACCTTTGCTGTTAAGAACATACTGTGTAACACTTAAACATTTAGCTGCTGCACAGTTTTTCAAGTTGTCAGGTCAAAAAAATCTGCTCACTGAATGTGGATATTTATTAGAAAAGTGGCCCTTAGGGTCCATTTTGGTATATTTTGGCAATGTTGTAAAACCCAGGAATGTAATATATGTATAAAAAAGCCAGAATATGACCCAGAAATGAGTCAGAGTGTTAAGACTGAAGTAGTCACCCAAAGTTTTGGATGTTTTACCATTGCACTGTGTCTTCTTGGCTGTCTCCCTGTTGAGATTTTGTATTCATTGCTGTCTTCCTCCCAGGAATCTTCCAGTTGTGGCTTAGATTATCAGATAAGGATACATTCTTTATTTTAATTTTGCTCTTCCTCATTTACAATTCTTTTTATAGGAGCAGTTCTGGTTAAGTGCCTTAATAAAACATACGACGGTGGTTTCATTTGTTAAAACCATTTGGCCACAAGCCCAGTTCATTTACCAGTGTCCCATGTGCCGCCAAAGTCACGCTGGTCCTGCTGTCACTCCCACCTCTCTCAGCCCATTTTCAGTCTCATCTTCTCCCTTTCACCTGTCTGCCTTTGTCCTGGTCCTCAGATCTGAATTTCTGTCGCACAGCTAAATTAGACACCTAAACACCTCTAATCATCTTCTAATCCCGTCTTTGCCCAACAACATACCACAACTTATCTCTAAAATGCAGCAAGAGCTTAACTGTTGATTATACATCCTCCGTCACTCTGTCTGCCTTGTCCTCTTTCTCTCTCCCCCCTTTTGCCTCTGTCTTAATCTTTCTGATCTCACCATTTCACTTCCTTTCACTCATCCCTCTCTTCCCATGTTTCCATCTCTGTCCCTCTGTGGCTCTTTGTCCCCCACACATTGCCTCCTGATTTTACTTCATTCATTTCAAAATGTTGTCAACACTTAGATTAGTGACAACTCCCTATTTGATTCACGTCAGTCTCGCAAGAAAGGGAGGTGAAGGTCATTTCAGGGTCAGGGTCTCCTGAGCACATGCCCTGCAAATGAAAGCAGGAAAATTAAGGTTCCCAGTCATTGTCAGACTTAGTGAGTGACTTACAGGCCACACTGCCTTTTGGACCATAAAAGTGTTGAATCGGAAGAACCAAAGACTGCTTGAGAAAATGGTTTCATCCCAGCAAGCAGGGAACGTTACAGGAACGTTAAGAAGGTAATGAGAACGTTATTGGATGCTGTGGGAACGTTCCCTGTTTGCTGGGATTGGCTTGGCATTTGAAGCTGCATAATCTTTCATGTTCTCAGTTCCTGTTTCAGTTGGGTGTACAGGATGAAGCAGGGTAGGCCCCAAGGAAGCATATGTCATTATGACTATCAAAAAAGGTTGACTGCTTTAAGATTCACCTCAACTATCCCCTTATGCCCTTTGATGGATTGAAATGCTGTTTGACTTTTCATTAGGGAAGAACTCCAGCTCCTGTAGGTGATAGCAGAAGGATAGTATAGTGGTTAGGGGCAGGGGTTTAACCAAAGAGCTACTGGTTCCAGGTCCAGAGGATCACTGCTGTAATATACTTCAGCATGGAACTTAGCCTGGATTGCTTCAGTAACAATATCCAATTCTAAAAATTGTATGCTGCTTGGAACATGTGCATTGACTCAGCATCTATTCCCTCCATTTTTCAATGCTTATCCAACAGCCATTCTAGAGCCCATCACAGGACATGCAAGGTACACCCTGGATGCAGGTGCCAATCCATCACAGGGTATATTAGCTATCAAACAAACGAGAACCATTATGGATCTTGATCTTTGGCTAAAGGCCAAATGACCCCATAAATATACAACTCATCAACATTTGAAACTTCCCTGGCTTCAGAATTAGTGGAAGGGCACTGTCCATGCTCACCCATGGACACCATTGAGCACCTTCCGTCTTCCAAAGGGAAGTGACCTCACTAGACATCCTTTGAAAAAATATGAACTTTTCCGCCCTGGCTTGATTGTTTTTCATCTGGTTTTTAAATGTCCCTCTTACAAAAATAAAAATCCAGTGCCCCCACCCCCTTTTCCAAAAGCACCCAAGTGAGCAGACAGTGAGAAAAGCTGGATTTGTTTAAAGGAAGGCAAAAGCGTAAAAATGTCAGTTCCTCCCCCAGTTCATCTCTGCTTATTTTTAGGTACATTCTGCTGACTTGCTTTGAGCCCCCACCCTCATCTTAAGATGGCCACACCGCTGTGCCCCTGTTTTGTGCGCAGTGAGGAAACCATGGGCTCCTGATACTGAGTTCCTGTTTTGATGCTGCTAGTGTGTTTTCCACTGGTCACTCCAGTGGTGCCAGTTTCTTGTGTGAAGTATGTTGTAGCTCCCAGAAAGTGAGCCACCCTGAAAGGAACTAGCTTTAAAGGGAATAAGGAGAAAGGGTGAGTGTTCGTGACACAGAGCCTTTACACAATTCAGCAATAAGCACATGAAGGGTTGTATTCCATGGCCAGATCCTCAAATCTACAGCACCGTTGGATGCCAGGTGCTACGTCAATGCATTATAGAATCAGAATGCCTGCCGTTCTTTGGTGTAGGTTTTATTCTGGGCCAAGAATTGTGTTTTTCATCTCTGTCCCCATTCAAGGAAATGGAAAATCAGACTTCTTTTTTAAACCAAAGTGCGTCAGCACATTTTCTCATTCTTAGGGACACGAGGTCTCCAGCAAGCTTGTGCTGGACTGTGTGTGGCCCGTGCAGTCATATGAATGTCTGGAATTAATTGATTTTCACCCTTTTACAGTGAGCTTTCATCTTCCAAAGAAAGTCTAACATAATTCTGACCACTTAACCTCTAGTTTACACCTCTGAGGGACTCAGGTTGTGTATCAGGGTGACTTATTTACAAGGCATTTGTTGATGACTACAGCGCCATTCTGACAGCACCATTTCGGAACACTTATTAATTTAGAATGAGCGATATTTTCACATGCATTCTCGGTGTATTTATATCCCTGACCCCCTCTCCCGTTTGGCACTGGTCAATGTGAACATTCATCGTCGCATGAAACACCCCCTTTGTGTGAGAACTAGAGCATGTACTGTACATGTAAATGGTGTTCCCCTCCTAACAGTGTCACTGTGGCTACCATATCATAACTTCCGAGGTTGGTCATTCATTCCACTGTTTTTGTGTGGCTGCTCTGTGTCCCCCCCCCCCCAAAGTCTCCCAAGCACATGTTCCTTTCCTTTCCATGGGGGTTCCAGACACATGCGGGGGGTCATGTGGCTCTCACAGAGAGCACATCCTGATCAGACAACAAGGGGCCCCTCGAATTCCAAACCTAGATCTATGTCTCTGGCTGAAAGTAAACATAGGGAGATGACAAAGGCTAAACTAACACGTGATCAGATGGTTATATGTGGAAACTTCATCAGTAAATGTCCTGCTTTTTTTGAGTTGGAATATAAGGGATTGGAACCAAAAGTTGCATGTGGATGAGTCCTAATTTCAGAGTGACCATTTGTACCTCTGAGCAGAAAAAGACAGGAACATCATGCCACATGAGCCTGTGTGTTTTATTATGGGATTACGGTGTAGAATGGGACAGTGCTATGTACTGATGGGACAAATGAGGCTTCAAAACCAATGGAGGGTGGAAGTATCCTGAACAAACCAATCAGTGCTGGCGCTAAATGAAGCTACAACACCTGTGGTGGGTGGGAGGACTTCAAACTACCTGATTGTTCAGGATACTCCCACCCACTATAGATTTTGAAGCCTCATTTCTCCCATGACTAGTGATATGATGTGCCTCTTCAAGGTTCTTAGGACACCTCTCAGTGACGTGCACTGAAATGCCCATCTTAATCAATTCCCTAGTATCTCCTACACTGTCTGGACTTCCTGTTTAACTTCCAAAATTTTCCTATCAGTCTGCAGTTAAAAAACAGGATTTGGAGTTACGGGATTGCATCCCACGATATATGACTCCGCCGTAGGACGGCAGGTTTTCCTGACTTCCCGCAAGGCCCCCACCGTCGTTCGCCTTCCCCTGACGCGGCCTGGATCGGTGACATCACGAGTTAAATTTGTAAAGCGTGGAATAGGAAAGCCTCTGCTGGCAGCGACACTGCACAGAAAATTCCGCACGTGGATGGATGGAAAATGACTGGAGG
Source organism: Gymnarchus niloticus (assembly GCA_009936485.2). Taxonomy (NCBI): domain Eukaryota; kingdom Metazoa; phylum Chordata; class Actinopteri; order Osteoglossiformes; family Gymnarchidae; genus Gymnarchus; species Gymnarchus niloticus. Next base: position 11,750,922 of record JAACJT020000031.1, on the reverse strand, counting down.
TTTCCGGAGCTGGCATGGATTCTGCGGGCTGCTGTCATGGAGCTGGAGAAATGGGAGGGGGAGCTGAAGGCTTTTTGTAGATTTGTAATAAATCCACCCTAAACTTAAACTGAACGACTAAACCATAAAGTGTTGTATTAAAAGATAATTGAATGGTTTATCAGGGAGCCTACACTGTTTTAAAGTCTTTACTAATGCAATAATCCATCTATGCGCCCATTTTCCAAACTCTTTTCTAGGACCAGTTTGTAGGTTACACAATATTTCACACTTAGAAGATGTATATAATTACATTTTGTAGATTCTCTTTATTGGTGTCAGTTATTGTGAAGCTGTGAAATAAATACTGACAGCACGTTATTTTATCCTTCACAAACAGGGCATTTCTACTATGATAGACACATCCCTGAATTTTTTATATTGAGATTAATGATAGGCTTTTATTCCAGCTTTACTTCAGGATTATGGACTGGCAGCACTGCCAAGAGATGAATGAATCATTACTGTCTCTCCCGTTTTGGTGTTGCCTTCAATTTAATCTGCAGATGGTGGTCATTTCTTTTTAATATCTTAATGTATAAAGTCATGGACATGTTTATGAGAACATTTTATGGATTTATGAACTGGGGGGGGGATATTGGGCTCTCAGAAGGAGCCATATGTCAGAGATGGATGTGCCACAACGGCTTTGGTCTTTCAGGTGACACAGCCCATGTCCAGGTGACAGAGATAAAGCAAGAGTAGGATCTGCCATCTCAGGAACAGCCCTCAGCATCCAGTACTGCCCTGCTGTGGTGATACCATGCCGCAGGTGAAACTGTCTGCCACCCAGAACCATATTAATGAAAAACAGCAAAAAGTCAAGTTGTTCAGAGGTTTTTTTTTTTTAAATTTATTTTTTGGTCAGTTTGGCATTCGCGGCCTGCATTGTGGTGGTGGCATTTTCAGTGCCGCGTCAACGGGGAGATGGGTTTGTTTTGGCGGGGCTTGCGCAGTGTCTGAAGTTGCAGAACGGCTGACAGGTTGATCCAGGCTTCAGTTTCTCAGGGT
>JAACJT020000031.1:11734636-11747741 GCA_009936485.2 Gymnarchus niloticus | reverse complement strand
GGGGGGGGGGGCGGGGGGGGTGGGTGGTGGGGGGGGGGGGGGGGGGGGGGGGGGGGGGGGGGGGTCACTTTGTTGTTTGAAACAAATGTGGCTGAAAGCTGTGGTCAATTATGTCTCTTCCTCTCTGCAAAGTAAACGAGAGAAGAGCACATTCATCAGGGCCCTTCATTTCTGGTGGATGCATGTCTTTGCTTTCGAGTGGAAACCTCTTCAGACACCATGCTGTGTTTTCTCAAGCGTCATTTCCTCGATGGGGGGGTCATAGAGATGCTCTCATGAACCAGTGAGCAGTAGTGGCAGCCTCAAAGTACCGCATCCAGGTGGTGTTGGCGAGGGCCTCAAGTTGCCAGGCCACCCAGGGGTCTATAGACTTTCTCTCCCACTGATCGGCCACATGCCTTTAGAGCTGCTCTGAAGCGAGACCTTCCAGAAGGGATTTGCTGCACGTTGGTCTCATTTGGGGAAGTGAAGCATTAAAAAGTCTCCTGTGATTAAGAACAAGGCGTTGTTTCTCAACGGGCAGAACGCTGTAGCTTTTCTGTAATGAAGTCGTTATTGTTGTGGAAAGTAATGCAGTCACCAGCCCAGTAATTGGCGCTGATTTCCGATGTTACGTTAGATAAAGAGTGCGTGCCCCTGTTGTTGTACCTGCTGCATGTTAAATAAATCGCTGACTTCTTTCATTTAGTTCCACAAACAATGCAGTTATAGTTTGAATAATTTGGCAGATACAGGTCCTTATGGCTCCTGTCTGAGGCCCTCAACACAGTTGTGTGCAATAAGACCTGTTTCTATTTAGCTTTATGGTCTTTTCTCACCAATTAATAACCGAACATTAACATCAGTGGTTCTGTCCCGTTACACTGTAGCTGCACTGCCAACACCGGTGGGTCATGTGGCTGTGATCTAGTCCTCCGGAGTCTCTGAGCACCGGCAGTAATTAATGAGTAAGACGTATCGCCTGCGATGACGTGCCTCAACATTTATGTGAATTTGGTGCCAAGAACCAGGCTGTTTCAGGTAAAGTGTTCTTGTTTTTCCTGTGTTGTGTTCTGCTAAGAAAATGCTACACAGCTGACACATTGGAAAGAGACAGACAGTTTTACCTACTTCTACAGCTGAATATTTTCCATTGAAATAATGGTTAGGCGGATTGCACTAGGGTAGTAGAGCTTGGCCCCTGCGGTTACTTTAACCAACGAGCTGCTGGCTTGCCCTGTAATTTTTACTGGTTTGTTTTTGCAGCCTGTAAAAATCATTGGATGACAATTCTTTTCTCATCAATCTATTGTTGGTATTTGCTCATCCAGTAGTATTACAGTGATTCGATGCCTCATAGGCAGGCACAATAAGTGGAAGGAAGGGTAGTATTGTCTTACTGCAATTGCCCATGTGAATGAGAAGAGAACATGCAAGCTCCACTTGAATCTAGAACCTAGAAGCCAGGAGAACATGGTGGTCTATGCTTCTCTGTGTTATTTCAAGCATGTGTACTTCTCTCTGCTTTTACACTTGATGTCCATTAACGCCAAATGCGTGTGTTCTTTATCGATGCTTTCTGCTGAATTTAGTCTATGCTGAAATGGTTGTTAATTCATTTAAGTAATTAACCCTATTATCAGAATAAATTTTCTGGAAGGAGATTGCTGTCGTTTTACATTCATGGTTGTCATCAGCCGTACTGGGAAGCGTGAGGAGAAATCGTGACACGCCACAGATTTCTCATCTTCCCACCTCACCACCGAAATGTTTGAAACGCCTCTGTTTACGCTAGATGGGTGCTCTCTGACAGCCAGACGGCATACCAGCAAAATTAAACTTGCCTAAAAATGGGTCCGCCTGGGGTGAGACACAGATGGAAGCCTTTTGATTTAAGGTTCACCTTTAACTCCTCCCATTCATCAGCGTCTTCGAGAGTTGACCTTTGCACTGTAAGGTCAAAGCTCATCATAAAGTAAATTAAAATTGCTTTGCAGTGTCCTCCATTACACATGTGAAGCTCTTCAATTAGCAAGGATTATCTGGAGGAAAGCAAATTTTGCTTGATCAATGTGTGGAATTTAACGTCTTTGTTCTAAAAACGACTTCATAGATTTTGTTTTCATAATTTTCTTTTTTCTCTCCTTTACTTTTGGTTATGTTTTGACATCCAGAATTAAACTTTGCTTTCTTGGCTCTGCATTAATTAAATTAATGAGATTAGTAGCCAGAAATAGATCCCATCAAAAAACAAGACCATATCATGGTCTTGTGGTTTTAGTGGGTTTAATGCCAATTCACATTTTTTATTAAACAGCTAATTGGATACAGATTCCAGTTAAAAGTATGTTATAAAAGCTGTAGAAATAAATTTTGTGGCACGCCAGACCTGGTAATGTATCACAGACCATCCCTCTTCTTTATGTCTTCCTGTGTGTGTGTCTGTGTGTGTGTGTTTATTCTAATGGAAGCCAGGTGGTCTGGAGACCATGGACATTTCTCTCCAGGATTTCTGTGGCCTAATGTGAAGGAGAACATTCAACTTTGACGGCAAAGTGGCTGAGACGACAGGGCTCCACATTACATCCTTCAATCGCGTCAGGTTGCGTAAATCTGTTGCAGGGACATTTTCCTCAAAAAAGGGTATCATTTTAAGGAAATGCTGCATGGAATGTACACTGGAGGGCCTTGCCGGACGGGTTTCATAATACTGCCAGAGTCTACTCCCACGTCAAATAAAATGGGGCTCATTTTTACTCAGCAAAGCCCTTGTCTTCCAAGGACACATTTGAGGGACTTTTGATCCAGGAGATCTCTGATGGATGGTGAGACGTAGCGGGGCTGGTATATGGAGAGTCACTACTGTGCTCATAGTATTGCAAAAACCATCCAGTGGATACGTATTTAAACGCCATACACTGGCTATCGGTCATCATCTGACTTAGACAACTCCGAAAATCTAGAATGCGCCAAACTTCTTGTTAACATTAGTGGCATCCTGATCAAGATTTTATGCTTCTGATCTACATCCAAGTCATTTACGATTCAGTATTTACTGATGTGGAATCCCAGTCCGATATTTAATATTTTTTGTTAAACGACTACCAGTAATGGTTTCTAGTACTTCAACATTTGTAAAACCAATCCAACTTAAGAAATGCTTGAATACAGAACAGTTCCACCTTAATAAAATATCCTGCATTGCAGCATTCCAGCAACAAAACAAACACAGTAAGGATACTGGACTTTAAAAATAGTGCTTGTCTGTTAAAGCACTGACTAAAGAGGGATGATTCTCAAATGAATATCAGTTAAATCATTCCACTTAGAAAAAAACAGTATTTTTTTTTGTGCTACATTGTTGTCTCAGGGAAGTTTTTCTCTTTGTCTGCCCCACTGAACTGTGTGAACTCACTGTATTTTATTGCTTACCTTTCAAGTTCCTTATTGAATTATAAAGCAGCTTTTCTACTACTGCCTCACAAAATACCGGCATTGTAAATATCACAGGTAGCGGTTGAGCTGTTTTTATTTTCCACTTTAAAATATTTCCACACCGCTAACAAGTTTGGAAAATGAACCTGAAATAAACTAAATTAAAACAGATTGAAATCTGATTGGGCTTAATGCAGCCGATACTGATCAATTGAGTCATAGCACCGTAGTAAATTGTGGATCACGTGCATTAAATATCTGTTAGCATTCAAAGTAATACAAAGTATAATGGCAGTGTTTTTGTCTCAGCATCATCATAATCACTATGGCTCTTCTGGAACGACAGACTATTGTTGTTAGAAACAAGCAGAAAACAAAGAGCAGATGAGTTGAAAGGTCTTCTTGTGGAGTCTAATGTAACATAATGGAGTATGACATCTGAGTAATCTTCATAATCATTGCAGAAAACGCAGAAGCCACCCATGACCAACAAGCCTCCTTGGCCCCTGGCTCTTTTGGAGAAACACAGCCTTTTGTGGCTTCTGGGAAACATATGAACATCTCATAGCCGGAGCACTGACAAACGTTTAGAAGAGGGCAAAAAAAAAATAAAAAATCACAATAACAACAACAAAGTTCCCAGAGCTTGGATCCATTAGCCTGGGAAAGGCAAAGCTTTAAGATACCAGGGGTTGGCTGTGGGACTTCCCATGATAACTCTATGTCCAATCAGAGTATAGAGTTCAGTTCCTCCTCCACCAGGAAGTTCTCATTGTAAGGGGTGGCCCACATACCGCTTCAGTTAGGAGACCAAAAGGAAAGAACCACACTCTTTGAAGCTTTCATACCTGCAGCAATGCCATGACCTACACTTTACCTACTGGTCATGCAGAGAAGCAAGTTTGCAATTAAACATGTTTATACGATATACAGAAAAAGATGTGTGTTCTACATGACCTGCAAATGTGAAAAATGTGTTATGTCTTTGCTTTTCCTTAAAGAAATATCAGTGGCCCATACAAACACTCAGGTCTAATCTGGTCTAGTCTGCTTGCTCGCCGTTTCACCATCCTTAGACAAGGTACTCTCAGTAACTTTAACTGCTGAGGGAGAAAGTATTGCAGTACACAGATGATAATTCTAAGTCTTTAGATGAAATTATCAGGTATGCATTTATCAAAATATAATAACAGTAACATTGCTGGATTCGAGCACCTCTTCAGTAAAGAAAGCACTTCTTTTGGTCTTGCCATTGCTGAGTCAATTTTGTAAACTTTTTTTGCATTTTTAAGTTCTTTGCTGCCAAATTGTATCCTTGTGCCTGAGCTAGGTTTCCTGCACTAGATGTGCATTCAGGGATGGCAATGGGCTGTATAGTGAGGGGACAAATCACAATAACCCATGGTGGCTGGCAGTATCCTGAATTAACTAATCAATGCTGGCCCGATATGAGGCTTCAAAAGCTGTGGTCGGTGGGAGCATCCTGAACCACCAATCAAAGCTTGCGTCTGCAGCATTGGTAGTTTTTGATACTCCCACCACAGGTTTTGTGGCCTCATCACTAGGGCTGTGTGCATGAAAATACAGCAAAGTGGGAATTGGGGTGGGGGGCAGGCTACTCAGACAGGACACCTGAGTGTGCTTTTTGCAAAGCCTGAAAGGCTCCTTCCAGGGCCCCAATGATGGAGCTGAAAATAGCCACCCACTGCTTGTTGGGGACAGCTGTCATCCTGTGAGTCACGCACCTCTGAGGTATTCAGCCTGCAGCGGTCTGGTTGGGTAGGGGGGGTGGTGGCTGGGCATCAGGAAGCCTGACCAGAACCAGGTCAGAACTGAGTGGCATCCTGCCACAGGACTCTCTGTGAATTTAGGGAAAGAAACTCATGGCTATAAATACTATCAGACACACACACACACACACACACACACACACACACACACACAGTCTGGGTGGCTGTGACCTCAGTCCTTCTGCGTTTAAAATGTCTTTTTAAACATACAGAATCATTTAAAGCTCTCACAGACATGGGCAGAACATTATAAAGCTGGAATGAGTACCGGTCAGGCCTTTGACTAATTTGATCCAGTCTTTCCATTTTGTTAAATTGTTTATGGCTAAAATGAATTCTTTGAAATAAGGATTTCCAAAGAGGATATTTTGAACACTGTGTGAAGTGGCAGTGTTTTCTCATTACAGGGGTACAATTAGATAACTAATGAAGCAGTAGTATCATTTTGTCGCTATATTCTGAATCTGCTGCCTTCGGTTTTTTTTTTTGTGCCGTGATCGACTGGGAGAGTAAAATCACTGCCCTTTCACCATGTTGGGGTGCCTGTGGTTGTTGGGGGGCAGTCGGCTGTCATGTGTGGGCTGCTTTCTATGTTGTGCATATCTGGATTTTTTCAGCTGATTTTCCCCTGTGGTGCATGCGGCCCAGGCACAGCCCAACACGTGTGGTACTTTACATATTACATGTGGGACAGTTTGTCGTCTTGTGATCACAGGGATCTTTCTTTCCCCTTTATGTATGTGCCGTTTTGTACCCTGTTTTTGTTTTTGCGTATGTATGTCTAAGGATGCTTTGTCCTTACTGATGGGAGAAATAAGGCTTCAAAACCCATGGGGTGGGTGGTGATGTCTTTGCTTTTCCCATTGGTCACATCTTTTGTTTGAGTCAATGATTGACAGGTCACTATAATCCCACCCATCACGGGTTTTGAAGCCTCATGTCAGAACTAGTGTAGTCCTCACGATGACAGGAAGGCCACAGTACACTGGGGCAAATGCATTCCATTCTTCCTGCGATCTGCTGATCTAGCTCTCCCCCAGAATGCAGGCCCTTCCTCTTCAAATTCCCAAGCCAGGGGAAATTTTTAGCCTTGACCTCTGACATGTAAACAGAGGAGTGCTGTCCCCGCAGATCGATCTTCTGCACCCACTGCACACAGGACTGATCCCCTACATTTTTTTGTCCGATTTCTCTTTCACATTTTCCAACTTACTTGGCAGACTATAATGTTTTCTCCTGAGCTGAAAATTTGGGTTGGTTTTAGACCTCTGTGATGGGAAGTGCATTCCTGAACCTCATGCACACCGCCTTTTGTTGTCATTGTCTGGTTTAAAAGGATGGTTTCGTCTCGAGTGTCATGTGATATTTCTGTTCGATCCGCTTCTGCATTCATCAGACCGCAATGTGTATGACATGTTATTTGACAATGTGGAATGCATGTATTGGGATTTTGTACTGCAAACTGGGTGGAGCTGTCATTTTCAATACCGGCTGAGGACGGTTTGTGAGGTTCTGACAAACTATGTTTTCTGGCCCTTAATTAACAAGTGAGAGGAACTGAAGTATGCAGGTGTAGTGACATTATTGACCAAAACAGAACTGTGTAATTGTTTACCGACTTCTTACCTTTAAATGGTTATCCTTTTTTTTCCACAACTAGAATCAAAAGCTTAAGAGAATTTTATAAACCACTCAGTTCACATAAATTAATGGAGATAAGTGACATATTCTGTATACAGTACAGGCAAACATATTTAGCATATCTTTAGATCTTGGAGGTAAATATGTGACTCATCTGGTGTTCTTTTCTAAATGATTTGATGTCAACTCTTTTCCTGGAATTTAATCTGCAGTTTTCCCCTCAGAACAGCTGCATATCCATTTCTTTGCCTACTGATGTTTGCTACCTTTACAAATAATTTTCCCAGTGTCACCAAAAAGGCTAGTGACATACAGCAACCTCATTATGTCTCTACTTAGAGGATAAAAAAAAAGAAAACGTCCCTAAAGCAGTAAAAAACAATTTAGTTTAGGTCAATCCTTTGTGTAAATCTGAAATCGGGATGCAGTGTCTGCCGGAGTTCCTTTGCGAGGAGTGAGGTTTAACAAGGACTGTGAAAGGTAACCTTTGTCTGGTAATATGACGGATTATCACGGGTATCTTAGGGGACATGTTGAGAACACTGATTATTATTCTTCAGGAAAAAAAAAAGCATTTTAAGCGAATATGTATTTTTGACTAAAGTAAAATGTCGTTATAGGAGAACGAAATGATGTGTTTTTTACAACCGATTTATGAAATAGCCCTAAATATACATTTTATAATTTCAAGCACTACTTCAATGTGGCTCATCAAACTGAAATGACTAAGTATAAAAATATATAAGAGAAATACGGACGTGTTTCGGCTGGCTTTACATTACGTGAGGCGGTGACGAGGGGGCGGTGAGAAAGAGAGAATGAGATAAAGAGAGAATGACGGTATGAGAGAGTGGACCAAGTGTTCGTTATATGAAGGAGCTTTAAGTGGAGACTTCAGATAACGGAATAAGAAATGTCTAAAAAGCGTTGGAAGAAATTCACCTAGAAATGTATTTATGTGGCGGAGAAGTAACGTTAAGTGGTCGCGCGCTTCGGCGGAGCCCAGCGCCGCGAGCCGCCCCCGGGCTTTTTTAACTGCTCAGTCTGGAGGATCGGGGGTCCCTGTCATGTGTCACACTTTACGATGACCACCAAACGAAAGTCCGTGAGGCTCCGACTCAGGAGGTCCTTCAGCGAGCAGCTGAGATACTCCACGTCAAAAGCTTGGGATTTACTGTGGAAAAACCTCCGGGAGCGCCGGCTTGCAGGTCAGTGCCGCCGCAATAGGAGGGAGGAATATCGGGCAAAGCACTTCATCTCATAATGCATACGTCCTGCATGTACAGTACAGCCCGGTGCAGATGTCACTTCACTTCCCGATACAGGCTTTAAAAGCCCGGCAAATAATTTTTGAAAGGTCCGTCATTCTAATGCCAGTTCCTCGCGGTGAGCGGGGCTGGTGCTTTCCGGTGGGATTGGCATTACTGGGGTGGGAAACGTTATGTTATGCTAACCTAAAGTTATTACTTTGCTTATTAAAGTGGTTCGGGAGAAACAACAACGTTTTTTTTTTTTTTTAGCAGAATACTTCCCGAGTTGTCAAACACATTTTGTTGAGGCGTTCTTTTCCATTTGTATTTATTCTTTGTTTGCGGTCAGATCTTTACAAACTATGCTATAGATAAGTGATAAAAACGCGAAATGTAAATTGGATATGGAGAGTTAATCTTAACAGAAATATATTTTTGTTCAAAGTATGTCTTTGACACTGGTCCGAGAGTCACACATTCAGCGGTAGCGTGGGCCACATGGATGTGGATGTAAGATATTGTGCGCCTTTAAATGTCATTTTATGCACGAATAAACATACGGTTGTTAATGACGCGCCACTAATTAAAAGGCTACTGGAGCGACTGAGGCAATCTGGCGGTTTTACTCTCAGCGCCAGATTTGCCGTCCAACAGATTATCCGGAATCTCAATCACTTCGATCTGCGGTCTGACATATTATCCAGGATTTCAATCCCTTCGACCTCCGCTACCGAGTTTCGGTAAAAGTTCACACGTTATCTCAGCTGCGATTGTCTCTAGTTGGATTTATTTGACTGTATAAATTGCGTCTAAATATCATGTTTGGCTGAATGCTTATTGCAAATGATGGTGTATATTGGCTACGAATATCCAAACTGCATGCCACAGTGGTAACACTTGGAAGATATATATATATATTTTTGCCATGTCAAATTCCAAACACCAGTCTGCCAACAGGTTTATATTATTAGTTATATGATTAAATTTTCAAAGACATCAAATCACTTTATCGGTATATCCAAATACGAAATTCAGCAAGTTCAGAATTTCCGAACCACAGAAACGAACATAGTCCAGTGAACCATGATTATTATGCTGTATTACATTCAAAATTAAAAGAAGCGAAATAAGAAAAAATATAACAAGTGCTCTTTGAAAACTGCGGTCAAACTTTAATGGATAAGAGTAAAGTAACATTCACTGTTCTATATTAACAATCTGCCGCTAGATGTCACTTAAATCATAACCGAGCCCTGAATGTCAGCCTCTTGTCTCTGATTGTCATGTGAGCTTTGCTGAATGCCAAAGTGTACCTTGAATGAATGACAGAGCCTAACCCACTGCTTGACTTTGTGTTATTAAAATAAAGCCTATTTTTATCACTCTGCCATGCCCACAGGCTGCCACTAGGTGGCATAATCCAGGACCCCCGGAATTGTTCATTCAATTTAACATTGGATTCTTCAAAAATGTATGTGGTCAAATTGAGCTTCAATTGTGATGCACTTGTTATAACTCTCATGGGTCATTTGCAAAAATCCTAGCATGTATCATTATGTTGACAGGCAACACAAGTGTCGTCAAGGTATCTAGGGAGGTGCTACGTGTGCATGCCGTGTTGAGAGCACGTCGGTTCAGCTGTCACAGCGAAACACCTTATTAGTTCACTGGCTAGATGGTGCGTTGTCTGGATCCTTGACATAACAAACCTGGATTCTGCCAGTGCACATATTTTAGGAACGTTACATGCATCTGGCAGACTCCCCCTCAGCTGTGTTTAATATTCATATTAAACAGTGCGCCTTATACGGATACACCTCCTGGAGCACATAGATGCAGATGGACTGCTAGGGAATTTTAGATCCAACATTGGCTGTCCGAAGGACAATGGGCCAGGGAGCCAACTGAGGGAAAGTAAGGACTGCGTGGTAGGCCTGGTGGAGAATGTAGGTCAGTAGGGGGGAAAACTCTGCCCCAGAAGCAACATGATACTTGGCTGGTTTTGCAAGAGTCCTGTAGGTCCAGCAGGTGGAGCTGGAGTTAAGGGAGCTGCCAGTAGTCCACTTTGGAAGAGTTGAAGACATGAGTCAATTAGATAGGTCTAACGAGCTCATGCGTTTATGCTTCTTTCCAGAGGGGCCTGGATGTTTGCGAAGCACCTGTCACAGCAAAGGTCTTTTGAATCAAGGCCCTAGGCATGTGATCTAAAACCAATTAATATCAAGAACCGTGGTGGGATGGGCCTGTTGTTTAATGCCGTCTGCTGCCGTACAGGCTGAGCTAAGTAATCATCAGACCAGAACTTTTGTCAGAGATGAAGCCAATTGCTTATTGCTGCTTAGGGAGAGGAGCTGTGAATGAATACACCTATCCATCTATTGATCTTTTGACCTGTGTTGCCTGGAGCCTATCCCAGACAGTACAAGACAAAAGACTGTGGTACACCTGAAATGGAATGACAGAAAATGTTGACGTTAGATATAAGTATAACACCTTTATAGATGGCAGGGTAGTGTTTTAGTGGAAATTGCTGTATCCTCACACCTTTAGGGTTAGGGGTTCGATTCCCAAGCCAGGCTGCGGGGCAGTGTAGTTTACACATTTTCCCTGTGTCTGTGCATTTTCTTGCTGCATATTCCGGTTTCCTACCACCAAAACAGCACCAAAACATACTGCCTGGTGAACTGGTATGTTCAATTATATGTGCTGTGCCCTGTGATTGGCTGGCACCCTGTCCATGTGTCCTCTGCCTCTTGACATTTGCTTCAGACTCACATAACCCTGTATTGAATTTAGAGTACAAAGTCAGATGGATGGATGGATGGATGGATGGATGGATGGGTATGTAATGTATATGCATTTATTTATCCCAGTGACATTGACCAGGATGAGTAATTAGAAGACGGATAGATGGATATTTATTTTTTCCTTTTTATGGGGCCCATAGAAAGGCAGAGAAGGCCTCTCTCTACACCTGCTGGGGTTATATCGGGTCCTTGTACCTCTTGGCACTTCCCAGAAATCCCAGGCGCTGGAGTTTTTTTCCATTGCGCATTAATGACTGCTGTTAGGAGCAGCAGCGGAGTGTCAGCTTACCCACACGTCCGGTCACCCGCTGTCAAAATACAGGAGCTATGCCTATGGTCCCGACATTTTGCAGATTTGCTTTGAAACTTGCAGCTTGGAACTGGCATCAGTTTTACTTTTCTGCTGCAGAGACATGGTAAGCGCAGGTAAGACGGCGAAAGCAGTTGGCTAGAGCATGAAGAGAGAGGGTCTGAGGCAGGGAATCAAACGCAGCTTTCCCATCACTCCTCGTGTCAGTCCGGTCTGTCACTCCAGGGATGCCAGCTGGCTTCCCTGTGAGCTCACATCTTCTTGTCGCCTGCTATCTCTTTGATGTATCACATTTTGCCAGCGTCTGAACATACTAGAGGGAGGGGAAAACAGTTTGCTCACCACAGTGCATCATGGGACTTTGATGGGAGGGGGCTTCTCTCTCTATCTCCCCTTTTCTCCCTCTCTTTCTCCCTTTCTTTGTCTCCCTCATTCTTCCTCTCTCCCCCTTCTCTCTCTCCCTCTCTCTGTATCTCCCTTTTTCTCCCTCTTCCTTTTTTACCTTTTCCTTTCTCACTATTTCCATCTCTTTATCTCTCTCTCCCTTTCGCTATCTGACTCATTCTTCCTCTCTTTCCCTCTCTCCCTTTTTCTCTCTCTATATCTCCTTTTTTCTCTCTCTCTCCTTCTGTCTGTTTCATTCTTTCTCTCTTTCCCTCTTTCTGTCTCCTTTTCTCTCTCTCTCTACCTCTCTCTATCTACCTCATTCTTTCTCTCTTTTCTCCCTCTTCATCTCTGTATCTCCCCCTTTCTCACTCCTTCTCTCGCTCTCTCCCTTTCTCTCTCTCCCTCTATCTCCCCTTCTCTCCCTGTCTTGCTCTCTTTCTCTCCCTCTCAAAATAGCCAGATTTAGCAGTGTGTTGAAACAGGAATGTTTTGAAACTGTGATTTCTGACTCCTCGCCTCATTGTCATTCCAGGAAATTTAATTTATAAATATTCTTTTTAGGCTGAGAAATGTAATCATTTGTAAATAAGTCATGGTTTCCCCCAGCCTAGATTTTCAGGCTGCAGCTTTTTCTCATCTTTTCAATAACCGATTAACCTACAGGCTACTTTCAAAGTCACTTTCATAACAAAATGGTAATTAATACTAAATTAATTTTTTTTCCTCCCTAGAATTAATCCCTTGCACCGTAATTAATAATCTTAGACCTCTTGTAATTTAGGTTGGCTTTTTGTAATTTGCTTCAGGGAGTGTATAGATTGATTCATTTTAATGAACAGAGGGTAAGAGTAACTCATATGGAAACAGACACAGAGCAGGGACGTCCCAGGATTAAATTCCAGCTGGGAACTGTGGTTTTACCTTTTGGTGAGACGTTTCATTTGAACTGCTTCAGTAAACATCCAGAGCGATGAAGGGAAATATGAAATTGCAGACTCTACATTACAGGATTTGGTTTGGCAAGTCAATAATCGTGACAAGAAGAATCTGCTTTCTTCTACTGCTGAGTCTGTGGGAGGAGGCTAAAAAGCTCCAGATGGGGATCCAGGCCCTGCAGTAGCCATCCCAGTCCATTTCACTGTGACGGTGCGACACCAGCACCCATTTTAGCTCCAGAACCTCATTATATTGATCTCATGGGACAAGCATGGCCTTGTATTTGTGTGTGGTATGCATGTGTAGGTTTTGTGTGTTTGTGTGTGTTTAGCAGCTAACCAAATAAATGAATGCATTTAACAGTGTCACAGCAGCCAATACCTGAGCAAACAGCTCTGAAAATGTAAAAACGTTTATATAAAAACACAAGCGTTCTTCCCCGGAAGTCGGCAGGGGTGAGTCAGTGGGGGGGGGGGGGGGGGGGGTTTGTGGGGGGGGGTTTGGAGGGGGGGCGGGGGGCTGGGGTCGGATTTTGGGCTTTGTTTCCCAGGCCCCACGCGCTGGAAACAC
>JAACJT020000031.1:11700753-11717659 GCA_009936485.2 Gymnarchus niloticus | reverse complement strand
GGTGTATAGGAGCCCAGCCTGTAAAAACCAGGAGGTGTATAGGAGCCCAGCCTGTAAAAACCAGGAGGTGTATGGGAGCCCAGCCTGTAAAAACCAGGAGGTGTATAGGAGCCCAGCCTGTAAAAACCAGGAGGTGTATAGGAGCCCAGCCTGTAAAAACCAGGAGGTGTATGGGATCTCAGCCTGTAAAAGACTGGGCCTTCTCACAGCTATTCTCAGCCTATTTCATGAAGGGAAAACACACATTTGTTACGATGTGTAACCTCAAAGGCACAGTGAGAGCACAAGAAGCGTTAATATTGGTGCTGTGTGGCATCTGGGATAACATGTGTGTGCAGTCTTTGTTTTGTTCTTTTGCTATTCAGCAGCTGCAATGGCAGGTAAAACCTCTTTTTTCTTAGGGGCTTGTTCCCCGCTTCACCCTCCTGATAACAGTTTCATATCTGGCATGGGGTTTGTTCTATCCGGTGTTGCCATGCTGTTGTGCAACTTGATGCGGTCATGTGGCTGGGATCCTAACCCAAGGGACTCAAAGGTGACAAAGGGTGAGGGATCCCATGTGGCATGTTACGCTGCTGGCAGAACATGCAGACACTTCACCCTCCCCTCACTGCCTCCCCCACTGTTCCAAATATGCCACTGGGTGGGCAGCCGCTGTTCCCTGCGGTGTTCTTTGCATTGCTCAGCAGAGCACGTTCCTCATGTTTTTACACAAGCATGATTGGGAAGGGGGGAGAAAGGCCATCTTGGCTATTGTGCCTCGACTGCAGAGTATCCCCTCCCCTTTGTGGGGTCGAAACCCAACACCAGACCCAGTTACACACTTTCCCTTGGTTGTGTGTTTTGGCAGAGACCCAACAGAGTAATTGTCCCATATTTTCCCTGAGAAAATTGGAGTATGTTGGGGACAATGCTGACTGTGCTAATGTGTTGACCATGGCCCCACCCACTCTGTCTATTGGCTGCATGGCTGCGGGTGTCCAGGTGAGCTGGTCTAGCTCGCCAACATGCTTAGGTGAGGAGATCTGGTCATGCATTCACACCGGCATGCAAAAGCTCCATGGCACTGTAGGAAGGATGTGATTGAGCCAGGTGCATGCTGGGTTGGAGGGCCTTCTACATCAACTGTGATAGATTGATTTACAAAAAGTCACTCAGGATGTGGCAGCTGACTGCTGTGATCCCCAATGCTGACATGAAACACTCTGGATGGATTCTTACATGGATAATCTGTGGGACAATGACATGGAAGTGTGTAACGCTAGATTACTGGTAAACCCTAGTTCATTTGTCAAAGATCTTAGAAATAATCTAACATTTATGTTACCATGTCATTTGAGTTCTGTCCAACCATCTGTTTCCAGCAGCTTATTTAGAACAGGGTTACATGACGTTCATATTTACTTATTCTGAAATTGGATTATCACACAATTTAACCTCCATACTAAATTAATCTTGTGTTTTGCCATTTGCCATCTATTTGCCAAAAAATGTCTTTAATGATTATTGTGCCAGCAACAAACCAGTGTGATAACTGCATGAATACAGAATTTACAGCAGAAAACAAATATTTTCTTGGCAATTTACATGGCTGTCGGTGTCCTAGGCCATGTGGCAAGTACAGGTATGGTTCAGCTTCAGGTTTTCGATTATTCATCAGGCGATTTACACGTCTTCTCCAGCACCCAATTTCAAACGCATCGATACATTGCCTATCTTGGTCCTGCATTGTGCAGCTTTCAAAAAGAGTCACAGAAAACACCATATTCTGAACAACTCTGTTCTTTCCATGTAGTGATTTGTCAGAACTTCTGAACATTTTTTAAGTGCCTTTATCACAGCCCTGCCGAGTGTTAGTCTATGATGTATTTCTTGACTTGTGGATCCTTTGTTGTTCACGATTGTTCCAAGGAGCCAAAAGCTGTCTATAGCATTCACGTCTTCGCCATCAACACTAAATCTGACTGCCGATCCAGTGGCTATAACCTTTGCTTTCTTCACGGTCCGTCATAATCCTTCCCGTTCACTGTGTTCTTTAACATCAGCTATTAGCCATTTTCTGCTGTAAGTGTGGTGTCATCGTGTATCTAAGGTGTTCAACTGTTTAATGGACCCATTTCACAAATGGCAGTTCTCTTCGTGACATCGGGGCTGACTGCTTTCACAGACTGCTGGTTCTGTTCTGTATTCTGAAACCCTCATGCTGCACAGATCTCCACTTGGGCTCCAGCTGTTAAAATTGTTTTTTGCAAGCCTTTCAATACTGTGTGTTTGTATGCTCCATGAGATATGTGTTTGTGTGCATTGCTGTGCATTTCGTTGTTAAGGTTAGTTAACTGTGTGTTTGTAACATTAGAAATCAAAAGCACTTTTCACGTAGCTAATTACATGGGTATTGTTTATTTATTGTTGTTAATTAAATGTAATCGACTGAATTGAATTCTTCATTACATGTTTTCCAGAAGCTTATTCTAGTCAAGGTCATTAATTAAATAAATATTAAATGTTAATTAACTGACTCTCACCAAGAGAAGTGTCTCGAAGACGGAATGACAGATAATTGTTAATTAAATATATATTATGAATTTAATTATCTAGCAGTGATGTCACAAGTGATATAAAGTACATTGATGACTATCTGTGGTGATCCCCTGTGATTGTCCAGTGGCCATTTTGCGGAGCTGTGGGAATGGGGTTTGGCTTCTGTCCCTCTGATCCTTATGACATCTGCAGCCTCCACACGAGGCGGCTCGTATGGCGGTAATGTCCATGACGGCCGTGCTGCTCTCAAAGCAGGCAGTTCAATCACAGGGCGCCGTTGTTGTCCCGCAGTGTGTGGGAACACATCAGCGGTGTACACACGTGACCGCCTGCACGCCACCGTGTGTCCCAAAGGGCTGGCCCTCTGTGATTTAGCTTTTTCCATCAAAGAGTCCTGTGTCATGCTTGAGCCCACCCCCCATTCCGAAGCCCCCAAAGGCACACGTGCCATGAGCATGTGCCAAAAATAAAGAGGAGAGTCTGTTTCGCGTGCTGGCCAAAGAGCTCTGTTAGACCCCCCCATCTCAGCTACTCCGCAATCAGGGGGTCCAGAGTCAGAAGGTGACGCCCCCGGAAGACCGACGATGACCTGAGAGGTGAAGGGGCATGACCCCGAGTGGGAGGTCAGTAATGGGGGCAGGACTCAGGGTGGCTGTAAGCAAGACGTTAAGCAGGGCTGAGGGTCTGGGGTCAGTAAACATCACCTCTGACATTAAAGACTTCCACATCCACCTTTCAGCGTGTAGACGTTTTACTTCACTCTGAACTTTTGGCCTAATATAGTGTGAACTTTTGGCCTTTGGACCTGGAGATAAATACATTTCTTATGTCCGCAAGCACCTGGAGGCCTTTGGTAGGACACCAGAAATAGGAGGGCCTTGGGTGGATTTGGATTTCTGACAGCTCAAGGGTTCTGTGTGTGTTTTCCTGCCAATTTTTGAAACGTCTCCATCCTCTGTGTTTCAGAAATTGAGGCGAAGGAGGCGTGTGACTGGCTGCGGGCAGCGGGCTTTCCTCAGTACGCTCAGCTGTACGAAGGTAAGAGACTCAGGGCGCCGTAAGGTCAAACGCCTGTCCCTTTTTTCGGCATAAAGCGGCTCCATACTTCACGTGGAACGCCTTGTGATCCAAATTCAAGTGCCACTTTTAAGGAAAGCCTTGATTCAGCAGTCTTTAGGGCTAACAAAGACTGTAGTGTATTGTTAATGCATAATGTCCACCCCCTACCACGCAAGTACAATGAACCAACCCACCTTTGTTGACCTTCCCTCTTCGGCTGGTATGATGAACCGATCCGACCTTCAAGAGCCTTCATTTTCACAGCTGTACTCTGGCCTCTTAAAAGCCAGGCCTCCTTTAAACCAGAGAAGTGAGAGTGAGCAATCTCTGGTGGATTTGGGCTTGGATAATTCAAGGCTAGGGTTACTACCAAAACACGTCCCAGCTCAGTAAAAGAAGCGAGGTCATGGGAAAAAGCCTCCGTTATCGTGGAGAAAAAAAACAAAAAACACTCGCTCTCCCCCTCACAGTCCTCTGTCTGCCCGGCTATTTGAAGTGTGAGCCTTCCTCCATCCCTCCAGCTTGGCATTACGGGCAGTAAAGAACCCTCATATCCCACCACAAAGCCCTTGTGTGTTTAGGGTTGCTGTTGCTGTCATGGGTGTCTTCACCGTTTACATAGCTTTAAAGATTCTTAGCGGCTAGGCTACTCTGTGTGTCCTGTCAGTAAAAAGCTACACTGTGTTTGACTGGACTAACAGGGGGGAGGTGGGATCGTTTCGTAACACTCGTGTGTCTCTCCAGCGAGCGAAAAAACAAAATCATACCAAATCAAACCTGGGAAATGCTGCCGCATGTCCGTCGCAGTCCTCCCTGATGTAAGACATAAGGGTCGTGTAGGACCAACGTTCAAAGGTTGGCTGCAGTTGCATAAACTCTGCCTCCACCGTTGGGAGACGTCTGCATCTACCTTGGCCTCGGACGTGACGGTATGGAGGTTAGATGTTTGTGAAGGCCACTCACCCTCAGCAGCCCAGGCTGGAACGGACTTACTGGGCCATCGATACCTAAGGTAGCTCTGGGGCATTTTTGGGGTGTACCCCAGGCTCTCTGACTTCCACCCATGGTCTATAGAAATGCCGTTCCAGTGAATCACTGGGGGTAAATAGCCCTCAATGTATGAGTGTGCTTAAGTAACTTCCTCATGATGCACTGGCGTACCGCCCAGGATGTAGCCAGACCTTACTTGCATGCTTTCTGTGGCTCTGTATCATGGCGACACTAATTGGATAGGCAGTCACTGAAAATAGATGTGGGGGGAATTAACGGAGGTGCTTTGACTGTGCTGTTTCATTGATAAATAGGCCAACTGACCCGCTCATTCTCTCACACAGATTCACAGTTTCCGATTGACATTTTGTCTGTGAAAAAGGACCATGACTTTCTGGAAAAGGACCTTGTGGAGCCTCTGTGCCGGTAAGGAATCCGTCTGTCTCAGGGGGTTCTGGGAGATGACTGGCCCCGTCATTGGCCTCCGGCCTCGTCTGTCTACCATGTGGTTTATTTATTATTAGCTTTTGAAAATAGGCCTTGGTTTAGTGCGTAGACACTGCAAGGGGGTGCGGAGGGGAACTCGCATTTAGGGGTTGGGTTAGGGGTCCTCTTTGCAAATGGCGAGGGTCTTCTCTGACGAGGATGACGCCCCCTCATGCTGCTCGAGATGTTACACATGCTGGCACAGGAAAGAGTAGAATAGGCGTTTATCATTGTACAGGTAAATATCACTCACCGCTCTAAATCTGAGAACCCCTCCAGTTCTAAGGTCGTCCTGTGTTTTCCCCTTCCCCCTTTGAGTTTGTTTCTTCAGTTCCAGTCATACGTCCTGCAGGAGTTGGCTGGCAAACCCCAAAAAAATCATCCAGGCTGTTCATCTCAGCTGCTTCTTAACTAGTTACTGTTAACAGCATGCTGTTTTTGCCGGGGGTGTGGAAAGAGCCGCCCCAGCCCAGCCCTGCTCGAGAGTAGACCTGGCCGCCACCCTGTGACCAAAGCTCGTTAAAAAATAAAGAAGGCATGCAGTCGTCTGTGTCTGCCTTTGCAGTTCCACTCCACTCTTTTACTTCCCTCACCAGCCTACCCTGGAGAGTCATTCACAAAATGAACTGAAACAGGCTGAGGCTGCTATAGAGATGGAGGTGGAGGAAACGGGGAGGTGAACACAACTCGAGATACTGCCCTCAAAAACAAATCTAAATTCCAGTCTTACACCGTGACAATCGGAGCATCTAGGATGTGGCCACCAACGCTGACTTCTTTTGCCCCGCCTCTTGCCATTCAGTTCCTCTCCTCTGAAAGTGAGCCGGTACAAGCTGATGTTATGCCCTGTAAGTCAAAGCAGCATGTTGACAAAGGTTACTCTGGCATCACTATGATGGCTGTGCGCTATTAGGGCTGTTGATCTCGCCACAGGTTCTGTGTCTTAAGGCATAGACTTGTAACCAAAAATTTGCTGCTTTGAGGCGTATGAGGGCTGCAGACGTTAAGCAGTTCACTGAGTGTGAATCTTTTTAGTGTGGCTGTGATTTTTATGTTTGTAACCATATATGTTTATAACCTTAACTGGCTTAGTCACTAACAAATAAAACACTACACTAGAAAAGTTACATCATGCATTAGCAGTTGCTGGCAAGCTGCAGGAGAGTCTTGGGTGTCTACAGGAATGAAAATCCTCATTCCCACAAGTGGCTCCATCGTCTGTCAGGTTGCGGTTTCCTTGGGTGCAATTAAAGCTTGATGTTTTCATTTTCTCCACTTTTGTATTGTTTTCCTGCTCACATAGACACTCACACAAGCACACATGCGGCTTCCAGTAGATTTTCCATGATTACCGCCCAGCCCAAGTACTCCCACAAGCCTGTGATCTCCCACCACTGGCTCCCACGATGTCGGTTTATGGGAAATGTTATGAGGCACCATTGTTATTTCCAGGGGGTTTTATAGAACTTTAATGGAGACGAGCATCTTAAATGGACTAAGTTAATCGAAAAGGTATGCCTGTTAACACTTTTAAACCTTGGATGTTTGTAAGCCCAGGCAATACTAGCACCAATGCACCACAACCTAACCTACCTGCCTTTGTTTAGATTTTTTGAGTTTGTTTGCATTTTTTGAACAAATGCTCATCTGCTGAATAAACAGAGGAAACAAAAAGCCGTTTTGTTAAGCCTGCACCAGACAGGGACGATTTCAAGAAGGCATAGAACATTTAGGAGTTCGGGAAACCCACCCAACATTCTGCTGAATGCAGGAGTCAGGATGGGGCCTCCCCTGATAGCCTCCCCCACCAAATCACCCAGGACCACCACAGATGGCCTCCCCGGGCTCCTACTGCACCCAGCACTCACAGCCAATTAAATGCTGTGGAGGAAGAGACAGTGCAGAGACCTAGCTTGTTAGAAGATGTAATTAGGTTTTAGGGGCTGCATTAGGTGGAGGCAGGCCACATTAGCCTTGGCTGGACCTAACCGGCTGAGGTTGGGGGTGGACGTCTCAGTGTTGGGGCAGCTTGAGGGCGATGAGTAGCAGTAGAGAGATGGGGAAGCTTGAGGGAAGCTGAATGGGAATCGTTTGTCTTCCAGGAGACTCAACACCTTGAACAAGTGCGCCTCTATGAAACTTGACGTCAACCTTTCCAAAAAGAAGGTAGGTTACCATATCGTTCTCGAGCGTTGAAGAATTTTTTTTTCTAGCAGCTTAATGGTAGCTTTACAGGTATGGAAATGTGTGGTGGAAAAAGCTGTTTGAACTGCATTTATTGTCAGGACTGTTTCGCTGTAAGCTTTGTATATGAACCCTGCTATAAAGAGCCATGCCATGCAGGGTATCCCTGGCAGAGACTCAGTGAGACCCCACATTGCATAAGAGGCTAAGGAAGGCTGGATGGATGATTTTTATATGCCTAATTGAAGTTCCTCTAAGAGGCAGACAGTAGTCCCTTATTATCGTAATCAATGTCCTATTGTGGATCTCCAGTATTAAACACTGATGTTAGAGCTGGACTGAGATATCATTGTATACCCCAAAGGGGCATTTAAACATCCGGAGAAAGCTGCTTTGCCTTTAAGGTCCCAGAGACAGAGCTTATGGTGTTTCTTGGTACAGTTTATGTAACCATGACACCACAGACATCTTCTACAGAGCTGTTCTTCTAGAATGTCCTTAAAGCCCCTGACTCTTTTCACCTACACAGATATATAGAATTAGAGCCTCCATTTGTCATCTGATTGTGCTTGTATTGGGGGATTTTTCAGGATTTGTAGCTGGCATACCTAAGTCTGCTGATATTTCTCGTTATTGTTCAGTTTGGGATTTGTGAGAGCAGGTTGTCGAACGATGACCCTTCATTCACATCTAGTTGTTGTGTGTATTTTTTTTTCCTCTATGGCACCAGACCTGTACTCTCATTTTTATTGGAACTGAATGCCGTTTAGTAACTGCTTTAGTTGTGTTTCAGTTATTCTCTGAGCCTTCCCATCCTCTGGGTATTTCATGTCTTAGAATCTGGATATCAAATCAGTTCGTTTTCCCAAGCATTGGCTACGTCACCAGCTTTATCAGCTCTGTTTGTGTCTCCAGCTAGAGTTGTAGCCAGTGTCTGTGTCTCAGTTTCATGACTGAAAGTGTGTCATTTAAAGCCATTGATCCTTCCCTCTGTTGTTGTGCGTATCCAGTTAAGTAATGGTTTGTTAAATTCCTTGTAGTCATCATGATGCTTTTAGAACTGACTTTACACTCTGCGTTTGGTGTGTTTGCGTCTGTGTGTGTAATGTCGATTCTCCAGTTTTTAAGAAAACAAAAAAATGTTACTGAGATTTGCAGAGAGTGTAAAACCACAGTGGCTGTAAGGTTGGGGGTTTGAATCCCGCTTCTGCTTTGTGTGTGGAGTTTGGATTTTCTCTCCATGCACTCAGGATTCCTTCTGCAGTCGAAAAACGTGCAGTTAGGTTGGATTGATCTGTGTGTATGTGTGCCCTGTGATGGACTGGCATCCCATCCAGGGTGTACCCCAGCCCTGTGCCCTGTGATGGACTGGCATCCCATCCCATGCTTTGTGTTCTGTGCTCCCTGGGACACTTTCCAGACCCCACCAGTAACACTGTACTGATCACGCATTCAGAGGATGGATGGATAGGTAAAAAAAAGCAAGCAGATTTGTTCCTGTTTAAATTTTTTGTCAAAGTCCAAGTGCTATTACATTTTAGAATGTCTCACCGACTGGCGTCGTTTATGTCTGTAGGATTTTTTTGTTATAGAATCGTAAAGGTAAGAAGGAGTCATTTAACATTTCAAAAATGCCAAACCTGTGGAAGTCATTTTCATATGGTACAAATGTAAAATCCAACTATCCTTTCTTATCTACCTGTTATGCAGTACAGTGTCACGGTGACCGTACAGCAGGAAGCAGTGAGCATGAGACGGGGGGCCAGGCAATCATACAACACACGCTGTTTCACCTAAAGCACATGGGTTTGGTCTGTGTGAGAAATGTGTGCAAGCACGGGAATAACATACAAGGTCGACACGCTCGACACCCTGCCTGCTAGAGGGCACGGTGCCACGTGAAAAAAGCACGTTCATCGTGCAAAAAAGTGATTTGGCTCTCGTTCTCAGAGTGACGATTCCGATGAGGACGACCTGCTGGCCATCAGCGACCGATGGACCTTCGAGCAGAGCAGCCGGCGCTGGTCCAGGCTGCAGGACTTTGACTGTCTCCTGGGTGGCGTGGGGGGCTCGAGTCCGGCTGGCCTGGCACTGAGGAACACCACCAGCAGCGAGAGCGTGCTGACTGACCTGAGCGAGCCTGAGGACTCGTCTCTACACAGCGAGGGCAGCGGGGGCAGCGGGCCGTCCGAGGGCTCGCGCCGCACCTGCTCCGACTCGGTTGCCATGCCCGACTCCACCTCGCTCAGTCTGCCACCCCACCCGCCCCGGGAAGTACCGCTGTATGGCTCTCTGCCGTCCAAGGGAGTTAGGCACGGGCGCGTGCGGGCTAAGGATTTTCTGCGGCGCATGGAGCTACTGCGTTCACGGGGCCCTGCGGTGCAGGACCGCAGGTCGCTGACCATCAGTGCTCCCGTCTTACAGCAGGAGCCCCAAGCACTGCGGGCACTGCGCTGCAGAGATATTGCCAACGGTGAGCCAAGCCCTTCGGAGCTGTCTGCCCCGCCCCCCTGCCGGAGCTCGGCCTCCCGGTCTGGCAGTGACGGCAGCAGCCATTCAGCCGACAGTGACCTCAGCATGCCCGGGACGACGGACCACTGGCTGCGGAATCACAAGCGCAGCGGCATGTACCTGGAAGACGTGGACGTCTTCACGGGCGCCCACGCAAAGAAGGTGGCTGAGCAGAACCGCAGGAACGAGTTCCGCTCCTACGAGGACCTGGTCGTTCACATCCCCAAGGACCATAAACCAGGAACCTTCCCCAAAGCTCTGTCTATCGAGAGCCTGTCCCCAACCCAAGGAGCTTCTGTAAGTGGCACAAGCACCCAGGAGCCACAGCCCGTTGTCCGGCACTGCCCTCGCGGCAGTCGGGTCAGCATCTACGACAAC
The DNA here is from genome assembly GCA_009936485.2 of Gymnarchus niloticus. NCBI lineage: Eukaryota > Metazoa > Chordata > Actinopteri > Osteoglossiformes > Gymnarchidae > Gymnarchus > Gymnarchus niloticus. The sequence continues at coordinate 11,707,510 of JAACJT020000031.1, read as the reverse complement.
GTACCCGGGTCCCATCTATACGCCAGCACCGGCGACCTGATTGACTTGGAGAAGGAGGACCTATTCCCTCATCTGGATGACATCCTGCAACACGTGAGTGGGCTTCAGCAACTGGTAGACCACTGGTCTCAGAACGTGCTCCCCGAGGGGGGTGGTGGAGGCCAGGTACCACATCCCACCTCTCCCATCGTGCTGGAATTCGAGGGGAATTCGGTGCTGGAGGGCCAGACAACCCCTAGCGACAAAGGGAAGGATGGAGTATCGGTCAGCGAGATGGACTGTCCTGGGATGAGGGAGCGGCGAGACTCTGGTTTTGGGGCGTCTCTCACCAGACCCAATCGGTGAGACTGGCCAAGTGTCCTAAATGTCCCATTTTTGCTTGATTTGCAAATCAGCTCTTTATGAGTATGAAGGACCTCTATACATGTCAAATGGGAAAAACACAATATATATACTTAACCATGGTACTATTCCACATCAGTCTACCATTCTTTCGTGTATCTGTTTGTAATTTTTATGGTCTTTGAGTTTTGGCTCGAATGAGTTTCTCGGCTGCTGATATCTTAATATGGCGTCTTCCCCGTGTGCAGCCTGAGATGGCCCAGCTTCCAGATTTCGAATCGCATCAGCCGCACTGTGGTGTCGCTGCAGATCACCAACCAGTCAGCTGCCCAGCTGAGCCTCCTACAGAAGTTTTCGCTGCTACGTCTCACTGCCATCATGGAGAAGTACTCCATGTCCAATAAGCATGGCTGGACCTGGTGAGTTGGGGGTTAGAGTACTAGGGGTAGTGAACAGTACCCTCTGGACTTTAGTTATCTGCGCTAAGTTATCCTCGGACATATAAGAAATGTTTTCTATGCATTGATCTTAAACCCAAAAATGTTTCATCTGAGATTTCAGGTAACGATTATCTCATAGGATGTAGATGTGCCACACGTTTGTTTTTATGATTTCGTTGTGTGATAGCAGAGTGGTTTATCATTTAAGTATGGAATGTCCCACACAAAATTGACTTCTTGTGGAGGTGTTGTGGATATATATTCGGCGAGAGGTGGGGGAATTCAGAGCTAAACTCTCCTTCTCCTTATCTCATCATATGTGCCATGAATCGGTTGGCTCCAAGAGAGGGCTGAATCTACTATCAATGTCTGCCATCTCTGTCTAACGCTCCCTGAGTCGCACCATGTGCAAGAGCGTAGAGCACATTTCTTCCTTGATTTAACTCCCAGGTCAGTGCCAAAATTTATGAAGAGAATGAAGGTACCAGACTACAAGGACAAGAATGTCTTTGGTGTCCCCTTGATCGTCCATGTCCAGCGCTTCGGCCAGCCGCTGCCTGTGGGCCTGCAGCAGGCCTTACAGTACCTGAGGAGTCAGTGCTTGGACCAGGTAAGAGACCCTATCCCACTCTGTTGGTGTGAATCTACAGTACCTGAGGTACCATGACAATGCAGACCATGACCAACGTGCAAGAAAAGCATGGTGTAAACCAAGCCCAGGAAGTTCCATTAAAGTCAGTGTCTTTGTTCCATCCAGGTTGGTCTTTTTCGCAAGTCCGGGGTCAAGTCCCGGATTCAAGCCCTTCGGCAGATGAACGAAAGTTCCCCTGAAAACGTGAACTACGATGACCAGTCAGCCTATGACGTGGCTGACATGGTGAAGCAGTTTTTCAGAGACCTGCCAGAACCTCTGCTAACCAGCAAACTGGGCGAGACCTTCCTGCACATCTACCAGTGTAAGGCTGACTCACCCCCACATTCATGCACAATGCTGTCCAGTCACAAATATACACAGGTAATTCTCACACAGACTCTCGTAAGACTGACATTCAAACATAAAAGAACCTGGTACTTACTAGACGCACAAAATCAAGCTTGCTGGCACCCATGTACACGCGAGACATAAAGTGAGGAGTATATGGTGGAGGTTAATGAGTCCGATCTTGATATCTTGATAGGTCTTGAAATACATCTTTATCGAGTCTTAATTTAGGGATGTGGAACTTCATGGTTTCATTACTTTCTGTCTGTCGACACACTGCCTTTAATTCTGCACAGTATCCCCGCAGGCTGTTTGTCGTGGCTCTATAACACAGTCAACAGTAGCCTAACAGTCAGCATGTTGTTGTGTTTCACTCAGGAGGTGATGAGATGAAGAGCTGCGTGTCAGTGCCATTGTGCTTTGATCAGAGCTCCACTGTATGCCCAGTGTTTCTAGTCCTGCCCAGTAATGCATTCTTTTTCTTGTTATATCTCTCCCACTGGCCCACCTCATTCCCTCCATCACTTTCCTCCGTCCACCATTTCCCCTTCTCCCTTTCAACTCATTCCTCCTCATGCCCCACCCCCCAACCCGTCCCATCAGATGTGCCCAAGGAGCAGCGGCTGCAGGCCGTGCAGGCGGCCATCATGCTCATGTCGGACGAAAACCGGGAGGTGCTCCAAACGCTCCTCTGCTTCCTCAGCGACGTCACCTCCTCCGTAGAGGAGAACCAGATGACGCCCATGAACATCGCCGTGTGCCTGGCGCCCTCCCTCTTCCATCTCAACATCCTGAAGAAGGACAACCTGTCGCCCAGGTGCACCACTCTGCCACGCCCCATGGCGATACAGCAGTAGCTGTACTCTCCCATTTACTGGGTTAGCATAAATGTTCATATACCACCCAATGTCATTAAGATCCATTTAGCAAGCCTTCCTGGTTCATTAATGGCTATATCACGTAATCATCGAGGACTCAGTAGGCTTCTTTCTTTAGTCTATAGGGTTTAATATACAGCAGCTCCTCACTTAACAACCAAGTTACGTTCCTACAGCTAGGTCGTTAAGCGAATGGGTCAATTAGCGAGGAGCCACCCTTTACCGATATTTCAAGCATGCTGTACTGGTAGTGGGTTTGTGTCAACTGTGAAATGAGCATGGAGGCTTCACTGAACTTCAACTATGTTTTGATAACTGCCAGCAACGGGCAAGAACAACATGCACATACAGCGTGCATACACCTTCTGGAGCGAGACCTTTTCAAGGTTACACCCTGTCTCCCGTGAAGCATGTAGTAAATGCACAACCTCATTTAACTGCAGTATATGACATCAGCCATCTTTAGATATTGTTTAACGTCACCTTTGCACCATTTATAACATTTTTAGTATATTTATAAATGGTCGGAGAGCTGGTCGTAAGTCCGCGCGGTCGTTAAACAGGTAGGTCGTTAAGTGAGGAGTGTCTGTAGTCCTCTGTGTTATAGACTACAGAATACATAAACCGAGTAACCATTTAGCTCTCGTCTAGTCGAAAATTACACAGAAGCTGTGTAAATACAGACAGCCGGTCTGTACTTCATTTTCAATGACGCTTCCTCGCTGCATAGCGCAGGGTTTTACAGGACCCCACTGTGTACAAACAGACTCTCGTCTGTCATTAAGCCACTAATTAAATTTCTGAGGGGGGAGAATCAAAGGGTTACGGCCGCTTCCGCGGAAGGTCGACGGTGGCAGCGTGTAGACGAGTAGGTTTATGAGCGGATGGCTGAACCTTGTGCTGTGTAGCCAATCTAAATTCAGCCACCTCTGCCCCTGCCCAAATAGAGCCATGCAAAAGAAGTATGCCACAGGAAGGCCTGATCAGAAGGACCTGAAGGAGAACTTGGCAGCAACCCAGGGGCTGGCCCACATGATCATAGAGTGCAACCGGCTCTTTGAGGTGAGAGACAGCCATCGCGTGGTGCTCAGGGAGCTCGGAGGGACCGTTGGATTCGTCTTTATGGATTTTATTCCATAAAGCCAGGGGACTAAATGTGAGCGCTGATGTTTTCATGTGTGCTGGATCCCCAGATCCCCCACGAGATGGTCACGCAGTCACGAAACTCCTACGTGGAGGCGGAGCTGCAGGTGCCCACACTGGAGGAGCTGTGCAGGCAGCAGGAGCAAGACGATGGCTCCTGTCGCAACCACATGGACGGCCTGATCCAGAACCTGCTCAAGGAGGCTCGAGACAAGTCTAAGGGCTGGGTGTCCTGCTCCAGTGGCGACAACACGGAGCTCTCTTACAAGAAGGTGACCAGCCCATCATCCTCGGACAGCCGGAAATACTGGGCATTAGCATATATGAAGATCCATCTAAACACTTCTAATGCTTGAGTAAAGTAACCTAACATAAGACATCTGTTTCAGCAAGTCTTCATTAGTACTACTGCTTCATGTTTCACGTCTTCCTAAATAAATCACAAACATTTGTAAATGAAGCACAGGATATGAAAGCCAGCGACCAAGTACCTTTTAGCCAAAGTCTCTTTTAATGTTTTTCTATCATTTTTATTCAGGGAGATCCTACTGTTTTGCTCCCTTTAGCTACTTGTCTAAATGGTTTGAATTACTTGTCTTGATGAAGGAGACTTGGAGACAGTCTTGTGACTGTAACCATCTGATTACATGTCCAGTAAGCTTAGCTGCTGTGTTCCAGGCATTTTGTTGTAACTTTCCAGTGACTCACAGACTCCATTCCCCCCTCCCCACACCAGGTTGGTGACGGAAACCCCCTGAGAAGGTGGCGGGTATCAGTGGAGGTGGAGGCCCCGCCCTCGGTGGTGCTGAACCGTGTGCTTCGAGAGCGCCACCTGTGGGACGTGGACCTGCTGCAGTGGAAGGTGTGCGAGACACTGGACAGGCAGACAGAGGTGTATCAGTATGCCCTCAGCCGCATGCCCCCCCACCTCAGCAGGGACTTTGTGGTGCTGAGGTGAGTCGAGGGTGAAGGCGGAGAATAGAACTCATTCTGGCGGTAAGAGCACGTCCCTTTTTGTTCACCGGGTTCCCTTCTGACACAGGTCGTGGAGGGTGGACCTGCCTAAAGGCACGTGTGCACTGGTGTCGGTCTCGGTGGATCATGAGGACATCCCGCCCATGGGTGGAGTCCGGGGAGTGGTCCTGGAGTCGCAGTACCTGCTCGAACCCTGCGGTTCTGGGAAGTCCCGTCTCACTCACATATGTAGGATTGACCTCAAGTAAGTCACCACCAGACCTGTCCCTACTGGGACTACAGCTTTATGTTTACATTATATCATTTACAAGAGCTGCTTTGGAGATCATTAACCCTGATACGTCACTTATGGAAGTTGGAACCTGTGTATGTGATACTTCTCCGTACCCTCGAATGTACTTACTCTCGCTTCGCTGTGTTTCAGAGGACGGATGCCCGATTGGTATAATAAGGCCTTCGGTCACCTGTGCGCGGCAGAAGTCGCCAGAATCCGTGGCTCATTTCAGCCACTATCCACAGAGGGCCCAGAAACCAAGATCTGACTGTGGAATCGTGATCCTACTGGCAGGCCCAGTGTGTGTGGCTTAACCGCCAACTCCATCCTTTAATGACATCATTAGCCGCCTCATTTTGACACTAAAACCTTAAGTATGTTTAAATTTTTTAACCTATATATTCAGGATAGACAATATTTAAACATTCTATTTTGGGGTAAAAGCCCAAGTATTTATATAACAGATAATTAACTACTAATTGGACTAGAATTTGCCAGAGGAAAGGGGTTGAAATGAAAAGCATCAGGCTAATGGGTTAACAGGAAAGCAACATGACAGCTTCGGTTTGGGATGGACGGGGCTGAAACCAAGGTACAAGACTTGGGGAATGGGACCCAGGGCAGAAGAGCAGCACAAGTATAGGGCTAGGTTTTCACTGCTCTTCATGCTGTTGCGCTGGCTGTCGTTTGACTCCAGGAAGGCTGGGCAGACTGCCATGGGTCTCTAATTAGCCTTAGCATCATTGTCATACCGTCATTGCTGTTGTTGTTATTGTTACCATGGTGATACTGTTACAGCTGTTGCTCTGGTCAATATCGTACTCTACGATGTCTAGGACATTTAAACATTCAGGAGCTTCTGAGAAGCTATTTTCTTTCGTTCATTTTAAAAACAAAGCTATATTTTAAGTGTATGTGAAGCGTGTCGGCATGTATTTACGTACCTGTGTACATACATGTCCACATGTGGTCATGAAAACTGTACATCCTGTAAATATGAAGTGCTAAAAATTGGCATACTGTTTCCTTCGCTCTTATCAAAATTATACAGAACTGTAAGCTGGTTTTACTTGCTTCTTTGGTACTGTTTGTGTCTGAGAGAGTGTAATTTAATTTGACTTAACCCTATCATTTGGAGGGTGAAAACTCTAGACTCAGGTTTGACTTCCTTCATACCTGCTCTTGTACTAAACAATGTTTGAACGGGGAGACCCGAACCTCTGAGACCATTTTTCATGAAAACATTAAAAAGACCCCAAATTATGCAACTTGTCCTTGACTGTCTGCCCTTTGTCTTGACAAACAACATTTAAGCATGAGCAGTGAATTGACCAATGAGCAGTTGTCCTCTGATAACTTTTTGAACCCAAAGACTTTTAAAGTCCCACACATGGTCCACCGCTTCGTACCTTTCCTCAATAGGCATGCCCACAGGGCTGGCAGTGGAAGGACTAAGCTATTCCTGTCCTAGCAGGAATGCTTAAGGGAGCCTGAGGTTCGACAGTGCACCGTGCAGTCCTGCTTGCGGCTTATTCAGGAGCTGGAATTTTTACACTCATCTTCCTCACTTTTCCTCAGTGACAGCAGGGTTTCGTGAGGTGTCAGTGTGATTGGGGGGGGGGGGGGGGGGGGGGGGGGAAGGGGCAAAGAGAATTTTTTTTGGGGAGGGAAGAGGTGATTAAGAAAACGGTTGGGGGGGGGTGGGGGGATGGGTAGGTGTGGA
>JAACJT020000031.1:11688991-11700653 GCA_009936485.2 Gymnarchus niloticus | reverse complement strand
TGGCTGTTGCGGTTCGTGGCGGTTTGTTGCCTTCTCTCTTTCCCCATGCGTGTGGGGGGGGGGGGGGGGGGGGGGGGGGGGGGGGGGGGGGGGGGGGGGGGGGGGGGGGGGGGGAATGAGGGAACATGGCACAAGCCTAATTTTCTGTAGATGGAAATTGATGATACATGAAAGTTTTAGAGGGGCTGTGTGATGTGATTGGTTGAAGAAGATGATTTCCAGCTTATGACTGAGCAGTTGAATGGTGGGTTGATATAGAGAGAGGGAGTTGGGGAAGGGAGAATTTCAGTCACAGTCTGGGATTGGAACCAGCTGCGACCCCTGAACCCAAGGCTACGTATGCAAGTGCCCTGCGAGGTCACTTCCTGTCTCAGAGACAGTTCTGCTATTCCCATGAACTTCTGGAAAAGAAAAATAACAACAGGATGTCCCAGGAATCTCTCAGAAGAGTGTTTAAATTCTTTCTCCCCACAATCACCTGCTGTCTGGAAAGACAACTTAAAATCCTTCAAATCCAAACAACCCCATATGAACTAAGATTTAAAAGAATGTGATGAGTAAACGCCATTTAGATTAATTAGACTGATTAGTCATGTTTCAGTAATTGGCATTAGTCACTTGTGTGTAACATTGAGTGTCTGTGAATTTATTGTATTAAAGAATTCTTAATATAAGTTGAAGACATACCCTATACAGATGAATCGGGGGAGCTAGTGCATGATCAAAAATAAATCTGCAACAGCTAAATCGTAAGAAATGCATGAAGTAGTATTGATAGCATCAAATGACAAAAATTGAAATGCTTCGTTGTAAACAACTTTTAGGAACGATTGAGTACAATATCTTGGTAAGTGTTGTACGTATAGCTGTTTGAATACATAATGGAACGCGTTTTACTTCAAATAAATGCTCACTGCTAACACGGCTGGCTCTCGCTCTTTTTCAAGTAAGGAGGTACCGTTGGTGTGGCAGAGTAATACACGTTGGACCGTTCTTAGATTGCCTGGGTTAACTGCAGCTCTGTCTCCCCCTAATGGGTGGTCTGTGTACTGCATGGGAACGCTTGCCTCGGTCTGCTGGGAAAGTTGAAATTTATTTGCGAAGGCGCATGAGTACCGTGGCTGTGCCATATTTCGCTAACAATTTCAATTTCAGTTTATCGAACTCCCTCATTTAGAAACCCGCAAACGTAACAACTAAAGAAAAAAAAAAACCACACATTTACAATAGGTGAAAAAAAGGTAAGTAATACGCCAAGACAACAAAACGGAAACGCTTCTCCCCATATGACTCAAAAAAGAAAATAAACTGATAGCAAAGCTAGTGTGTGTGTGTGTGTAACTGGATCTCAGACTGGAATGAAGTAGTCTGAACTACCATTACATTACAGTAACTTGCAGAGAAATACCACGAATTATTTGTGAAAAGCGCCCATCTAGTGAAAGAGCGCTACCGTGTTGTCCAGATACAAATTTAGGAGTATTATGAAAAGACGACTAATGAGCAAAAAGTTACTTAAATAATTGTAATAGGGTCTGTTCAACATTTGATTATACTGAATTTGTAGTCGCGTCCATACAAATATAAAATTGTTGCTTGCAGTGGCCGATTTCCAGACTTTTTAGCAGTTTTCTTTTCGTAGGAATCAAATTGTTTTAGCGAAGTGTCGTATAAACAAATTAAAGGCACGATATGAATTCTTGCGCTTTGGAGCTGGTTGTAGATGTAAGTCTCTACGGAAACGCATGTAATAATTGTCTGAATTCAAGTTTGATAGGCCTGTTAAGAAAGCATGATCAAGGTTTATCAGCTACAGTCTACAAAAGCGAAGAAATTAAGTTCAGTTCATTCATTTGTGGGTGCGTACAGCAGTAGCCTAAAGCAATTTAATCCGGAGAAATCGAATATCCAGTTAAATACATGCTGTGCATTTATACACATGTCCACTAGGTGGTGATGTCTATTCGTCAAAATCATATCGCTGCCATATTAATGGCGATCATTTACTGGGTTTTGTAATTATGTTTAAGGAGTTTTGGCAGTCAGATACACAATTTACCGAACAATTGCTTATTTTAAAATTAGCAGAATTTCAACAGTACTCTGCAAGAGTTAGTAAAATAAAGATGAATCAAATTGACTGTGTGATAATACTGATACCTATTGATGCTCTTCACGGTTGTGAGGGAGCCATTGGTATTGGTAGACCTACTATATAACCTGAGTATATCTTTTTAATAGTTATTTTTTTTCTTTTGTAACAACTGCAACCATGAAATTTGAGGTGTGAGAGAACTGATGTCATTGATATTACATTGAATGATTCATATCTTTAAATAAGATGACCAGGGTTTTATTTGCATTGCTTACAACTTAATAAAAGATGCGTTCAAAGATTTGAAAAATCATTGAAAACATTTCTGTCCAGATTCTTAGCTGTGAGGCTGCTAGCGATTACATTGGGGTCATTGTTAGGTCATGGTACCAAGCATCCCATTTGAGGTTTAGAGTCTTGCATGCAAAGAGTAGGTTAAATTAGAAGCTATTGGGGGCCAATGTGGTATATTTACACTCATAATTCTAACCAACATATGGAGTCATTCTGGTAAGAATCAAACGGAAAAATGCACAGCAGTGATTTCTGTACTCTGTATCCACTGATATCCAGGTGTCAGTGCTGTTCTTTCAGTCCCCCAAGCCTCTCTCCCAGAAGAGGTGTGCGGAGGGACCATGTGGTGGGATAGCTGGATTATAGGTTTGTGAGGCAGGCCCAGGACTCGGCTGCGGTCGTGACACGCAGCTTTGTAACGCGTGATGCAGCAGTTAGCGAACTCCGTTACCTAACACAGCAGGTCAGATTATTTGAAGGGTTTCCTTTAGCTCTCAGGATAGAAGGATAGAGGGGTGTGGCCACAACGCATCACTCTCCATAATGACAAACGTCAGGTGCCACGCAGGAAGGGGGACCATGACCTCCTTCAGGGTGGTTGGTTTACCAGCTTGCTGTAGCTGCTTGTTAAGTGTGTTTTTTTTGCATATATAAAATGGGATTCCACTGTAAAGCATAAGTCTAAAATACAAAACACTTGGCAACAATGACTATATGGTATTATTTCTCCTGACATAAAAGCATCTGTTAGCCAACTGACTAATGAACGTGTTGCATGGCTCTGTGTTGCATGAAAATGGTATGATGGATGGATATGGGTTGTGCAGTGGTGGTTTCTGGCATAGGCAATATAGGCAGTTGTGTAGGGTAGCACGACCCTCCCCCCCCCCAGGCAGGGTCTTGTTACCTAGGATACCAAATGTTTGACTCCTGCCCCAGTGCTGGGTGTGACCACAGTTAATATGGTTTTCCGTGTGTTTGTATGGGTGCCCTCTTGTAGTCAGGTGTCCTAGTGACTCCAGATTGCCTATAGTGTGCCATGTAACGGACGGGCATTCGGTGTGTGTGCCAGGTACTTCCCGGATACCCTCCAGGCTCACTGTGACCCTGTATCATATATGCACTTAAAGCAGATGGTTGCAGTTCATGTGTATGAACTCAAACACTGAATAGTAGACAGCCAAGGAGGAGGAGTAATAGCTCATCTTTGCAATTAGGAAATAAGTTAATCACTAGTGTCTGTGTTTGACCACACTGAAAGTAGTTTATTAATGTGTCAGAGTTAAGCCAGAGCAGGAATTATCATTACGCTGTTTGAACACTAAAATTTTTGTAGATGATGGGTGTTTATGTCACAACCTTCTATTGTGACTATGGAATAGGGTAATGTTTGTCAAATGCATGCAAGTCAGTGCAAATGCGTCGGTGGGATTGATTCGAAGCCTATGCATGCGACAGCTGCACAGCTGCCTCCTGCGGAGCTGCAACGAGGGGAAACTCTGTTGCCTCGCAGTCCCTGGACCACGTGTGTCCTTCTTTCGCTCAGTTTGAATCTTGGAGATATGCCCCCGTTCTTCGGTTCAACCTTGTGCTGTTGACAGCCACGATTTGCATCTTCACTCGGGAAGTCAGCGGGTTATCAAGGGCAATCAGCCAACGGATGCGGAACTCAGCCTGAGGATGAGGAGGAGGCTGACTGTGGCCCTTGTTTGACCCCCCCCCCGCCTGGGGTATTTGCTTGAAATGTCAACCAAAGTTTACCTGCCTTTAGCATCTATCCTTGTGTTTCAACTTCAGGTGTAACATTGTGTACAGTATACCTACATGCTGTTTGCATACTTCATCACCAAGGCAGAACGACGCTTCCACAGTTAGGTCTGTCTGTGTAGAGAATACATGCAGCCCCCTCCTCCCTCTTCTGTCCTGTAGGGGCTCCGGTTTACTCACACACCTTCAGAAAGTGTGGTTCGACTGAAAAGATAGCTCTACATAGCTCTCAACTCACAGCTCAGTGTGTGAATACACAAAGGCTTCAGCGATCGGCAGCGGGCCGGCGGTCTGTCCGAGGTGTACCCAGTCACTGTGTTTACGTGTGGCGAGCGGCATTTTGGTGTTCGATTGCCAAAGGTGGTTGATTGTCACCTTCACTAGGGCGCCACCTGGTATGGCTCTTGTCACAGTCGGCGAACTTTTCGACTCTGTGGAAGCAGGCAGAAGAGAGAAGTGTGAAAATGTGCCACCTCCACACTGCCTCACCCTAAATAAACACACGCACACACAGACGTGACTCAGACCTCCGGATGCCTCGCGCTTGTTGAAGGGAGTCTTGTCATCATTCAACAATCTTGAGCGAAGTGACAGAGGAAGATACTGATGTGACAGCTTCCCTTTTCGACTTGCGAAAGAGCAATCTACGGGATATTCAAATTCTGAAGGCGTCAGTTCCCTGAGTTTGATGCACATGACAAGTTAATAGAAGAGGAAAAAAACTTGCATACTGTTTTACATTATATAGTCTTTCCTGCCACAAACATAATGATAAAATCCTTCATTTAATCTTTTTTTTTTCTGTCCCCAGGCAGTCGTTCAACTCAACAAAGCATAATACAATCTGAGTAAACCTAAAATGATTCTATTACCCCTGAGTTTGGACTTAAAAAGAAGAAATACCTTCCAAAAGAAGTGTGTGTGTCACATTTTCTGAGACGGGTAGACTTAAATGCAGCATCATATATGACGGGGCATCTTAGGAAATAGCAGCATAATCTCAAAAAAGTTTCTTTTGATTTTGAATCTGAAAAGCTTAGCAATAAAGTGATGAAAAAAATAGCTGAAACTTTACCAACATCAGGCATTTTTTGTGCTGGTCAGCAAAGCACGACTATACAATACTTAAAAGGTGCAGATAATTTTAATAATGTGTGCTGCATCATTAAGCAGAGAATGTCAACGTCTGAAGAGGTGGGAACATAAAAATATATATATTTTTTTGGAAGGGGCAATCTGTTGACATTTCTGAGGGTAATTAGGTGGTCTTTATGTAATTAAGATGTGACATCGACATTCTGCTCAGCTCACTGAACTGAAAGACTTAATGTTAAGAATGCAGCCAAACAGTCTGAGCCGTCAAAATGAGGCAAGCGATAACAGAACTGACCAGATTTTTTATTTTTTTTAATGGTGATAAAGTAACCGGTGACTAAATAATTCCAGCATTAACTGTTCCTCTGAGGTAATGCTCTGTGTAACACTATATTCTTACTAAGTTGTTGCATTGTCAACAGGCCATAATTTAAATGTTATTTGAATGATTTAAAAATTGCTTGCGATCAAAACAAAGTGTGGCATGTTGAATCAGTGGGTAGCATTGTTGACTCGTGGGGTTGGGTGGTTCAGACCCATCCATGTAAGTACTCAGGTTTCCTCTGGATAGTTGAATTCAAAGACATGCTTTTAGGTTACATTGGGGTCCCTTCCTTGTAATTGACTAGTGTCTCATGCCCTATGTGGGCTGGGATAGGTTTTGTGTCCACCTGAAGTCTGCTATGGATATATTGTTGGTAGATGTATAGAAATTAGACTAACCTATTTTCCGTTTTGACTATTATGGACTAAACACATTTATAAGTCAATACATGCATATAACCTAACTTGCATGTAACAATACTTGTAAAAATGATGAATAGAGTCTCTACATCACACAGCATCCGAGTGAATGATCATAAAGTCAAATAATACTCGTTCTTCTGGAACGCCTTTACAGACAGAGAACTTGACCTATAAAAAGATGAACCTTAGTCTGGATGGCATCAGTGATACAATTCAGACAAATTCACCGTAAATAGACCTGAGTCCATTAGCCTACATCTGTGTAATTTATGACGTCCTAGTTTGGTAGTTTAAATAAAGTGAGAATCTTGTTTTATAACGGGGAAAAATAACTTTGCTACAGTTTATAGAGCTACAGTTAAAGCCTTAAGTCCCTCTCTCTCATATAAATATATTGTATAATATAGAAGCAAGGACTGAGAAGACAAACCGCACACACTGAATGGGAGGTCCAGGTGTACTCTAATATACCTGCTGATCAGCAACCACTGACCAGTGACAGAAACCCCAGTAGTAAAACAGCCCGGTTAAGAGAGGTAGGGTAGTGGATCAGGGTGTGGGATTAAATCCTGAAAGGCACTTTACTATAGTACCCTTTACCTTACTGAACATGTTACGCACATTGCATGGCAAAATTGGCTGTTTAAATTTAACTCCGTGAGTTTTTAGTCAGCATTTCAGAATGTAGTCCCAACGTAATTACCTTCGTGCAGGACAACGACACAACCTAACCTGCCAATGAAAATTTCCAGTTGCAGAAATGTCAGGAAAAAACATACTATTTGAGCAAGTTGATATAAGAGATGGCGCTGAATTAATTATGAGCCGTTACCCCCAAAAAGGTCATTCACATTGATTGATGGTGATTGTTACACCTGACAAGGATTGATTGAGTATTTCTGCAAAGCAAACTGGTAAATAGCAAACCTCTCTCATGTGGTTTATTCGCAAGTGCCAGTTCTTGGACGGCGATGTCATACGTTGACGGTTTTCATAACTGAATTGTGAAAACCGATACGTACCTAAACGCTGAAAGTCATTCATGGAGTAAATCTGCTTAAAACTATAGAGCTGTTGGGAGGAACAGAAATACCAATGTAAATAAGAGTTTAAAATAGCTTTCAGTTAATAGCAGAGCTGTCGTATGTATGGAAAGCTAGTAGCTCTGCTGATGCTGAAAAGTCTAGTGGATTATTTGTGCATAAAATGGCATCTGCTAAGCACTATTGCTACACTGTTCAATCCATATTGTGCGGGTTTCCTCTTAGTCAAAAAAAAAAGTATGTATGTCAGGTGAACTCGTGTCTCTAAAGAACCTACGGCGTTATACGTACAAATTGCATGCAAAATTACGCACAAAAACCCCAAAGCAATAAGAAATATCAATGGACTGCTAAGTATTATTAAACAATGAGGATACATGTTCACTTTCCAAAATTGCAGTTTAACTGGAATTTCAAGGGTGACGCACGTCATTAAGGGACAGAAATATATCTAGACTGTGTACACGCAGGCGAATTTCACCTGCTCACCTGTCCTTTTCTGTCTAACGGGACAGGCGCCCTCAGAGCTGCCTGGCCAGCACGCAGGCGTGGAGAGCCGAGCCGAGCCGAGCCGCAGGCAGGGCAGGCAGGCAGGGGGCGGCAACATGGCCGACAGGGGGCTGTAGCCTTCGGAGACTACAGCGCTCTCATGACGGCCTGACATTTAGAACGAATTCAGTTTAGGAGATGAAGCGCTGCTCCGCGCTGCGGTTCAAATAGCTCACTGCCTGTGCGCGTTTCTCTGCATATATGGGCGAGAGATTGGCTTTTCTTTGAAAGGAGAATTTCCCTTATAATATTCGAGAATTTTCTTTTATTTCCTCCTTCGACTTGATGCTTTTGTGATATTAAGCAGGTGCTACCGCTCCTTCGGATTCCGGTGGAAATGTCAAGCGAGAAGTCCTTTTCTGTACCCGGTTCGGTTTCTCTCTCGGAGCGCGAACCTCCGCCTAATCATGGGCAACAGGGGTCTGCGGGCTCTGCTACCGCCGAGATGATGGTGTCTGGATCGGGCTCGGTGGTTCTGCCTGCCGGAGTGATCAATCCCTCGGTTCCGATCCGGAATATCAAGATGAAATTCGCCGTCCTCATCGGTCTCATCCAAGTCGGTGAGGTCAGCAACAGGGACATCGTCGAGACGGTTCTGAACCTGGTAAGGAGATTACAGCGCTTGTTTTATACATTACACGGGTGTCATCCTCATCTTTTCAAATAATAATCACATTAATGAATAATGTCCTCTGCCCTTATCTGTATCTGTATGTGCTATGATGTATTTACCTGTACAGGCTATGCAGAGTACAACACGCAGAGCTAGTCATACTTATTTACAAACCAGGTATTCTGGTCCCCTACCCGACGTATTTATAAATATCAATAGGTGTGTTTAAAAAAACACCCCATTATGATGCGCTCTGTTAAGGAAGGGGGATGTTACTTTGTACCATTCAGCGCGCTTCCTTCATGGATGCTGTTACAATCCACAAAGGATTCGGCTTCATCCGGCAATGCCACATATAGAAATGTATAGAAACGTATAGGAGCGTGCAGAAACGGATAGGAACTTGCATAAACGTATAGGAACGTGCAGAAACGGATAGGAACTTGCATAAACGTATAGGAACATGCAGAAACGGATAGGAACTTGCATAAACGTATAGAAACGTATAGGAACATGCAGAAACGTGCATAAACGTATAGGAACTTGCATAAACGTATAGGAACATGCAGAAATATATAGAAACATGCAGTCCGCCGAGAAGAACAGTTCAATAAATGGGCACCATAGGGGGCCCTTCTGACTCCAGATACCACTTGCAAGTCTTGAAGTTGCGTCTTGTCTTTGTAGAAAAGATTGTCCCAGCGTTCTACGTATGGTTTTGCAGATTATTCGTTAGTGTTCAGTTTTATAGGCCACGTTGAGTTTAATGTCTCACAATAGGAATGGTAGGCGAGGAGGTGTGACGATGAGTAGCCGACCTGATTTTGCTAGTCATGTAATTATGTATATGTTAAGGTTTCTCTCCTGCGTCTGAATGAATGTCAATTTAACGGGGATCTTAGAAATAATGATGAATTTTCTTCTAATTCACTTGATGTAGGGTCATTTGTGCTGCCGATCGGCAAAATAAAATGACAGTTTAAGGTCAATGTGAGCAAGAGTTAAAGGGCAAAGAAAAAGTCTTGAGTCATATTTGTGTACATCCTAGGTACTAAATCTGGGCCAGGTTCTACTGGCACTGCAGTGTAATTATCTGCTGGATAAAATATGCAGAAAAATGCTGAAGGGATGTTTGTGTTCTCCTGACAGTTACTGTCGTCGTATCGCTGTGTCGTGCAATAACTGTTTCAGAGTCTTAACCTCAGCACTGTCCGCTGCCGACAAATTATGGATTGTTCTTACCACCGACATTAATTTTGGGCATTTTTATTATTTAATTTGAAAAGGATGTGTGTGTTGGGTAGGAGTCCCCTTGAAAACCTCTTCTACACGTTTCAAGATTTCATCTTTATTACCCAACGCTACAAACGACCGCGCTTCTTCTTCTTCTTTTTTTTTTTTTTTTTCTTTTTTTCAGATCTCAAATGATCTGACTGATGTAAATCGATCAACTCCTCGGTTTCCATACGAGTTGTGGCAGCAGTGGCAACGTGTGCGAAACTGAACAGCTTTACAGATGGCTTGAAGAAGACCGTCGACAAAAACAGTGATTAAACGCTGGTTGAGTTCAAATCAGACATGGCCTAGAGCCCCGTGCTGGAGTCGGGATGGGACAAGCTGTTCCGTGCACAGTTATGAAAAGTCAATTGGTCCAAAAGGACCACATTATTGATTTAGATTGCATGCCTTAGAGAACACCTGTAGATTACCATACGTTATGCTCCATGACCACGTGACCTCATGCAGTTTATATGCTGATAGGGGCACTCCAGTAGGTTATAATTACAATAAACATAAATATACTCTATATATTGAGCTCAAGTGTCCTATCCTGTCCATCCACGATGCATATAATCGATAGTCATTTTCATCTAAAAGACTCGAGCCCGGGGAGCACAATCTGCCCATACAAACAAAAGTAGTGTTCAATTGAAAACCTCCACAAAATATGACAGAGAGTTTGCTAGCGTTGATTGGATTAGCCTCCTCATGGAAGATCTTATAAAATGAAATGGATATTGCAGCCTGCCTTTCACAAATGTGCAGATGACTAGCGAGTGATGTAATTTGAGGTGCCTTGCTGTGGGGCGTCAGTTCGGTAATAGACAGATGGCTCGGCCAGAGCATCGTAATTTTTATTTGATTTATTTTATTTTTTTTACTTTTTCAGTGTATACCGTCACACATTATCAGAGTACGGGATCGGAAAGGTGCGATTACCGGATGCGTAGTGGGTTACTCCAAAATTTGGAAATTGTGCCTTTCTGCCTGAGATCCAGAAAGTACTGACCCCTGAACATAATGTCAGCTATATATTACGTGATTTAATTGCGAGGGAGAAGGTCATTTCCGATTCACCTTACAGGCGTTAACCATGTAGACCTTTAAATACCTGTTTTCTTGACAAACCAATGCCGATTGTTTCTGCCGAGATAAGTCACTTATGGCTTCTGTCAGTGTACATACTTGTAACATCACAAACTCTGCATGCTCTTTAGTTAGCTATTTTAGTCCTTCTGAAACACTAACACCTCAGAAGGGTGCATATATATCTTGCTCCAGTAGTTATTACATGGTGTAGACTTTCAAACTATTCTTGCTGAGATATGCTAGGCTCTTCTGTATATTAATTCTGCATCAGTATTCGGTTTTGCACTTAACTAATCAGCTCCCACATCTGTATTTACTTTAGCAGTGCCTGAAAAACATTGTTTCTGAGGCATCAAGAGGATTTTACACCAGACGATCTTCCTGCTGTCTGTTGACCAATCATGCTCTAATTGCAGAGATACTGATGTGTATTTAATTGCCTGAACATTAATTAGCAGTGATTTGGAAGCACTGAAACTGTGCTATTCCACTTGTCATAGCTTTCAGTTTTCTTAGTTAAAATCCCCATAGTGATTTTTTTGCCACAAAGTTTGTTGCATCTTTCCTTTTTTTTTTTCATTGCTGGCAATGCCGGCGAAATTCTCAGGTTAGATAATTTACGCTCTGGTCATATACTACTGGATGCAATCTATATAATTTACAATGTGTAATTACACACTATTTCAGTGGTTTCAGTAAAACGTCTAGCATCATTGTGAGCTTTGTGAAGCACCAGAATAATTGTGGCTATGTTTTTGTAGTGAGGGTGAAGTCACAGGCAAAGGCAGCTGTGATGTCACTTTTCCTGGGACAGCCTGTGCTATTAGTTGTCTGATTGTGAGTGTTTACTGGCTGGCAGGCACCTTTGTGGTTTGGGTGGGGTTATAGAGATGATGAATTTGGAGAGGGACTTGTGAGGCCTTTGTGAAACCCTGTGCCCTCCATTTGTCAAAACCCTGGGCTTGTTTCTTTTCTGAAGTGGGGAGTGCTTGCACAGCATTCTGTCACCTAGGTGTGTGTGTGTGTGTGTGTGTGTGTGTGTGTGAGAGAGAGAGAGAGAGAGAGAGAGAGAGAGAGAGAGAGAGAGAG
>JAACJT020000031.1:11643271-11688891 GCA_009936485.2 Gymnarchus niloticus | reverse complement strand
TTCGTCGAAGGCTCCCTTTGTCCCTGGTCCTGTTTTCCCCCCCCCCCCCACACCACAAGCCATCGCATGTGTCTGCTTTTGTCCGCCCCATGCTCCCCCCCTCCCACCCCCGCTTTTTTGGTACCATCTGTCGTTCCTTTCCTCGCCTGGGCTGTCTGTCTACTGTCCAACCTGCCACAGTTGGAGCCCCTTATGTAGTCAGGGATACATCGTCACGTTTTCTTCATAGAAAACTTGTAATGGAGGGCACTAGGTTTATTTTTGAAGAAGAACGGAGCTGATATCCTGCTCAGCAGAGGCTTTCATTCACAGCCGGATAATCCATCTTCTGACCTCTTCTCCTGGTCAGGGTTAGTGGGGACCCCATAGCCTATCGTTGTATGGGAGGCCAGTCAACCGCAGGACATACAGTCACTGCAGCCGATTCTGGGACATCGATTAGTGTAATTGAATGCCTTTTGACTGCTGAATTCTACAGATGGTGAACAGGCCCATGTGACATGGCGATGGAAGGATGGAACGGGGACTTTATTTGGGTTTTAGGGGTCTAACTAATTGGAAGAGAGGAAAAAATATAATAGGCTGAGGTTTTCTCTTTAGTAAAAGAGACCAGGCTGAGAAAATGAGGCGGGCATGGTCTGGGCATCTGGTTTGTGTAGAACCTGAGAGACAAACAGAAATGAACTACTGGTAGTGCAGCTACTGGTTCACACCTGTACTAAGAATTTCATTAGCTGTCTGAAATCTGACCTAATGTGCAGATGTGAACAGTGGACTGAGTTCTCCATGTTGCTCCATCTCTCCTGCACGTAAACACGCCACACTGGGCGGTTACATAACAATTTTGAATCTTGCCATCACGTGTCATTTCTTGTCCTGTGGTCGTGTGTGTATGATGACGTTCCTCTTCATCTGCACCAGGGGTCGCTGGAGGCCCTTCTGTGTGGGTTTGTCTGTCGGTAAAGTGGGTTTGGATCTCTGGCTTCAGGGTGAGCACTTCACCCTGTGTTACCTGTGTCACTGAAACCCGGGTGCAGATTTGGAGATCAAGGAAAATGCCATAGAGTTTGATGTGTGTGAATTTACCAACACAAAGAACACCCTAGTTTGGATGTCACACCTTTGCAGGTTACACACTCCAACACAGTCCCACCAAGTGGTCTGCTTCCTGTAACAGGCTGTAGGGTCACTGCTTCTCCGTAATAGATGGACGGGTGGGTGGATGGATCCATGCATGGCTGGATGGATGTATGTGGCATTTCTAATGTTTTATTGGAGTAAATCTGCCGTCCAGACCGTTAGCTATATCAATAACCTTTGGCATATTATTGACTTATTGATATTTCACTCGCATATGTTTTTTATGCTGTATTTATGGCTACCTCATGTTTACAGTTGAAATAATGTGTAGAGTTTGGTGCTTATTCGTGTTAGCCTGTGGTGGTTTTGAATACTGCTGAAGTCTTCATAAATCCAATGTGTTGTCTCATGCAGAGAATCCAGTACTTTGCTAGTTATGAACGATCTCATTCGGTGGGGTTTTTAATCTCAGTATGCTGGATTACTAATCTGGATTGCTGCTGATGTTCCTCTTAGCTCTTTCACTTCTCTGGTGGAGTCCACAGATATATATGCCTTAAGACTGAAATTTAAAGTCACAAATATCACAATAGGGTATTGAATTTGCATTTTGTATTTTTAAACCTGAATTAAATGCACAGAGAAGCCCGAAAACATTATCTTTGAAATTGAATATAAAGTCTAACTACGAGTTTGAATTGAATTTAAAAACAAACTGTTGTGCTAATTCAGCACCCTTAAATTAAACGCGGGCTGCTGTTGGTGCTAATCTCATTCCATGAGAGCAGAGGAGCTACATAGCATTACATTCAGCAGTGGCTCTTCTTAGAGCAGGCATGTCAAATTCGTCATTCCTTCTTCCAGTTGGGGGAGTCTGGAGCCTATCCAAGGCAACCTAGGGCATTCGGCACCAGTACATCTCGGACTGCCATCACAGGGCACATGCACAAATGCAGTTCAGAGATGCCAGTTCGCATAACCAAAAGGTTTCGGATTATTAGAGGCACCCCGCACAACACAAGAGAACGTGGATCCTCGTGGATCCTCCATGCCTTCACTGCACAACCCAGCAGGTGTGAAGCAGCAGACTGCAGACTGAGCCGTGGTGCCGCCAGTCGAGATCAGCTGTAAAGTAGGATGTCAGTGTGGTAAAGAATAGCCATAGGAGATATTAAGATGTATAAAGAGTGGGCGGCTTGGAGCTCACAGGAGCAGGAAGTTTGCTTAGCTAATATGTTATTTAAAATATGAACGCTGGCCTTTGTGATAATTAAACAGGCAGTGTACCCATTACTTTTCAGAGTATGGTTAATTAACCAAACAGCTTTCCTGTACATTCATCTTCTTCTCTGCCAATTTATGTGTAGACAAATCAATTTATGGGAGTGTATCCATAAACTTGAAATATTAATGTTAGGTTAATATTGCTTGTTATTAAAAACATTCATGTCTCAGACTGAGACAGAACAACAGTGACATTCATCTTTTAGTATGTTTTGCAGGAAATCTGCGAATTTTTGGGGAGTGTTGTATCTGATTTTAATATTAACATTTAGTGTTTTCTAAGGAGGTCCCTTCCTTCAGATAAATTTTTGACAGCAGACAGGAGCCTGGTCATGACCGCATGCACCAAGGTGCCTACCGGGCTGTGGTTGGAGCAACTGCCGCCACCCACAGGTCCACTACACGGGTGTTTCTGGTTCCACGTGTGTGTGTGTGTGTGTGTGTGTGTGTGTGTGTGTGTGTGTACGTACGTACGTACGTACCCATGTCTGTATTACATTGTTGGGACAAATTGTATCCAGGAGGTAATAAAATCCTAACATTTTTGCCTTGTGATGACATTTGAGGACTCAGTTTTATAAAAATCTGTGAATGCAATCTACCATCCAAAAGAGCCGGAAGTCTTGTATTTTGTTGAGTTACTAATGCTTAAGGTTAGGGCTGGGTAAGGGTTAGGTTGTCATAGTTAGGATTAGGCCCATAAAAATGAATTGGAGGTTTCCACAAGGCTGTTGTCATCGTCACCTTCTTCATTATCTTTTTCTGCTCTTGTAGTTTTAAAGAGCAGAAAATGCCACCCTACAGCCTGGCCATTGGGGTGGACATTTTAACATTCAGAGATGTGCATTTCAGCTCAGATACTACCACCGCGTGTCTGTTTTCTGGTCACTTTAAAGAACAGAGTGAACGTCTGAGCCTGACCATGTGACGGAAGCCCCCCAAATCGAAACAGCCCCCCACCTACTAGATTCACCCTTGCATATTTCCTGAGGTTCGAGCTGCCATCGCCCGTACTCTTTCATCGGTCATGAGCATCTTACATTTTCCAAAATGCCGGCTTTGTATCATGACCTGACATGGATGGGTTTTTTTTTTTTTTTTTTTTTTTTAAGGCTTGTTGTTTATTCATTGTTTTTATTTTTCTCTCTCCACATACAGCAGTGTCTCTTTCGATATTTGGGCTTTTATTCATTAGAGACAAAGGTTCTTGCTGATTTCACCTTTTTGCTCTTTTGGTCTGAAGCAAAAATAAAGTAAAACCTTGCTTGATTGTGTGAGTTTGTCACAGCACAGCCTTCAGACATTATGGTGGGTGGGTCAGTCTAGTCCCAGCCAAGGTTAACAGAAGTGTGTGCGTAAGAGTGCTTGTGTGACACTCTGAGGCTTTCTGTCTATGTATATCTGTAAGTCTGTGTGTGTGTGTGTGTGTGTGTGTGTGTGTGTGTGTGTGTGTGTGTGTGTGTGTGTGTGTGTGTGTACAAGAAACTTGATGCTACCTGAAGTATTTATTTCCCTTGTATTATGTTTTGTCTGGTTCAGAATTTGAACCTGGAATCTGAGGGCTCCACTTCTAGTTCAGCGGAACTTCTCCCTTTGTAAACAATGTCTTTTTAATTGTTCACATACCAGTTCTGTTGACACTTCCTCTAGAGTCAGATTTGCATCCCTTTTTAAAGAAAACTGATGTTGGAATGAAGACTACATCCAAGTTCATGCAGCAGATATGACTCATGCAGTTCAATATATTTAGCTATGCAAGTAAACAAAATAAATGCACTGTTTCTGCTTGTTAACAGTGCAGTTTAAAATTCATGTTTGTGTGCAGGGCATTTTTATAACCAAATCAAGCCCTGTTTGCCAACTGGAGAAGTTGTGAAATTTATGGGCCTGGTGCATTGGGACTGATGACGGAACTCAAAAATGGTTTTGGCTGAACCTCTTCTGATGGCTTTTCTTTCCTCCTGATGGGTGAGGTGTGATAAAACTTCTTGGTAAATCCATCGCTAAACTGATTGTAAGGCGCTTAAGCCCTGGTCTAAGCCTGGCTTTCACTCTGGGCTTCGGGGGCCTGTGATCCGTCCCAAGCATGTCTTGGTCCCGGATCTTACTTCATGGCATGGGGGCTCAGGCTAGAGAGGGCAAGTTCAAGAATGAATACTCCACCCTGCTTCTGAATCACATGGCTAAAGGGTTTGGGAACCATTTACCCTCACTTGCTCCTTGAGGTGCTCGTGGATCCAAACCTCTAACTGGCTTCATTCCGCTCGCTCCTCCATAGCCCCGCAAGCTGATTTGTGCTTATTCCTCAGACCACCTTCCCTGTGGAGACCAGCTACTTATGAGGGAAATAAAGTTCGGTTTCAACTGAGGAACTTAAGCGTTGGAAATCTTTGAGAGGGTTGTGGAAGAAAAGAAAACGTGGAAGGGAGTGGGGGGACACCTCTAGAGTCTGTGACAACAACAGCAGTATATGAACTCCTTGCTTCTGTAGATGTCCTGAACCTCAGCATCTCTTGGCAAGTAATTTACTAGGTACCTGAAGTACTGCAGCGTTAACCTCGGTCCTGGAGAAGAAGGCTGGGAGGGCAGCTCACCGAGGCGATGAGCCGTACTGGACCAAGCCCCTGGTGTGGGCTTGGAGGTTGTCCAGTTCTTTGCTGCAGCGTCGCAGTGCAGTGAGCGCTCGCTGGAGAGCTGGGCACCGCGTCCTCGTGCGGAGGACTTGCTGAGCCGGATGAGGGCCTTCCTCGATAAGGCTGGCTCTTCCCTCCTGGGGGCCGACTCTGGGGCCTGTGCATTGGAGGCGAACAAGATGGGACTTGCCCAGGCAGCCCCGCCCACTCTATGGTTATCATGAATACAAAGAAATATTTTTTGTTGTGTTAAAATATTTGTTTTCCAGATAAATATCAGTCTATATTAAAGTTTTCGTATTGATGTGTTTATGAATCGTATAATACGTAACGTTACTTTTCAGAGTGTTAATGAATGTTCACGGATGCAGCCGTTTGTTTTTTCTGCATAGGGGCCAACACCTACTGTCACCTCTCTCTCTCTCTCTCTCTCTCTCTCTCTCTTCCTCCCTTGCTTTCACAAACCCAGCTACTTCATCTTTGTCTCTCTCTCTGGCGCTATCTGCAATGCAGTGTGGGGCCCTCATGCCGTGTTAGCAGTGGTACCAGCAGCTCATCCCCTCCTCCATCTCCTGTCGTGGGGGGGGTGAGATGGGGGAGGGGTGTGCAGTGGTGAGGCTGAGTCCAGTACACCAAACTGGATCGCAGCCTGCCAAACTGATTAATGCTGCCCATGTCCCTTTGCGTGTTACACGTTGGCTGGCAATGTGACTCAAACCCCGCCTCCATTCATATTTTCAGCCCTGTATTTTGCACATTGTGTTTAATGAGTCTGACATAATCGCAATAGGTGCAGGGGCTCAAGGTTAATTTGGCTTATGTACAGAGGAGGACGCAGGATGCGATGCAGTGGCTAAAGAGCTTGCATTCCACCACAGAACGCTGCATGGCTGCATAACTTTCTGTCGGCTGTAAAATGCACAGCAACATGAGTTGCGTGCCTAAACAATATACCGGGGCTGAGCACTAACAAATGGAATCATATCGCAGAAACATGTTCAATAAGGTCCATTGGAAAAATTCAATAAATAAATATCTGTGAAATGAATAGCGTCACGTCCAGGGCGTACCCCAGCCTTGTGCCCAGTGGTGCTTGGGATAGACTTCGGACCCCTCCCTCTCCCTTTACTCTGACCAGGATGAGCAGTTAGAAAATTGATGGATCGGTGGATGGACCAATGAAATTACATCCAATTCTTTTAATGTTGGAAGGTCCGTCTGCATTGGTTTTGATTCATTCATCTGATGTAGAGGTGTTTTAATAGTTCAGTTTTGTTGTTCATGCATGGAGGCTGACTGCTTCTGTCTCAAAATGTCCCCCATGTGAGAAATACTGGGCCATACTAATCACAGCGCTCCATTTAGGTGATCTAGGCTCTGTCTCAGTAGGTTAAATCAGGGTCTATCCTGTCGTGTGATGGCCAGTGGTTCTGCATTAGTGGGAGACATGACTTCCCAGAGGGTTGGGGCCACCTACTAATGGGCCGTGACGATCAGAATGTGTGGAGATCCTGGAAGCCCCCCTGTCTCTCTGAAGCGTGCCATGCCAGCTGAGCTCGCTGTGGAAGCTGTTCACTCTTCGTGTCGGGAAGTGGGCTTTCACAAGCCACTCAGCCTCTGAGTCCATCCCTAATAGCCCACGGCTGTTCCCTGCCTACCTCATTCTGCCTCTCTATTGGTTGTGAAAAGAACCAATTGCAGCACAACTGGGGAAGCAGTTTTTTTGTACTGTTCCTTGATTTGTCTCTGTGTTATCGATGAGTGTTTAGTCTTGAGAGCCTGGGTGAGGTTCAGTACTCTTGGCACGATCCTATAGCAGGTCTCTGGTAAAATATCCATCCCTTCACATAGACCCCGCCGTCCATCCTGGAGACCTTTTTATCTGTCCATCTTCATCAATACATCCTCATTTCAAAGCCTGACAGTATGTTCCGTTTTGGTGACCTAGCTTCCTCCTACTTGGACATTTACCAAGGAACATCTATCAGAGCGGACTCATGCCAGATCTCATCTTTCATCATAATGCCCGTCCAAGAAATGTTAAAATGGCAGGAATACTTAAGGAAGTGGCTCGCAGAACTTGTCTTAACTAGTTGCACTTATGAGCAGAAGGTTTCATTTTCAAGTTACGGAAGGAGAACTGTTGTTGTAGCCAGGGACATCCTACTCTGAATTAATTTTTTATTCCTGTCACCCAGTTGTCGATCACTTAAGCTGAACTGCTTCTCAATAACAGGTACACATGGAAAAAATACTTTGAAACAGGACATTTCAAGCATGATATTTAAGATAATAGTTTATGGTAAATCGACTGCTAATTCGTGAAATGTTAGTTCAACCATCGTATCCAATGAAATGCTTATTTATTGTACATTTTAACAATACACTAAGTGGAATTTCTCTGTGAGAATATTGAGTATTTTTCTGGACAGCACAAAGACCCCTGCGAAGCTCCACCCTAATGAAATTGCTTCATGCTGACTTCCAAGCGGTTGCCACGGGCAACATTGATTGGGTCTTTCTTGTGAATGAAGATCACTTAAGCCAGAAATGGTCTTGAAATGTCAAATCTACTGATTTCACCTTCCCATCATGGTTCTCCTCTGAGCAGCGAGCCGTAGGAAAAGGCAGCGAAATTGAGTGTCCTTGCGTCATTTGTGGTTAAAACAATTAGAGAAGGTGGGTCCTACTGAAAATACTGTTGATATTGCCTGATGTGGTAAAATTGGCATACCGAACAGAACTCTGGAAAAGTTCTGGTTCCCTGCCTTCTACTAGTCTGCAGCTCCTACCTTTCATCACACCTCTATGTTACATCAATGTCCATAAAAAAATAGAGGTTTAGGATCACAGACGTGGCCACTTCAGCTTTCACTGTCTGTCCTCAGGCAACAGCCTGCTCACACCCCATTGGCAGTTCCAAGCCACTCTGCAGGGCCACACAGGGATGGGGTGTGATGGAGCCAGGTGTAGCAGCTCACCATTTTATCATACACCCATTTGTCGGCCTCCATATCCTACTCATCACCTTCGAACCGTGACTCTCTCAGCTTTCCCCAAGCCTGGGGTCATACAAGATTTTTAATTGTGCTCCTCGCCCTCCATCGGAGTGAAAAATTGGCTCGAAAAAGGTCTGTCCAGATGACAGGTGCTCCAGTCAATGAGGCTCACTGTAGAAGTACCTCAGGGTTTTTCTTCTGTCCAGCCGCCAATGATGCTGCAGGGAGGTGTGAGGTGACTCGTGATCATGCGTACAACCCAACCCCAGCAACCCTGTCTTGTGTTAGTTATGGAGCTTAAAGAGCCCAAAGCCTCCAGCTGCCCTTGAATTTTGTTGACAATTGGAATTAACAGAGTGCAATTATGACAGAGTTGAATGAATGTGAACTGGTCCATCCCACCGATACACAAAGGTACGTACATTTCCAAACACAGACCAGGACTGACTTGGTTTTGAACTCCTAATGGTAAAACGAAGTTCTTCAAGCTGTTTAAAGCGATGACTCACTACAGAAACAGCTGCATTGTTGTCTGCTGATTGGCTGCTGGGTGGGACCAGTCAGGGTGGATAAGGTGTGTATCTCTGTGTGTTACGCTGCACTTCCACATCTGCTTCAACACGTGCCTTTTTTTTAATAGGCAGAGCCCTTCTTTACCATTAAACCGAAAAGAAATGCTAACCCTTATTAGTCACTGTGCAGTTATTTAACATCAGAGTTCTCCTGTGATCTGTGCAGAGCCCAAAAGAGGGAGTATGGGAAAGGCTGCTGTTGCATTTGATGTTTTGTGCAGTGTGTTTAAAGCATAGAACACCAGATGGCTTTAACTGGGTTTTAGTCATAGTAGCCGAGAGGCCTTTAAAAACATTTGGACTCCTCTTAGTTATGTTTGAAATATGTTTTTCTGCCTGCTCCCATCAGTCTAGGCACAGTGACTCTTTCAGACAGATGGATTATGCCTGAGATTGAGTTGTGAATAAATGTAACGGCAATATGGTGTGACATCAATACAGAGGCAAAAATGCGATATATATTAGGTACTGTAAATGTTACTGGATTTTATGTGATTCAGTTCAAATCAAACTGAATCTAAACTCATAAATTGAAATAGCATTATTAAAAAAGTAATGTATTGTGAATCTGTCTCCTAAATCACCAATGATATATTTTCATGTCTGTAAATACCAGTGATGTGCATCGATATTTATTGATACTCACCGCTGACACCAATATAAACTAATCCTCGTTCTTGCTGTCTCTGCCGTCCGCATTGATGCATACGCTAGCCTAGCCAGATTGAAGAAAAATGAGAAAGTGATCACATTGTGCATAAAAAAATAAAAATTATTATAACTGAGATGTAGAACAGCGTGAGTGTACTGTGACATCTGACCTTGGACCACTGCATCTCGCTATTAAAAATGTCATTTTGTGTGCTGCAATTAGAAAATAATATAAAAAGAGTGAAGGGCTTGGAAAGCCAATAAGATAATGTTGTCCATTCTGATGCAGAATAATAGAATGACTCATTTTACGTATGAAAATACAAAAAATATCCTAGACATGTAATATTGTAACATGTAATACTGAGCTTGTGTTTGGACTGCTCTGAACCTTTAAAAGAAGTTTACGCTTCAAGATTAATGAAGAGGCAGAAGAGGAGCTGTGGCACAGAGAAGTAGATGAAGCGCTGTCCATGGTTCTGAGAAGGAGAAGAGCAGTTGTCCACAGTTCTGAGAAGGAGAAGAGCAGTTGTCCACGGTTCTGAGAAGGAGAAGAGAGGTTGTCCACGGTTCTGAGAAGGAGAAGAGAGGTTGTCCACGGTTCTGAGAATGAGAAGAGCGGTTGTCCACGGTTCTGAGGAGAAGAGCGGTTGTCCACGGTTCTGAGAAGGAGAAGAGCGGTTGTCCACGGTTCTGAGAAGGAGAAGAGCGGTTGTCCACGGTTCTGAGAAGTAGCTGAAGTGCTGCCCATAGAGCTGAGAAAGAGAAGAGCTGTTGTCCATGGAGCTGAGAAGTACGGGAAGCGCTGTCCATGGTTCTGAGAAGTAGGTGAAACGCTGTCCATGGAGCTAAGTAGATGAAGAGCTGTCCAAGGAGCTGAGAAGGAGAAGAGTGGTTGTCCATGGTCCTGAGAAACAGAAGGAGTTGTCCATGGTTCTAAAACCTGCCTTGACCTTTATCTTCAGCCCATGGCTTCGCAGCTGCAGGAGGGATTATGAATGATCAGACACTTGAAGATTGCAACCTTTTTTATTTTGGCTTTTGGTTTCTCTGCTTTTTTATTTTTGGCTCCCCTTTTGTTCACTGCTCATTATGTCATTGAAGGCCTCGGAGGTCCAATCACAATGCAATTTTCTGCCTTAAAGCTTCACTGCTACAGATGGTGCTGGTCAGTGTAACAGATGGTTTTCAGCCAAGTACTTTTACTATGGTGATGGCTTTGGCAGGTGCTGAGTGCTTGCAGCAGCTGGGCAAAAAACAGAGCACATTCATTAAAGAGCATGATAAACCAGGTGAGGAGCCTTGTATGGACAATCTGATCAGCAGTTGTGAACACATGAACCCCAGCCATGCTGACGTTAACATCATAAAGTTCTCAAATTCTCAGCACGGTGCCATTTTAATTTGCCCTTGTATGTCAAACGTTGAAAATTGCAATGACTATAGATGGTTAATATAGCTAATTATAGATTGTTAACACTGCACATTTTCTATAACCACTTGCAAATCTCAGTGACTGCGATGGCAAAGCACTTTAAACACACGCACACACCCACACTTGTGTCTTTCTAACATTCTGGGGTTGTTCCTATCATTTTTTGCCCTAACCGTAATCCTAATTATGACAACTCTTACCTAGCCCTAACCTTAACCATAAGGAACCCAACACTTTTGGCTGTTTAGTAAGCCAAGACTTTTGGCCATTTAGGTTTTTTGATTGCATTCACAGATTTTTATAAAATTGAGTTTTCCCTTGAGGAGACATGAAAAATTAAAATACTCTCATTTTTTATCTCTGATAACAACAGTCAAAAAACCATACAGTCAAAATGGAAGGGCATTTTCTTCAAGAAATTAGTAAGTAGGCACTTTCATTGTAGAATACATAAGACCAACTGATTTAATCATTTCCACAGGTAAAAGCATAGTGTTCCAGGAAGCCTGTTTATCTCCCTTTGCAAATCTACAGATTTACAGAATAAGGTTCCCGATCAGAGCAGCTGTGGTTGAGGCTTTGCCATTCAAAATATGTAGTAGGACATGGCACTTAATATAGCATGGACTTCTTGGTGTAGGAGATGGCGCAGTTAGGAGATAATTCACCGTTTCATAAAGTTTCCCTCGATTGACTTAACACAAACATTTTTAATGGTAAAAATTGGATGCTGCACCATTTTCCCTAAAGGGGGTGTGAAGGGTGGAGAAGGATGGTTAAAGAGCTGGTCAAAGGTAATTAGGCTGATTCACAGTTCACCTCAGGCTGTGGTAGAACATCGGCTTTGGGTATTGATAAGCTAGCTTCTGCTGGAAGATACCCATAGAAAACACTCCCACTCCCTCATTTCCACTGTGTAACCCAAGACTGAATTCATCAGACCATTACACATTGTGATTATAATGGTTTTTAATTCCCCTTAGCCTCATTACGTTGCATGATGTGATGCTGTACTCCATCTTTCAGGGTTAACGTTTAATGCCCCACTGGAACAAAAGACAATGAGCCAGTATTGTTCCCATTATTTTTAATTAAGAAGAACGGATGGCAGAAATTACCATTTGTTGATTATACACAGTATTAGCAATGGAAGTCACCATCCAAGTGTGATAGTGTAAAATGCCTTAAACCTTAAAACGGACTTCACGGTTCATTAGATTAGTTAACAGAAATTTAGTCTGTTAGAAGGTCTTCTGTAATATGTTTGGTGGATGCCATCTGGGAACAGAAATGAGAATTGCAAGAACGATGTTGAATGGATTTCTCTATACAGCATTGCATTGTGGGACATGGTATTTGTGTCTTTTGCACTCCCATAAATAATCACAGTTGAACTGTGTCTAAAGGTTCTGCATTGAAGGGGTTAGCAGTTTAGTTCAAGGAAATGTGTCTATGACCTACAATGTGTGGATCACTGGTGATTATCGTTGTGTTGGTGGTGTTCCTGCATGCCATAGCGAGTCCCAGAGTCCTTAACATTCCTAGGATGGAAGTAATGTGGCAGCCGAAAGCTGATGGGAAGAAGGTCTTTTTGTAGGAGTCATCTAGATGACTATCTATGCAATCTGGTTTGCTCACCCACTCTTTCAGCCTGATACTGTGCTTACTGAAGTTTCTGCACTATACAGTGTCATTGTAGCCTTCCTTGAGCCCAGCTGTGTGTCTTGCTCCTGCCTGCCTCCATTGCACACGTGGCCAGGTGCAGGAATAGTTATGAGAACCATTTTAGGCTTTACTAGCTCATGTTTTGGGAGACTATGCGGTTTCTGGACAAATAAAAAACTGAATTCAGTTCATAAGCTCTACCGATTTTGTTACCTTGAGTGAAGTAAACCATGTGGTACATGGATAGAATGAAGGAATACAAGTAAATTTAAAATTTCTTAAAGCTTATATCACTTCATGAGCTGAGAAATTATGTGTTCAGTAAACAGATGTTAGCTGGTATGTGCAATGTTCATTTTATTCAAGAGGTTCCATGATTAACTTTGAGTGTCTTCCATGATACGGCAAAACATGGTTTCTGGATATACCAAAGGTCACTAGATCAAAATATTTAAGAAGTCTGCAGAAACAATTTAGGGAGCTAAAGTACAGTTTTACCCTTATCACTCTTGTAAAGTATTTACCAAGAATTTTTCTTAAAAGGGTATTTGAAAAGTTCTCTTCTTCTGCGAGACATTTGTTGCCAGTGCCACAGTACTGTTTTTCACCAGCTAGAGAACCACTATAATGTAGATATCATACCAAGTGATGAGCAAAAATGTACCGAGCTAAAAACTAACTAGTATGTTCTGGGGTCACCCACATGCGTATGCTCAAGGATGAAAAATGACCAGAAAATTCCTTTTTTTTTTTTTTTTTTTTTTTTTTTTTTTAAAGCATTTGCCAAATTTGGTTTTGGTATAGCATACTGGAGGAGAGGTGGCAGGAGGGTCCACTTAATACGTAACAGGAGCTGGTACACTGAAGCCTTCTCTATAACTTTGAAATAAAGTCATTTATTCTTTGTTTGTTGAGCTTTGTTAGTCCGTTGCATGTCACTTTTGGTTTTTTATCCCCCCCACTTCTAAACATTAGTCGTTTCAATGGGGAAGGGTACACCTGCGTCTTTTAATGACTAAGGAAGGTTGGAACGTGATGGTCTGATTGTTCACACGCAGCCTTTCATGTCTAGGCTGCCTGTGGGTTGGACACACCGATAGTCGTTCACCTCCTGAAGTCTGCAGTAGTAGCTAGTGAAGTCAACATTACTAGCCCAACCCACATTGCTCATTTCATACTTAAATACAGAATAGGGAATTTCTATATCACATGTTCCTGGGTGGTTGCATGTTATTGGCTCCTTATTGGTCACATGTTCTTGCCTTTGTCCGTAGCCCAGTGTCTTTTAAAAGCCATAATAATGGCTATAATGATAAACTCATAATTGCTACGAGTGTTTTGCTTTCTTCATGAAAAATGACTCCACACTTTATTATCTGACTAAAAGATGGGTCTGGCGTCATTTGAAACCCTGCTTTAAATGATATTTTCTACAAAGCCCTTTTAAATTGGAATGCATTTTAAATTGCATGGGATGAAAATAAGCATTTCAATCTTAAATATGGCAGGTACATGTAATTGGGTCAGACCCCGCAACCACATGCCCTTCATTGCTTGCCTCAGCCTTCAGAATCCAGATGATCATGTTCAGTAAATCCCCACTGTCCTTCATTGAGTGAGCAAAGTGGTGGACAGACAACCAGAAGGACAAGTACGATGGGTTCAGTGAAAAGCGGTGAAAATAGAAAACTCTAATGAAAATTAACACTTAGCATTCTGCGAGCATATAATGCCAGCGTCATTGAGATAGCATCTATCTCAATGAAATTATAAATTGTCTGGTGTAGTCATGATTTTTTTTTTTTTTTTTTTTACTGTGTGGATTAGTAATAACCACAGAACGTCTGGTACTGTTTGATTTGTCTCAGAAACTGATTATGTTAATACCTGTCAAGAAAATCAGGATACTCTGCTGGGTATAACTAGTTTTAGGAAGATCAGGAAACTTTCTCACACTGTGGATGGTATTTACCATATATTAAATTCATCTATTTCACTTTGGATAATGAAGCTGAGCCAGTGAATGTCACCGTCCCCCGTGTGGCCTGCTTCGTGACAAACCTGCCTGTAAGATTTGTTCCTTTTGGCGTTTAAAGTACTGCAATCATTTCTGATTGTCAGCAGTTGGCTGTGACCTTGGGGGATATTATGTCATTCCTGGTGGAGGTTTTAGGTCTCCAGGACAACCTCGTTAAGGAGTGAGTGACAGTGACTCTGCCACTCCAAAGGTATAAATCTACCAGTCTGGTTGGTGGGGGTGGAGGGCAGAAAGAGGAGGGGTTGGGCCAATAATGAGGCAAGGTCCCCTGTGGCCCAGACTGGTGGATTTTGGGGTCACTGTATGACACTTCCTGGTTATAACTGAGGCTGGGCACGTCTTGGGTGATGAGAGGCATGTCTGCAGCTTGTGTGGAAGCATAAACAGCCTGTAGCATTTCGTGTTCGTCCTACTGTAGGATCAGTGGTGTGGAGGTTACTGTCATAGCCAGGAATATGACAGGCAGAGACGTGTGAAATGGATGCCTCTGATTTATAGGATGTGTTTATTCTGTGCTGTTTTTTTTTTGGTCATTAGTGGCTTTTGTCGTATTTCAGCTGTCAGATCCAGCTTTGCGCAATTAGTAAGCTGAAAACGATCAGCTTCCTATAAGTGTGCCAGCAGTCCAACGAGGGTCCTGTCACAGAGGTTATATTTTTAAATTCAAATATCGCCAAGTGAGTGAAAGATCCAGGACAGATTCTGGATGTTTTGGGTTTAAATACCCCTTTTATTAGAAGAGGGTCACAAGTACCCATTTGTGGTTAAATTCTAAACTCTAAACTTTTCTAAAACTTAATTTTAGTGCTTCAAAGTATAATTTCCTAAAAATAAAACAATATCATTACCATTTGCAGGGCTGAGGCCTCCTTTGAATATACTTGTCTCTGCTGTATTACTTTCGTGAATGTGCTCACTCAGTGAATTAATACCTTTCCCACAGAAATCCAGTATGCTTTTCAATTTCACAGACTCTCCAGTGCAAGTCCAGGGCTAATTTCATACGTGTTGAATTAGTGTTATTTAACTCTACTACCTGATTTCTGCTAGTCAAATAACAGTACCTGATTTCTGCTAGTCGAGTACCACTCTGTACAAAAAAATAAACATTTTAACTTAGATTGTAATCCTCCAGTTGAGCTCACCTCTTATGCTATGAGTGATTTGAAGCTTGCGGGGAAGCCTAACTGACAGGATTGCACCGAGCCTGGAGTCTCTCCCTGGAAGTACATCAGAGGAACAAGGAGACACCCTGGATGGAATGTCACTGCCTTGCAATTTAGAAAACTGACAGGATGTTTTAGGACTGCAGGAGTAAATCCACAGAAACAGGTGGAGAAGAGGGAAACTCAGCAACCATACGGAACCCAGGAACAAGAATCCAACCCACAACCCTGAAGGTGTGAGGACGTGATGCTAACCAGAGTGCACCTGGCCCTACCCCTGTCTAACATGCCCTAAACAAAACAGCTGAGGATGAAGTGACATCACACTGTTTCTATTATTAAAGTGCAGGGGTGGCATCTAAACATCAGCGTTTTATTATTATTATTATTATTATTGTCTGGGATACGGTGGCTACACCATTCTCCCCTCTATCCATCTCTGATAGAGGTTCATGCCACGCTTCATATGGCCCACGGGGAACGGACAGATGGATGCTCGGTTTGAGAAAAGTCTCTGCCATGTCGTGCAATTTAAAGCAAATGTGTGTTGCATGCCATTGTATCCCATAGCAGGGACAAATGGGACAAGGGGAGCTATAGGAAACTTAATCTGGCCAGCAAATGGGACAAGGGGAGCTACAGGAAGCTTTATCTGACAAGCAAATGGGATGAAGGGAGCTACAGGAAGCTTTATCTGGCCAGCAAATGGGATGAAGGGAGCTACAGGGAGCTTTATCTGGCCAGCAAATGGGACGAAGGGAGCTACAGGAAGCTTTATCTAGCCAGCAAATGGGACGAAGGGAGCTACAGGAAGCTTCATATGGCCGGCAAATGGGACAAGGAGCGACATTAAGGCTCTGCAGCATGTTTAATTAATATACAGTATATACATTGGCTTGTCTTGCTGCCCTTCTTTTGTCTTCAGCTTCAAAAATTTGGTGCATGGTGTACATGGACAAAAGCATTGTGGGTGGGCCCTTAGAGATCAGGAGCCTTTGGGATTGGGCTATGCAATGATCTGTGATTGGAAGCTTTTTGCCGTGTTGGGAAACACAGAGGGAGGTGATTAATTCTATCACCGGCTGTTCCAAGCAGGCCTCTCTAACCGGTTCTGAATGAGACAAGCTTTTCAGGTGTTTAGCACCTCTTTTTTAAGTCATAAAAAGCCCGTGTTGTTTGCAATGTTTTTAGCCCTGTGCAGACTTAATTTGCATGTAGTTTTAGGGAACTACTGGCCCGGGTGAAGGCTGTCATTTTCTGTTTTTGAGTCTGTTAATCATTCAATAACCGAGGCACAGATCATCAGATTGTTCAGGGTGTGTCATCTTAGCTGGATGTATGGAACCGCTATATGACAACCAGGTAATGGAAGGCATACGAATTGAGTACTTGTGGCAGAAAGAGGAAATTGCTGAAGCGGATCGTAACACAGTGCTTAGATGGACTGCAGGAAGTGACTGAAAAACAGTTCCATTCAAAAATGGTTGTGTCCTTTCTTTAATGTTTTCTTTCCATTTTTCAATTTGACAAAGAGCAGCTACATTCACATATGCTCATCACTGGAATTATGAGCATCTCTTTGCTTTTCCTTCAGCCTTTTGCAGTTCTCTTTCATCATTCCCAGCATTGGCAGGAAGGCCTTCAAAGCAGGCCGTGTGATGCTGTAACATGGCCTGCTGCAGGTCACATGGTGCTATACAGAGCAGCCATTGCTTCGGAGAGTGGCAGAGCAGCCGCCTGTCGGCGAACAGCAACCTGTCAGTGACTGGCGTAACTCCAGTCGAGGTACCCCACCTAGTATGAGATCTCTGTTCAGTGGCAATACATTGCCAGTTCATGGTTCATCTCCATTTTGATATACTGTCCCAAAATATGAAAGAAATGCCAACAAGTGAATTAGTGATTGAAAATTAAAAAATGTAAAACTGGCACCTGGAACGCTATTGTGGTAGGCATGCCAAATTTGCTTCACTGTATGACATTTTTTCCATGACGCTGTTCTGGGTAATCAGTTGGAGGAGGGATGGAGGGATAGAGGAATGTATTACATTTTTAGGCCACAGTGTTATGCTGCAGTGTCGGTGTGTGTGATGGAGAGTCGTTTACTTTACCATGATTTCTGAGCGTCACTGAAATCCTGGTGTTTTTTTTTTTTCTTTTCTGTGAGTGACATTTTTTTATGCAGTGTTCTTATCCGAAAGGATGTTACTGAAAATAATGGGTGTTGAGGGAGATGCCGAGTGTGTAGCTGGCAGGCCCGTTTAGAGTATTAGCCCTCTAAAGTTCCTCAGTGTTTTGCTGCATTGGTGCTCCCTGTAAATAACGCTGAGTCATTCGTGTTTGGGGTCTGCTGTACCAAAATTGAAATGCAGCTTTCTGCTATGGCTGTATGGAAGCGTGGGGTGTCACTCTGCAGCCCCGTTGCAGTGTCCAACCCATTGTACCCAATCTTTCTTAGGCTTGGCACTGTGAAAAGATCAGTCTGCCGTGTACGTGACTCTCCATGTTGACCTTTACTGCTTGGGTTTTTTTTTTTCGGCCCTTAGCGAGAAATGTGAACAGCCTTCCCTTCCTGCAGTTTTTCTCACTGCTGTCTTGTAACGCAGCCTTAGATGCAACACAATGCACCACTGTGACCCAGATTCAGCCATTAGTGTTTGCCCCCCTTCGTTCTGGCTTCTATGGTCTACAGACCACTTCCTGTTAATTAGATTGCCTACTGCAAAATAATAGAAAAATTAAGCGGTTCTGGACAAGTGCATCAGTCATGGTACAGCACTGTGCGAAAGTCATAGGCAGTGCGAGAAAATGTTTAAGGCCATTTATCTGGGCAGTCACTGCAAATTTGCTGAGAAAAAACACAATTACACAATTAGAATATAGATAAACATACAGTAATATAAAAAGGACAATTGATTTCTCTTCTTCATAATATTACTGAACAGAATAACTTTGGTTTTTAAACCTTTCCTCGAAAGCCATTCCATATATATATATTTATTGTATTTATGTATATTTATATATACATAAAAATATATATATATATATATTTTTTTTAATTTTCACAACCAGCTCTGTTAACTTGTGCACTTAAGCAGTTAATTCACTTTATGAATTAACTCTATTCAATAGCCATACCCGGTTCAGTCCTAGTTGAGCTCCACAAGTACTTTGGTATGTGGAACGGTAACTGTAAATTCTGGAGTGACACGAGGAAATATGTTGAGATATGTAAAGTGACACACTCTGTCCGACATGAAGTCATAGTTTTACACTAACTTGAACACCACTTAAACATCTTTGTTGTCTGACTGAGACTTTTGTGTAGTACTGTACATATTGTATGTAAGGTAAAACGGTAACAGTGTTCATGGGTGTTGGCGTACAAAAATAAAATAAACATAAACACTGAGTTGGAACAAGAAGCTTTGGTTCGTGGTGAAGTTGATCTCATTGGGGTTTGTACATTCCAGAGTTTGTTGTATTTTTTGAACTCTTACTAGTGATGGAACAAATGAGACTTCAAAACCCATGGTGGGCGGGAGTATCTCAAGCTAACCAACCAATCAGTGCTGGTGCTAAGTGAGGCTTCAAACCCCACAGTGGGTGGGAGTATCCCGAAACAACCAATCAATGCTGGAGTTAAATGAGGTTTCAAAACCCGTGGTGGGTGGGAGTATCCTGAAACAACCAATCAATGCTGGAGCTAAATGAGGTTTCAAAACCCGTGGTGGGTGGGAGTATCCCGAAACAACCAATCAATGCTGGTGCTAAATGAGGCTTCAAACCCCACAGTGGGTGGGAGTATCCCGAAACAACCAATCAATGCTGGTGCTAAATGATGCATCAAAACCCGTGGTGGGTGGGAGTATGCCGAACTACAAATCAATGCTGACGATAGCATAGATTTTGAAGCCTCATTTGTGCCATCACTAACTTTTATTCCTTTTCTAATCAGATGGCCCTGTAATATGTACTCTGTCATCATATTTCAAATGGGAGTGATTTTTTTTGACAAAGGAGGGTTGCACAGAGATGAATGAACTCAATCATGAACACAAATAAGTACACATAGGACTTGATTTGGGCAGGCTAGTAAATGGGAACCATGTGACACAGGAATGGGTGGGAGGATTGAGGACTTTTCGCATGAGAGTAGACATGAGTATAACTGGAAGGACTGTGTTATGAAGCGAACCAGACTCCAATGCAAGGGACTGCAAACTTTTATTTTCCATGGGGATGTAGGCAGGAACAGGGGCAACATTAATGACCAGCAAAACCAACAGGACAGGGAAGCTCTCTTAAAGAGCGCTAACGAAGGGGAAAATGCAAAACAGGTGTGTCCCGTTTAGGACACACTGAGGAAACAGAGGGTCAGGGAGGCGGGACGTAACAGACTGAAAGCCAAAGACAGGTGTTTCTACATGAGCATGAGGAAGGACAAACAGCAAAACGGAACATCAGCACCCTGGTCATGCAGTGGCCTATCAAACATCCTAAGCAATTTTGCCTAATCTTTAGTTTACTCTGTGTAACATTGTAGGTTCCTACAAATATAATGAGGTGGGGTGGGGGTGGAGAGATGTCTATAAAATAAAATGAAAATTAGTGGAAAGATACATAATGGCTAAGAGAGAGCAATATAAATTAATGAACTGGTCTGAACAAAAGTAAGTTAATAAGTGAGTAACTCAGCATACTGAATAAGTGGCATCTTCTGTATTTTTCTGGCCAGTTATTCTTATTGCTTATTCATTGTTCAGCCTTAAAGTTTTATTTTCTGGGCGGGTCCACAGAAGCATATTATGACACACAATTCAGTCCAGATTCAGCGGCTTTGATGAGACGGCATGTGAGTGTATACTGGGGAGTAGACTTCACACAGCCCCTTGGCATCAATGTGCTTTTGCTATGGTTGAACCTGAAGACTTCCACTCATTTATTTGCCCATCTGTGCTTTTTGTCCTCATCTGTATCTAAATAGCTACAACAGTCAGTTTTAGAACCCTTCAGCATATGTTTACACTGTGTGTAAAAACCTGCGGAATGTGTGCGTAGCTCTGGAGAATGTGTGTACATTTTCAGTGTGTTGAACCTTTAGAATGTGTGGAGAACCATTTGGAAGGTTAAAAGGTCTAAAAATTCAGATGAATTAGTGTAGACCTTGACGTAAGGCATGTATTCTTGTGTGTGGGTTGTGTTTATGCAGAATTAGAAAAAATGTATGTGGAACCCTGTAGGGGACCCTGTAGACCCTGTCTAGTCATGTGGCAATGTGTCACCGCAGAGTCATTGCTATCTTGTAGATCCTTTTAATGTAATTGTAGATTCAATTTTCTATATGAGTGCGACCTCAATATTATCGTTGTGTTTGTCCCTGTCTGTAGTGTTTTGTGAGGGCAGCGTTCAACATGAAATCTTAGAGTTCAATTCAGTGCCTGGTGGCCCATCGTTGAGGCCAAAAAAATGTAATGTTTCTTGATTTCACCCGGGTCCTCTTCTCAGTAACATTTTATTTCTCTGTGTAGCGATGAGCCCTTGCTCAGCAGGCTGTTAGTGTCACTAAGGAGCATCACGAGGTATATCAAACAGAATTTCCTTTACAAGCATTATTCAGGACCATGGTGACCTCTTGTAGTTGCTAAGCATTCACACCATTCAGGTTCCCTAATCCCAGATATTTTCCACACTTCTCCTCGTCCGCATGCTGGAAGTCCCTGTAAATAAGACCATCGTTCCATTGATTACCAGGCAACGTAGTGGTGTGAAGTCCCTGATGCCCGTTGCCATGGATATGACAGGTACTTTCACCTCTCTTGCTTGGGAGCTCTCAGTGTAGATGCATTGTCTCATGAAGCATTAATGTCCTGCCTTCAAGTGATCATTCTGAACCTGCCTCTGTAGATATAAAATATAACAGCCTCTAATCACAGATGCTGAGGCAGTGAGCATTTATCAAATTAGCGTAGAAATGGGTTTTAAAAACGCCACCTGTCACTATTGCCATAGCAAATTGGGCCCCTCTCATTTTCATTTTGGTGGCTTTGGTGACAGAAGCAGGCAAATCTAGAAGCTATAGCATGCTGAATTTCGACCGTGATAGTAAGGCTTCTTATACAGAGGGACTCCCTCTGTATACTGTACCGCATCGCCATGTTTCGAAATCCCTTCTGCCTCGAGAACAAGAATAATTACAGTTGGGTTGGAAGAACGTTGAAAAGGGCTCAGGTAAATTCAAATGGTTGCTAATGCTATTTTAAAGACTTTAATCTTATTTTCCATTTGGATTATAAATTTAGGCACTTACAAATCTGTAAACCTCTTTGAGCTCTTCCTATATGAGGATTTAGTACCAGCGTGGAATGAAACATACATACATAAATAAATAAATAATGACTCGTCAGCTGGGATGGGAGTTTTGTTCCTTGACAGGAGCATATCCTTTACATTAACATCGTGCAGACTGGCATAAATAATTACAATCGTATTCTCTGGTATTCTGTATATGCGGCGCGTTTGTGCGGGTCTCTGAAGTTGAGCGAGAGGCTTAAAAATGCTTCGGTGTGAATAAAGCAGGCACTGCCGCGTCCTCCCGAAGCCGGAGTGTTGGTGCGTGACACCCTCCTAACTCCGTGAAGGAGAAAAATAATACATTTGGAGGGTGAGAGACCTTCTGTTCTGTGGCTAATATGAGATGAAGAACTGTCTGTGCGTGAAGCAGGATGCAGGGAAGAAGGTGAGGAGGGGGGCCAATGTGAAAATGTGGTATGGAGTACGAGATTCAGACCTTGGGTACGCAGCTTATCACATTGCCTCCAGATCGCCAAAAGTACATTACATGCCTCTGTAGGCCCAAACATTTTGTGCCACACTCATCTGAGCCTATAGTGGCAATGGAAAAGCTGTGGTTAAAATTCATTCTTGCTCAAGAGGCAAAAAAAAATGTTCCCATTGATTATCTTTTTTTTTTTTTTTGTACTGTACGGCCACTAGAGTGAAGGGTGAAATGTTAATGTACCCTGACTTTATGTTTTAATTATCTAATGTCTTTATTTATTTATTTTAAAATATGTATGTTGGCATGGTGTATTGACCCTTTATCAGTTTCCATAAGCCCACAGGTCAGGTAAAGCTCAATGAGGCTCAAAAGGGAGCAGATTGTATTGTATATCCCTACTCTAGTGTCCTGTGTTCCAGTTGGCACAGTTTTCTGTATTTATATCCTTGATTCTGACTGGCTCCCTTCTATACCAGCTTCTATTCCATATCATTGGGTGATAGCAGCTGGAGAATGGTGTCCCTATCTGTGTTCTGTGCCATTGAGTCTCCAATTTTCTGTCAGTTTTTCATTTGACCTGGATTTTCTTCATTGCTTTTCTTTTGGAATCAGGCCATAGCATGACAGGGCTGATTTTACCCACACTTTTTTTCTAGCTTGTTCAGTACCAGTTTCTCTCTTACAGGTCCATTCATTCACCTAGAACAGCTGAGCTCAATAACAGCTGATTTATACAACAACCTCTATCCTCCCAACTGCTGAAAGTGTACTTTAATTTCTTTATGTTTTTGTCTGAGTAATGTGTTTTTCAGTCTTTGTAACTGATAATGCTGCCAAGTGTAGCGTTGATTGGAAGTTACCTTTTATATCCTTGAGTCATAAAAAATGCTGAAACATTGCACAAAAAGTGTTCTTTTGGTGTGATCCTAAAACCTACCTGTGTGCAGCAGTGTGAAGGTAAATGTGATGTATCTCGATCTGTAAAAACTGCATCGTTAGGTTAGTGCATGGGCTGTATTACACTTGCTGTTTTCATCCACTGAACATATTCTTTCACCATTGTGACGTCATCCTTAGTAACACCTCAGACACTTCTTACACTTCTTGTAGCCAAGGCGACCTGAGAACCGCGTACAAGCGCTTTGCCGTCTTCAGGGTCTGTATGACCTCTGATTGTCTCTTTGGCCTGTCACACACAGGGCTGTGTTTCTGTTATTGCATGTTGACTCGGCCGGCCGATTTTTCATGTACTCTATGAGAAAACAAAGCCACGACTATCTTTGTATATAGCCATAATTGGTCGTTGCGTTTGCAAAATTAACTATTCATTACATATTAAAATTACTCAGGTATTGTGCAACTATTGTTATTAAGAAATTATTGGTAATTGACAATTTTAGATTAATGAATGTTTTATGGGGGCCACGGTGGCCTCGCACCTCCAGGGTTGAGGGTTCAAACCCCACCTCCAGCTCTGTGTGCATAGAGTTTGCATGTTCTTCCTATGTTTTGTGAGTTTTCTCTGGGTACTCTGGCGTCCTCCTGCAGTCCAAAGACATGCACTGTAGGCTAATTTATGTACTTAAGTTGTCCATAGTGCATGATTGAGTGTGTGTGTGACTGTACCCTGGGATGGGTTGTCATCCCATCCAGGTTGTACCCTTGCACCCTTTGCTGCTTGGATAGGCTCTAGGTCCCCCCATGACTCCGAATAAGATTAAGCAGTTTGGAAAATGAATGAGTGGATTGTGTTTGGTGGTAAAGACTGTTGTACACTATAGGAATGAGTTTTCTTGCAGTAAGACTCTCTGGGTGTGATGGTAGAAAAAGAGCATGTTTCACAGGATCTACCACTGACGACTTCCATTGTGATGTGGTTTGCTTGGTTTTACTACAAGCTTATGTATGTTCCTGTATGTTTTCCTTCAGTTTCTCACTAGGTTCTCTCTTTGGAGAAGTTTATGTGTTGCGTGTCCATCTGGCCACTTAACGACAAGTCTGTAGCATTTCTGATTCCCGTGAAAAACCAAATGCTGATCTGTTATCTACAGCCGGAGACACCGAACCCCCCATTCCCATATGTACACACTGGATGCGTAACTCTTGTTGGGTTCATTTCCATTGATTCTGTGACCTACTGGGTTTGGTCTGTTTCACATCTGGTAGTTTGAGTGTCAGTCCTGTCGAGTCTGCGTGGTGTTTTCTACGCACACAAAGCGCGCGTGGGTAGCACTGCTGCTCGGACAAAATGTGTCGCTCAAGATCGCCATACTGTGAGGAGAAGCGTTAACTTTCTGAAAAGGGCCCTCCTAAAACTGCAAACTGTACACTCGATGCCATTCCTGTAAAGCTTAAAAAGAGAAAACATCAAATAGTAGTGACTTCTTACATATTATAAATTAATTGCTAAT
Organism: Gymnarchus niloticus; assembly: GCA_009936485.2. NCBI lineage: Eukaryota > Metazoa > Chordata > Actinopteri > Osteoglossiformes > Gymnarchidae > Gymnarchus > Gymnarchus niloticus. The sequence continues at coordinate 11,664,176 of JAACJT020000031.1, read as the reverse complement.
GTACTAAAATCTCTTAAAGTGGTTGTTGTCAAACATATCCTTAAAAAAGCTGTGATGTAGCGAATTACACACCTATCTCTAACCTTCTGTTTTTCTTAAAAATCTTGGAGAAAACAGCAGTTAATTTATTTGCCTGTTGAAAGGAATATAATTACATTAATGAAATATTTCATTTGGGGTTTATACCACATCACAGCACTGAAACTGCAATACTATATAAGATGACCTGCTGTTGGTATTAAATGGCTTATTCCCAGAGCAGTTGGACGCATACATTATAATTTTAAATTCTGTGGTTTCCCGGTTAAACTGAGCACACTGGTTAGAAATCTTTTTGCCATAGTTGACCCAGAGCTGTCTTTTAATGCTCACATTTGAAATGTCAGGAGAACAGCTTCCCTCCATTTAAGGAATATAGCCAAGGTCAAGACAATGCTGCCTAGATCTTGTCTGGACTATTGTAGCACTCTTTTTTTTTTTTTTTTCTGGATGGAACTCTGAGTCATTCAGCCAGTGCAAAATGCTGTAGCCAGACCAAATAGTTTGATCTTTTTAGTCTTTTGTCATTATTACATTGGCTTCCTGTCAGCTTTTGAATTGATTTTATGATACTATTATTAACATATGAAGCTTTGAATGGCCTTGCCCCAGAGTACTTGTGTGATGTTTTGATTCTGTACAATGCAACTTGTTTGCTTCTCTCTCAGGGGGCAAATTATTTAATTCCAAGAGTGGAAAAAGCCACTTTGAGCAGCAGAGCATTCTCCTACAGAGCTCCGCAGCTGTAGAATGGTCTTCCAGCAGCTGTGTGGGCATCAGGCTAAGGTTCAGTTTAGCTTACAGACACACTAGCTCTAGGGTGGTTGCTCACCACCCCAGCAAAGTTTATAGTCTGAGATGTGGAGCTTGGCGGGGATCAGTGTCATTGACTTTGGATGAGCTGTGTTGCCAGTAGTGTCACTCCAGCTTCACATGTGACCATGTGTGCTTGGAGTTCTGGTGTTCAGGGATTCCTCATGCCTGTGTTCTGCTGTTTTGTATTGCTGCTGTCCTGTTCTGCACCTTCTAATGCACCCCATGCCCCCCTTTTTTCTGTGGTGATCCACTTCGGGGTCTGGTTACAAGGACACCCCTGTTTGTCCTACCTTGTGTTCTCTCTCCCTACAAGCTACCCAACCCAATGGCTCAGCCACTGAACCTGTCCATTAAGCTGATTACCTGTCTGCCTGCCCCAGTGATATGAATTTGGACTACTCGGTACCGGCCAACGGAGGATGAGCTTCCCCCTTGAGTCCTTTCTCTTCTGAGGATTCTTCCTCTCTCTGATGGAGTTTTTCCTTACCACTGTCACCCTTGGCATACTCTCTGGGGACCTCGGGCCCAGGGCTCAGTATAGCACTTTGTGACTACGCTCCTTGTTAAAAGCACTATATAAAAAAATTGAATTGTATTGACTCCTACAATGGAGACCAGAGATCTACATTATTTCTATGTAATAGTGACTCAGTACTGGAAAAGTGCGCAGACCGTTGGATGGCTGGATGGACGGACGGGTGGATGGTTGTGTGGATGGACGTGTGCATGGATGGATGGATGGATGGATGGATGGATATACGTGTAGTATCTGGCTATGTGTGTGGATGTTTGCAAGTTCTTCTTGTGTTCACTCGGGTGACCTCCAAGTATTTACATGAATTCCAAGTTGCTGATAGTGCTTGATTGTGTGGGTGCCTGTGTCTGTCTTCTGCCATGGACTGCCCCTCCCATGTGCTTCATCCGATAGGTACAATGCTGCATAAATGGTCATGGTGCATGGATGGATGGGTGAATGGATTTTCTGAGCAGCTCCAGATGACTTGAGGAACACATCACCGTTTAGAGACTCCTGTCACCTGTTCCTGCCGACCCATTTCTTTTTGGTTGTTTCTGCCTCCCAAGGATTTAAACTTTTTTCGTTTCCGGCAATGTGAGTGAGATATAGGCTAATTGGCAATGTCTGTTTCCGCTGCGTGCATTCAAATGTGCTCACATTAATAGCTTAATAGTCATGTGAATGAACGGTGAGAGCAGCCAGCGTGGGTGCATTTTGTTTACGACAAATGAAAAATCATTTGCATACGTTTGTGTATCTGCATGTGGGGAGGAGTTTGCTTTCTGGGGGAAAATTCAAAGAAAAGGTCCTCAGAGAGAGAAAGTCGTGAAAAACATATGGCGAGGACTTCCCTGCAAATAATTTTATACAAAAAAATTGAAGAAAATGTTATGTCTGCCATGAACTCAACTCTTTCCTAGGTTAAGAACACTTTAGTTGCATTAAAATGAGATTCATTTGGAGTTCCTCAGAAAGACAGACATGCAGTTTCTGAATGTACTTGCTTGTGTGAGCTTATAACAGGTGAATAACTTCTGACATCAGCATGCTCTCCCTGCACTTGGCAGCATAGATCTTCTCATGTTCAATATTTACACTTATAAGCCTTCTTCTTAACTGCCATAAGAGTGACTTTGTCACATTAGAAATTTTGGCCTGGAGATGTCCTGTCAAGACAGTCGCTTCCTGTCAGCTGCTGCACTTATTCACAGCCCAGTTACGAGCTGACAGCCGTCCGTGGCTGAATCTAATCTAAACGGTGAATAAATGAAAAGACCAGCAGAGTCTGCAGAGACCGCGGTGAAAGATAGATTAGCCTCAGCATTATGCCGTTATCTTCTAAGAAAAAAAAATATATACCTCGAGTTAGTGAAATTGACATTTTAAAATGGCCTCATGCTTTTCATTTTTTAAGGTTTAAATTAACAATGACACATGGGAATTTGTTTGAGACTCCCCATCAATTATGGAACATTTTGATATGTATTTTATTACATTAAAAATAAAAAAAAGATGTTAGCTGGGAGTTTGCCCATCACGTTTTCCTATATGCTTTTCCATTTCACTTCAAAGGGGTCCAGTTCATTTAGACTTGTTGTAGTATAGTTGGAAAATAAGTACCACTGGAGGATGGTGCTGGGGTGGATGTTCTAAAGTGGGACATTGTTAAGTAACTAGCATATTCTCTTCAACTGCACCTTATTACAGTCTTTTGAGAGCGGGTTCTGTTTTTCCCATCCATCCCGGGCCCAGATGCCTGATCCTGCCTGATCTGTAGCCCTTGCTGCACCCATTTGGTCTTCCTGTGTGTATTCACTGGTGTTGACACTGAAACTTCTGCCCTTTGTTTTCATTCCTTCCAATTTCCCGCCATTTTGGTAAACCCGGTTCCACACCCAGACCCAAATTTCTCCCTCGCACCTGGTTCTGTTTGGCTTCATATCTGGAGTGAATCTCACAGCCACATTTTACTACATACACACATTTTAGAATCAGGTCCAGTTTTCAAGTCCAGCTGTGCCGCAGATCTCATTAATGTGTCCTTTTAGTCTTCTTTGTTATTTACATTTCTGATGTTGGACAGATGGCCTAGTTTCGTCTTTGCTTTTGAAGATTGTCAGAAATCCCATTCATTGCTTCTATCTTTAGGTTACGCTAAAAGAAAAAATGTAAAAAAATTTATAAGGTCAGATAACTTCAGGTGAAGGAAGAGTAAGACCTAAAGACAACCGGGAGTGTTACCATGGCAGTAACGCCGTGTGTTCAGAGTTTTAAAGTATTTAAGTAGGACAGGAACGGCTAACATGGCATGTTTTCCTGGCTTTAACAGTGACTCACTGAATAGGTACAGTTCTTTCATAGTCTGTGTTTTACTGCCTTTAACAATTTTTAGGTTTAAATGTCAATTTTGCTCACACTTCATACAACAGATTCCACCTGCGTCATACAAAGTGGATAAAAATAAATATGGGCTAAAGTAATCACTGCTGGCAGCTAAGCTGGTACAGAAGCAGTGGGTCCTTGTTTACCTGTCTCTCAAATTGGCTGAATGGATGAAGCTCATCTTCCACTTTTAACCATTTACATGGCTGCGTGTTTATTTAAGCACAATTCCCTCAGAGATCTGCAGCCTTCCGGTTCCAGTTTCCGGAGTCTTAATTGCTCGGATGAACCACAGCTCAATTAATTCATGACAGTTCAATTTGTGTTTCACTCAAGTTAACAGTGTTTCAGTCAGTCTTTGGAAAGCAAATGGGGAATAGAAGTATGCATGAATCCATCCATTTGCCTTCTATATCTGCTTCTCTAGTATGGGGTTGCAGCGTTAGCCTCGAGTCTATCTCAGCGAAAAAGGCAGAGGAACACCCTCGAGGAGATGCCAGTCCTCAGTAGACATATAGGGCCTATGTTAACAGTTAAGACCAGAATTTTCCTGGGCCGGCTATCATTTGCCATTTCTTTGTATGTTTGTTTTTTTTTTTTTTGCTATCAACTGTTTCTTATTTGACCCCAGGTGCAGTGTACAGAAACATAGCATGTTCGGTGAGTTCCTGGACGGGGGAAGAGAGCGTGCTCGTGGGAGTAATGGATGGGTGTTGCATCCATGTTTTAATTATACGGCAGGCCGTTTGAGAGAGCCCTTAAGTCAATTACCTCCCTTTATGTTCTTGCAGGGGAGCGTTAAGTAAAAAAAAACCATCAGATTCAAGGCGGGTATTATCAATGGAGAATGTGCTGCTTAATTAACTGCGTCTGATCCTCGCCGCTGCCGTGGAGCGGAGGAGGGCGGGTTTCACGCCCATGCCGAAGCGCGAGTGGGCGAGGACATACTGATGCAGCTTGACGTGCCCGTTACTGCTTTGTGGACGGTGAACAAAATCCAGTGACACTGAAGCACTGAAACATCCACTCTGGCGAAAATGAGAAGCGCTTGGATGTGGGGAGGAGCCATGCTATTTCTGATCCATCTGGAAAGGTCTCCTATTGTGAAGAAAGTCCAAGCTATCATTGCTGATATGCTTCCTGTGGATGCATGATGGCTTGTATACGTGTGTACCTGCATGGGTGGCTTGTACCTATGAAGGTCTATGTTTCACCCTGTCCTCAGTCTGGCAGATTTTTAAGCAACTAGGGATAATGTGAGGCTCATTGTGGTTTAAGGCTAGGGTTAAAGTGGTATTGATACCGCTTTAATCTTCTGGATAAACTGATGCCCATGCAATTCAGTCTCATGGTTAAAGTGATGCTCGTACCCATTTGTGGATGCATTGATGCTTTTTTTGTGTATTTGATGAAGTAAACAAGGATGCTCATATTGATTTGATCATGAGGTTAAAGGGATGCTTATAGTGATGTAGTCCCGGGGTTAAAGTAATGTTCGTACTGATTTGGTCTCGAGGTTATAGTGACACTTATAGTGATTTGGTCTCGAGGTTACAGTGACACTTATAGTGATTTGGTCTCGAGGTTACAGTGACGCTTATAGTGATTTAGTCTCGAGGTTACAGTGACGCTTATAGTGACTTAGTCTTGAGGTTACAGTGACGCTTATAGTGATTTAGTCTTGAGGTTACAGTGACGCTTATAGTGACTTAGTCTTGAGGTTACAGTGACGCTTATAGTCATTTAGTCTCAAGGTTATAATGTAATGTTCATACTGATTTAGTCTCATAGTTAATGTGATGCTCCTAACAGTTTAGTTTTAGGGGTAAAATGATACTTTATCACACAAGTTGGTGCAAGTTATGCATGTCTTGGCATGTGAGGAAGGAAGGCGGTATTTTTCTTGGTTATTATCAGAAATGGGAATTGCCCTCTTTAAAAATTTAGTACACATAAACAGGAAGCAAATGACAGAAACGGTGCCTGTCAACAGGTCAGGCCTTTACAGCACTTACTGTCCCTACATGTAACGTTCTTTTGTACACACAAATATTGCTATAATGACTTGCAGTTAACAATTAACCAGCTGTATGAAATGCCATATTAAGACAGAGCTATTTTAGATGTTGCACTTGAGCATCTAAATTTGGGCATCCTTCCAAAGCACAGTTAATTAGCACCTTTTACAAAATGTAAAAAGCTTCAAGTCTCTGGGAAGGGTGATTATTCACATGAGATCTTTCGGCTCTAGATGTAAACACACTTTATGATCCTAGTGTAAAGTGTCCAGCATGCCAAATGTTTATAAATGTTCATCTTAGGACTCAATTTGCACATCTGGATCTCATTATCAGGCCTGCAGCCTCAGCAGTGGTGGGTTGGATGCATAGCTATAGCTTTGGTGTTCCGTTTTCTCATTGGCTCAGCTTTTGCAGTTGCTTTGACAAATGGCAACTGCAAGAGAGATGTCATGCCGTCGAGAAAGCTCTGGACTACAACTCCCATGGGCCTTTGGATTGCTTGCTGTGCAAATGGCAGCCAGTATGTGATGCAGCTGCCACTAACAACTCCAGGAAATGGTGGAAAGAGCGTGCTTTTCATGTCTCTGTGAATCTGGAAAGGTGTATCTGTCAGGGGGAGTTTCATCTTGGTCCAAAGAGTAATTAATGGTGGAGGCGTGTCACAGAAATGCAAAGATGGGGGATGTCTTGTGGGCTAGAGGGCCCTCTGTTGAGAGGCATATGAATGCACGAACAATTTATCTTCCAGCAGCCATGTCTATTTCTAAGTCTTCCATTAACAAGATGCAGCATATGAAGCAGGGGAGGTTTTTGAGAGCAAGAAACATGGAACGATTTAAATTCTGTGGCAGTTGCTTTTTAGAAAAGAAGAAAAAAACAGCTTTCTAGGGCATGTAAAGAAATTGCATGTCTTTGATGTCTCAGCTGGATGGATGGATTTCGATTTATTTGTTTTCATCTGACTCCCAAAGAAAGGCCTTTTGAACTGTGAATCTGCTTTTCTAAAGGGGTGCCTTCTCACTCCAAACTAGGCCACAGGTATTGCATCCCACCCCGCTGCCTGTTGATTTATGTCAGATGTTACCATAAAATCTTCATTTCTTTGTCTAATTAGAAAGCCCAAACATTGCAGTGGACAAATTCAATGTCCAGCAGACCTTCTCTCCGTTGTGTATACCTACACTCTGGGAGGGGGGTGTACGTAATGTGATTGTTTTCCTCAGCATTGACTGCCCTCACATTATGAAAGAAAATAATGAACTAAACATAAACTTGCATACCCTGAGCATTTTGCCCTCTTCTAGGCTGCGCTTCACATTTATGTAAAAGCAAGAGTTCATGGGAAGATGACAATACGAACCAGCCTGTAGTGTGTAATATGTTTGATTGTGGAATTGTATTAGGCCTATATTGTATTGCAATTGTATTGCAATTCCATTCATCCATCTTCCACAGTTTATCCAGTGTTGGGTACTGGGAAGCCCGCAGCCTCACACCGTGTGCAAAGTGAACACACCCAGACACCTGATTACACACTTTGGGCAATTTCTGCATGCTTTTGGACTGAGGAAAGAACTCGGAGTACGCTACCAACTCTAGAAAGAACTCTACAAACATGTAAAGTGACAATAGGATTTGAACTCCCCACCCTGGAGGTGTGAGGTGGCTGTGCTTCCCTCTCCGGTGGTCCGTTCTCTAAATATGACATGATAACCACAATGTAGTGCACTATAGAACCTGAACACACCAAATAGACATCAAAAGGGAAGCATGCAGGTGCTGTTGTGGAGCTAACCAAAGGGCTAACGGTGTGCACTCTGCATAGACCTCCTGGCTGGTGATTTCTCCTTCAGGACGACTCGAATATCGTTTCACAGAGGAATTCCCCTTTAATGCTCTGGTTCTTTGTAAGTTTGTTTTTCCTGCCAAAGGCTACATTTAAATACACGACCCAAAACGCTGCGTGATGTCAACTGTGGTTCACGTAAAGTTCAGCGTTTTTAAAATTTTAAAATTTCTGATATATGTAAAATGGCGGGTAGAACCTCGTAAAGAAAGATTCATGTGTGTGATTTTTGATTATTAAGATGGCTGTCTGAAGTTCCGCACACTGCAGGGGAGATGTTTTTGGCTGAGGATGTGTGTTGTTTTTCTTACACTGAAATTAGTTTGTTTCTTTCTGTTTTCAGCTTGGTCGGTGAATATTTAGGCCAGCCGCATCAAAATTCGATGTATTTTCATCCCCTGATCTCTGCAACTGGGAGGAAGTATAATATTCCTTCAAACGGATTTAAAGTGGTGTGTTGCTCTTGTGCAATTTGTTTGGCACAATCGTCGCAGCTCTCGAGATTTTCAAATCACCGCCTGCAGCCTGTACTTTGCAGGCGAAAACATCAAATCAAGCTTTTGGAATGTGTATTTCAAACATGCAAATAAGACATCTCTTAAATTACACTAAAGGATTTGCACTTTGTATTGTGACGTGTTCAAACCCATGTTATTAGCGCTCCTATCTCTTCTCAGCCAAATGAGATATTCCAATGCTGAAAGGTATTAATATTGTAGTAGGACTCATGTTCTCACTTGGCATGGTGCCTCAGTTGGTAGCACTGTGGCCGCATACCTGCCATGTAGGGGGTTTGAATTTCGTCTCTGGCTCTCTCTGTGTGTAGAACATTTATGATCTTCATGCTGCAGGTTTGCCATGATTATGTATCAGTAAGCAGTCCTAAAACAATGATAGATCGATGAGAATGATTAGATTTTGGAGTTTTTTTTGCTTTAGCTACTTAGTTTGTGTGTTTGATGAGGTAAACAATGAGCATGCTGGGTAATTATTTACCATTTCATGGTGCATGTATCTTGGACTGTTCTAGCTCATTGCTCAAATATAACTTTGAGCAGTTTTACTTCAACATCTCCCGACAGTACGTTATTCAGCAAGTGGGAATGCGATAGCAGTAATGGTTTCTCAGCTAGCCGTCTTACATTTTAGAGCCATTTTGGGCATTGGATTAGCAGCACATTCAGTTGGCTTTGCCTACTCTCCTCAGTATTCAATCAGCTCCATTTGTTCTGAACAACTGAGTCCTATTGATCCATATTTAAGTGCCCATGTTTTCCAGCTGATGTGGTGCAGTGGAGAAGAGGTCTTCTAGGGGCTTTTCTCATGCCGAGTCTACAGCACCTTCTGGTAGCCTCTCCGCCGAGACCAACCAAGTTACTCCAGGTCACTGGACAATGAAGAACCAGGCTCCGCCCCCCCACCCCCCTTCCTCAAAGCTCATGGCAAATTTTATATGCGATGCTTGGTGAAATGAGCAAAATGTTCAGTAGGTGTGGTTCCATGCATATTCAGGGTCAGCTCAGCGGCACAAAGGCTGTCGGGTATGCCTGCTGAGCACCTCTTTCTGAATGGAGACTCAGCCTAATTTATGGAGATAACATGCTATTTCCAGCACAGACCATGTCTCTCGCTGCTAGCTGAGAAGTAGGGCTGGGACCCTCTGACCTCTATTTGTCGAGACTTGCTGGAGCTTGAAGTGCTCCACGGACCATTGACTTGTGATGGGGCGCCGTTGCATTGATTGCCAATTGCTGTCCCCAGTGGGATGGACACCTCATCCTTATCGTATGAGCCAGTCCACCAACGAAGCTGCCGCAGTCCCTGATGTTCCTTCACCAGCAGTGATGTGTTGCATCGCCGATTGATAAACATGCAAGAGCTGTGTGCAAAAAGTTGTGCAGTCTGCTCAGGTGTAGTATTGGCCCCTGTTCAGATGCTAAGCCTTTGCAGATGTATGAATTTTTAAGTACTTGAGTCATTAAAAAATGTAATACAATGTCTGTCAGAAGCCCTTCTGAAATGTCCTGCCTTGACAAGTTAGAGACCATAAGGTAAGAAGATTGCATTGAGCTTATGAGGCACTTACCTCCCCAGAGTTAGCTTGTTGTGCTCTCAGGTCTGAAGTCAGCAATGCAGACCTGTCTTCTGTCAGAATGGGGCTGCCGCGGAGATCAGTGCCTGTGACACTGGCCGAATTTTCGGTAGAGCTCCAACAAGCTGCTGGATGCAGAGAAACGACAGCAATGACAAATTGGTGTAAGTAGGAAGACAGAACCGTGGTCAGGACTGCGGAGATTCAACCAATCAAGTGATTGATGATTGTCGACTATGAAACCAATCAAATCCGTTTATTGTGCAATCAAGCAACAAAGATTTAAGTTGGCTCTCTGCCCTTCTGACATAATGTGCACATATGGGCTGGTTATAGAATTCCAGTGATATATTTGGCAGAGAAATATGGTAAAAATGGGACTTAATAGCTTAGGTGACCTCATCCCTCCCACCAGCCTTGAGTTAAGTGGTTTACGTGGCACAAATAGAGTGTGTTTTGCCGCAAAATCACAGTCCTTGCCGGAATGCTAACAGTGCGCCTTTGCAGTAGTGCTTCTATTCTCTATACAGTGCCATACAGGCTTATGTAAGCTTTCTGTCGTTCCACCCTCCGCTGTGTCCAGGTTGTTTCCGCTGTGCCGTCTATGTGCCGTACGTGCCATCAAACTTGAAAGGTGAAAGGTCGTTCCTGTAGCACCATATTGCCTCCACTGAAATACAGACTGCTCATCGATTTTGCCGCCATCATGGGCATCACAGGGGGGCAGAAAGAGGTGGAGGCAAGCAGAGGGCTTCTTTTACTGCCACAACAGGGTCTGTAAAACAAAGTGGTTGGAGAGCCTGCCGCTGTGTGAACAGTAATAATCTTGAAAGTTACCCCACATACAACAGTAGCACTTCTCTGAGAATCTGCCTCGAGTGCTAATTTAACCAAATGTTTTTTTTTAATTTGTTCAGATAAGGCGCCCTGCCAGCGAACGTTGCAGTGCCAGTCAGTCAGGGGGGTTATGTGGGCTGGGGACTAGGGTGTGTTCTGTACACGTTAGGAGAATCGGGTGTGTTATGGACTCAATGGGGGTGGGGTGTGTTCTGAACCCATTAAAGGAATAGTGGTGTGTCCTGGACTTGTTAGAAGATAGCAGTGTGTTTTGGTCCCATGAATCCCCATATAAGCTGTCTACATAATGAAGTTTAGTGTGTGCCATCCTCTCTGCAAAGCTTTGTCAGTTTAGGCTGACTTGCTGCCACATGGTAATCTAGAGCACAAAATGTTCCATCCATCTGTGTATCCAGAAGAGGGGTGTGGAGGGTAGTCTGTGTCTCATATAGGGTACACTCTGGATGGATTGCCAGTCCATCATAGGGCACATACATACACATGCTCTGGGCAGGTTAGAGATGGGAGGAAACCCATGCAGCATGGGGAGAACATGCAAGCTGCGCACACACGGCGAGGATGGTGAATCAAAGCCCTAACTCTGGACATGTGAGGTAACAGAGCTGTTCACTGCATCTGTGTCCCACCTGCCCTGAATGTCTGCTTGCTCTGCCTGAAACTGGACTTCACTTTGTTATCCAGTGAAACCGTGCAGCCTGATGGTGTTAGTGTCTGTAATGGAATTGTTACCTTATTAATTCAACCAGACTGAATGTTTTTTTTTTTTTTTTTTTTTTTTTTTTACTTAATCCTCTTTATCAAACTGGCCTTGTGTTGCATGTTAATGGGTTTTATTTGCTTGTATCGTTCCCCACTGCCTGAATACTGTAATATGTAACATTAACCTTCTACATGTTATAGAAGTTTTGTCTCTGCCATAACAGAACACATGATGAATGCTTATGTTTTTTTAATTACTCTACACGGAGGTTACGTTCTCGGGAGGTGGGACGAGCCCAAACAATTTGCTTTTAATTTAAGTTCATGAGTCATAAGAGGAAATATTACAATGATTTTAAAAAACAGACTTTAATTATGAAGTCCAATATTTGCCTCAGTCTTCTCACCTACTTATTTTTATGAGGTTATTGGTCTTATTTATGTAAGTTGCAATGAAATACCTCAAAATAGAGTTAATTAATGTGGAACTAATGACAAATTTATTTTAAGTTGTGCAAATTGAGTTAGACGGGTAAGCTTTGATGTGTGTTTAATGGTCATTAACGTTGCACGAATGTGCTAAAGTACAAACTGCGTTTCAAGAAAATAACTGACAGATTCATTAGTTTTTCTTAACGTAACTTTATAATGTGAGCTGGAACCTGACTTTGGTGATTCCAGCTTTAATGAGTCTTGGTAGAGGGCAGGGGATGCAGTACATTGCGTTTTTATTGCAGAGATGATGAAACATGCATGACTGTTTGTCTGCTTGTCAGACTGAGGTCCCCGCTGTTACAGTAGATCCGTCTGGCTGCAGCACAGAGGATGAAGCGTGTTGTCAGGCAAATATTTCCTATCCATCCGTCTTCCATAGCTGGTTATCTGACACAGAGTCTGCAGCCTACTTGAGAAGGACCGATATAGCGGCTGTTCCGGGGCTCGAGCACCCATGGGGAGGTCTCAGAAAAAATGTGTAAATGCACCAACCAGCTGCCAATCTGGAAGTAATACAGAGATCCGAACCAAGATCAGGAATGAGTGGCAGTGCTGTACAGACACCTCCAAATATTGTCTCGTGACCCCAGCCCCACTGGCAAGATTTTCTCATCATGGCATTTCTCCTGGAGAACTGGCCTTTTGGACACCCGCCAGCAGAAACCTGAATTGGCACCTCTGACTTGGGACACCCCGGATGAGTTGTCCAGTCCTCTTTAGGGGACACCCTCCCACACTAAGGACAGTTTAGACAAACTAATTTATTTAAAATTCAGCCAGAAAGCCATGCAAACAAAAAGCAGGCATAGAACCAGCGAGTGAGATTTGAACCCGCAACCCTGGAGGAGTGAGGCAGCAGGGTGACCCATGAGCTACTGTACCACTATCAATTAATTTTTATCAAGTATATTCCTGTTCCTTTGAGTAACTTTGGTATGGACTGATCTTACTAAAGTTGAAACCTGAACTGTTAACATTTTAATAACAGACATTGTAAGTGGGTGTTTTAATCATTGAGCCACTCACCTCACCTACAATTTCTTTGTGTGTAAAAAGTCAATTTTTTTTTATGGTGCTTTAAAAGGAGTAGTAAAGAATATACGCTCTTTTACGTTCCTCGTTTGCCTCCCGTCTGCCACCTGGTCTGTACAGAAGAGCCTGTGCTAAGGAGGAGAGGAAAAGGAAAAAAGAAAAACCATTAAGGGGAAAGTTAAAGAGGCATATCGAAGACATCACATGTGTGTGTGGTACCAAAGGGTCTGTTTTATGCAGTAGCTCATAGCTCATTAGGCTCTGGGATAGCTCATCTTCTGTGATGGCAATGCACGTGTACCAATTAATTCAGACCAGAGGATCCTCTGTTGTATTTTATTTATTTATTTATTTTTGCTTGATTTGCACACATGTCACCGCTAACTACTAATGGAGGAAATAATTAAAGGCTTATCACCTGTTCTCCATCACAGGGCAGTTAAACTATGATAAAGTAGCCAATCGACAGTGCATTATTTATTTAAGATTTATATTATTTGTATAAATCAGCAGGGTATTGATGCCATGTGATGAGTATGCTGCTTCAAACCATCATTCCTCACATTACGGCCAGTAACTCGTGTCTGATCACAGATGGGTTGTTTAGTAGAATCAAGAGGACAAATCCAGTGATGTTGTACAGACGTGGCCAAAAGTATCGCTACCCTTGAATCTCATTCACATAATGCACCATTCCTCCTGCAAATTACTGAAATCAAGAGAACTTTTGTCATCCATACATGCCTTTCTTCATTTGGCAGTGGAATAAAAAAAACTTTGAGAACTTTATTTTTGCTTTTCCTAGAAAGATTATAATGGACTGGACAATATTATTGGCACCCCTTAAAAGTTATATATAGAAAAAAAAACAATTGTATTGTACGGCTACTACAAACAGACGATTCTCTCTATTAGTATCGCAGATATTTTCAATTACATGATTATTCATTCAGACACTTTAAACGGAGAACTCATTCTTGTTTTATGTCGCGGTGCATATCACACTAAGCGTGGAAAAGAGAAGAAAAAAATCAGGTAGTTGTCCGAGGAAGAAAGAAGGCAGTCAATGTAAATACCACAACACCATCTCCAAAGAACTTGATGTTCCCGTGACCACTGTTGCCAACGTAGATAAGAAATCTACAGCTCCAGGTAGAACAAACCAAGGAAAAGATCCAACCTTTAAGCTCAAGATGTAATAGTTTCAGGTTGCACCATCCATCTGAATGAAAATGAGCTGCATGGTAGAAGCCCTGCGGCCGATCCAGAAAGTAGGTTTAACAGATTCTGTAGTCAAACCTAAATTCTGATTGGATAAATTTGGGGAGATTCAGGGAATCAACAAACCCTGGAATCAGGCTTTCACATTTCTCCAGTCAGATTTCAGGTTTAACTACAGGTTATGTGAAACCTGCTTTCTGGAACATGCTCCAGGAAGATGCCATTTGTAAAAAAAAAAAAAAAAAAAAAAAGAACAATACGCATGTTAAGAAGGCATAGACCGTCATGCAGAATTTCCTTTGGACAGAAAAAACAAAATTAATTAGATTTCTGATAAATCATACCAGCTGAATTTTTACCATGTTTACCATGAAACATGGAGAAGGTTCAATGATGTTTCGTGATTGCTTTGCTGCCACTTGTACTGGGTATCTTGAATCTGTGCAGGGCACAATGAAATCAGATTACTCTCAAGGCATTTTGGAGCAAAATGTATGGCTCAGCATGTGAAAGCTGGGTCCCAGTCACAGGTCATGGCTTTTTCAGCAGGATAATAATCTGAAACGTGCCTCAAAAAGCAACAAAGAATGGATAGGAGAAAAACAGTGGATCATTCTGAAGTGGCCTGCTATGAGTCTTGATGTGAATTCTGTTGAAAATCTGTGGACAGGACTGAAAGTTGCTGGGAGAAGTTACCAATCAATCCAGAGAAAACTGAAGCAATTTGCTCAAGAAGACTGGGCCAAACATCCAAATAAGAGCATTATAAATCTCATTCAGAGCTGCAGAAAGTGCTTGATTGCAGCCATTGTCTCCAAAGGCTGTACTATAAAATAGTAGGCCCAATATTTGTGTCCATGCCATTTTCATTTTATTATTTAAAGTAATTCAGGAAGTCATACATCAAAAGCAAAAGTTTCTCTTCTTTTAAATGTGTAATAAAAAATGTGGATACCAGATACTTTTGTCAGATTCAACTCGGTTCAGCGACAATTGAATTTTATGGAAACAGTGTAAGGTTACCAATACTTTTGGCCACACCTTTAGACAGACTAATTTCCCAGGGGAAAGGTGGTGCAGGAAAACGACAGTACCAGGGTGGACATTTACAGACCGTTTACGGCTTTTCATTTTGTTTTAATTGGCTCTGTTGTCTTTATATTGACGATCTTTCCCATCATTTGGGAAGTAACCTTTACCAGAATGCATTGCTATCGCTCGTTGACCTTGTCCTATTTGTGACTAGAGCCGCATTTTGCACCTACATCCCCAGCCCTTGGGACAGTATAATTATTCCCAGACTGCAATGCTTAAAAGAATAAATGCGTTACAAATTGGCTGGAGTCATAGCTTTATGCTAAGCAGTACGGAACCTCAAAACTAATTGCAATTGATTTATTTCTAGCATGTTTTTCATAAGAAGATACCAGGCTTTTAAGTATACTGTTGACCGGTTTTGTTTAGTTGCTGATTTTCAAATGCAATCATCAAACAAGCAACTTTAGAGTTTTTTTTTTTTTTTTTTTTTTTTTTTGTTGGATTACTGACAATCATTTTGAGAACGACTGAGCGTGGTTTCTGTGGACACCTTTGTTTAGTCATCAGCCCAGGTAGAACATGTGTGCAATTTTAGGGCAAAGCAAAGAGCCACGAACTGCAAAGCCTATGAAAGGATGTCTTGATACTTGAAATGGTCGAGTCTATTTGCTGACTGAGAGCAGGGTGGCATTTTGGTGTTTATTTATGTGTAGCTAGTCAAAGACAATTGGCACCCTGTCCAAGGTGTTCCTTCAGCCTTAGCCAGTTCTGCCTAAGATCAGCACCAGCCTCACCATAGCCCTACACAGGATGGATGCATGGATGGATGGATGGATGTCCAAATTCTGTGCAGCTGTGTGTTGGGGTATTGAGGCTGTTAGAAGGGACGTATTGGTGTGGCAAGAGGATTGACACGCAGTGAAAGACTCGAGGAGCTGCCCAGTTTTTTGTGGGAATATGCTGCAGTTAATCATCACTGCAGACGCCTGTAAAAAGACCCCGTTTTGGGGTTTACCATGATGGGACA
Source organism: Gymnarchus niloticus (assembly GCA_009936485.2). Taxonomy (NCBI): domain Eukaryota; kingdom Metazoa; phylum Chordata; class Actinopteri; order Osteoglossiformes; family Gymnarchidae; genus Gymnarchus; species Gymnarchus niloticus. Next base: position 11,648,093 of record JAACJT020000031.1, on the reverse strand, counting down.
TAGCCATCGAAAATGTTAGCGAACATTCTCCATAAACGCCTTTGGTGGTGACTGGGATTACAACACAGGCGGACTAACGCAAGGCTGAAAACACAATATGGTGGGGCTGGGTCCTTACTAGCATGAGCCGTTAGCTTCACCTCCTCATAGTGCGAAGGATACCAACCCATGGCGAAGACCTTCAGTGTCAAATTGTGGGCCTGCATGCTCCCAGTGCTGCATGGACTCCCCCACCCCTTCGCCCAGTGGTGCTCACATTACTCAATTTCATGCCTGTTCAACTCAGAAAATTAAATCATTGATTGTTGTTTACCGATTGCTTTTAATGATATTTGTTCTTGGTCCAAAGAAGTGCGGCTCTTTTCTGTCTCTTTGATAGCGAGAGCCTATTTCCTATTCAACGCCCAATACTGTTGCATTTTAAATGCAATTAGAATCTGTCAGAAAGTAGTCACTAGTGGCGCAGTCCGATTCATCTGTTTTTCATTCTTTTCTCTTTCCTGCTGTCTACCTCTTTCCGCTTCCTCCACCTCCTTCCCTCCTCGAGCTGGTGGGCGGCGAATTCGACCTGGAGACCAACTTCATCATCCAGGATGCGGAGAGCATCGGCTGCATGGTGGAGCTGCTGGAGCACTGCGACCTGCCCTGCCAGGCCGAGATGTGGAGCATGTTCACCGCCATCCTGCGCAAGAGCGTGCGCAACCTGCAGACCAGCACCGAGGTGGGCCTCATCCAGCGGGTGCTGCAGAGGATGAGCACCGTCGACGACATGATCGCAGGTACAGTGGGAGGCGTGTCCCACACCCTGCCCAGAGCCGAGTCGGTCTATTTATTTTCAGGGTCCTAAATTCCATCCTTTACATAGTCGCTCGTGACAGGGCTTGCCTCCTTTCTTGTTTGACAGAAACAAATTCATTATGGTGAACAAGAATGTTGATAAGCAAAAATACATATTTTGCAAGCATTGTGTGAAATAAATAAATAATCATTTTGCAAAAAGACATCACATTCTAAAATAGTGGACTTAAATATGGATTTGGAACAGTTTTGGCCTTGAATGTAACATTCCAGTTATGACTGAATTCATGTACTGCAATTATGAATATTAGGTTGAGAGCAACATTCTGAATCAGCCAAGACCATGGATGAGGATTAAATTTAAATTAACTTTAAATTGCACCCTTGTGAAACTTTTAGTCCAAGAAAATGAAGGGTGATTAAGGACATTAAAAAGATCTCATTAGTCACAGTTTCTAACTGACTAGAAAGGATACTTAGAGGAATTTCCATTTGAGAATGGCAAATAATGGAATTTTAAATTTGCATTGTTTTCAGTTTGAACTAATTTTAGGAGTAACTTTTAGCTCCATTCCAGTATCGAATACTCTTATGTCAGCTGATGACTGGCATCTTTGCTGCTCTAGCCAATTCCAAGAGAAAACAGCGACACACGCAGAAATGCAACCGAACACTGAGAGAAATCCCAAATTTTATTTGTTCTGGGGACTTCTCATTTTGGGAACATCACACTTCCAGGGTTGGGGGTTCAAATCCCACCTCCAGCTCTGTGTGGGTGGAACCTGCATGTTCTCCCTGTGCCTTGTGGGCTTCCTCTGGGTACTCCAGTTTCCTCCCACAGTCCAAAGACATGCGCTGTAGGCTGATTGACTTGTGCGTGTGTGACTGTGCCCTGTGATGGGTTGTGACCCCATCCAAGATGTCCTCTGTCTGGGATAGGCTTCAGGCCCCCCGTGACCCTGACTAGGATTAAGCAGCTTGGAAAATGGATGGATTTCTTATTTTCTATGAGAAGAATCTCCATTATGTTTATTAACAGCATTTTTGATCGCTCTCATTTGACAGTTTTTCAGGCGTTAATGTTCTTTTCACTATTAAATTATTTTTCATTCCTCCTCCTGGAGGCAGGGCTGTGGAAGCTGACTGGTACAGTGTAGTTTAAGTCATCAGATTCATCAAACTGGACTTAGGGGGAGGATTAATCTCCTTTAGATGAGGATGAATCTGCTAACCCACATGAATGACTGTACTCTCCGGGGACTGTTTTTGTATCAAAGTCCAGCCTTGACCCACAGCCCCGGTCCAGGGTAAGTACCAATCTGTGCATTGTAGACTGATGCTCTTCCAAAGCCGGCAGCACTCAATACAGACCCTGCTTTGCCCAAGTGATGAACCAGGCATCCCATGGAAACAGCCAGCAGTTACTGATGCTCCAGTCTGTTTCAGACCTGCTGGTGGACATGCTGGGCGTGCTGGCCAGCTACAGCATCACGGTCAAGGAGCTGAAACTGCTTTTCAGCATGCTGAGGGGTGACAGCAGCATCTGGGTGAGCTAGGGCATTGGGGGAGGGGCGGGTGGCATGGACTGGAAGCCTAGTCATCGTGTGAGGGTGGCGTAAAGGGGTCAGAGTCTTAGCATTTCGGCCTGAATTTGTATCAGTCAGGGACGGGTCAGCCTGGTTCACCTGCATATCGACTCCGTTCTACATAATAGCAAAGTTAATGGCAGGGTGTTGACCGGCTGTCGCCGCAGCAGCTAAAATGTCTGACTAATTTCAGTGTTTTGTTAATTTTCTGTTATCCCTTGACCTGTTGCAGACAAGCGAATAATTTCACTCCACTCTCTCTTCCTTTTCCTCAGCCAAGGCATGCAGTGAAGTTGCTGTCAGTGCTCAATCAAATGCCCCAGAGGCACGGCCCAGACACCTTCTTCAATTTCCCAGGACGCAGTGCAGCTGTAAGCCCCGCCTTCTCAGTCATCATTGCTGATCATACCCTGGATTAGTTCCAGTGAGCTCCCAGGCACTTATGACATCATAAATGCTAGTTCTAATAATTACCATCCCGACTGTGATGCTGCAGGTTCACCAGTGAGTTTATAGTCTGAAGTGCTGATTCATGTCTCCCTAAATGAGTCTTTAAAAATCAAAATTTGATCTACATTTTTTATGTCAGAATTCCACTTGTCTTTTTTTTTATTAAGCTTATAATATTGCAACCAATAAAGTAGAGTTTAATATTTTGCGCACACCATTCAATGGCCATTCAACACATTGGGTTATTTTGGGGTAATCTGTACATTATATTTTATATAAATTTCTTCAGTTGCAGTGTTATTATGCTATTTTATGTCTTTACAAGTTTTGTTTAAACTGTTAAGCTGCTTTAATGTAGTTTTATCAAATATGGATCAGACTGTCTGGAAGACGTTAATTAACATGCCGTCTTGTACAGGCCATCGCTCTGCCTCCGATTGCGAAGTGGCCTTACCAGAATGGATTTACTCTCAACACCTGGTTTCGAATGGACCCCCTCAACAACATCAATGTGGACAAGGACAAGCCTTATCTCTACTGGTGAGAATGAGCTAAGATTGCCTTAATGGACCAACCAGATGACAATCAACTCTTTTTTTTTTTTTTTTTTACCAGGTTAAATGCAAGATAAGATAAAATTTTATCCCACATGGAGAAATTTGGTTGTTGCAGCAGGATGACTGTCATCAGTAGAATAAAAATAAAGTAGGAATGAAAAAAAAAGATCTGTGGTTGTATGAGCCCTTATCCCAATTTGCCCAACTGTATTGTGTTTGAAAATGGCATCGTGCTCCTAACCTGCCAAGTCATAATGATTACATATGCTTAGTATTTCGGCTAAACTTTCTTACCTATTTAGGGATGGTAGCACTATTATCATATAATGGCAGAATGGAGGGTTTATGAACAAAAACACAGTCGATGAAAGAACCTGGCAATAAGGCCAGTAATTGCTAAATCTCTTGCCGTTGCTTCATCAGAAGTGGAGTTCTGCTAGGGGTGTGGACTAGCATTGTGAGAAGGGATATTAATTCAGCTTGGAATGCCTGGCGGAACAACTGGTCATCTTGTGCAGAGGCCTGTGGGTAATTAGCGCTGGGATCGATACAGAGGGAGTCTGGTTTTCTATCGACTGTTGTCCCTCAACCTCCACGAAGAGTGGAAAAAATAGCGAGCCCCCTCAGAAGCAGCGGCCTCATTTATTAACTTTGCATAATGTGAATGAGTTGCTTCCACCCCCGTATAGGAAGCAGCTCTCTCTGGAGGAATGGAAATGTTAGGGACTGCTAGGCTGTCCTGACCTATGCTATGGCTGTGCTACTGTGACCAGAACATTCACGTCACTAGTATCTCGACTGTTGTTCAGAATCCCACTGGGTAGAGCAGGAAATGCTGAATTATGAGAATAAATGCCCACAAAGTTTGCCAATGCATTGTATGTGCAGTTTCCATCAAATGTGGAAAAATTTTCTTTAGTGTTCGGTTTTTTTTTTTTTTTGGTTTTATTTTGGATATGCACTTCAGCTGTAGGTATTGTTACCGTGTCTATTTTATGTGTAAATCCCGGAGTTGATGAAGGATGAGAAAAGGCAGCAGTTCACAGGCTTACGTATATTAGGAGTGAAAAGGCCGAAACGTGTCAAGTTAATCACCTTCCACTCGCCAGGTCTACTTTACTAAGTACTGCAATCTTTCTTCTTAGCTTTGGGCTCTCGTCCTTTGACTTTGTAGAGTGGATAGAGTTAGACCGGTAGCCTCGGGTTTTATAATCTTTCTTTGTTTAGGGAGCCATGTTTTGGTTGTCACTTGCTGAGGTTTTGTTATACGTAGATTTAATATAAAAAAAAAACTATGAGATTTGTGTTTGCGGAGTTTGCATGATTCAGTGATCTGAGGTCTCTTTACCTATACAGTATTGTGCAAAAGTCTTAGGCACACAAAGAAGCCATTTGAGGCCATTTATCTGGGCAGAAAGTGTACATTGGCTT
>JAACJT020000031.1:11626069-11642137 GCA_009936485.2 Gymnarchus niloticus | reverse complement strand
ATTGGAAGGAAACTACAAATTTGGTGGTGAATTGAGGCGATGTTTTGAAAATATTAACTGACACACTTTTACAGACAAAGTAATAGTTTCACAGCAACATAAATGTAACTTACCCATAATTTTCTTTGCCTGCCTAAGACTTTTGCACAGTACTGTATATGGGCTGGCATGCCATCTAGGGTGTCCTCCAGCCTTGTGCTCTGATGGATGGATGGATGGATGGGTGGATGGATGGAATATTAATAATTCATTGGTATTGCTCCTGGATTTCATTTGTTCATGAAAACCAACATTGCTGTGTACCAGGCTTGTTATTAACATGTCTTTTAAGGTGCATCTTGAAAATCATCTAAGCTACATTATTTATTGTATTTCTGAAGTGTCATTTTGCTTCGTCTTCAGCTTCCGCACTAGCAAGGGAATCGGATACTCTGCGCATTTCGTGGGCAACTGTCTGATAGTGACGTCCCTGAAATCAAAGGGCAAAGGTTTCCAGCACTGTGTGAAATATGACTTTCAGCCACGGAAGGTGAGTGTTTCCAGCCATCTGCTTCTGGCACAGATGTGTGTTACGAGCTGCCTGAGGGACAGGGCGGCGCACTGCCTGGATGACTGTCATCGGAGGTGACTGTGATTATCCAGCTGCTCCTGTCCCTCAGAAACACGTTTACATCATTCTTCTGCAGAGAATTGATTCTGCTACGCTGACAGAAATCTTTCTGGTTCCATTAAACACACTGTGACATTAACTGGGTTATCTTGACCTTGGAAACCTATGCTACTGGCTTATGGGAAACTGCAGCGGTGGACACATTGAAATATTTAAGCGACACCATATGTACTGTAGGGCATTCCAGATGTTGCATCATAAAAGGTTGCACGCTTTTTGGAAATTTTGTGGAATTCTGACAGAATTATCCAGTATGATAATATATAGGGCAATGCTTGATAGAAAGACATAAGGCACATATGTTACAATATGGACATGAATAATCCTCTTCCACTTAGTTGTCAGTATTTAAAAACCTTTGGCCCGTTTTTATTGCTTCCTGAGAGCAGTTGAGTGTAGCTTTTCTTCAGTGTTGAGTCTTCAGGTAAGCTTGTGTGAATTGGCTTCACAGGTGATAGTGAACTAAGCTAATCTTGGTTCTCATGGTAGCTTAGAAGATCACTAGGAAACAGCTTGGGTGGATGGTTGGATGGATAGGTGGATGATACCACCAATGTTGGCCCGATGAGTCTGTCTACAGGTAGGAGATTAGGCCCCTAACATAATGGTGCCAAACAACAATCCCTCCCTTAATTTTAGAAGAACAAAAGAGCTGGTCATTGATTTCAGAAACCCTGCTCCCCTTTACATTGATGGAGATGCTCTGGAGAGAGCAACTTTAAGTTCCTGAGAGTCATATTCACAGACACATGGACACTGCTCAGATCTGCAGAGATCTAAAGACACTCTGATATCAATACTTCCTCCAGTGCTTGAAGATGATTCAGATACCACCAGCAGCCATCACTATCTTGTATAGATATACTATGGAATCCATCTTAACTGGACATTCACTGTTTGGTGATGTTGGTTTTTGGGTCTGCATATGTTGTCATTATTGTATAAAGCTGCTACTTACTATTCTTCTTACCTGGGAGTCTGCTGGAACCACAGTATCTCATCTTCCTTTCCGTGGCCTTTTGCTTTGGTGTGTAGACCTGCCCCATCTTCTTCCCAGCACCTACTTTACTGCCATAATGATCGGCATTGGCATCCTTACCTAGAGCAACTCGCCCACTTTCTCTGGCCTCAGTATCTCTCTGTATCAGGATATATACCTTAGATGCTGTGGGACAAGGTTGCTGAGGGTCAAGATGGGAAAACAAGCTGGGTGGAGGTACTGGCAGTCTAAACGGAGCCTCAAACCTCGCTCTGGGTGTAATTTTTCAATATGACCTGCAAGCTTTTTGGGAAAAACACTCCCATCCTATCTCTCCTCACACACTCCGGGGAAAGAACCTTGCAGCTGTCTCAGCCAGCTGGTGTATTCTGTTGTCAACCGGCTTGGGTGATTGGCAGAAGGTGAGATTTATAATGCAGGCAGGTTTTCAGCACCATGCGATCCCTGCTGTTGCCCAGGGTCATCATTTTCTGTATCAGCATTTCTCTTTATTTTGATGGAAGGCCCTGACCTGATGATATCCCAGAGTGATGTGCACTCTGCATTCGATGATTGTAATGGATCATAAATGAGAAGTGGTCCCTTTGCATTTCTGGACTTTTTGTTCTGGAGTCATTTACAACCCAAGAGCTCAAATTGTTTGATCTGCGGGAGATGAGCATTTTTAAGGTGTTGCAGCTTTCCAGGTTGTGTTTGTCTCACTGTGGTTTGTGCCACTGGTCTGGAATAAGAATAACCAGATTTCTTCTCCACACAAGCAGGGCAGAGCTGAAAACTCTGCAGAACGAGACATTTGAAAGTCTGTGCTGTATTATTTCTTCCTGTGAGCCGGACTGAAGGATGCTAGAAAAGATCTGAGCAAACACCAATGTGGAACCTACCCAGCAGACCTTTCATGGCTGCTTGGATGAACGAGATGGACTAGAACCTAAATCCGATTTGGCAGTACCTCAAGGAGAGCCCCGGACGTTTGTAGTCAGCATGTAAATCCACTCTCAGAAGTCTTAATATCTGCTTAATGTGGCCTTGCAGACGACTATGACCGATTTCCCGGCTCTTCCTGATCTCCCAGTTTGTTCCTGCAGTGACCGACACAGCGTGGTTGAGACCATTTTGTATGTAAATCAGATCTTGTAGGCACAGGCCAGAAATCTGAAAAGAGCAGATTTGCAAGATGGTGAGCAAAGACTAGAGCCGTAACCTAGCTTTGAACCAGCATGTGGCATGGAACTAGGAACGAGACAAGTCCAGCATGCCTGTGCGCACGAGTGGTTACTCTCCAGTGGGACGCACATGCCACACACACACTAACAGCATGGTGAGGCCTCTTTTGTGCTCTCACTTAGACGGACAGCGACTGCTAGGTTTTTCATATGCATTAATTTGTATTATTTTATTTTATATAGTTGCTCTGTTGTGAACTGAAATGGGAGCTCTGTTTGCGCACCCGTCTACCTGGTACTGATGTATTTTTAAGGCACAGTTTGGCACACCAGGCTTCTGGCTTCGTAGTATTTTTTTAGAGCCCCAGTTTTAAGGTTTGGGGGGGGGCTGCACTTGACCGGACAACAGAGCCAGCGGATGTGAGGGAATGTGAGATGGCACTTGCTGTTTTGTCGGCGGCGTTCTCTACAGTCTACCTGTGGATGGAATTCTTCTGGCAACCACAGCCAACTGGAAGAAGCAGCTTATGGTATACAGAGATTCAGAGTTGTAACAAGATAGGCCAGTGTGCAATTTCACCTCCCAAATGTGTTTTTGGGCTGACCATCTTCTGCCTGTGGGATCTGTCTGTATCTGTAGAACTGACTCCAGTGTCATTTGTTCTCCATTTTGCATTTTCCTGTTGCCTCTTTCCTAGTGGTACATGATCAGCATCGTTCACATCTACAACCGCTGGAGGAACAGCGAGATCCGCTGCTATGTCAACGGCCAGCTGGTCTCCTATGGCGATATGGCCTGGCACGTCAACACGAATGACGTGAGTGGCTCCCCTTGTCCCATCTGCCACGTTTCGGTTTGCCTTCTCACCCTGGAGAGGCAAAATGCAGTTGCTCTTAATCTCTTATTATAGGGACAGTGAGGAGAGGGGGGGGACACGGGCACTCAGCTGAGCAGAGCTACGGACAAAGGGTGACCATTTACTGCCCTAGCGTTGATTTCTCAGGGATGCGCCTTTTAATGCTAGTTTCAGCTTGAGTAATTTGTCAGGCAGATGTAGAGCAAGTAAAATGGATTGAAAGTCTGAAAAATGGTTATGTGAGAAGGTCTCTTTTATGGAACAGCGATTTGCAGTGGCATTGATGAGATGATCTAGCTAACCTGTATAAAAATGCAGAGCTCATACTCCTTTGAGATTAGCTATCCCCACTCAACCTAGACCCTGTTTCATCTGCTTATTCTTCTTGACCCCTTTATTAATGCTTCAGAATACCGTCATGGGCTGGCAACTGACAATAATGTAGAAAGGACTGCCAGTCAGCATTTGTCAATGATAATTAGCTATTCAGCTCAATACATGGATTGCATTTTGTATTTTGAATGTTAATTACAATTTGAAAGCATTTCAAGCACTGTAGAAAGGAATATTAAAAGCCCAGTTTAAGACAGAAGTGTGTAAACCTTTTTCAAACAGGATCAGATTGACTTGGATCAAAATACATAGGGCCAGTTGTTCTGAAAACATCATCCATTATGATAAACAAACAAAAACACCATTTTTTACAAAACGAATCTCTAAATTGCTTCCAATCTATATTATTCCTTGTGGCCTTGAGCACTTCCACTGTGGGCAAATGATTTTGTTTTGTAAGATTTTTTTTAGTGCTGTGCTCTCTTGGGCCAAAGTATGCAAGCGTGTGGTAACTTATTAATAGTCTATTTTAAGACTGCTGCCACCATTAAGTGAAATGTAAAATTGGAATGGATTGCAGGCCTACGGGCCAATTCCAATGCATTTTACTAGAGAGAATGTGGGCCACTTAAAATCTTGCAGCTAGCCACATTTGCCAAGGTTCAAACTTTGGACAGAACTGGTTTAAGAGAACTATAGGACCAAATTGTGACTGCATGACTCTTACCTCTCCCCTCCTCATGCTGGTGACAGAGTTATGACAAATGCTTTCTGGGCTCATCGGAGACGGCGGATGCCAATCGAGTTTTCTGTGGTCAGCTGGGGGCGATATATGTGTTCAGTGAGGCACTCAACCCGGCTCAGATCTTCGCCATACACCAGCTGGGGCCCGGCTACAAGGTGCGTACTCCACCCTATCGTAATTGGACACCACCATCGCCTGGATCGAAAAATCAATGCTTGCACATTAACATTCATTCCAATGTGCCACTGTCGGTGATGTTGTCTTGTGCAGATAAATGCTGGCACAAGCTCCCAGAGAATAATGCAACGGCAAATAAACAAAGGAGGGCGATGCAGAATTGACCCAAAAACCTGGTCTTATTCAAGAGAGTTGGTTTAGGTTACAGATGCGTGTGTGTATGAAATAAGATTTGCATGTCCTTTGTTTTTTCTGGTAACTTTATGTGACAGGCAGCAGTATTCATTAATTGAGCCACTCTTTGATTCCGACCCCTGAGCTGTGCCATGTAATAAGACATTTGTCCGTCCTCTGAGCCCAGAGGCTTGCTTATGAATTAGCTACGGAGTCTCAGTCTGTCCTTTGTTGGTTCTGTTTCAGAGAGGCTGACCTCTTGTTTGTTGTTGTTTTTTCGGATTATTCTGCCTCGCCTGCGTCAGTGCATTGCCACTAATTACTTTTGGATGGGGGTGGGTGATGGGGGGGCTAATGTTTCAAATGACTGAATTTTTGAGAAGCAGCTATATATACCCATGGTGAGTTGGCAGTGATTCTCTCTCTCTGAGCTGCTGAGAGTATCTGGAGCAAGGAATGATGGCTTCCTATTGTTACAATGGCTGCGTTTTAATTTGGTTGTTTTTTCAATGTTTTTTTTCCCCTTCTCCCCCGGTGATAAACATGCGCATAATAAGCATTCAGTGGGACACGACCTTGCTGTGCATCTTTGCATGTCCCCGATGAGTCCCTGCCTGGCATCCAGTGGTGGATTTGTGGGACAGTTCTGTCCTGGGGGAGAAGTCAGCTTTGGTCACCTCTTCAGAATGTTTTTGGCTTTATGTTGCTCCGGAGAGCCGTTTTTGGTCCTCACTTTCATGATTTTTCCGTTTCAAACTGGCCAGTGGAAGGCGCTGCCATTGGCTTTAACCAGTCCTGGGGAAGGAAAGGGCCTGTTTGACTGAGGTGTGTGGTACCTAAGGCAAGGTAGTTTCCGCAGGTAATCAAGGCTGTGGAAAACAGCAGTTTTGACTCCAAGCCAGGCAGTCTGGGGTGTGGGCGGGACCACAGGAGCAGGGGTGGCTTCATGTAGCCACTTACGTCAGTGGAAATCAGCCTGGAGTCACAGGCCGTTAACACTCCCAGTGTGAGGCACCAACATCTCCGGCCTTGCTCCTATTCTGCGTTCTAGCAAAGGTATAAAACATTTACATGGTGGCTAGCTTGACAGTCTCTCTCAGCCATGTCTGCACCAGAGAGTCGACAGCCAAGATACGCTGCTTCAGAAGCGAACTTGGGCCCCTGTCCTGGACGTGTTATTAAAATTTATACGCCACCGCTGACACGGAGCTCTCGCGCTGAATCACGGTATGCTTACCTTGGCTCTTTCAGGTGTGCTGGTTATCTGTATGGATGGATGTTTAACTTTCAGGCCTCTCTTTAAAACTGGGCTGTCTCGAAAGCAGCAAATCACTGAACATGCCCTAGATTGGGAACAAGGCTCACAAATTAGTATGACCCATAAGATTCCATGAATTATTCATGGGCATGTTAAGTTTTTTTTAAGAAATTCATCATCTTTATTGCCAATTATAACGGCTTGAGAAAGGCAAGTAATTTGTTGATGACCTTACTTAAAAGTGGCAACCTGATTTTTTTAAGTGTTCACGTGGGCTGAAGTGGTCCTTGAGATCAGTATGGGATAAAGGGTCTCATCAGAAGCAGGCCAGGAAGTAGAGGTGTTGAAGGTGGTGATGGTAGGGCGGGTCCATGGTCCTTCTGTGGTGACAGGTTGTCTAAGGACAGGACTGGTGACCAAACAAGAAAGCTTGTTTCTGTTGTCAGCTTGACATGAATTGCTTGGGAAAAACACAGTATAACGTGAGCTTAACTGATATCAATCTTAATATGCAAATATCTGAATTATACAGCCACTGTGAATAACTGTGTCTGCAGAGTGAATCCGTAACACATCATTCAGTTGATGGCAGAGCACTGTAAGCGTTTGCACAAGCCCTTTGTTTACGCCTCGGTTGAAAGTCATTTAGGCAGCTTTACTGCAACAGCACAAGTGTGCACAACATGGCATGTGCCAGAAATGTGCAGTGTCAGAATTACCAGTTGTACAAGACCAATTGTCTGGCTGTCATGTAGTCCTATCAAAAAGTAGGCCTGGAAAATTAAACACAATTTACAGTGTTCCATTGTAACACTCATTTCCTCAGGACTCATCTGTACCTCGTTTGCATTTGGAGGTCTGATGTTTTATTGACTAGTTATGTGTAAACATGGCAAATATAGAACAAATAATCTTATTTGCGCTCTATGACAAACTCATTCAGACTTGTGGGCACCTAAGATCTGCGTTGATGGACAACTATGGTGAAATCTTAAGTCTTCATAATGCTGTAATGGTTAGTGGCTTGCTATAAACGTCAATAAAAACATGATTCTCAGTGGTGGATTCATAGATGCTGACCATAATAGTTCAGTCTTTCTTAAAGGCAGAGAGCTGTGGTAAGGAATAACTATGGATTCCAGTACGGCACAGCTTAAACTTCTTTTTGGGAAAAGGAGCATTTCATAGCTACAAGGGTGATGGAGAAAGTGTCTTGTTTCTATAAGCTAACTTACTGTTTTAAGAATTTGTGGGGCCAGGAAGACCCACACCGCCATATCTGCTGGTTGCATGTTAGTATGGGTGATGTCGCAGTGATCGACCTAGAATTAGGTCACAGTCCTTCAACAATATCTCAGAAAATTATAGCTAGCTACACGATTACTGCCATGGTCTAAATATGCTAGCCCTGAGAAACACATATATTCTGATTCTGAGCCATGGCCTTGCCTGTGTGGACACACTGTATTATAATGGCTTTTCTTTGGCAGCCAGAGGGATATATTTCCATCCTTTCTGTCATGCGTCCTCGAGTTCCCGATATGAATGGTTTCCCAGGCTTCACATTGGATAACATGATGTGATTTCGTAAAATGATTTCCCGCCAAGTATGGTTTTATTTATTTGCCTTGAAACGTTTACGACCAAATTGAAATTATGTTATGGAAAGCTTTGTGATGCTTGTTATAGCTGTAGAAATTGATTGTTGTGTATCACACACCATAATTTTGGTTATTATCTGTGCAATTCGGAGAGATTACAGGATTGGGATGGTCTGTCCGGTCCATCAATCAATGAAATACTAAATCTGGTATTTGAATCTGAATGTTGTTCTTTGTTAAAGTAATGCATTATTTACCAAAGATAACTTCTTTGTTCCTAAATGAATCTCCTGTGATACTCTGGGCACCTTCTCCAGAGCACCTTCAAATTCAAATCTGAGAGTGACCTGCATCTCGCGGAGCACCATAAGCAGGTGTTGTACGACGGCAAGCTGGCCAGTAGCATCTGCTTCACCTACAACGCTAAGGCAACTGACGCCCAGCTGTGCCTGGAGTCCTCGCCCAAGGAGAACCCTTCTATATTCGTGCATTCGCCCCATGCACTCATGCTACAGGTTGGTGACTGCCCCCCCCTCCAAATTACCTTCTGGTCTCCACAAAGAGTGAGACAGCGACACCACTTGGTACATGTTTGTGATTGCCTACTCCCTCCGCCCTAGGACGTGAAGGCCATTGTAACCCACTCCATCCACAGTGCCATCCACTCCATTGGTGGCATCCAGGTGCTCTTCCCACTTTTTGCCCAGCTAGACTACCACCAGCAGAATGACAGTCAGGTGGAAACCACTGTCTGGTAAGTGAAGTGTGCTTAAAAAAACTCATTGGTGCAGTAAACCCTGTTAAAAGTTTAAGCTACGGGTCCACAAATCAGCTTCTAGCAGTACTTGCATAGAAGGCTTTGTATATTTGGCAGACAGCACTGTACAGCTACAGGCATGCATGAACAGGAAATGACATGCACGCACTAAAGAAAATGTGTGTCATACAGTAGCCCGCCTATGTGTTTGAAGGCTGATGTCAGGATGGATGTTGTATGATTTAGGGCAACAGTTGGGGACTTTGTCATTTGTTTGCCAGCCAATCCCACACGTGGAAAAGATGGACAATATGAGAAACTCCCAAACGTGTTATGTTTTGTTTATAATGTTAGACAGTTGTTGGTAGGAAGTGGATTATGCTTTTTGCAGCTTGTCAGTATCTTGTGAGCCTTCAGTTTTGTAATGTCCAGGTCATGTTCATTTCACACCTTTAGGATTTTGCTGTTTTGTCGGTTCAACACTGGAGCTAATTGAACCCTTATAGGACTTTCTTTAGATTCACAATTCAGCTGCATGAAAGCCTTTTCTTATCAAGGCTTCCTCCTTTCGGTCAAACAAAGCCATGGACAAGCTGTCACCACTCATCAAATCAGGTTGATGAAAATCTGGCCGTAAGGCTTCTCTTGGCCAAAGCAATTTTCATAGCTCACCAATTTACACGTCCATTAATGCGATTCAGATGTTTAAGGAGGCAATTAAGGTTGGAGATAAATTACAGGACAACGATTAACCTTCCAGTGCTTGAATCTGCAGCTTTTAATTCATGTATAAAGATCCTTATCGAATGTATGAATTTACAACAAAGGGAACAGCCCTTTGAGCCGGGTCCTGCTGTGACTGACTGTCTTGTGTGTTGCAGCGCCACACTCCTGGCCTTCCTGGTTGAACTTCTGAAGAGCTCTGTGGCCATGCAGGAGCAGATGTTGGGTGGGAAGGGCTTTCTAGTGATCGGGTATCTCCTGGAAAAGGTATGTCATATCCTCTGCTCCCCATGATGAGCAGTAGTAAACAATCCTTGCATGGGCAAAACTCTTGCGGGTCCATCAGTGGTATCGTCTTCATGGTTTAAGGCTATGTTCACTTTACAAGCCTCATTGTTCATTTTTCGATTTTTTTTTTTGCTCAGATCGGATTTGCCTATGTTGATGGTTCATATCTATACTTAGAAGTGACCCGCATATAATTGCAGTCTGAATGCATCTGTCCTTTGAAACGGCACGCATACGCACCTTGATATGTTTTTGCAAGAGTCATCTGCATCACCGACAACAAAAAACGTCATTGCCACGTTCATTTGTGATCGTGGTTTTTTTGGCAGTTGTTTTGAAGGCTACTCGATTTCGGTAGCTTCTTTCCAGTTTGAATTAATTTCTCCAAATGTGCAATAAATCACCAACTTCCCCATTCTTCCACCGACTGCTGTCAGAGCTATAACTCTCCTCCATTGTTGTTTTGCTGCACTGCCAGTGCTGGCTGGTGACGGCAGTGCTCAGCACATGTGTATAGGCAAAAAAAATCCACATGAATTCTCATTCATGTAGCTTGGCCACAAATCGGATACATATCCAATCTAGGACCAGGTATAAAAGTGACTCAGATCTGATTTATAAAGATTGGATTTCTGTGTTCACACAGCCCTGAAAACATCAGATCTGTGTCACATTAAGGCAAAAAATCTGATTTGAGTCACTTCAGCCTGGTAATGTGAGCATAGCCTAAATGCTTTGGCAATTTATGAAGAATTTCAAGATCTCCTCCACCTTTGAGCCAAAATGGGATGCCGACTCACATATTATGGTGGGTAAGGGTTGTTCATAGTAGGTGGGGAGATGACAGCCTCTGCAATTCATTTGCGGTGAAATTAAACAGAAGCGATGATAAAGGAAAGATGGATGTGAGCGGGCTAGGCCTCATCTGTTCTTCAGAAGGCAATATGGTGATCGCTGTCCGGTGACCATGAAGAGTCTGTCTCGCTGTCACTACAACTTGGAGAAGATGGTAGTTAAAAGGAGTGTCTGGCTTTCATACAGCCCTTCTCCACTACCCAGTAGCCTCAGCTTCCCCTGTCTTTTTCTTGCACTCCAACACTTACTCCTGTGTTTCAAGCATGTACACGCGAAAGCCGTCATCATTTCAGTGGAATTTAAGTTTAGATTAGTTAACTCATTTAAAGTTTTATATAAATATGTATTTATATGTGACATGTGGTACTGTCTGGGTCTTATATCATGTAGCATATAATGAAATACTATGCCCTGCGATGGATTGGCTTTCCCTGCATTGTACCCATTGCTGCTTTAGTTAGGCTCCTGGACCTCCTGTAACCCTGTATTGGGATAAGCCATTGGAAGATGGATGAATATGTGTTATTACAAAGCTGTCACAGAGTGCACTGTACTTACTTAACAGGCAATTAAATTGAACACACACAGAGTATATTTATAGAAGTAACATAATGATGAAATTTGGATTGAGCGAGATCTCATTTCTAATGCTTATAATCTGAATATGAGTACATATTTACTGCAGGTCTGCCATGTCTAATCCTTTAATGTTTTTATTGCTTAACAGCTTTAATCCTAACACGTTGTCTTTGGTTAAGCGAGAAATGTGTTGAGAATGAATGAATGAATGAATGAATGAATGAATGAAGGGCAACTGTGTGCATAGGGGGCTTTACAGAAACGACTGATCCAGTTATGTGTGGGTCTCTGAGGAGCAATTGCTGTGCTGGTTTCCTCCTTCTTTAGTCGTCGAGGGTCCACATCACCAGGGCAGTGCTGGAGCAGTTCCTCTCCTTTGCCAAGTACCTGGACGGCCTGACCCACGGGGCACCGCTGCTCAAGCAGCTCTGTGACCACATACTGTTCAATGCAGCAATCTGGATCCACACCCCGGCCAAGGTGAGCCCAACGTGTAAGACTGTGTGATCTAATAGGCCTAGGCTGAATCTGGGCCTATCCGGGAGCTGCTACTCTAAGGTATGGGGGTGTCCTGAAGCTGCTACTTCTGGGTGTGGGGGTTCTGGGTGTGCCCAGGTCTATGGAGGTGAATCCTATGGTACTTTGCTACCACTGTGCCTAAATATTCACAGGAGGAGCTGCTGTGCCTTTAGTCCCATTGTGGCTGTGGCCTGCAGCTTCAGCTTTTTTTGGATAATGCTCTACATGAACGGGAAAAACTGATCAAACTTGCCGACCTTCAGAACACCTTTATGACACCTTAAGAAATTTAGGCCCAATAGCCGTTGGGGCACGATTCTCTCATACCCGTTTATGTACAACGGCAGGAAGGGGTCTGAAATTAACAAACCTCTAAGATTAATGGGCACTCATTTTCTCATGTTGGCAGTTTCTCCCACATTTACAGCCACGCTGGTTCATAAACCTGGAGAAGCTTCCTTCTCCATAACGACCCCTCGAAGATATGAGGCGTGTCAAAGTTGATGGCTTTGTGCAGAGAGCGTGTTGGGAGCCATGGAGACAGTGTTTCATGAATAACTAAGATGCAGAAAAATAAAATGTACAAGACACAGTCTTGTGACAAAAAAGATGCCATAAAGATGACAAAACAATGCCACAAAGAAGAATTTCCTTTTTCAGCACATGGCGGGTCCTCAATTTGCTTGGCTCCTACTCCCATGTTTGGGTGTGAGCTTAGCAGTGTGTCGCATGACCTTGTGCAGCCAATGGACAATGAAATACTCAGAAAAAGCACTGAAAAGTGCATCTGTGATGAATTAACTTTATATCCAAACATGACCATTATGCATTTGGAGGGCGGATCGAGTGTTGAAGTTTTTGCATTTGACTTTCCTGGTTTTCCAGGCCTGATGGATAAGGGATATGAGGGAATAAACTTGAGGAAGTCATACTGACGAGGATGTTTTGGGGGGGGGGGCAGGAAATGAGTTCTAATACACATAAACATCAGTTAAAAAAAAACTTTAATCGATGGTGAACGCTGAGAATATGTGGCAGATGGCGTGAATCAGTTTGGGTGACTTTGGTCGCCTGCCTCTTCCTCCCATGATAATGGCATCCCCCCACCTCTCTTTATTTGGTGCTTACGTTCGTTTCCAAAGACGGTATTTGCCTTTGGAGTCTTCGGGGGGGAAAATGTGAATGGGTGTAAGTCTGTGCGTGCGTGTCCTCTGTTTCAGGTCCAGCTGTCTCTCTACACGTACCTGTCGGCAGAGTTTATTGGCACGGCGACCATTTACAGCACTATCCGTCGGGTGGGCACCGTGTTGCAGCTAATGCACACTCTGAAGTACTACTACTGGGTCGCAAACCCCCTGGAGAGTAGCGGCATCACACCCAAGGGCTTAGGTGAGCACCTTCATTTCAGGACCTTTTGGGGATCGTGGAGGGGGCTGGAGGGGGTGACCACGCTGCCATTTTGGGGTCAGTAAAGAGTGACACAGGGCGGCTGCTTTATCCAAGAAGCAGCTGCTGTGTCTTTGATAAGCTTCTTGGCCCCACGCTGACACGATGCAGATTGAGAAGGTCAGGGCAGAAAATTCTGACTCTCAGACAGC
The DNA here is from genome assembly GCA_009936485.2 of Gymnarchus niloticus. Classification (NCBI taxonomy): domain Eukaryota; kingdom Metazoa; phylum Chordata; class Actinopteri; order Osteoglossiformes; family Gymnarchidae; genus Gymnarchus; species Gymnarchus niloticus. The sequence goes on along the minus strand of JAACJT020000031.1, from coordinate 11,628,840 downwards.
TGTGAATATTTACTGTGCTGATAGTGGTGGGAAAGGTGATTGACAGCTTTAAACAAGCTGAACATGAGATAAAGGAAATTGGGTAGCCTATCAAATGTGTGTCCGGTCTCTCTTCTTTCTCCTCCTCGCTATGATGTTGGTCCTGTGCTGGGATCATGTATCTGATTGGTCCACATCTGTGTTCTCTCCTCCCAAACGACTTAGAGCCTCACTGTCATCCTGTGTTAGATCTAACCGTATCTCCCTCCCTCCCTGATGGTGCTTTGTTTTATGCTTGTTAGAAAAACAACTCTGTTTCTATCCATTTGCCCTAAACTCTCCAGTCACAAGTCCATGTCCTTAGCAACAGTAAAGTCTGCTTCTCATGTTTGTGTTGCCTGGTTTTTGAGGTATATTCATTGAGGAATATTAATAATGTAGAAAGGCATTGATGTTCCTCACCATAACATTTTTTAGCTGTTAAATATGCGGGGGGGGAGACTAGTAATGGTGTTTCACTAATGAATTACCCTTGTATACAGTCGTTGCCTGTGTACACACAGCTAATATTTTCTAATAATCAAAACCAAAAAGCATATAAACACTGGTCATTAATTACCCTGCAAACAAATGTAGCATCACTTGCATGAAAGAAGCTGTTTTGTTAATACTGTTAAATTGTCAAAAATGGCCATTTCAGTTCATACTCTGGGAAATATTTATGAGGTAAACACATTATATTATTTCAGTGTTTTGCCTGCAATGCAGACTATAATTCTTTAATTGCATAAAATACAGTGTGGTCTCAATGTAACACAGAAATGGTGCAGAAACTAGATCAGCCGTAGAACAAAGTTAACCTTGCACTGAGATAATGAACGAACGTGTTGTTAGCTAACAGTGTAGGTGTGGTCAGATGTACAGGCTTTGCTAGAACCTGTACTGAAATATAAGGGCCATATTTTCACTCACCAGTTTTCTAACATATGAAAGCTTTTCTTATATCTTAAAATTTGTGTCTTTGTGTTTCTTCTGCTGGCTCAGTAACAGCAGGGTTAAACATCAAGATATGCATGCTGAGGGCTTAGGTTTTGCTTTGGGAGATGCCTGCAGGAGAATTGATCCTGGACTATCTTGAAACCTGCACAGACGATCATGCTTGAGGAATGGGGCATGTGACTGTTTGGTTTCCAGCTATTTCATCAGTAGGTCCTGAGTGGCTAGCTCAGGTTGGGATATAGCCTATACTTGGTAGTACATTTGTGGTTAAACCAGTACAACGCCTGCATTGTAGAGATCTACAACTTGGGGGACATGATGTTCTTTCCACAGATATGCTTTATCAGTGGGGAATAAAATAATTCATCCAGCTTTCCATCGCTTATCCAGTGCATAGTCTTGTGGGTGTTGGAGCCTATGGAAGGCAGCACGGGCACGAGGCCAGGGTAGATCCAGAATGGGATGCCGGTCCATCACAGGGCACATGCAAACATCCACATGCCATAGACAGTTTTTGAGATGTCAGTCAACCCTATTGAATGTCTGTGTGAGTGGGAATTCATGTGAAGATCTGCCAGCCATCCTCAGTGTAGTGTTAAAGGGCAGTTTAATTACAGGTGAACCTACAGACAAATCAGGTGGTGACACATGCAAAATTGACAACGTACGCATAAAGACCTCGCGAATGTAGTCTTATCACAGTGCAACATTGGTCAGTGTTCGCGTTGAATACCAGGTGGAGCTCATAGTGTTTTTGTGGAATGAGGTGACCAACTGACAAGTGGGAAAGACAAATAATCATCAGGTAAATAGGTATGGACAGTGCAGACAGTGACGAACAGTTTAGTTCTAGGGGACAAAGAAAAGGTGTTTGAAAACAGGGCTTCCAGTTCCTTTATTCTCATACCTTCTGCCATGACTGTCTAAAAACTCAGAGACACATTACTCATCTTTAACAGGTATAATATCTATTGAAAGGCTTTTTTCTTGAATGTCTGAAACCAGGAACAGATGTTCGGATGCTGCTTCCTTGTCGTATAACGAGTACTAGCAAGTCATCACATATAGATACACAGACATTGATCTAGTAGAGTCTTCATCTTCCTCCTCTGAACTCTTGAAAGTTCTTTGAAATGAAGATAGCAAAATCAAAGCTGGGCGTATCTACATAGGTGTGTTTGGTCTGCGCTGAGAAGACGAACTAGTCCATCAGCAAATCGGGCAGCTGGAGAGGTGCTGGAGAGCCCCTGCGGATGAGCTCCTGGGCTGTGCCAGTGGGGTGTTGAGTAAATGCCCATTAACAGAGGTCTGGACCTCATAATAAACTGGGTTGTTTCCAGATCCTGGGCAAACAAAAACTAAAGGAAAATCCAGAATGGGAATTTGGGTCATAGAGACACGTTGGTGAGTGACAATGAGTTGATTTCTTGCCTCGATAGAGGATTAGCAGGCCAACCACTGATTGGCCTTCTCCACATATCCCTAGTCCTTCTTGGCTGCCAGATGCTGATTTTCTCATCTCAGGCAGCTGCGCTGTAACAATGGATCGATTATTAGGAGGATTCTGCATCAAAGCCCTGCTGCAGTAGTGTTGCTGCGATAAGAACTTTAAAACAATTTTGCTGTGAAATTATTGGCTGAAGTGTGGTTTATCTTTACTTGGCATACTGTTGAGAATAAATCCATCCATCTATGTTGCATAATTGCTTATCTAGTACAGGGTTAAACCTGGAGCCTGTCCCAGGAAGCAATGGCATGATGAGGGGATCACACTGGAGGAGATGACTATATAT
>JAACJT020000031.1:11609648-11622169 GCA_009936485.2 Gymnarchus niloticus | reverse complement strand
TGTGGCTTTGTTTACTCACTACTCATACTGTGGGGCTTCTCCTTTACATTCTGTTCATATGTGTGGCTTTGTTTACTCACTACTCATACTGTGGGGCTTCTCCTTTACATTCTGTTCATATGTGTGGCTTTGTTTACTAACTACTCATACTGTGGGGCTTCTCCTTTACATTCTGTTCATATGTGTGGCTTTGTTTACTCACTACTCATCCTGTTTGTCGTCTTCATGTACATACTGCACAAGTGTAAAGTTTTTTGTATACTTTCTGGTTTTCTTGTGTGCTTACTACTTGTACAGTTTAAATTTTCTTGTGTACTCTCCTCTCATACCATGTTAATTCCTGTGTAGTGTTACAGTATGTCTTTGCTGCATAGACATCTCCCTCACCTTTTGCTCTTTACACTTCATGTCTACTTTTCACACTATACAAGACTACGTACTACTCAAAGTGTGTGGCTTTTGTTGAATATATGCTACTCATGCTACGTGTTTTCCTTGTTTACTCACTACACATGCCTGCATGGAGCTGTATTGCTATTACTGTAAATTTAATAAACTGTGCATATTTATAAATAGTGTATCAGTCTGCATGTACTGCTCATTGTGTTTCACATTCACTCTATAGGTGCCATCGTTACCATCTGGTCTTAAACGTGCGTAATCCTTGTGATTTTCTGTGAATCATCGGTTGGCTTTTGTCGTGTCGAGTTGTTTACGCGCACACCTGAAACGTGAAGGGTTTCCAGTTTGCGTCTTACCCTCGACATTTGCGACGGCAGACGAGCGAACTTACCGACGGCAGCTAAAAGAAAAGCGTGCCCTGTACGGCTGGTGAAAGTTGGCGCTTCTTTTTCAGGACCGAGGCGTGAAGGAGGATGAGCTGCAGAGCGTGCTGAACTACCTGTTAACGATGCACGAGGCAAGTCGACACTACGCCACTGCTGGTCTCCGGCCCATGGGGCCGCATACAGTGGAACCTATGAAGCTTGTGTGTTTGGGGGGCATTTGGTTGGCAAGCATTTGATACCGGCCTGGCAATGAACCTCATCGCCATTGACCCACTAAACAAACGCTGGTGGGGAGTCTGTTTTGCCGTCTGTAAAACCGACATTGAACTGGCACTCAGATCTTGGGGGTTCCCCTTGCTCAACCCACCCAACGGCACTCTCCACAGGACGAGAACATCCACGACGTGTTACAGCTCCTAGTTGCCCTCATGTCTGAACATCCGGCCTCTATGATACCTGCCTTCGACCAGAGGAATGGGATACGGTAAATATGTAGTTACTATCCTTCAGCAGCTCCACCTGTGAAATCATTTCATATTCCGCAGTTCCTCATTCATTTTCCTGTAGGATCTGACCCTACGGCTTTTTCAGTTCCAGGGTGTACAACAGTGTTTAGTGATGAACTCACCCAAACATGTACCTCGTTTGCTGTGCTCTTAACCTCTCAGGTGTCATTAAGCAAACACTAGACAGAGATAATGCTTTTCAGAAACACGGAGGAAAGATGTAAACTCGAAGCGTACCTGGGCTGTAGGGCTCTGAAAACAAAAATCCAGGTCAAAAACTTTGGTATAATAATGGATGAGAATTTTAGTTTCAGCAGCCGTGTCAAGGCTATAACAAAAATCATTTTGTTATTTTGTAAAACATAGCCAAAATCACAGACTATGTCTCTAAGCATGAAATGGAGAAACTAATTTATGACTTTATCTGTAGTAGGTTGGACTATTGTAATGGTCTTCTGACTGGTCTCCCCAAAAAAACCATAGAACAGTTTGTTCTAAATACCGCTGCAAGAACCTTAACAAGCACATTTCTCCAACACTCCAACACAGGTCCTTACATTGGCTTCCAGTTAATGTCAGAATTTGAGACTGCAGAGTAGCACTTATTATTTACAACTCATTAAATGGTTCTGGAACAGAATACATTTCTGATATGCAGGAGAAATCCTAAGCCAGTCATGCCTGAACTGGAACTATGCATAGTTTATTGGCATTTAGTTATTATGCAGCTCAGTGCTGGGACCACCTTCCACTGGGTCTTAGAAATGCACCTGTTTTACTGAGAATTTTAATTCTCCATAGTTTTGACTCAAATTTAATGAATTTTCAGCTTTTATATTTGGAATTGCACTTCTATTCCGTACTTCTATAAATTTTTCTAAGATATTTCAATTTTTTCTATTTTTATGCATATTTTTACTTAACATGCTTTCTTTTGTATGTCTTGCTTTAAACCTATCTGATTTTTTTTTCGTTTCTGTGATGTGTGTATGAAAATTTGCAGTGTAAATAAACTTGTCTCGCTTTGCTGTGCCTTACATTTAGAACAGCAGTATTAGAGGCCACCGCTCCTTTTAAGTTTAGTTTGTATATAACTGCCCCAAAACCGTCAAACTCCAACCCTTCTGCATGAAATTCCACCCCTTTAAGTCCCCGTCACCTTGGGATACTGAGAGTTGTGCCGTAGCAGCTCAATGTCCAGAACATTACTTCACTCAGACAGCCCACTGTGATGGACAGGGCTGTCGACTGTCTCTTAAAAAAAAAAAAAAAGTGGTCATCGTGAAAGCCGTCTCTCTAGCAGAATTGTGTGTAAGAATCCATCTGATGACTTCAAGCACGCCTTCATTTTCACTTCAGCTAGCAACATTTTTTGTCCGTGGGGGAAAATCTACTGCAGCGGTCACCTCTATACTGTAAATGTTATGCATGAGCAAAACACCCGTATGTTCAGTAACAGTTAGATGGAACAAGGTGTAAAAAGTGTTTTCAAAGGTAATAGTTGTTATCTCCTCAAACACAATAACAAAGTTTTTCCTGACATAGAGCATCTTACAATATGCTGGTTCCTGTATATGTATCCTTAATCAGACTGCAATGAATTTTCGCACTTTTCTCTGGTGGTAGACAAATCTTTTTTTTTTTTTCCCCCCCCCCAGAGTCATCTACAAACTACTGGCTTCGAAAAGTGAGAGTATCCGAGTTCAAGCTCTCAAAGTCTTGGGATATTTCCTCAAGCACTTGGGACACAAGTAAGTTTACAGTGAAGAGTGCTGTGCACGGTGCCTGGGAGAAATGAAACTGTCTCAGGGCTTACGCTACTGTAAGATCAATTCTATTTCAGAAGTCAATCTTCAGTATTCTGGAAATATTTGAACCATTTTCAGATTACCCATAATGCAGCAGGCTTGAATTTTAATTTTTTTTTACAGAGATTAATTATATATATAATTAGCATGATTAAAACTGGTTGAACTGGAACAGTATTTGTCAGCAGAAGACGTTACATTTGATTTACTAGGACATATCTCAGTTGTCATGTGATGTTGTAAATTTGCTTTTGTTTATAGTGTATATAGTCCGTACAGTTCCTCAAAATGTAAGTCTCAGGTGGTCTGAGCCTAATGATTAGTGCAGTGAGTCAGCTACAGGGAGGATACCAGCTGAGCTACAATGAGCGTGACTGGAGCAGCTGTAATCTGGAGGAAAGGTGTTCGGGCATTTGGCCCTACTGTGCAAAGGGATGGCCATTTGGGAGGTGCCCAGCCTTGGTCATTACTCTGCAAGACATCGTCTCTGTCTCCATGAGGAATCTAGTAAGAGAGTTGCTCCCTAATGCCTGCGCTGAGAGAACCGGCAGGTGATATAAGAGGACGATTGTGATGCTCTCTTGTTGGAGAAAAGACTCTCCTAATTGGGTCTGAGTCTGTCTGGGCTGCACTCGAGGCCACCGCAGCTCCATTTAAGTAGGATCTTCATTCCTCTCAGAGACTGGTGCCTTCAGAAAATGGCTCTGTGGTCCCGCTGCTCGTTCTCCAATAGGCACTGCTCTTACAAGAACAGGGGAGCGAGAGTGGCATGAGAGAACGCCTGAGCGAGCTCCTCTAGAGTCCCAGGATTGCAGAGCGGGAAATCGCCGGGGCAGGTTTGGAGCTGACCAGGAATTGCCTTGTCACCTGATTCTCCACTCATTCTCCTCCTGGGACCCTGTTTCCCAAACAGTCTCACGAAATCTCTTCAATTGGTCAGGGCATTTACTTTGGGTTATAGCGTTCACCAATAATGAAAGTTCCGCCTAGTGGGATGCAGCTTCATTATTGGCTAAGATGCCTGCTTGAGGTGGTCAGATGATGGGAAAGCATTTCTCTTCCTCTTGCAGGAGGAAGGTGGAGATAATGCATACCCACAGCCTCTTCACTCTGCTGGGCGAAAGGCTGATGCTGCACACCAACACGGTCACCATCACCACCTATAACACACTTTATGAGGTATGCCAGCCACTTGGGTGTTGTGGGTAGGGGCTTAAATGGACAGGGCAATCAGGACCTCCCCTCTCTGGGAATGTGGTCCATTTCAGGCATTACAGGAGCCACATTTTCTACATTCTTTGACTTCCCTCAAAACTTGATTCTGAGCAGTGCTGGATTATATATTTCTGAATATTTGATTATTTTAAATTGGAACTGACTGTATGTTATGTGCCACTTCAGATTCTTACAGAACAGGTCTGCACACAGGTGGTCCACAAGCCCCACCCAGAACCAGACTCTACAGTTAAGATCCAGAATCCAAGTATGTGCTAATCTGTCCAGTGCAGATAATGTGACAAGTTGATAATGTTTCCTGGCTTTAAGTTGTATTTAAAAGTTAGTTTGATTTTGGCTCTAAGCTGTACATACCTGTTTCTCAGTTTACATTATTTTCACCATACTGACCTAAATGAAATTATTATTTCAGTCTGGTTTCAATAACAAGTATCAGTAGACTGCCCTCAGTATGTTTGTGCTTCCATATGTCTAGGCAGACGATTTAGTAGGCACTTTGTACACTGGCAGGCAGGGGCATTTCTAGACATAATGCTCTGCTGGGGCTCAGGCCTCCCACCCCCCATTACCCATATGCTGATGAAAGCTGAACGTGAGATTTTACAAGGGGGCGCAGCACATAAATACTGGGGCACGTGCCCCTGTATAAGGGGTCTAGCGATGCCCGTGCTGGCAGGTATGTGCGCGACTGCATGACTACAGGCCGACTTTGGTCATGTGACCTACGCCTTTGCTGTTTCCCCCTCCCCCCACCTTTCGCACCAGTGATTCTGAAGGTCGTCGCCACATTGATGAAGAATTCTACTCCCAGCACTGAACTGATGGAGGTTCGTCGCCTCTTCCTCTCCGACATGATCAAGCTGTTCAGCAACAGCCGGGAGAACCGGCGGTGAGTGGATTTGTCCCTACTTGCCTGTGGCATCGTCATCACTCCACGGTCGGAATCACTGGATAGCAAAGGAAAAAGATGTCGTCTCCTTCTATCTGTCAAAGCTCTGTTTCGCTTTAAGACCTGTGCGTCTGCTCATACATTCTTGCACCTCACTTGCCCGGCTTCAACCCATCATAACAGTTGTTTGCTTTCTCATGCTTCTCAGGGTTTTAAAGCTTATGGGATGAAAAGGATTTATGAAAGATAAGGGATAATTATAACTGGAGGTCATTGCTGGGAAGCTGATCATTTGGTACACCTTTATGTTGACAGGGAAGTTTGTTTGAATGGCTCACATACTGTAACTTGACCCATTTACTGAGCTGAAAAAATTCAGGGTAACCACCTCTACTCAGGGCCTTTACTAGACTGAACCTGTAGCCGTTGGTTGATTTATTTATTTATTTATTTATTTTTTACTTATTCTAGAAACTAAAAAAATTATAGCTTTGCTGGAATTATGTGGAGTACGAAAGAGTGTTTTGAGTATTATGTCTATGAAATGGGAAAAGTGTTGAATACACTTCAGAAAGTAGTACTGACAAATGACCAGGTACCTGCCGCATGATTAAAACAAGATGCAACACCCTAACTGCTGCCGCTTGTGTCAAATATTGCCCCCTACAGGACGAATATTTCTCTCTATTTGTGTTCACTCACTGAAACATAATCTCTTCTGAGTACAGCTTGGGTGCAACTGCGCAATGTTAGGGGTTAGGTACTGTGATCTGATGCCTGGTGCCCTGCGCTCCAGGTGCCTCCTCCAGTGCTCCGTCTGGCAGGACTGGATGTTCTCCCTAGGCTACATCAACCCCAAGAACCCCGAGGAGCAGAAGATCACGGAGATGGTGTACAACATCTTCCGCATCCTGCTATACCACGCCATCAAGTACGAGTGGGGTGGCTGGCGTGTCTGGGTGGACACACTGTCCATAGCACACTCCAAGGTGAGAGCGACACCACCTTGGGAACGGCAGAGAAACACTGCCCTCTGTTGGTCAGAGGGACGTTTGTTTTAAAGTAAAAATCTGTTTGGGTTACAGTGCAGTCTAGTATAGCTAGTTTTTTTGTATGAACTGTATACTATGATATGGACGTAGTATCTTATTATATTAGCTGTTATTTATCATAATAAAGTAAACAGCAGGACTTGAATTAGCAGGTCTGTTTGTTTAAAATCTAGGTGACATATGAGGCTCATAAGGAGTACCTGGCCAAGATGTACGAGGAGTATCAGCGGCAGGAGGAGGAGAACATCAAGAAGGGCAAGAAGGGCCTTGTCAGCACCATCTCCGGCCTGTCTGCCCAGGCTTCGGGCATCAAGGGCGCCATCGAGATCCGCGAGATCGATGACAATTCCCAGACGCAGACACCCGAGAGCGAGGCTGACTACCCGGAGAGCACCGACTCTCGCAGCCTGCTGGTGGACTCCAAAGGACCGGATGAGCTGGGAAGTGCGGAGCGCCCAGTGGGTGGGGTGAGGGTGGAGGTGCACGACCTGCTGGTGGACATCAAGGCGGAGAAGGTGGAGGCTACCGAGGTGAAACTCGATGACCTGGACCTGTCCCCCGAGGTTCTGGGCCTGTCTGAGAATGGACCACTGGTTGAGGTAGAGTCCCTACTGGACAACGTGTACTGCGCTGCAGTGGGGAACTTGGGTGGTGTCCTGGTATCCAAGGAAACAGGCGAGGACAAGAACTCTGGGCCGCTCATCACCCTGGCTGATGAAAAGGACAGCATCGCTGCTGACAATGGCTTCCTGTTTGGCAAGGTGGGCGGTGGACCAGACGAGAAGCTTCTTCGCCATCTGGCATCTGCCGAGAGGCTTGTGCTGTCCAACCCCGAGCCCCCGGTCATTCCCGGCAGCGGTGCGGACGACCTGGGCCTGCTGGCCCACATGACAGCCAGCTCGGACCTGCCGTCAGCCCCCAATCTTCTGGAGGACACCGAGTTCAAGCTGCACGCAGCCCTGGAGGACCTCAGCCCCGTGGTGGAGCCTGACACCATCCCCAAGATTTCTGACTATGCCAGTGGCAGCACCGTGGGACTTGAGGGTGACGTATCTGCGAAAAGTGTCAGCGGTGTGGATGCGGCCAGTACCATCTCTGACACCGAGAGGTCCGATGATGGCAAGGATAAAGAGATCAAGAAGATCCAAACCACAGCAACCACTCAGGTTTGACTTTCATTAAATATCTCGCCATCATTCATCCATCTTCTACCTTAATTAGGGTCACAAGGTTCGGTAAATATTTTTACTGTAAAGCACCACTTGACTTCCTGTAGACAGGCTTAAAAACGTGTGTATTTCTGTGGTTTTTGTCAATGTATATATTTTCCCTATATGGCTTTATATATCCAGTTACTTTGTATATGTAAGGTAAAAATAAGGTAAAAATAAGGCAAAATTCCTTTTGAGTAGCATGTGTAGGTTTAACAAGTAGCATGGTGTGTACCCATGTTCCTTAATAAATGACTGCAGATTCACCGAGATACAATACTGGATAAGGAGTTATTAACAGTCAAAGGATTTATGTATGTAATACAAACAAACATAGTATGTATATATGCATATGAAACATACATAATTTAAAATAAATGTATCTGTGCTTATATGTATATTAGTTTGTATATTGCTGTATTTTACTTCCCTGTAGGTTATGGCCTGACGTGTTCCATGGGTATATTGTTACCATATGTCTTGCTGACGCAGCACATATCTGCCTCATCCGAGAGAAAATCTGGCAAATTATATAGACGCCGGCTCTTGCTAGCCTTTCCAACCCGACTCTAAAATGGTCCCACTGCTTATGAGAGCTGGGAAGCCCCTGCAGACGTCACAACTCCCAGGCGCTGCCTGCCATTGGCCAGTCATGTTGGCAGGGGGTGGGTTTTTGGGGGACGAGTTGCATAAAAGCTGTGCTGTTTAAAGCCCCGATGAGCTCAGAGTCTGATGGAAGTGGGAGAGATAAAAGAGAGATGAGATTTATACTCCGTGTTGCTAATTTTGCCGTCACCTGTTCTTCCTTGTGCTCTGGGCACATTTCAGCCAGAACAGAGTGCTGCTTGTGCTGTTTTTAGGTCTGTCCTCCGTGGTTGTATAAGCCTTTAATGGGCCCATGGCCTCTTAAAGACCTTTGAGTTGCTTTTTATATATACGTACAGTACATCATGGCCATTTTTCTGTGTATTTCCCAATGAGCCTACTTAACCTGGGACATATTTTACTATTTTTAACGACTGCTGTTTTCAAAGAAGCCATACTCTGTAAAAACGGTTAAGGCAGTCTTTATAACTATAATGAAAGTTTGGAAAAATAACATTTTTGGTTTCATCACTGAATTTTCTACCATAAGCCTGACTAGAATCAGTGATTTAAAATGGATGGATTTTTTTTTTTTTTTTTAAAGTTCTTTTGTAATATGAATTCAGGATAAGGACTAAGTATAAAATAATGTAGTGCCATTGCGGAATACTAGAGGGCAGTGTGGCCTGGGCTAATTGTGCTGTTTGCGACTCCCCCAGCAGACTCTACACGGGCGAATGTCCAGCCACATAGAGCGGGACCTGCGTGTGGACCTGGGCTTCAGAGGAATGCCCATGACTGAGGAACAGCGGCGCCAGTTCAGCCCCGGGCCACGGACCACCATGTTCCGAATCCCAGAGTTCAAGTGGTCGCCAATGCATCAGCGACTGTTGACTGACCTGCTCTTCGCACTGGAGACCGATGTCCATGTCTGGAGGAGGTCAGAGGTCACGACTTCATGAAGGATTTGTTTACCATGACCAAACATCCTCACTCCTGCCAGTCCATTTTCCCCTACTGTAACAAAAATTCTTACATTTTTACTATGTTTATATAATTAAAAGCTTGATCTTACATTTTGCCACCTGTTACCTAGAGCATACAAAAATCACTGAATTAAGTGTCTTGTTTCTCTGTTTCTGCAGCCACTCCACCAAATCTGTCATGGATTTTGTGAACAGCAACGAGAACATAATTTTTGTCCACAACACAATCCACCTCATCTCTCAGATGGTAGACAATATAATCATTGCCTGTGGAGGAATACTTCCTCTCTTGTCTGCGGCCACATCGCCCTCTGTAAGTACGAGGCAAGCTCTATGGTGCCATCTTGTGGCCACTATGTATCACTGCTTGCTAATGATCTTGGCATGAATTCATCATTTCAGTAAGACAGAAAACAGTCATATCTGTCTGTGTGGTTTTAAACATGATGTTGCAATAGTTCACTGATTATTATTCAATTTTTTGTTACATTTGTTTAGTAACATTTTTCTATTACCTGGATCTTGTTATCTATGGATTTAATATTTGCTTGTGTCCCCCCCCCGTTTGTTCTGTTCTGGTGTATGTTGTAATTTGTCTGTTGCATATCAAGGGTTCAAAGGTTAGTATGAATACATTTTATTTCTTTGTGTTTTTAGTCTTCTGTGTTTTCGGCGCCTTAATGAAAGTTTCAGGCTCACATAAATCACACGTTTATGTAGCAGTGTGCGTGAACCCAGTGACGTTGTGAGAACATTCTACAAGTTCAGGAGAAAGGTCTGCATTACCCGGATCTACAGTTGGTCCTGGTCTCTTATCTACACAGCGAGCAGTGTGTGGCTTAGCTTTCCAAAATAACAGAATGGCCTTGGTCTTTATATACTAATGATCAAATAAGAATTACAAATCTTCATACTTTAAAGAGACCATTTACACCCAGCCATCTGAAAGCTGGGAGTGTAAATATAAGGTGAGCTGTGATCATAGTGGCCCTTTCCGGTCGAGTTTTGCCTGTGTTGTCTTCGGGGATGTTGTCCTTGCTTTTGAGGTTGTGACTTGCTTGACAGCAACGCGCTAAAGCCTATATTTCAGGTAAACATTCATCCACCTCTGTTGTCGTAGGAGCCAGGTGCGCTGAGCTCATCGTTTCACGGCAACAGAGCCTCCAGTTACGCGGTGGAACATTGACCTGCCGTGTAGTGTGGTTTATTTTCCCACCGCTGTTGAGCTCTAGGCCTGCAGGGATCCGTCTGCTGTTCCCTCATGGCACTCTCACCAATAGCATCAGTCTCTTCAACACGTTGTCTTTTTTTTTTAATAGGGGTTCCACAAAGCAGTGCTGAAGGCATATCAGGCAGTTACTAGAGTGAGCTGCCAGCAGCAGCATCAATGTTGGCACACTGCCCCCTGTGTGCTGCTTCCAGCATTGCAGCTTTATTGAACACAGATGGGCTCCATCTAAAGTCACGTTGATGCTGATTTAGGCATGGGCATGGGGGGCATCTTTCTTATCATAGAGCATCTCCACTCCCCCCTGATGGCATTCTGAAAAACTGCATACTGGGATAAATAATTAATCAGAGAAGGGGATCCTTTTATCCTGTGTTTTTGCGTGTTTGTGTGTGCATGTGTGTGCATGTCAGACGGAGCTGGAGAACATGGAGGCCACCCAGGGCATGTCCTCGGAGATGGCCGTAACCTTCCTCAGTCGCCTGATGGCCATGGTGGACGTGCTGGTATTCGCCAGCTCCCTCAACTTCAGCGAGATCGAGGCAGAGAAGAACATGTCTTCTGGGGGCTTGATGCGGCAGTGCCTGAGGCTGGGTGAGCATGCCTGGATTTGCTGTCTCTGTGAGCGCAACACAGACGGTGTGTGTATGTGCACTGGTGTGTGTTGGTTTGACAGCGTGAGACCCAAGCGGCTGCATGATTACTTTTGTTTTTGAATTTTGCATCCTCCATGCAAAAAAAAAAAAAAAAACGGAGAGAAACCGTTCGTTGCTGTCTGAGGTGCCTGTCTGGCTGTGTGTCTGCCATCTTCGGCTTGGATTTTTTAGCCTGGCTGGGGCCTTTCACTCCTGATTTGCCTTAAGGATGCATAATTGGTGAAGAATCATGTTTCTTGGATGCCTTTTATTTTTTTCGCATTGATGTTTGTTGACATAAAGTCTCGGGGCTCTGCAAATGCGTGTGTGCGTGCATTGTGGGGAGAAAACGCAATGTGTTGCGAGTTAAATGTCAGTAGGGATTGGAGGGAGAGAGGTCAGTGTCTCCTCTGTGTGACTCATGAGAAAGATCTGCTTTGTTCTGCCTCTACAAAGACGTCTGCAGACCTCTATATTTAAAGTCAGAGCTTTCCCTGGGGGGGGGGAGTTACCCGTAATATATCGCCGTCGATCATTCATTATTCTGGTAAACTTTCTCTGTGTGAATTACTCTCCATCCCCACCAATCTGTGGTTCTCGGTCAGCATGCTGCTTGTAAATGCTCTTAGCCATCCCACGACTGCTGGGATTTCACGGTTAGCGTGTCTGTCCTTGTAACAGGGACCCGGAACATTAATTAAAAAGAAACTGTGGCGATGTTAAACTTTCATGAGGGGTGAAATGTTTGAAGGACTGACTGATCAAGTGAAAAATCAAAGGTGAGATCGCAGCTGAACATAAGTCATCTATTTTTAACGATTTTCAAAAATAGATGAATTATATTGAACGGTGTGCCATCGGGCGAGAGGGATTTTGGCTGCCAGTCAGGTGACCTTGCAGTCTCTTTACTAATGACTGTCCTGTATTTAGTTTAACGACTCTGCTTCAGTTTAGTAACGACCCATTCTGACTTTAATATAATGGTCCTGCCAGCACTGGAGCAGTGTGCCTCTTTAGATGAATAGATCCTGCCTCTGTTTAGTAATGGCCTTCTTTCTCCTTAGTTATAATGGCCCTGCCTCTCTTTAGTGTGCTGCGTGGCTGTGAGGAACTGCCTCGAGTGCAGGCAGAGGCAAAGGGACAGGACGACCAAGCCTCCCATCTCCAACAGCAAGGGCCCAGAGAATCTGCAGAGCTCCACAGCAGCCAACAAGGTGCTAAGATATGGAGCCTCCCTGCACCTGTCCTCTGCCTTGCCTTTCTGTCACCTTTACAAATAAGCCCACCTTCGGCATACATAGCACTAATTATCTTTATCATTTGGACTTTGAGTAGTAAAACTTTCACCACAAGTAATTTGCTGGAATTTATTTTTTGAATCTTTATGATACTCGTATGAGAATTGCTTCGCTCTGAAATGAGCAAGCACTGCCCAGATAATGTGTCCCATCATTTGAGTGCCCTGCATTTTGCATGCATTCCCTTAGTGTTTTAGTTGAGTTTCATTCCAGTTAACTTTTCTGTCAGTTGAGTTTCATTCCAGTTAACTTTTCTGTCAGTTGAGTTTCATTCCACTTAACTTTTTTGTCGGTTGAGG
>JAACJT020000031.1:11597366-11609548 GCA_009936485.2 Gymnarchus niloticus | reverse complement strand
TTAACTTTTCTGTCGGTGGAGGTTGATTCCAGTTAACTTTTCTGTCGGTGGAGGTTGATTCCAGTTAACTTTTCTGTTGGTGGAGGTTGATTCCAGTTAACTTTTCTGTCGGTGGAGGTTGATTCCAGTTAACTTTTCTGTCGGTGGAGGTTGATTCCAGTTAACTTTTCTGTCAGTGGAGGTTGATTCCACTTAACTTCTCTGTCAGTTGTGTTTATGACAGGTGTGAGCGGTGTTGGTTTTCAGGGTTTCACAAATGTGTTATGCTGTTCCCCACTTTAGACGTCCATAGAGAATGTCCCCAGTAACCTCTCTCCCATCAAGGATCCCGACAGACTCCTGCAGGACGTGGACATCAACCGCTTGCGTGCTGTCGTCTTTCGCGATGTGGTGAGTAGGGTGGGCCAGGCAGGCAGGCCGGTGGTCCTCCCGGGCTATGCGAGATGGTTACCTCTGGACCCTCTTTGCCTCCCGCTCATAGGATGACAGCAAGCAGGCCCAGTTTCTGGCTCTGGCTGTGGTCTACTTCATCTCTGTCCTTATGGTGTCCAAGTATCGGGACATTTTGGAGCCACAGAGGGAGACGGCCAGGGCCTGCAGCCAGCTGGCACGGAGCATCCGGCACGAGATCAACTCCCCAACCAGCAAGGGTGCGTTTCAGGCTCCCCAAAAGCCACCATATGTGGAGGGGGTGGAGTTTTAATGCCAAATAGTGATTGGACAGCACTGAAAAAACAGGGGGTTACGCGTATGTTATGTTGCAGCAGTTCCCATATTAAAGCTGATGGAAATATTGGTTTCTGTTGCCTCTTCCTTTGTGATTTCTGGCAGATCTGTCACAGCCCCCCCACGCCCAAATTTGACTGACAGCTTCCTGTTTGAAAGGAAATCACATTAGAGACTGAGGTCCCAGAGTGGGACGTGTATACTACCACTGCCCCATGATTTATTCATTGGCTCCTGTTAATTGCAATGCATCTAATTAAATTTTAAGTCAGTTGAGATTAATATAAACATATAAAGCCATACATGTGCATATTTTCTTAAAGATATTTATACACAAATCAAGAGGCATGTGTGCTTTCTGTTATATAACCCATAACGCATCATGTTTTTGTATTGATTTTGATACTTGCTGTAGAAGCCCAAGATAAAATCTTAAAATCAAAGTGTGAATGAATCTTGAGAGTTAAAGCCATAGATAACTGAGAAGCTGTGGTTTGATCACCTGACTGCAGATCAGAGCGAGGTACGACAGATGGTGATGGTGATGGCTGAGTATCCCGAAGATAGCACCATGGAGCAGGCGAAGGGAGGAGGCAAGACAGACATAGCGAAAAGAGAAGTGTATCAACAGGGAGACAGGCAACATGACAGAGAGGGAACCAGAAAGTGAGAGAGAGGGTGGACAGACAGGAAAAGATGGGGGGCAGGGTAGAGAGACAGGGTGGCTGGATGAGAGACAGAAAGAAACAGGGTGGGAGGATGAGAGAGAGACAGGGAGAGTGAAAGTGAGACAGGGTGGGTGGGTGTTTGAAAGAGACAGCAAGTATTAGAGAGACAGGCAAAGAAAGAGTGGGTGTTTAAGAGATAGACATGGAGTGTGAGAGATGGAGGGAGGTTGAGAGTGTCACAGGAAGGGTTGGCAAGAGAGACAGGGTGGGTGGTTGAGAAACAGAGGGAGTGTGAGAGAGGCAGAGGAAGAGTGGGTGAGTGAGACAGTGAGGGTAGGCGAGTGACACGGGGTGGGTGGGTGAGAAAGAAATGGAGGGTGAAAGATAGAGAGGAAGAGGGAGGGTGAGCAAAAGACAGAGAGATACAGGATGGGTGAGTGAGAAAGAGATGGCGGGTGAGAGACAGACAGGGATGGATGTGATGAGGAGGAACAGCACCCCAGGGACAGGTGGATAGAGGCATGCTAGCAAGGTCTCTCCATGTGGGCTCACAGAGGCTGTCTGGCTGTTTCCGGCCTGCCTGTCAATGGTGATTAGGCAGTCAGTCTACCACAGGAGAACGGTTCATACAAGAAGCCCACTGCTCTCATTGGCTGTGGAAAAAAGCTGCCTTATTTGATAGCCCACCTTTACTGAGCATGTGACACTCTGCAAGCCAACCTGCTGGTGTTTTCTGGATCAAGTGTTCTGGTCTGAACTGTAGCTGAATGATCCTTGTGTCCATTTGACAGAATGTGTTTAAACATTACTGGTCTTCTTCAGTGCTTTAGCTTTGCATTATCTGCCTTTTGTAAACCTAGCAATTCATTCTGACAGGGTTAGGTTTAGTCTTGTTGTTCGTATGAATTTAGATGTGTAATAAATATTTTGGAACTTCCAGCGCATCACAGAAGTACAGTGCCTCATCAAACTCCAACATTATAGTTTCATTCAGTCCATGCTCACCTGTCAGTGTTTGCTTAGGGAAGGGAGTATGTTGGCATCCGATCCAGCGTGCACCCCAGCATTGTGCTCTACGCTCCCTGAGTTAGACTCCAGCCTCCTATCCCCCCTGTCCCCCCAATTACTGAAAACTATAAGCGGTTTGAAGTTGGATGGAAGGATACTTTTCTGAGGTATGAGTGGGCTGCTGGTTGCATGATGGTCTTGGTTATCGGATTTGGAGGGTTTCTGCTGTTGAACCCTTGAACAAAGTGACCCGAATCACTCTCGTGAAACATCTGGCTGCAGATGTGCCTGATAATGTGTTGGATAAAGCCATCAGCTGAGAACCTCTCTGTCATGATCACGTTTGGCCTGCTGGAGTCCAGAGCAGATGGATGCAGCACTGCTCAGTTCATCTCGTCATGACTTCTTGCCCTCATATTTTGCGCAGCACGACAGAAAAAGATGCTTAGCTGACTTTGTTTATATGCTTAGTGCTGAAACACCTTTTTTCCCTCCTATTTTTGACTACTGATGTTTTTCTATTTTAAATAAATCTATAGGTGCTATGGAAAATGTTCGTAGCATAACCACATTTAGACCATATGGTTTTTTTTTGGTTTTTTTTTTTTTTTAATTTGTCTTCTCTGCAGGCAGTTGGTCTTAACTCCCTCAGTTATGTTACCAGACGTTTAATTTCAGGACTTTGCCTTTGCTAAACACTCTGTCTCCGGTCTTTCCCTATTGGACCACTCTTAACCATGGTCCTGAGGGCGGGCATTTCTGGGAGGGGTGAAAATTTATGTGATTCATTTCAATAGGCTTCTAAATGCAAAAGTGAGATGATGAGCTTTGCCAACAGAGGTTTGGCCATGGTGGTGTCTTTTCTGTTGTTTGAGTGACAGTGGGAAGCTACTGGCCCCCGTGTGGCTCTTTGGGAAGGTTGCCAGGGTGATGACGGTTGCGGTCCGGTCTGTCTTCTGTCACAGAGAACCCAACCGTCTTCTCTGAGAACACCAAGGACCAGCCCACGCTAGAAGAGGAGATGTCAGCGGAGGGTTCGCTGCCGCACACGGACTCTGGCCTCGGGGAGGAGCATATCCCCGGTGTGCTGAACGGCACAGACCCGGAACCCGGAAGCCTGCTGTGCGCCCTCCCGGCTGAGGTGCGGCACTCCCACGAGAGCCTGCCAGAGCCGCTGTCCACCACAGCTACCACCATAACCGTGGCAGCTGCCGCCGAGGCCCTCAAGCCCGCCCCCTCAATCTCTAGCATCTCCCAGGGCAACAAGGGCATCAACGTGAAGGAGATCTTGAAGAGCCTGGTGGCAGCCCCACTGGAGAGCCCTGAGGCGGGCCCCGAGCCCCTGCCCTACCCGGACCCTGCTGTGAAGAGGGAGGTGCAGGCAGCTCTCCCCATGCAGTTCCACTCCTTTGACAGGTCAGGACCTTGTAGCTTCATGGTACCACCAGGCACACTTAATGACCCATCGTGTAGCTTATCAAGCCTGGTCAGATTGAATTAAGTAAACAGACAGGAACGCTGAGCAGCTGACTGCGTGCTGCAGCGTTCAGGTCTGCGCACTAACAGCCCCTGTTACTGCATTTTGAACTGCGGGAGCACAAACCGAATGACATTTCAGTGAAGCCTGAAGTGGTCCATTGCCTGGTCCCTCGGGAATGCTTTCTTAAGTCTCATTGTAGAGTGCTGGAGTGGCTCCGTATTAATACAGTGGGAAAACTGTTTTCCACTCCATGTGAAACAGGGAATGTTCATGGATTAATGTGGGTCGTGTGTAACTTTGTGACTTCATTGTGGTGTAGAAGATTTCGAGGTTGGCCAAAACTATTGAAACTATCTGTCTAGTAGTTTAAGGCAAACGTAACGTTTTTAAAATAGAACCATCCATTGAAGACACACACTTCTTAAGAATGTCTGCTTTTAGAAGTCATTATCTGCAGAGCTGGTAAGAGGCTCAGGTTGGTGGCACGTTCCTGGGTCCCAGATCCTGAAGATCTCTGAGCTTCGCTTAAAACTCAGCCAGGGATATTATCAGTCTGGCTTAATGCTCAACATACTTGTATGTTAGTGAAAGCTCTCTACATAGCTGGTAGGATTTTTCATCAAACTGTTGTCTTGTGTTCTTTTCACCATGCTGCACATTAAATATTTACATTCACCTTGTCTCAACTTATTTATTCTTGGACTTTAATCTTAGTAAATCTTGATTTATTTGCAGTGATGCCATCGTTCACTTCTGCAGTCCTGAGAAATCTGGTAAAACACCATCTGATAACCAGTGTCCTCTCCCAACGTGCTGTTTGGGTTCAAATACTTTTTTCTTCTAGAACTGAAATAGAAGTGAGGGAACCATAAAATCCCTGAGGTGAAATGGGGGGGAGAGCTTTGATCAGACGGAGGGGGTAGCCGGCTGGTTGAGGACACGAGTGTCCCCCCTGTAATGTATGCAGCAAAGGGGAAGCGGGAAGGAAGGTGATATTGATGAAGGGAACCTTAGGCATTCTCCTGGTGGGGGTTGGGTGATGTTTGTGGGGGATTAGGGTCTCCGGGGCATCGATGACAGATTAAACAGAAGCGGCCCGGCGTCTGCACCCCGGCCCTGCGTGTCATCTTCATGACTCGTGACCGTAATGGGAGCTGGCAGCCGAGAAGGAGACTCGGCTGGCGGCTGTATTATTTTTGAAATGCTTTCGCACAGGCCGTCTGGCTCCGCACGTGCCGCCCCATCCCGTGCTTTAATGTCTCCGTCGCGTGGTGATTGCACCGTCTAATTGTCCTCCGCCTGCCAGAAGGAGGCCGGGTGTCTCCTGTCAGGGTCTGCAGAGATTGAGAGTGACAGTACCGGACTTCCCCCAAATTCCGTATCTCAAACACCCCTCCTTACCTCTTCATATGTCTGGGGAGTGAAATTTGTCTCATATAAGTTCTTATTTGTTTTGTTATTTGTCCTGTAACACTCTCCCTAAAAACGTGGTACAATTCTATTAAGCACATAAGGAGGTCCGTTTGTTTTTGGATATATCACCTTCCAGCTTGGATATTTATGCCATCACGGTGAGCTAAATATCTTTTGCTTTCCTCGTCTTTCCAGAACACTGCTTAGAGCAGCAGTTTTGTTTTGAGTTTTATTCAGATTATCTTTTACACTGGTGGAAAGTTAGACTTTGAAAATATAGGGAATGGTTTCAGCCCTTGTCTTGATCATGGCAGCTATTAATTTTCGGAAGCTGTCAAAATTTGTGAGCCGGTTGTTACTGGCTGCATGTCAGTGAGGTGCATAGGGATTATAGCACTGGAGAGCATTAATATTTATCTCAAGGCGAATCCTTGCTTTGTTCAAAGCAACTCAATTAAGACAATCCTATTAATAAAATATAAGTTGAATAATCTATTCATCTTTCATGCACAGTCTGCTAATTTATAATTCACGGGTAACGTTCCTATGCTGTCAACAGCCCTTATGTCATTGTTCTTGGCTCATATGAGAATATGTGAGATTTTCTCAGGAAGTCGATTTGTTGGAGATTTTGCATTTTGTAGGAAAAATAGTCTTTAAAGCCAAAGTGAGTTCATCAGCCATGTTTCTTGACCATTTCTCTCTCTCCCTCTCAGTTTTTTTAAACATTACCCTCACTTTTTTGCAACTGCGACTATACCTTAGCATTTGAACATGGTGTTTATGGTGCTGATAACCAATGTATATATCGCCGTGTTGTTTTCATCTTAGAGATCCTGTGAGCTGTGAGGCATTGCAACAAAAGAATGCTTCTGTGGCCATTTTGCTTATCATGGTGTTCACATGACTGCCTTCTTTCACAACAGCTTCATTTGACTTCCTGTCTTCTGTCGCCAAACGATCAGTAGAGCCTGGTTTCTGATCACTGTGGCTATTTTGATCCTTCCAATGCCAGCTTAGTAAATATTTTTTTTCTCTCCAAATGTCCCCCAAGGAAATTCAACTAAAGAACATGTGATGGTCACATGCAGGCACACGGACAGAGATTTCTGATGGCTGCGATGCAATTGGCCGAGATGTTGTACGACAGACGGCACTGTCTCCGAAGTAGTTCGAGAGCAAATACCAAGCAATAGGACAACTAGCAGTCTGCAGTTGTTTAAAACCAACTCTGTCAAAGATTTTTATTTCTCATTTTCATTGATTGGAAATTCACTGAAGTCACCCGCCTTCATGTCTTATATATAATGTTACTTGATTACTGTATTTGTGTTGTGCTTCTAAATATTGAGCAGTATTATTTTCTCATTGTTTAAGCACCGTAGACACGTTCATAAAATGAAATGTGACCCAGTCCTTTGACCATCACCTGCCTTTTTATTTCTTTAATTCTTCGCCCGTGTGCCAATGGTTATTAGAAATTCCGTGTGGCAATGCAAGTATTGATAATGTGAAAAGAGCTTGTGGTCTGCTAGGATGTCACCTACAGTTTCTCAAACCTGTGGGTCAAAAGTACCAGGCTTCTCACATGGCTTCTGGAATAGAGTAGCTGTGGGAGAAATCCACTCCCTGCATTCAGTTTGGGACGTGAACATCACCCTCAGGACCGTGCCCATGGCAGCTTGTCTGGGAAGTACACAGTATGGTGTGGGGTGTCGGCTACTCAGACACCCACGGGCCCCCATGCACTCACACAGGCCCTCAAGGGCCTCCAAGGGCCCCCACAGGCCACCCAGGCCTCAACATTTTCAAATGTTTTTAGCTGACACTTTTGTCCAATGCCATATACAGCACAGCAAATACAGCACAAGCACACTGCATTTATGGAGCTACCTAAGGTATAAACACAGGCCCCCAAGGGCCCGGAACTTTTGCAGAAAGAAGTCTTATTTTAGCAGGACAAGACAGAATTAGGATGGTGGGGGGTGGATGTGGAATCTCCAGGAGTTTGTGGGATTCACAGCCAAGGTGCTGAGGCAGAAACAGATTGCCAGCATGACCAACTGGTCCAAAACTGCACATTGACCCTGAACTATCCCTGATATCTCTTTGACATGGAGTCCAAATGTTCCACCTGAAGTAAAGGTTTTGGTTTGCCCACACATAAACTCGACTGCTTGTGTACTCCCTGGTTATTCCTGCCGCCGTTTCCATCCATATACACTACCCCCCCATGTCCTGCCACTGTTCTTCATCTTTGGCAGGAGCGTGGTGGTCCCTGTGAAGAAGCCCCCACCGGGCAGCCTGGCAGTCAATACCGTGGGCACCTCGGGGGCATCAGCATCAGCGGCCACCATGTCACTGGCCTCGGGGAGCACGCCCAACATCTTTGCCGCTACCTCGGCCACACCCAAGAGCATGATCAACACAACGGGTGAGCCTCTATTGGCACGATCTTACGGTAATAATATGGCAGGGATCATGGCGGTAACCTTGGGGTGCCCTCTAAGATTCTTTGATCCTTTTTTCTGGGATCTATAAATGCATATCACATAATCAATGCTGAATACGATTTAAATAAATGCATTTTAAAGATCCATTTCTGAAGGCAGTTACTCTCAGTGGATCTTTTTCAGCGCCTCGTTTAAACAAATGTTGTTAAATGGAATTTGTTCTGGTTATAATTGTTTTCCCTTGATGTGTTTCGTAGAAATGAATATTCGTTTTCAGCATTTTCAGAGACATCGGAATGGAGTACTACAATTCGAATGACTTCCTTTGGCTTGGAAGTGACCACTTCTTACCACTAGATGGCAATCTTTTCTTTTTTCTCTGCACAGCTGCAAAAACATTTGTCTTTGCTAAAACTCAAACCTCGAATGCTGGAGTGGGTCTTTAACTTTCTTTAGAAGTGTGTATGACAAGTTGGTCAATATATATGTAATGATCTTTACAAAGGAAATGATTGCCAAAGTCAACTTAAGTCATACAGTTCACATGATATTGTGAAGTCCCCAATATCAGTCATTGATTTTTCAGGAGGGAAGGCTTACCTTTTCCAGTTTTTAGCCTTTGAGCTCTGGTAATACACTGGATTTTTTATTTTTTTTTTTTGCCTTTTTCTTAGTCAGGACATAAGAAAGGCTCAGGTCTTCCCAAATATCAACATATTAGCATTTATACTAAATATTTCACTTATATTTTGCCAAATTTGGCTGTCCAATGCCAAATTTGTCCAGCACTAGCATAATGACTGAGACCTCTGCTTTAGCCTGCATATTTTGGGAATCCTCCTACTCTAATGTGACTGTGCTCTGGTTCTGAGCTCAGACCAGGTACTCTCTGATCTCCTGCTTGCAGTCCTTCCCCAGCTCCAAGGAGGCACTGTGGGAAATGTGACCACAGGAAGTGGTCTGGGATGTTTTGGTCAAGTCCTTAACCTGTCAGAGGCATGATTGGCGAGGATCGCACCCAAGCCCACATGTTCTATTTCTAAATGTTTTAAAATACGTTAACAGTGCTTCCGTTTTCTTATTCCACTGGAGCTGCCTGTTCAGTAGTTAGATACCTGCATCCAGGATATCCAAATTAAAATATTCAGTACTGTGTGTACTAACAGAAAAAACAACAAAAAAAGAAACACTGCAAAAAGTGTAAGCATGAAGTCCAGAATTTTGAACGAATCAAAAAAAATATTGGTAGTTCCACAACAATAGTGATATATTTTTAATGTAGCATGGTAATTGACAGTATGAAAACTTACTTGTAATTTTAAATGACATAAATTGTGGAAACCATGAAAAAACAGGCCTGTGTGCAGTTTAAAGAGGCCATTGATTGGTAGAAACGTGATTTGGTTTCACCTCAAATAGCCGGTGAAGGCTGTCTTCAGCCACACCTCAATATATTGTTGTATTATATTAAATAATGTTAATGTAGATCTGTGTAGATTTCGGTAAGGGTGGTAGGCACGCGTCCCACCCAATTTTCCGGAAAGCTGAAAATATCTGCACCCGTTTTTACATGGGTAGTTGGAGCGATTGTTTGCTATTGATTTGGTCCCTACCAGCTTTCAAGTCAAACCTGCACTCTTGCTTGTAAGATGATTTAAATATTTACTGTTTGATGTTGCTTTGCTGCCATTCTTCGCCACGTACTGATGAGCGTGCATGTAGTCTTACTGCTTTGTAAACTCCGTTTGACAGGTGCGACAGATTCTGCCTCCTCGTCCTCCTCTTCCTCTTCCAGTTTCGTCAACGGCGCCACCAGCAAGAACCTCCCAGCAGTCCAGACGGTAGCACCCATGCCTGAGGACACCGTGGAGAACATGAGGTAGGTCAGCAGCAGTATGCCTATTCGAGGCCTGCTCGTCCACCCGCTTCCATTTGCACCTGACCGTCATGGTGCAGTGGGTATCCCCGCCACCAGGGGGTGCAGCGCCACACTCCTCCCAACATGTGATTACTTATGCCCTCAAACCATTTTTGGTGTTGGGGTCCTTTTTTATTTGGAGCATGGCTGTTTATCTTGTGCTGGCTCATCCCTGTGTCGGGTGGTTGAAGGACGGAGTAGGCTTTAGCTGTTAGCGGCGAGTGATAATGATTAAGAATCACAGTGAGTCCGGTCGTAAGGCCCTCTGGGCTGGGTAGCTGTAACCTTGAGCCCCCAGACCTCACATCCTCTAATGGGGCATGACAGAGCTCCCCCTGCCCCCTTCTGTCTCCCTGTTCCTAGATGCTGACAAGCTCCGTGGGCCCCTTTCAGGGAGTAAGGCGCTGTTATAAGGCATCTCAAATCGGTTGCCATGGCAGCCGTAACCAACCCCACTTACTGTGACCGCGGAGTCAATGATGAAACTGTCTTGTCTCCGTAAAAGTCACCCTCCCCGCCCTCGGCGTCCTCATCCTCCCCACTTCTGCCTTGTACATGGTGAACGCCGTATCATGGCCACAAAAGCCAGTGTCACCTGGAGCATTCTACCTGCAGTCTGCCCTGGTGTCCAGCCAAGCGGTGCCTGTAAAGACATGTGTCCATGCCCCTCTTTCTCATGCTGAGAGCTGAGTGGACTTGTATCCATTTTGGTTTGGGAGTTTTACTTCCCTGTTCAGACTCTGGGCAGCAGAGTGGCTGAGTGGTTAGTACGTCTGCCTCACAACGAGAAGGTTCCGGGTTTGGTCCTCGCCGCTGACAGGGGCCTTTCTGTGTGGAGTTTGCATGTTCTCCCCATCCCTGCATGAGTCTCCTCCAGGTACTGTGGTTTCCTCCCACATTCCAAAGACATGCAGGATGTGTTGATTGGCAACTCTAAATTGCCCATAGGTGTGGATGGGTGTTTGTCTCTGTGTTGGCCCTGCAGTGGATTGGCGACCTGCCCAGGGTGTACCTTGCCTTTCGCCCAAAGTCGGCTGGGATTGGCTCCAGCTTTCCCGCAACCCTTACGGATAAGTGGTTTAGAAGATGGATGGATATTCAGACTCCCTCTAGAGGCCTGAGTTGGTATCATAGACCAATACTCCATTTTATTTTAAGGTTCCATATCGCCACTGCTGAGACTGCAATCTCTGGGCCCCCATATCCTGTCCATTTACAAGGTCACTCACTCTAACCTCCCTCAGTTTTCACCTTGCACTGCAAACTCCTGAAGGCTGCATACCTTCTGGAGCTTTTTGAAACCCACAGTAGGCGGGGCCACAGTACGCGGTCAGTTGCCAAACGGTTTAAACCCTTTTAGTGGGTCGACTCTTGGCCTGGAGCTATTGGACAGATGAGCACGGCCATGCTGTTAAAAGCTGTTTGATCCCCGAGTGTTTCCTGGAGACACTGCCCCCTGGTGGCAGTGAGACTGAGGCATCATGCTGTTCTGGTGATAGGCACTGTCAGAATCCCCCGTCGTGTGCCGGCAGACACGGTGGGTACGAGTTAGCAGCTCACCACCTCTCTGCTGCCCTTCTGACCTCCCTGCCCTCCTTTTTTATACAGCATCACCACCAAGCTGGAGCGAGCCCTAGAGAAAGTGGCTCCCCTGTTGAGGGAAATCTTTGTGGACTTTGCCCCCTTCCTGTCGCGCACCCTGTTGGGCAGTCATGGCCAGGAGCTCCTCATTGAAGGTACAGGTGCTGTATGCCACTATCTTTATTTCTCCGTTCACTCGTCTGCGTCTACCCACTGCCTTTGAGAAGCAGATCTGAAGAGAGTGCAGCTGCCCTGTGCACAGGTATTCCCAGAATCCCCCTCATTTCCCAGCATCCCTTTCTATTTAAATCAACATTCTCGTCATCTCAACCTCATCTTTGCCATTTTGCTGGCTTTCGTCATGGTGCCTCTGTGACATGTGAGCCACGATTTTATCGTTTGAGCTCCTTTCCTGCACGCTGCAGTAGGTGCTTTCCCAGGTATCATCAGGTGGTCATCACCTAATTTGGGCTGGACCCTGTGCTCATATTGGCTTTCTGCAGCTGGACCCTTTTAGCACGCTGTGGCCAAATCGACTCAATCACGACACAGCACTCAAGCTCTGCACGGCGGCTGGTGCCTCCTGCCCACGGCATCGACACCGCCCAGCTGGACCTCCTCATTGCCTGAAACCATGGCTACTCACAGAAATCTTTTCTAAGAAAATGACTCTGTGGGGGTTTCTGGGAAATGCACGTTTGCTTTAGTAGACTGTTACAGTAGTGAGGAAAATGAACATTTTTGCCTGTGAGGCCTCTTAAAGGAACGGACACACATTCAACCTGTTTAACCCTTTAACCCTCCAGCATTGATATGTCTGCAAAAAGGGTACCTAACCTGGTTTGCCCCCCCCCCCCCCCCCCCCCCCCCCCCCCCCTCCCCCCCCCCCCCACCCCCCGCCCCCCCCCCCCTCCCCCATATCGTATCCCGCCCCC
>JAACJT020000031.1:11559971-11580117 GCA_009936485.2 Gymnarchus niloticus | reverse complement strand
AATGCCACTTTCCACTCATGCCGCGAAATTCGTTTGGGCACAAGAAGGAGAAACTCACGCCTGCCCCCCCCCCCCCCCCCCCCAGTTGTTCTCATTAATGCCTCGTAAAACAGAAATGGTAGCTGGTAGCTACAATCCCCCACCCTGTGTCCTTTGCAAATGGACACTTCAGAAAATCTAACTTTGCTGGCCAGTTTGAAGGTAGTCAGTCCTACTTGAGCTGGACTCCAGATGGTGGGATGATGTTTCTTTGTTCATTTATTTGTCTATTTGAATATGTTTAGTGATGTATTTTGACCTTTTTGTAAAGTTGAGCTATAAAGTGCCGATTTGCTGCAGAAGTTCTAAAACTAAGCCCCCACCCCACTTGCTCTCAGTGAGATTTCATCATGTAATATATTTTCTGACAGGCAGGACCTGGGTTGTTTTAAGCACGCCTGACGGTGTGTTTTCCTAGCCACTCAATGTTGGCAGCAGAATCCAGACGGCTGAAAAATCACCTGCATGGACAACTGATGTTCTTAACCCCTACACAGGCATCACGGGAGACACCCTGATAGGCTTTGGTCTTTTCTGTCTCAGGCGCCTTCGTGCTGTAGTCTTGGATCAGGACCCTGTCAGGATGGAGAAAGTGAAAATGGGAGACAGGGGGCCAGGAGGGGGGGGCGGGGGGTGACTGAAGACTCGTTGTTTCCCCTCAGATCCGAGCTCTGCTGAAACGTTCGTCGTGGTGCTGGGAGAGGTCACATTTAGCGGTAATTACCCGCCACCCATCCTACACTTGCGTTACCAGAGGTCGTGCCCTTTGCCCCCGTGCCCACTGTCCCCTGCAGATGGATGGCCATTTTGGAAAATTAGACTGAAGGTTCCATCGCAAGGCGGGCAGAATGGCGAACACTAGTCCTGTTGTGATAAGCCCGTGAGGTCACTATCGCTCAGAGCCCCACCCACCGCATGCTCCAGAATGTGGGGCATTTATTTAGTCCGTCAGTGCTGGAGTGGCCCGACCTTGGGTGTGCCGGGGTGTCAGAGGGCAGTTGACTCATGGGGTTCCCTGCAGGTGGAAGGGGAGGAAGTGAGCTACTTGACATGGGAGAGGTCATGCTCTCCCACACGTGTGTAATGACCAATGTCACACATGGAAGAATAGGAGCGTTTTCTCACCGACAGGAGTGTGTGTCGCCTTCCTGAATGGAAACCAGGAGGTTACGCGGAGGTTTAAGAATACGATTTTCACCTCCGCCTCCTCTGCACGGGTGGATGTACTTTTGGGACCAAGGCCAGTGTGACTAAAGGTTAGCGTTCCTGCACGCTGGGAAATTTAGGGGAGCCCCAACGGGGGAACGACCTCAAGCAGTGGCCAACAGAAACCTCTGTGGAGTCAGGCTGATCAGGCTGTGTGTTGTCGTGTGAGGTCACGCAAGGACATGCCTCAAAGCTTCAGTGCACACCGCTGTTTTGGTGTCTGCTGTGGCTGTCATCACACCTTCATCCACTTTGTTTTACCATTTTTACTTTTTCCGATACCCCGTATTCCTGGCTGATTGACGTTTTTCTTTCACACTGTCATCCTTAAAACCATGGCAACAGGCCACTCCCTCAGCACGGGGGGAAAAAAATAGCGCCGTAGCAGCGTACCGCAGTGCCTGGCTGTAATGAGCACCCCCCCCCCCCCACCTAGCAGCACTGGTGTCATTAGTGCTTCCTGGAGGCCCGGTGGGTGAGGGATATTGAGTCGGACATGGGCGTCGCCTCTGAAAATAAGCTTTTCACACCTGCTTCTCCTCTCGTTATGTCAACGTCCTGCGCGTGTGCGTGAGCCGCGCGCAGGCATGCGTGTCTGAGTGAACCGTCTCGTGATGTGACACAACACCTTTGAATTGCTGAAGCCTTTGCTTTTGTCTGTGGGTGTACGTGTTGTGTGTGTGTGTGTGCCACGTGTTCATCTGCAGGACTGTAAGGCTCCACCATTAATAAGCCAGTAGTCTGTGGCTGCTGTCTTAGTAATTGTTCTGATGGGCCATATTTTATTTATATTCTGTGTTTGTGTACTATATATATGTGTTTATATGAGATCTGTCTGAGGCCGAAAATCAGAGACATCCTGTTAACTTAAACTACCCTGGCAAGTCTAAATGGAAAGCTCCATCTTTATACCATACTCTAAAATGCATTAAAATATACTGTAGAAATGTTTGGTTGCTATAGAGGAAATCAGTGTCCAGTGATCTTCCCTACCAGTACACAAATTCAATTCATTTATGCCAAAATATGGGTAATAGGTCCATTGAAATCTACAAACTGAAGGATTTCATTGGATAGATTGCCCTGTCGTCCATCCAGAAGAAATTCTGCCAGTCCGTCTCGGTGATGAAAATGAAAATTGTGGCTGCAGCATCCTCTAACACCTTCCCGCAAAAGCCGGCAAATGCTGTACGACACAGGTCTCCAAAGCGGAATTTATTTAATCAGGTTTGACAGGGATACCACAAATAGCACATTCTGATCTTGTGTCTAGTCGACTGTGTCATCATTTATCTCCGACAGGCTTTTTAAGGCTTTAGCCATACATCCTTGCAAAGGGCTTTAAGCTGTGAAGTTTTAGTGTTGCATTTGTGCCCAACATTGGGTTATTTTCAGCAATAAAATGAATAAACCTGGGCCATTAGTTTTAAATCTTTTTTTAAAATTAATATTTCTTTCTTCTGAGAATAACTCTCCTACTTTGAATGTGCTCTTAACGTGAGAGCCAGACTCTCCAGTACTAGTAAAAAGATTTCTTGGTATTTGAAAGAGTAGGGGCATTAACCCCAGTACAGAGGGCAAGAATGATAAAGACGCTATCTAAATTAAATTCATTTAGGTGCTTCGCATACGGTGTTCTAAGCTTGTCTGGAATTTTTGTGACTTTTGTCTGTTTTCTTGCAATGTCAAAAAAATGTACTTGTGAAACAAATAAGATCTTTCTGTGTGTGAGAATAGCAGTCTCAGACATACTGAGCCTGACGTGACTTGACCTTTTAAACTCCCATGACCTTCAAAGCACCAGATTAGATCGCTGCTCCAGTGGACCTCTGTCATGTTATTGCGTGGAAAAAGCTGCTTGTGTCAAGTGTAAAGGTTATTGTCA
The DNA here is from genome assembly GCA_009936485.2 of Gymnarchus niloticus. Lineage (NCBI taxonomy): Eukaryota > Metazoa > Chordata > Actinopteri > Osteoglossiformes > Gymnarchidae > Gymnarchus > Gymnarchus niloticus. The sequence goes on along the minus strand of JAACJT020000031.1, from coordinate 11,576,987 downwards.
TCTTGTGTGTGAATGTAAATTCAGAGCACATGGCTGCATAGTATGCCTCTTTATATTAAGTATACTAAACATGTCTCTAATGATAAATGGGGGAATGAAATATTAGGAATGTAATAGTGAAAGTACACAGGATGCATGAAGTGGTAATTAATTCCCATAGCCATCATGGCCATGCTGTTGTCTTAGGCCCTAGATTTTGAATGCAGCTTATTGGATGAGGAGCAGTTTAATGTAATGTGTCTCTCTCTTACGTGACAGCATGGTCCTTAACATTGCCAGGTGTTGTGTTGTCTTTTTTTAGTATGTTTGCGAGTGGAATCTGCCAGCATAGTGTGATGATTTAGGGTAAACCTGTGTGTGTGTGTGTGTGTGTGTGTGTGTGTACCATGTTTAAACTACTATGAGTGAAAAAGAATGTCCCCAGGATGTAACTCAATTTTATAAAAAATCTGTGACTACAATCAAAAAAATGAAAGTTGGGTTCCTTATGGTTAAGGTTAGAGCTGGATAAGTGTGGTCATAGTCAGGATTATATACAAACATTTGTGTGTGTGTGTGCATGCACACACTTTGACACCCTCTCCCGCCTTCTGCTGTGTGTCCCTGCAGGTCTGGTGTGCATGAAGTCCAGCACATCGGTGGTGGAGCTGGTCATGCTTCTATGCTCACAGGTGAGTCCTGCCCCATGCTTCCGTGGCCCTGTCTGCTCTCTCACTGCTAACCAGTTCATTCCTGCTTATGGCGGCCTACAAACAATGGGACATTTTACCCCAGCTGAGCTTTTGAAGATAAAGACTCCACTTATTAGTTTGTGTAATGATTTTGCATAAAGATACAATTGCTCAGTAACAAAATCTACTGAAAATAGTTATTAATAGTTATAAAATAGTTAGCTAGTTAGTTATTGGTTGAATTAATCAAATGTAACTGTGTTTAAACAGGAACAGGTTCGTTTGTGTTAATAGTTTTTGGATAAATATAGATTTTAATTGCAATTGTTTAAGTAATGTCTAGTTAAGAACTTAAAGGGATCAAGAAGATTATTGGATAACCTTGTCCTTGTTTACCATTGATAAGACCATCACATGACCACTAGGGATGAAAGGATTTGTAGTCCACTGACCATCACTGAAGGCCAGAGTGAATCCAGAGGCTATGCATTAGAAAACTGTGCACACTGATCAGCATCCTCAGACTACCAGTACTTCCAGCAAGGTATAATTTACATGGTAGAATCTATTTAGCCACAGCATCCATACTTCTATACTGGCTGTGGATGGCTGCAGCAGTTGCTAAGGATTGTTTAGTAGAATTTAATAATTTACTTGAAGAGAATGAAGGTGCTTGGATGCATTTGTTTATACACCCTTACAGAGCAAGCAGCTGGTGGTGCTGTTTGGCGCGGTGTATACCATGTAACGCAAACGGTAGCTAATTGTTATCTTTTCCTGTTAGTAACAATACAACGTACCTTCACCGAATGTTCTCATAGGCTGGTTAAAGTCCCTGCTGATCCAATCGTATGTCGATGCCTCATGTTAAAAAAAACACAATCCAGCAATAGTTTTGTTCTTGTCATAAGTATAGAACTAAGTAGGAAGATCTTTCTTGGCTCTTTCTCAAATCAAAACATACAGTATTACGACACGCATAAATAATCATATCGAGGAACATTAACTGAATGATTTCTCTTGCCAATACCATGTAACCTTCTTAAATCTCAATGTCAAAACTCATCAAATTGATTGTCAATATCCAGTTGCTCAGGCTACAAGGAAATGTTTTTTTTTTTTTTCTTCCCTATTCTGCATTGTACAAAGCAGCAGATTCACAGAAACCATTTCACAAGTGTTATTTGTATCTGGTTAACAAGCTGTTTATTGCTGCGCCTTCAGGCATGACACCAGTGTTGTCTCTGACATCTTACCGTAGCCCACGGTTCCTCATTTGTGGCGCGAAGTGCGGACATAGATGAAGGTAGACTAGACCCTCTAAGTCGTTCCTGCCCCGTATCGCACTGAAGGTCAATGTCCCAGTGCTGGAGCAGCTGGAAGGAATGTGTAACGTACCTGCTTGGGCTTCATCAGTCTTGCACCAGGACCCATGAGGAAAACATTAGGCACTGCTCTGGCCATGAAGAGACGCAGATGCATGGGGGGAGGGGCTCTGAGGTCCCGGGTGGAAGATCCACAATGTCTTTGGTTCCGGTGTTGCCAGTACGAGCTCAATGCGTGTGTCTCTGAATGCAGGGTGGGGAGCCTTCTCCCTGTCGCATTCCATCCTTTCAAAATTACCAAATGACCCTCCCCTTAGCTCCTTTCGTGAGCAGCGCGATGTCTTTGCGACGCTGCCTGCTCATGACGCTTGGATTTACTGCAGTGTGGTGCTCGGAGTCCTCGCTCCTTCCCTCATCACAGGGATAGCATTACCGTGGCTGCGAGGGTTCCTGCCATTAGCAGCCACTGGGACGAAACCCTGTCTGGCTTATTGATCTTGGGGAATGGGAATGAAACCAGAGATCCAGGCCTACATCCTTTCGGAGTAATTAGACTGGAAGCTGAGTGGAGCCAGCCTTCCCGGGCTGATCAAAGTAGCTCCAGCGCCAAAGCCAGGTATCAGCTTTGACCTACATGGGCATGAGGAAACACAAGCTTCTCTGTTGACGTGAAGGGTATCCTGATCATCAGCTTCACTGTTCTACAAACTTGTACATTGTTAGTGCGGGGATCTTATCAACATCTACAAACAAACAGTAGCTTGGCCAGTAGCTAATCACGATAGCAGAGCCTCTTTTGGTCACTGCACCACAGGCAATACAGATATTATTGCTGTTATTGTTGGGTGACATGGTGGCGAAGTGGGTCTTACCGTTGCCTCACACTGCCAGGCTTGGGTGATCGCCTCCACTCTACTTTTTGGTTATGGATTTTGCGCATTCTCCTTGTGTCCTGTGGGTTTTCCTCCTGCAATCTCAAAATTGCCCATAGTCTACATGCCCCTATGATGCACTGGCATCCCGTCCAGTGTCCCCTGCCTTGTGCCTATAGTGCTTCCAGAGATCAGCTCCAGGTTCTCTGGACACATGGATGATGTTTCTCTGGTGGATTACCACGGTGTTCCATATCGGGTAAATGGTTAAGGAAAAGGGCCGATGGATTGTCCTGTGGGTTTTTTTAAACGTTTTTAGAGGACACCAGTGGTCATTTTCAAATGTACGCATCAGCAGCCTCAAGTACTGTGTGGATACTGAATTAGTGAAACAAAAAATTCATGTATCATGCACATCTCAGTGGCCCGCCTCGTAGTGTGCCATCTAGTGATGGAGAGAAGGCTTTACAGATCTGATACCCACTCTTCTAAGAGAAAAGCTGCAGTGGCTGCATTTCGTGTTCATTCTGGTATACAGGCAGCTAAGTCTGAGTCAAACCTGGTAGGCTTCTGGAGCTGCCAGTCTTGCTAATTAGCTAATGACAGTAGCCTGTCGGCTAGCACATCTAAATTACTGTGCCCAGTCTCCACGCAGTTGGACCAGAGGATCCATCTCTCTTTTAGACTACTACATTAAACTGAGAGGTCATACGGGTCTGTTTCTCGTAACTATGTGAGCGCACGGAACGAGTTAGGGAGCTGAGCTGTGGAGATTTATAGGCAGAATGTGTCCAGATGTGGGCCGCAGTGCTGCGCAGATAAAAGCAGGCCCCGTTCTAGCTGACAGGTTAGACCCAAGACTCCACAAATGTTTAGTGGCCATTAAAACTGGGCAAATCAAAGGAAAGAATGGAGACAGGGAGCAGTTATGGTGCTCACCAAATGATGTTCTCATGAAGAGATGGTATCTGAATCCGTTTGAACAGCTGCACATACATGTCTTTATACAGTGCAGCTGGAAGTTACAGTACATGTGAATGTGGTCTTTAACACCGGCAGAGCAATGCTGTTGTACCTTTGATGTTGTTATAACTTGAATTGTGTCACTAAATAAATGTTCAGCTGGATAAATAAGTGAAAGATATGTCATTTGCTATGGAAGTTAAGGCAATACTAAACACTCACTGTTTCAAATTATCTGTGACGTCTTTGTGAAACCGCAGCAGGTTTGGATTTTTAAAGCTGGACTAGGGGCTGCACGATTCTATTCCTATCCAACATTCCCTGCTGCGTAGTAGGTGGAGAAAGCAGCACTAGCATGCTGGAAATCCAGAATTTAATGGGAATGATTAACAGGGATGTTGCCACTATTTCTGCGAAAGTCTATCTACCGCCCTCTGGTGGTGCACTAATACACTTCGCCAATTTTTCTCGTTCTGTTATATTTGCATTACCTAAGCTAATATGTTTCGATATAGAATGCCTTGCAATTCTCAGACTGCTGCCTTGATTCCCTCTGCATTTCCTTCAGATAAGCATATATCATGGGCAGGCACCAGTTTCACGCCTTCATTACATCTCTTCTACCGTCAGTCTGCTCCGGATTCTCTACCGAGTTGGGTTTTCTTCCTACGCTGTTAACAGTGAAATCAAGTGCCTTAGTTGGTACCCTTCATATTTATGCAGGACAGACATGTTCCGAATCTGAGCCATTCACATCAATGCATCTCGGATACTTCAGGGCATCCCCGACAGTTGTAGACTAGAAGGATTTCTGTCCACTGTTCATTTCACTTTGGTTTCCATAAACAAAATTAACATTTAGGGAAGAATGATCACCTTTATAATTCCATTTTCTTGCTCTATGATGAAGTTTGTTAATGATTAATTTATTGAGGTGTTGGTTTGGAGCTCACGTACAGCAGTCACGTGTGACATCACATTATTCTTCTCTTGGTGAAAGGCTAGGCCAGCCTGTGTGGCGAGATGCTGTGTGCTGCCTGATGTGACGTTGTTTCATTTCAGGAGTGGCAGAACTCGATCCAGAAGAATGCAGGCCTGGCTTTCATCGAGCTCATCAACGAGGGGAGGTAAACATTGCCAGTGCTTCGGAGCAGTTTAGGCCTTCCCTTCCTAGATCCTCTTCTCTGTAATAAGCCTGGCAGTCTGTTGTCCTTGCAGGACCTTTGAGGGTATTTGGGACGTATGGTGGTCCCTGGATTAGGTGAAAGCCTCTTGGCTCTGAAAGGGGAAGAGGTACTATAAGACACACAACCTTCTCAGGGATGCGTCAGGGAAGGGGGGTTGACCTCGAGCTTACTGGGTGAGAGGAGGAGGAGGAGGAGGAGGAGGAAGGTGACTGGATCTTGCTTGTTTGGGTGCTGGCTTGCACACACTTGGCTGCACATGGGTGTTTTTAAAGCAACTTGGGCGTGGTGCCTGCGAGACTGTGTTCTGTGGGGAGGATTAGGGTCGCCTCAGCCTGTCAACCCATCTGCTGGCCCATATGTTGCGATGTCCCCACACACCGCCCTCCACACCTCCCTGCGTCAACCTGCCTGCTCTCTGGGTGCTGTCCAGGGTGCTGGACCATCGGCCTGCTACTGGGCATGCCTGCCTCTCCGTCTGCTTCAAAGTGGCCCAGGCTGGCTTTTTAGGGGTCCTGTAGGGATTCCTTGTGGTCTGGACTGTTCCTGCGGACACACATTCAATGTGCCACAACCCCATCACGTCTGGTAGCTATCAGGTCAGTGGACTAGAGCGCATTCCACCGTCAAGCTGCAGTGTGGTCTTGGGTAAACAGGTTAAATGCTGGTTGTGCCCTCTTTTCTGGACCCCCCAGTATGGGGTTGGGTTCCTGAGCTGCAGAGAAATCATCAATACTATGGCAATCTGATGGGTGACTCGTGTTTCCTCTAACACAGGCATTTGTTTCCTTCCAATGTTTCCGTTTAATCCTCCACTCACAACCCCTGAAGGAAGGCTTTCCCCTCAGTGTAAGTCCAGGCTGGTTGTTTGTTTAACCTGGTCGTGCCACTGAGAAAAGGGAATAGTCTGCCTCACGCTAAACTGGGTAAGCAGGTCAACTGGAACTGCTGAATAAATGGGGAAAAAAGTCAGGAAGGCACTGGGGAGAGAGAGCAGGAGCATGGCGGTCTGTTTCATGAGAGAACTGGATCTTTTAGTTCAGAACCTCGAGCTTCGCTGGTCCCTCTCCATTGGCTTCAGCCCATTGCATCATGGGTAAGGGTCTGGTGGCTGCCTTGAGGCATTCCAGTGAATACATGCTGAGCACTCCTAAATTACAGACTTCTTTCTGAATCCTAAGAACCCATATTTCAGCAGGTTTTTACTGCAGAGGAAGTTGGATAAAACATGTGGTGTAGAAGTTATTGGTTCTGGATGGGCTGTTCACTTTCTCTGGACTCTCAGCACTCATTGGGAAGGCCAGGTTCTGTGTGTGTTCTTTTTCAATCTCTAATTTTTTATTTCAATATTTTTTTGGCTCACACCTCAATCCACTTAGTTACAGGAAAGGACCACCTTAGCTGCTCAGATATTCAGACCCAGCGCAGCTGTGGGGGCTATGGTACGAGTTGTGGGGGAGACCTGGCAGCGCTCTCCTTGGTTTGACCATGTGTTTGAAACCACACCAGGCTCCTGTGCCACGCCATGAAGGACCACATCGTGCGCGTGGCCAACGAGGCCGAGTTCATCCTGAACAGGCAGCGCGCCGAGGACGTCCACAAGCACGCCGAGTTTGAGGTGGGTCCACGGCGGTTTGAGTGATTGTTGGATTGGCAGCGGTCGCACTGCATGACTCATAAAAACAAGTAATTGTGTCATGCAATCTATTCAAGCTTGGGTTCAAGTGTAAACAAATGTTATGGACCCTTGCACAATTCCTCACATGCACTCTCGTGGGATGATCCCTCACATGCACCGCTGGGGATGATCCCTCTCATACACCCCCTGGAGGTGATCCTTCACATGCACCCCTGGGAATGATCCCTCACCATCTCAATAATTAATACCTGAGGAAGTATATAGTGCAGGTCATCTAGAAAGGCTTCTTAACACAATAAATCCTTTAAATATTCACATTTCAGTATTTATTAAACTTCCCCCCCAAGGGTGGTTTACCATCACACCAGCATGACACACATGATTGTTAGAAATCAATATTTACCCACCATTCTCTCTGTCACCTCTGTACTTTCTGGCTTTTTTTGGCTGTGCCCCCTTACTCCCACTAAACCACAGTAGTTCATTAACCCCATACCCAAACAGGGGATGGTGGAATCACACTGAGAGATGGATTCTGGGAGATTCCTGGTAAAACACCAGCTGCCAATTGTTCTGTAATCCTCCCTTGTCTCCTGTTGGGGATTACAGGCCCAGTTATTAGCTGACAATAAATGGATTTAATAACCACGCATGAAATGCTGTGCTGTTAATGGAATTGTTGGGTCTTGGGAGGTTTAACCCTTCCTCGCTATGCCAACGCAGACTGGGGGGGACTCGGGAAATATTTAACCTTCATTTTAAGCAGTTCGCTCTTCAATCAGGAAGTAAAAGAAAAAGGAATTTTCAGTTTTTGTCAGTGGGGATTTCAGATATTAATGAAATTAATACAGCTTCTTGCGTAGTTAAAACGCTCTGTGTGTAGACACACACACACACTCAGAAACATAGCACTGCTCCGCTAGTCAGCACACGGACCAACACACATACACATGCTGCAGACGGAACCCTGGCTCTCATATCTGCACACAGACACACACACAGTTTGTAAACTCAGGTCTGTTATAAGCCGCCACAGACGAAGAGTGATGAGGTTCTTATCTGGCAGACGCAGCCCCATGCAAGCAGTAGCACGATATACCATTCCAGGGAACCCTTGACCCAACTAGATAAACCCAGAGAGATGTGCAGGGGGGTTATTGGTTAATGGGGAAGGGAGCCCAGCCCCCGGTAGTTTAATCCGCCAGTCTGTGGCAGTGGACGCTTGTCATCCTGGTTCGCAGATACTTTTCCACCTCTCCACCACGACGGTAAGACGGACAGAACGTTTTTACAATTACGCTGGTGGCGGTGGACTCCTGCTATCCCTTTAAGTGATAAATAACGTTTGATATTTGTCAGCGTTCCGCGTGCCGAGATGACAAGTGGAGATTGAGTTATCTGCCGCTTGAAGAATACGCCGGGCTACCATATCTGACAGAATTCAAATATAAAGCAGGAAATTCAATTAAGTTTCAGCTACTGTTAGCAAATTAGATTTTGAATATTAGTGGTGGTGGGGGGAATCCCCCCCAGGGCCACACAGTAAGACAATCTTATTTCAGCTGTGGAGTCACATGTGCCAGGCAAGATTACCTCTCGTCTGACTGGGGACTACAAAGCCTCCGGCAACTTCCGCAAAGGTCATTTAAAACTACCCCCCCAAAATCGCACTGCTGTACTTTCCTGCTGCACCCGCACCCCTCACTGCAGTCCTGTCTAAAAGCATGTCGCGTTCTACTTTTCCGTGGCTGTTTCCTTTAAACGCCTGATGGGACTTTCTCCACCTTAACCGTGATGGATGGCTGCACTGTGATCTGGTTCAAGGTAATAATGACAAAGAGATAATATTCTACCAATGCTATATAGTTAACTGGCTACCTCCTTTATTAAATCCTAGTTGCTGGAGCGGTTAAATGGCAGCAAATAAATTCCAATTTCTTTTCTTTTTTAAAGTGAAATTGATGATGCTTGTTGGCAGCTCTCGACGTTCTTATTCATCGGTACGTCTCCAGGTACCCGTGGACTTCATTAACCTTGAGAAGAGGTGTTTCCTTAACAGTTTACCTTTTACCTTCCTGTTGGTGCTTTGATATACCCCTCGACGCCTGTGATGGGTCTCCAAAGTCTTTCTTTTTTTTTGTTTTATCTCTCTTACCCTATTTTGAAAATTTACTCCTTTTTACTCCCCACAAGCTTTTTTGTGTGTGTAACAGGGGTACAAGAAGGCCTTGGCCTCCAATTATTCAAGGCAATTCCCCCCTCATGCAATCCTCTCACTCTCAGATTCAAATTTATGTTCACAGACAAATGGCTTCATCGGCATGATGGGATTAATTGTATGTCTTATGTTAATATTTGAGCGTTCCAAGCAATTGATGAGGAATTTGAAACTTTATGATTGGGATGTTGGGTGGTAACAGAAGAGTTAATAGGAACTATGAATCCAGGATTCTCTAGAAACATCCTTCCACACATACTCACACACATATACCCAAGGAGTGTGTTTTTTATTGCCGGAATCTACCCCCCCCCCCCCCCCCCCCCCAGTCCAACTGTGCTCAGTATGCGGCCGACAGGAAGGAGGAGGAGAAGATGTGTGAACACCTGATCAGTGCCGCCAAGCACAGGGACCACGTGACGGCCAACCAACTAAAGCAGAAGATCCTCAACATCCTCACCAACAAGCACGGAGCCTGGGGGAACCTCTCACAGAGGTAAAAGCCCAGGGCTGTGCTGAGGCCTGGCCCTGGGTTCTAGGTCCACATTGCTCCTCCCCCACTCCACAAAACACACACACCTGCAGCCACGCACGCATATGACTGCGAGGCTGCTTGGGATGGCAGGAGTGACGGCAGTGGTTGGATGTAATTTTCTTGCCATTTGCTGGGGTCAGGCTCCAGGTCGGCAAACTCAATTATGGCACAGATCGCCTTAATCCCCAGGAGATTGCTGATTGGCTAGCGTGATTGTCAGACATTTGGGTGAAGCCGACAGGGCCGACTTGGCGTTTGGTTCTGTTCACTGGACATGATGGCAGAGCATCTGACTGTTGTTACCACATCCCCTGGGCCCTGCTAAGTCAGTACTGCTTCACAAACAAATGACGGACAGCCGGGAGATTTGCTAGAAGGTAATATATCAGTTACGGAGTTAGATGCTGATGTTTTCAACGTAAGCAAAGCGATAAGCTAGCTGACGCCATCATTCACAAGTGGGTACTGCAGTGGGGGTCTTGACTTGCTAAATTCTGCAGGAATCTGACTTGTGAATGCAAATCCAACTTCCTGACATTTTAGCTGTCAGTTTAATCTTGAGATTGTCCAGGGCAGGGAAGTTGAAGACTGTACTGCTACTTCTCCATCTACCACTAGGAATTACCACAGATTTGTTGTTTTGCCCTTAGAGATGGGTCCAGTTTCCACACGCTGATGTTTTGTTTGTCTTATTCTCCTAGATGCTGTAAGATCCATGTCAAATAGTTATTGGAACGATTAAAGCTTGGTTACTCCCGTAACATGCATGTTATTCACGTGTTCGTAGCACATTTTGGTTTCACGCTTTAGTTGATGGTTGATGATCAGTTAATTACTCCATCCATCCATCCATCCATAACTGCTTGTCCAGTGGAGATGGCGAGCTTAGAGTCTATCCCACAGGGCATGGCACAAGGAGCACCCTGGTTCGCTTAATTCATTCTTACACATAATCTATTATTTCAGTTTTAACTCTTCTTTAAAATACTTTGTGTAAAAAAAAATCGTGAAGGTTGTAAGCATCCACTGAAAAAACGGCAGTTTTTGATACTAACAATGGAACCGTAGGTTTGTAATGGGAATGCTGGGTAATCATCATATCCATCTCAACAAGTGCTGCAGTCTTTGTCTTCACACAGCTGAGGGATTCCAAACTGGCTGTGATAGGGCTGTTCTTTCCACAGCTTCACATACAGAAAAATCATGTGTTTCCAGCGGTGCTTGTAAAAGGATCATTTCTTTACATTAAATGTTAAGGAATATTAAGAAAGAGTACTTGACATTATCTAGAAATGAGGGAAATCAATGCGATGGGTAATGTTGTGAGAAATAGCCGGGTCCTCCATTTCATAGGGTCTGTGTTTGCTCTGTGTGGATGGCAAATACACTCTGACCAGCTTCACACTTGCTTACTGAAGCTGCAGCTGTCTGTGTCTTGTGCTCACCAACATCCTCCTATTAAATCTTGTGCCTCGGGGCATGTAACTTGTCACGGTACTGGGGAGGATGACCGTGGTGGAACGTTCTGGACTGTTCCTCTGACCCCAGTGCCCCCCCACCACAGTTGAAAGAAGGTGATAGGAGCTCATGCCCCCCTCCCTGGCAGCCATTACACACCATAGGAGCCTATAAAACCAAGGGCTGGCATATATGGATAGCGTGTGATGGAGGCGTGTTTGGAGTGAATCGGAGGTTAAAAAAATGTTTACGCCTGTGTGTGAGCGCCAGCCTCGCTGGAGGTAGCTGGTCTCTCCGTTCGCCATGCTAAAACCACCCAGCCGAATGCAGCCCCACCCCAAAAGACAAATGACACAATATCCCTCTGAGCTTGAGGCGCGGTTACAGTCGAGCGCCACAGTCTTATTCAATGCTACATTAACTCCTCCATTTATGCTGCTCGCACGGGAAGATAAATAAATAAATAAGTGATGACGCCCCCCAGCCATCTCGGAGTAGCCGTCCATTATGCCTGTCTCCGCGCGGGACCAAAATCGACTCTGTGTGTGTGTGTGTGTGTGTGTGTGTGTGTGTGTGTGTGTGTGTGTGTGTGTTAGACACGGGACGTGGCCCATCACAATGCTGGAGATGGAGTGATTAGCATTGCTGAAATTTAAATGGTAACGAACACTAAGTGCAATTACAAAGAAAAACAATAATCTGTGTGATCTGTAACCTGGTACAGCCTCAGTTAATATAACAATTTGTGTTCTAGGAATTGCTAGTAGAACTATGATAATATTACATTATATAACTTCAAAATTACATTACCAGTAATTCAAAGACATTTTTGTTGTTCATTTTTAGTAAAATTGTGTCGTGTTCTGTTGGTTTCCGATGCTCTGTTTATTTTGTGATGTTTGCAAATCCAACATCAAGCGCAGGCATCGGGAAGGTGCAGAAAAATGGCCGTCACTCAGTGTGCTTGGAGGCGGTTTGGAAAAGCACCACGCCCTCATCGTGCCCAGCTTGGAGAGTCTTTGTAGATTGAACCTTAGTACAGGGAACATCTACAGGAACCTTGTGGTCAGCTAATCCTCTAGCATCCGTTCGGTTCTACTCGCGGTCATGTGAAATGTGAACCTCCATCTTCATCCTCCGGCAGCCGCGTGATGCCACGCCGGATGGCCAGATCTGCACACGGCTGCATGGAACCCCGCAGCTGTTAACAAAACCCGTCAGTGTGGACGTTTGTACGATCATATTTTATGCTTGCCTGATGATGAACGTTCCAGTATTGAGCTGGCATCAGGAAATCAATACTTCTCAAATTGAAACAGTATAGGGTTGTATTGATCCGTGCCGCTAAATCCAGATGAAAAAAGCTTTGATACAGCCCTGCTGGACAGTCTGAAGTCTGGTAATGACATCCTATCAATTTTAGCTTCACACTGATAAATCAAGTTGAAATTGGATGTCAGATATTTATATATATATATAGACGTGTTTTTTTCTTTCTTCCCCTCTGCCCTGGCTGATCCTATGCCCCGTCGACCTCCAACCCCTGACAGTGGATTATAAAGTTTAGTCTTGACAGGAGGGGGGGGGCTCTCAGGCGTGTGTTTTGAATCCGTTAGAGAAAAATGTGCTTTTGAAACATCATTTTCCAATCAGGCCTGGAATGGTCGGCTATGTGGATGCAGTTTGAGCAAAACGGCAACTAGAAGGTTGTGGAGACTATTAAATTAGATGGAGACGTCCTTTTATTCATTTTGCCTTTATGATGTTAAATGATCCTGGGAAGATCTTAAGGGGATGTGTGATATCTGTAACATAGTTTAAGAGGTTTTCGCGACGCAGTGAAGTTTAGAGTGTCTACCAGCTTCTTTGGTGGAATTTTGATGTCCTGTCTGGTCGGAGAAATTTGGGCATTGAATCTCAAATGGGTTTCTGAGGCCTTTAAATGGTGGAGCATTTCTGATCATAAGCTGACCTCCAGCTAGGGGACGGCCTCCTTAATCAGCATGCGGATGAAACGCAGCACGAGCTCTTTCCCCACAGCAGGGGAGCACGCCACATCTGGGTGCTAATTTCATCAGGCCACCCTCTCCAGCATAAATGTAAAAGGTGTTGAGGAGGTGGGAGAGCGTCCCTTTTGTTACTCCGCGAAGGAAAGTGCAGATATCAGCATCATCAGCTGACGGAGACGTTGCATCCTGGGGGCCCCCCAAGGCGGACCTTAACTTAACCGGACTTGGGGTATCGATTGTCAACATTCCTTCTGTATAATTACTTTTTGGCCATGGGCTTTAAAAAATAGAGGGAGAGCGGTGGCGGGTATTGATCGGCTGGCCAAGCCTCGGCGCAGCTGTTTCCCTTGGCCATCGGTGAGTTCAATCTCCCATATGTGATGAATGGGGACCATCTGAGGTGTAGATAATAACTTTGTGATGGAATGAACCTGGCAGCCTCCTCGCCACGCCAGGGTCCGGTCCTGGCACAGAAAGGGTTAACATGTTTGCAGGTTCTGACTTACGTGAGGGACCCGTCCATCGTGAGGGAGGACTGGGACTGACGGTCTATAATGTGTCCTTCAGGAGGAACCACGTGGCTCAGGCCGATCCATGCAAAATGACTTTTCTGTGTGGAGGTGAATAGATTACATTAAATCCTATTTTATTAGTTTTGTCCCTGATGTTGGGTGTAGGCCTGCCTTGTGGCTATAAGCAGGTGGTGGACTTTAAAAGGTCTTTCAAACATGGCAAAGACTGCAGTTCTTCCATCTGACAGTCAGGTCTCAGTCGACGATACCTGCTGAAATGACTCATTAATTAGCTTAATCCATAAAATTAACGTCCTCTATACACTGAACATTAGAATGAATGTTTCGTTGAGGAAGGAGAGAAAACCTGATTTATAGCTGTGGCAATTGCATTTGAATATAAATGACAGATTTCTAGACTACATTGAGGGTATTATCTAATAAAGTACACTGTATATCCATCCATCCATCCATCCATTTTCCAAACTCGCCACAAAGCTGTCAGTCTCCTCCAGGATGGACAGCTGTGAGATCCATTTGCCCCGCCTCTCTTGGCATAAAACATTAACGCCGAACCCAAAGACACCTTTTTGACGCCAAGCAACAGGGGAACTTCGATACACACGGATTTTCTTTTCAATACTACACTCAGTCTGTCTCGTCAGAGTACAAAAGCAACACATCTGTATAAGAATATTGTTTGGAACTTTATATTTCACTGTCAGTTTTCGAGCAGATAGCAGTGATTGCAGCCAAAATTACATAAAAGTAATTGCAAATGGAACCCCAGGTGATTGTGTAGGGGGAGGCACTTGTAAGTCAGATACGGGGAAATGTGTTCTTTGTTTCCGTCTCTCGCTCGTTCCTCCCCACCCGTTACCCCTCCTCAACCACACCAGTCTCTCTGCTGACGTTTTGACCTCACTGCCTCTGCTAATTATCTTCGCAAAAAAAAAAAAAAAAAGGTATGGGGGGGGCTGTTTGTGCTGCCATTAATTTACTAATTTACAGGGACGCTGACATCTCCTGAGTGCCCACCCCTTCCTGGTTCCAGTTACCCAGATCTCCCCGCATGATGGCTACTTCAGCTACTGCGTTTCAATATGTCATTAAATATGACATCATTTGTGACAGGACATGTTTCTAGGCTCTCATTGGTCCTCATCATGCCTGCTCAGTTTCATATACGTCGTGTACAGATCCTGTAACTTCCTTTTTTGTGTCCCATTAAACGTTAATCCATTTATCTGGAGCGTGCAGCTCGTGTGTCAATGCCTGTACAGTAAATGAGCTGGGCAGAGAGACTGGGAACAGGGAAGATGCTGGTAGAGAAGCGGCTTGCGTGTTAAGGCCATACACTTGTCTACGTTTGTGTTGAGGAATTGGCTGAAGCTCTGGGTGGATGTTTACCAGTAATGTCTGGGATTCCTGACACCAGCTGACAGAATGGTTAATGTCCTGAAACTGTGTAAAGACACTAACTTGTATGCACCCATTTGGAGGATTTGGACAAAGGGATTAAAGGGTGGGGAGAGAGGAACCAAAAATCAGTCTTGGTCCAAAATCCAAGAACAGCTTAATTGGGGTCTCACTATGCATCAGAGATTTTGGTGACATCCAAATCACGAGGACATTACTTGGAAACTGCCCACCCCAGGACAGCCTGGGTTCCAGTGCGGGTTTCATGGCACAGACACGGGTGCCGATATGGTCAGAACTATAAGGGGTGTCATTTTAGTGTTGGGTATTCAGGTACGAATGAGGATGATGATGACAAATTAGCTGTAAATAGCTTTGGAGATACACAGCTCGAAACCACAAATACAGTCCTTGCAGTTTAGGGTTAGTTAAAAACTGTGATGATGCAAAGGCTTCTGGGAAACCCTTTGGTGATGAATCATTTGCATCTGTTGAGCTGTTTACTTGTCCAGCCTGACTTTGAGTCAATGTAGACATTCCGATTTGTTGGCCTTCTGCTGAAAACGGGCAATGTGAAGGCGACTAAATGCTTTTTCGAGCCAATGTGCTCCCAGGAGGTTAGACCTGCAGGCTTCCAAATGCCCTGTCTGTAAATCATCCCCTTTGAGATGTAGACGTGCCGTCATGAGAAGGGGCCGTTTGTCTCCTAGACCAGGGCCGTGTCTAAGGTCACGATCGAGGGGCATAGGGGAGCCTTCCTGCACCTCCACAGCCCCACATTACAGGCCCTAGCGTGACGCTGACGAAAACCAGGCCCCCGTCCCTTTAAATAGACCGGCTGCTGATTACTGGCATTCATTCTAATTACGCCCCCATGGCCCCTCAAATGGAGCCATTTAAAGGGAACATAATGGTTTCCTATTGAATTTTTTTTTTCCCTTTTTTGCCCCTTCTGTGGGAAAACAAAATGGATCTTTTTCTATTAGAACTAATTTCATGTTGCCTAAACAAGTGTGTGAGGGCTGTTGGGTTCCCACTGACTTCCGGGGCCAGACTCTCCTTGTGTCCCTGTTCCAGGCTCCAGAGAACCTGATCGTTTCTTTTGTTACCCAACCATTGTTTTTTTTTTTTTTTTTTTTTTGTTCCCTTCTCCTTATTGATCGAAAAAACTATCAATTGGCCGCCAGGGAAACAGAGCTCAATATGGATTTTTGGATTTTATGGAAAACTGTATGTGGCCAATGACTCAGTATAGTCCTGTTCTGGCCAAGTTGTGAGGGTATCTTTTTCAGTGCTTTACATGTTTCTGTGTGTTTCAGAGCAATCCTACTGCCAGGAAAAATATTTTTTATACCGTATATGGCTTCTGTAATCACTCATGCGTCACACAAATGTCTTGTGACTCTGGGATCCAGCTGACCACCTGATGCCAGGTGTCCCCTCGTTAACTGCTTCTCGCAGAGGAGCAGCACATTAACCCCAGAGTAAAACCTCCCCTAGAACCTATGAATAGCCTCATTCTGCTCCTCAGCCAATAGGCTAAAACTAGTGGGCGGGGTTAATCACAGCTCCAGCCAGGGGCGGGACTAAAATCAGCAGTATTATGGGACTCACAGAGCCTGGGAGTACGCATGTTATGCTCTCAGAATGGCTCTGTGTCTCTGAAATACGGTTTAATTTTTTGTATGTTAAGTAAATTTGCACATAGCCTCTGCGTTTAACAGTGCAGTGGGTAAAGTTAGCGCAGCAAAATTGGCTTTGAAAATAGAAGCTGTTTTGTCTATTCTCTCCCTGGCACTGATCACGGTCTTTAGCTGTGAAACAGGAGCGACTCGGCTTCACCCAGAATGGAGTCGGACTACCCCATCCCAAGATCTAGTCTTAATCCCTCCTAATGCCGTGGTCCTAATGGGGCCTCCTTCTGGAGAAGTGCATAATAGTGCTTCATATCCCAGCTCCCTTATTCTCCTGGATCAAATCGTGGCCTCAGCTCTCGGAGTCAAGTGCAGCCCATCCAGTACCTCCAGCAGGTTTATGATAGATCTTTTTTGCAGTATCATTACAGATACCCCCACAGTGTCCGCCGTATTTTTTCAGCTCGATTCGTCACTGTCGGGTTTTTCCTGCCAGTAAAGCACCCCCCCCCCCCCCCCCCCCCCCCCCCCCCCCCCCCCCCCCCCCCCCCCCCCCCCCCCCCCCCCCCACCCCCCC
>JAACJT020000031.1:11516697-11559092 GCA_009936485.2 Gymnarchus niloticus | reverse complement strand
CATCACCATCACCACCACCACCACCACCCCAGGAGGCAGTGCTCTGGTGTTAGATCTTACTCAGACACCATGAGAGGCAGCGTCACGACCCTCAAGCCCAGCAACACCAGAAGATACTCTTATTCATTTGTCACCGTGCAATTTGTGAAGCTAAGAGCAGCCATAAATAAAAGCAGCTGTGTAACCCCGGTGATAGTTTTGGTTATTAGCACTTGAAAATTAGCTTTTAAAATGCAGTTTGAAATCCATTTTGGTGATTGATGTGAGACACGGCTAATAAATTTTTCCCGCCTTCTGGGAGACTGGCTGTCACCTTTATTATTATTATTATCATTTTCCTTTTTCTCTTTGTGCCGCTCAAAGGAGTAGGCTCCACTGCCCATCAATCAGGGGCCCAGTGGTCAGGGGCGCAAAATCCAGTATTCTCCGCCACGGGAATGCTGAAATGACGAAGCCTCGGATCTGGAAGGAGGGATTAATTATGCAGTGTATGTGTGGCATTTTGAGGGGTCTTGTGTGGAGGATTTCCTGTTGATTGGGTGCACTTTGCGTGAATGCCAGTGTTTAGCATAGTTCCACATATTCAGATGATGGTTACAGTACAATTTAAAAGTTAAAGGTCTGGAGCCAATCATAGGAAGTCGAGGGCATGGGACCCCCTGGACAGGGTGCCAGGCTGTTGCAGTATGCACACGCACGCACGCACGCACGCACGTTCATACACAGAGTCACATAGTAATAGCATCTAGAATCACCAGTTCACCAAAACCAAATGTCTTTGAACCGCAAGAAGAAACTGGAGTAGCTGTAGGCCAGCCACCTAAACACACAAGCGAATGCCACACACACAGAATCGGGGCGAGAATCGAGGTGTGAGACCGCCACCCCCTCCCCCAGGTCTGAAAACACTGAGAGTGTAGAATTGTGGTGACTAAGGACCGAAAAGTACGAAAAGCGTCTGTAGTTAGCTAGGAACCTTAATGTCCAAAAATGAAACTCAAGGGTTTGTTTTTCCTAAACTTGGATCTTAGAGAATGTTACCCCCCCATCAGCAAGACAGCTTCCCAGTGAGGTTTAGAAGCTCGATGCTTTAGCAGTAATTCTCCAGCTGCCCACACTGTCTTTTTGTGGTCTGACTGTTTAATCTCTCACTTACGGTATGTTTTCTGTAGGTTTTTGCCTTTAAACCTTGCTGACGTCTTCTCTCTCTCTCTCTCATTCTTGCCCTCTCACTCTCCTTTCCCTTGGCATGCTTTGAACGAGACTGACAGGGAACAAGTTCCAGACCCTCTGTGCTACTTCTGTTCAAATGTTGGCCCTCGCTCTCCGAACGTCGTGCACACAGAGGGGTCAGGGTGGGGTCTACACGTGCATACATACACACCTGTGTGCTCAAACATGCATGTACTAAGAGAAGCGCACACACGGCCCTGATTGACGCTAAACTGAGGATCAGCACTCACTGCGCTGTCGCGGGCTGCTAAGTCCCTGGAGTCTCCTGCTTTCTGACACTCGTCAACATTATATTCATGAAATGTGGAGCTGGCTCGCATCATGTGATCCCCTTGTAAGACTTTAATCTGTTTAGACTGCCTCACCGTTATGGTGGAGCTTTGGAGGGGGTGTGAAGCCTCACAATGAAATCGGTTGCTGGAAGCTAAGGACTTAATTCTCCTTCACATGTGGCATCTGCATCGGGATTCTCCACAAATTTCACAAAGGATTCCGATATTACAGCAGAGCAGGGGCAGGGAGAGAGTATGGCAATAAATAGGGGGACATCCCAACAGATTTTACTGCAGCAACACACGGCTCTCATCGTTGTAAGATGGGTTCGTGTCTAATCCCAGCTCTGACCCTCCACCCTCACAGACATCCAAGAAGATGCGTGCAGCCAGGATCTAGGTTTCGTGTGAATTTTTTTTTTTTTTTTTGGAGCAGGGGGCTTTGATTTACTGCAGCTCTAACTGAAAGACCCCCACCGCGCCGCGAAATCTGCGCCTGCGCTTTACCGTTTGTTCTGCTGAAGCCTTCGCTAGCGTTACTGTTGGCTGAGCTGTGAAACGATCTGGTTTCATTTGGTTTAGAGGGGTTCTCTCCCCTGCTTCCCAGCATTCCAAGTTCTTGTGAAGTGAACCCTGACATACATTAAAAAAAAAGCCCCTGCGTGTGTGGGGTTTTTTAGGTTTGGAGGGAGGTGACACCTTCAACTCTTCCTTCCCAGATTCTCCCGACGACAAAAACTATAACCACTCTACGCTGTCAGTCGCTCGCCTCTGGCCGTGTCTCGGTACTCGCCTGCTGGTAAATTGGTTGCAGCGCTGCTCTGCGAGGGAACGCGGATAAAAAGAAAATCCCTGGAAGTGTCTGTGCTCCACTAGGAGCGAGTGCCACTTAGTAACCTGATGCTGGGCCTGGCTAGAGTAGCTCCTAATGGTTTGCATTAGCGTCGAGCAATAAAATTACCCCAGGTCCTCTCTAATGTTGGAATAATCATTTACAAAGATGGTTACCACATGCTGGAGAATTTTTTTTCATTTCTTTTTTTTTTTTTCTATTTATGTGCATGCCGTTCCGTCTTTTCTGCCAGTCTAATTCAACGTTATTAATAATGAATAAAAACTCAATTTTCTTTGGGTTGCTCCGGGGCAGCTCACGAACCATTTCAATGAATATTTTAGCACATTATTTTAATCATAGCTGGGCATTATCCGGGGGGTTTACACCGCCAGGCCGCAACCGCAATGAGAACCCCCTACTGCGTCCTGCCCGTCCCCCACCCCCCATGCCGAGGGTCTCCTCTTTAGGTTCACAGGACTTTTTAAAGAACGTTACAGGGAAGGAGAGTAGTCTCTGTATTTATATGTTTTTGATTTGATGTCGTGTTTGCTAATGGGGGCCACCTGTGAGTTATGCAGCCGGGCCGATCAGCACTGTGGGGCATCAGGACGGCTGTGTTTGAGCCCAGGATCGGGCACCCACCCAACGTGCACCATCACTAACTGCCCCGTAACTCCTTTCACCATCTCTATGCAGCCAGCTGCATGACTTCTGGCGTCTGGACTACTGGGAGGATGACCTGAGGAGGCGACGGCGGTTTGTGCGCAATGCCTTTGGCTCCACCCACCTGGACATCCCGCTGAAGACCCTAGAGGAGTATGGTTAGTAGCACCAGGGCTACCCCCGGGTGGTTGCCTCCGTTTCTGACCCTGTATGTCTCCCTACAAGAAAAAGCCTGTGTCATGTGACCTCATAACTCAATCACTCCTGTTCTTCAGTGCCACTCTAATTTGTGTGGCTGATCAATTGTGTGTGTGTGTGTGTGTGTGTGTGTGTGTGTGTGTGTGTGTGTGTGTAAGTAACTACCCTTTAAGTTTAGCCAACACACCAATCCCAGACCTCATCTGGGTGTCACACCCTCCAAGGCAGAAAAGTAAGTTCATGGTCACATTTATGGGGTTCATATTTATGGATCTTGTCAACTGAACATGTTTCAGTGCTGGTCCAGGCCCCACAAACCCAGCTCTGTCACACTTTGAAACAAATTAACTGGCTGCATTTTCCATTTCTTCTGTTTCTCCCTCACTCCTCTGTCTGAAACTTTTCCTACATTGGCCATGTAATCATGTTGCACCACCCGCCTTGCAGTGTTGCTCTTGCTTTGTGTCACGCAACACAAAGCTTTATGGGTGAACCTGGTCCTATTAAACACCCTGAGCCTATTTTACTCCTCCCTGAAGTAGAGGAAAACTGCAGACCTACCGTCTGACCGACAGGAACCTAAGCCACTCTCCAGCACACCTGAAAAATAATAATTGAGATTAAGCATGTATCCATCTAACCAGTTATCCTACTCAGAGTCACAGAAGCCTATCCCAGGCGGTACATGGCTTAGTACACCCTTTGGATACAGGGCACACACTTAGGGAAATTTAGACTTACCAGTTAGCCTCGCTAAGCCTGCGGTAGGAAACCTACATAACACAGGAAGAACACACTCACACACAGAGCAGTGGTGGGACTTGAATCCTCCGCCCTGAAGGCAGGAGATGACAGTGCTACCCACTGAGCCATAGCACTGCCTTGAAGTTAAAAAAGTGTTGCCTAAAACTTCAGTATTTCCAAGATACACTGTATATACTGTATATTTTTGCTTCACTAATAGAGTATTTGCAAAATCAATTAATTTCTCCTTACTTTCAACATTATGTCTGATTTGTGTACTCTAAACACAAGTTGTGTCAACATATTGTGCAGTGTCTCTGTACTTTCCATGATGTCTGGTGACAGGAATATCGTTTTGAGCTGCTTGGACCTCACAGGTGAAGGAGTTGAGAAATCGGTATATTTTGGAGTTTGAATTTTATGAGGTTTAGTAAGTGGTTAGGAAGGACACAGGAACACCATTTAAAAAAAAAAAAAAAAACGATTTCTATTGCTTGGATACCAGGGTATGTTGGCCTTAGGTTCAAACAACAGCCAATGAACACTGGAGATGGAAGCTTTATGAATATTCATTGTCTTTTCAGGCCGGAAGGCATAAGGAAAATAAGGTTCAGGAGGTAACCATGCTGAACTGCATTGTCTAAGTCTGTATGTGGTTTTTTGGCATATGTTAGAGATGGTAGAGAGTCAAAGGAGGTGACACTGTGAGAGGGGAGATGGTGCACAGCCCCCAGAGCAGATGAGGTTGCAGGGGTGGGTGTAGATTCATCTCAAAAACAAAGTAAGCAAAATTTAACAATGTCATGTTAACCTTGTGAAGAATTATCTTTCTTTAAGAAGAATTAAACTCCCTTTATATTTAAGAATCATTTTCATGGGCGTCAATATGATTTAATTGCAATTAAATATGATTGATTATTTAGCTTTGTGAGGGTATGGGCTGCTGTAATTTGTCGTCCAGTTTCAGTTCACTCAGAACATGAATCCAAGTTTTACTGTGTTCAGTTTATTGTTTAATTGTAACAATTAGTAGTCACATATGTTTTAGCGACACAGCCAGTGGAGCACAGGTGTGCGTGAAACTCCAAGGCCCATACTGGACAGCAGTTGTGTGGTTGGCCCCAATTATCTGGCATGTGTATATGTGTGTCTGTTGTTATGAGCACAGGCCTCTGCTGGCTTGCTCGCTCCTTCCTAAGCGGTTCGTTTAATGGGACAGCACTTGGAGAGGATCGCCCGAGTCAGGCTGCTAATGAGGGTTGAGTCTACCCTAACGAGCGCTGCTGCGAGCTTTAATTCACTTGACCCCTGTTATAGCTGCCAAAACTTGAAGTTTTGTGTGTTAGCCATAGCTGTTTTTCCTGCGGTTAGTTTTTTTTCATGTTTACCTGCCTGTGCTTCTGTATGTTTGTGCCACGTGTATTGGTGCGGGTCTGTTTACGCTTTGTGGGGAGTGTGCGTGTCACGCAGGCAGTTCTGGGGCCGGACAGTAATGTAAAGCACTATTCTGCTGACGATTAGCAACACTGACAATATAACGAGCACATTCCCTTTCCGTCACCCTTTTTAATAACCTCTCCCAGTTCCTGCACGCTGGCTTCAAGGATTGCGGTATATTCTTAGTTGATTGGAACTGGGCAAGCATGAAATAGAAGTCACGTTAATATTGATCCAGGTGTTTAATGCTCTGTATTTCCTCCCTGTGTCCTTGCCATCTCTTTCCAGGTGAGCAGCCCCTTGTCGGCCCAGTGGGTCTGGCGGAGCTACGAGTCTGAGATCATTATTTCCCATTTTAAATAGTACGCATTCCTGTCAGGATGCAAATATGCCTCCACCCGGCAAGGAGCGGGCGCATTTACATGAGAATTATTGAGCTGTCAAGAAGATAGCGGGCAACTTACTTATAACCACATACACTCAAACCTTGTATGTACACCTTTCTGCCAGACATCTGTTTTTAGAAGGCATTTATGTAGTGTTTAACCCAGCTAGCAGAGGGTGTAGCTGCTGGAAGATCACATGAGGAAAAATGTGAAAGCAGATCTGTCTGTAGTGCCTCTGTAAAGCAGCGTAAATCTCAAGCTGCTGTAAAGTTCTGGAGGTGAGGTGTGGTATGTATCATGCTGCAGCAGGGGGGTTACGACCCACAGAGCAGGAGAAGGCACTCTTTAGTACACAGGTCCAGATGTGGACCATCTTCTCTGCCCCGATACAGGGTTGAGCTGAAAAAGGGATGTTGCCTTCGAACCTCCCCAGTCCCGTGGCTGCAGGATTGAGCTGATGGTACTGATTGACTGTGATGGTATGAAACATCAAAGCCATTTTTTTTTTTGCATGGACTGTGTAGGTTCCATGTACATAAAAGAAAGGATTGATGATTTGGAGGGATACCAGGTTTCTGTTTAAGTTTGTCGTCTTAGGAGTCTGTTTCTATGTCACAGAGAAATGTTAAAGGCAACAGCTGTAATGCTCTTGGGGGTCTGATTATTAATTAGATTTATAACTGTTAGTGGCTGTTAATAATGCAAGTGGTAAAATATTAGGCTGTAAAATGAGACACATTTTGAGGCACTCTATGGGCATGTGCAGGATAAAACATCCATCCATTGATTCATTCATTCATTCATTCATTCATTCATTCATTCTCCAGAATGTTTAATTCAGGTTTGTGGGGGGCCTGGAGCCTATCCCAGGCAGCCTTGGAGTACAGGGTGGGGTGCCAACCCATTGTAGTGCACAGTCACTCACATGACAACTTATTCTACAGTGCATGCTTTTGGAGTATTGAGGAAACTGGAATACCCAGTGGAAAGCTGTGAAGCATCAGCCAGCTCCATGCACAGAGGGATTTGAACCTCCCACCCTGGAGGTATTAGGTGTCGGTGTTAACCATTGAGGCACTATGCGCCCCTGGAGCAAGTATTTCAAATTTTAATTGAAAGACAAATTATTAAAGAATATGTCTTCTGTTTACAGTCGAACAGCAGTAAACTTTAGGCTAGTTTTTTTTCCGTTGGGGGTGCACACATTTGTATTGGCCAATTCCGCTATTTTTGTTTCTTTTGTAGTTAAAAAATCCGGACAATTGGAAGAATTTAAGTGACACGTTCTGCTGTCAGATTTTTGTCTGTGGGAAGAGGTTAAATATTTTGTTTGTCTTAGGTCACGCAGATGGGAAAAACACAACTGAAATGATAAAATTGCATTTAAAAGCTGTTAGAAGCAAAATGACACTTTTTTTTCCCCACAATTTTAAAGTCATGAGCCCTCACCTGCACTAAAATGAACGGTAATTGCTAAATGTATAAACATTTCAGGCCGGGAGGCCGTGTTGTGAAAATGTGGTAAAATTATCTCAGTTGCAGATGTGCCCCATTGCTGTGAAGGAACTCTAGCCAATGAATTGAGATATCATTTACGTAACTGGCTGCAGTGGAGTAGTGATTAATGATAAGTGAATCACCTGAGAATGGCACACAGGTTTGATTATGAGAACGGTTCTATTTTTGTATTGTCTCTGTGGGAACCCAAAATATCTACCCCGAAACGCGTTTAGCTGAATGCTGTGAATGTTCATCTCCAATTTTGCTTTTTCGAATCACCTAGTCAGCGTCTGGAAGTGCAAGCATCTGTGTCAGCATTAAGTGGGTTTTGGCAGAAATTTCCTCTCAGACACCTGTTTTAAGTTACCAATAAATCAAGTTTATGCATGAGACGTATTGTGACATTATGGGGAATGACAGGATTTGTCTCAGAGAGCCAAAGGCCAGTATTGCGAAATAAAGCGTTTCTAGTAATATTAACAGAGTCAATCAAATAACAGTTCAGTGCATCGCTTTTGCGATCTTCCTTCGGTTGCTGCTTCTGCTCTGATCTCTCTCCTGCAACTTGTATGTCTGCTCACAGTCATGACAGGCCTTTTACACGGGGAGCTGCTGCGCCCGCACAAACTGTGCATTGACTTTTGTCACCATGAATGGGCTTGCTAATCGTGAGCCGCCAGTGCTACACTCAGATGAGCTGTGGGGATTGGGAACTCCCTCCTCAAAGCCATAGATTGGGTCTCTCTTCTGTGACAAATAAGGCAAGAAAAAAATCACAGGTTGGAAACCAAGGAGAAGGATGGATGTTACACTTAAATCACTTATCGTGTACTGAGCAAACAGATGAGATAATTATGTCAAGTGATCAGAACTTAAAAGCTGGCTCTTAGGAAAAGTGCAGAGATTAAGTGATTTTGTGATTTCCTGCTCTTGCTGTAATTCTCGTGCTGAAGTCCAGTATTTTAACTGGAGTCTAGCTTTCAGCACTTTCACGTAGCGATGAAGTCCAACCACAGAGATGGCAGCCTGCGGCCAAGCCTGGCAGACGAAGACACGATTGCTGCAGGTGTTCTGTGACCTGTTTGAAATCATATCACTATTTAATTATTTTTTTACCTCATTACTAACCCTAAATTGTCCCTGTCCCGACTTTTTCTGGAGTTTGTTGCAGGCCTGAAATGCAGGAATGGATTATTGGATATTAACAAATGAAATCAAGTTGACCAGGCAAAACATGAAATATCTTGAGTTCATACTGTCTGCAATGAAATAAAAGTCAAAAGTAAATTTAAGAATCACTACATTTTTTTTTATTTACATTTTCCATACGTTGTCTAATTTTTCTGATTTGGGGCTGTAGTTCCCTCATTCCCTAGTCTGTTGGGCCCTCATCTCCCAGTTACCATCTAGTTTGTCCCGTATTAACGGCACAGCCCAGTGTTTTGTTTGGTCCTGTTTTCCCTCCATTAAAGCCTCTGTTTGCACTTCCATCCCATTCGCTGAGCCTTTCTGTGTCTCCGGACCTGGAAGCACCTTAACAACAGTTCAGCTTTATTTCGCAAGAGCAGCTTTGATTAGCGAAAAAACAAAATGTCCACATAACTATGGGATTCACCATCATTCACTTTATCTAAGCTTTTTTATCCTGATTTCTAACCTGATATATTATTTTGTCATAGTGTAAAACTTTCATTGTGGATTAATTTTCCTTTATGCTTGTCAGTTTTTCAGTCTCAAAAGATTGTTAATGAATAAAGAACAGGCAGTTTGTTTATCTTGTACCAATTTTTAGTGCAGCCAATCAGAGCTGAGGTCCTGGCGCTCCCACTTTCCCATGTTTAATGTGGCAGTAATGGTGGTTTTAAGTTTCGCTCGCCTGACTTTGATCCGTGGGCGTCGGATAGCCGTTCGCCTTGACGTTACCCCACATTCCATTCTGAAGCAGTCAGACTTTGCCTGATGTCTAATGAAAGCGGCCAAGAAACACGACAGAACAGGAAGCACGTGTTCCCCGTTTTTTTTTTTTTTTTTGGAGGTAACAGTGTTGACAACAGTCAAACATGACCTCTTAGAGACAGGAACATGCTCCTCAAAAGAGCTAGAGACGTAACAAGAGCACTGTCAACAGGAAGCCTGTCAGAATGGTGTCAGATACCCCCTACCCCATCTGAAACGCCCACCTCCTGTCTCCTACACAGGGCTTCTGTACTCGTTCGTTGTGAGGTTGACCTCCAGGAAGAAGAGTTGTCTGCAGAGATCCATCAAGCCCCCTCCCTGTGCACACGCGCACACACGCACGCACACACACACACACACACAGATTACTCTCATAGGACTTGTTGTAAATGTTGATTATTGCCTTTGGAGTCATCATGTGTGAATCATATGTGACCAAAACGGAGAGAAAATGCTGCCGTTAGTGGGGTAATGGTCTGGTTTTATTAAATATGTAATGTTTATATTTCTTGGAAAAGAGCTGATCTGACTGATGATATTTGGCCAGGAAAATCTTTACAGGAATTCTCTGCCCAATCTCAGGTGTGTTTATTAAGCATATGTATGTAAATCAGCTGGAGCCACTGATGAGCATTTATTTAAAGCATGCAAAGCTGTGATCTGTACATTGCCTCTGTGGATTGTCCACCTGCTGATAGCCGTTTGAACAAATTCAGCTGCTGACTGAGTGTGGCCCCCTCTCTCCTGGCCAGGCACAGAGGAAGACGAGGTGGTCAAGTCCAAGAAGGCGTTCCGCAGTCAGGCCGTTGTCAACCAGAACCCAGAGACGGAGCTCATGCTGGAAGGGGATGACGACGCCGTCAGCCTGCTGCAGGAGAAGGAGATCGATAACCTTGCCGGTAAAGGAGGTCACGCACTACTGTATATTTGACCATTCGTGGATGTTCACCTGACCACCACCATAGTCATCCTGGATTACTCCTCCAGGACATGGAGATATGTATTTACCCACTTTACTGGTACCATGAATCCCCACCTTCAAGACCAGTAACACACACTGCATTTATTCCTCAGTGCAATTTGGGGTGTTTTCTGGTCTCTGAGTCACTTTTGAGTGTGGAAGCCTAATCAGATTATCATTTTCTGTGAGTTTAAACCTGACTCTTGATATATACTACCTGCCAGTTAATACCTGTTTTCTCCATGTACTCAAAGCCTCTCTTAGTAGTAAGAGTAGATGCTATTTCTGGTATAAATTCTACTACTTTACATAAAATTATTAGGCTTGTTTTTCTAAACTCACTCGGTTGCTTCCAACATCATTTTTACTTTATTTTCATTTATTTTATTTTATTAGGCTTTGTGACCCGGATCAAAGCTTGTCAGCAGATTTTCCCCCTTTTGCAGTTTTCACTCCTCAAGGGTTCAACATTGAGGGAAGTTCTGTTTCCATGATTAACAACTCCACAGCAGGGGTCTAACTCAGTCGCCAGAGCCCTAAACAAACCGATTAGGGCAGCACTGGGGCCAGGCTGGCATTTCTAGACATGCTAATTAACTGTTAGTACTATCAAATTGCAGTTCCATGGAATTAATCTTTTTGAATCTACATGATCAAGTGTTCAAACAGTCCTTGTGGTTTTCTGTATGTTTCTGACTTCCTGTGCTGTCTCTGTCATAAGAATAACATAAAATCAAATGCTTAATATTTTCTGTGGCAGATCTTTTCAATTATTTTTTGAAATGCAGTCATATCTTGGGTTACACACTAATACTGCTTATATGCACTGTAGAATACTTAAGGAATAAATTTAGAGGAAGTCCGCATCGGTGGGGATTGGAAACAAGATTTTGTAGAAATCCACTAACTTAGTCGCTGAGCAGGATGATAAGGAGGTGGCTGCACCCTGGAAACAAGGCTCTTTCATAAGCCGGTTCTCCATCGGACTTTGGGGACATCCGAGAATGTGTAGGAGCCGCAAAGTTCCAGGTTCTGACCCTTGCTCCGCACTGGAATAGTTTAAGTGAGTAATGGGCACCCATTAACTCTGGATTTATCAAGGTTGTAAGTGTATCAAAACTTAATTTTTTTGCTTAAATTCTGAGAATAACATGGGCTTCCTCACTCATCCAGCAAGGAGATCTAGTGTTCCAGTATGCCAGCATGAGTCTTTCTCAGGACTCCTCAGTTTTATTGCAGTCTGAAACTCTGTACTGCACTGCTGAGTATGAAGTAAAGAAACGTATTGTAAGGGCATGGTCCCAGTGGAAGAGGTTAACTTAGAGGACATAGACTTTCAGATGTGATTTTGCATAAAAACACTATGCCCTAACCCCTTCTGTGCTACTGATGGTCCATGATTGCTTTTTATATATGTTAAACCCCTCATATTGCTTGCATGTTTGGTATGAGCAGACTTCTGGGTGCAGAAGCATTTTCTGGCTGTGGTTGTAAATTCCTGGAACTTCTACTACAGTCAAATGGAAACAACTACAAAGCAGCAAATGGACTGCAGTAATGTTCACTCACAGTCCATTATGTGACTGTATGTGTGCGTGTGTGTGCGTGTGTGCGGACATGCTTGTCATCATGTTGTGGGGACACAATGTCCTTTGGAGAAATGACAACCTGTTACTTTTTAACTCATGGGGACATTTGTCATGTCCTCACAAGGGAAAACTCAATTTTATGGAAATCTGTGAACACAATCAAAAAACCTAAAGAGGAAGAGGCCTACGTTTTGTGTGTGTGTGTGTGTGTGTACCAAGTTTATATTAAGTTGTGGGGACAAAATGCCCCCAAGAGGTAATAAAAACCTGACATTTATACCTTGTGAGGACATTTATTGTGTCCCCACAAGAGAAAACTAGAAAAATTTATAAAAATCTGTGAACGTAATCAAATTATCCAAAAAGCCATAAGTCTTATATTTTGGTGGGTTACTTATGGTTAAGGTTACGGCTGGGTAAGGGTTAGGCATGTCATGGTTAGGATTAGGGCTAGGATTAGGCTCGTAGAAATGAATGGAAGGTCCTTGCAAGGTTAGAAATACAAACGTGTGTGTGTGTGCTAAAATACCAACGAAAAGAAAAAAATCAAAATAAGCAAAGTTGCTGTCTATTCTCTGCTTATACGGGTCTAGCCACATAAATTCATTTTGGTGAAGTGCATTTTGAAATGGATCTTTGCTCACAAAATGGCTTGTTCAGCTGACAATTTGGGATCTCCTGATTTGGGTTTGTACTCTGCCTTACACACCAGTAAGTAAACAGGAGGAGATGTGCCTGCACACTGCTGCAGATATTCCCCATTGAGCTGATCCTTTGTTCCAACCTAGTGAATAGCAACACGATGTTTTATTCCATGACTCGGAACATCATGGGATTGGTGTTTTGTACCGACCCATGATTTTTCAGAAGAAATACTTTTATGAATAAGAAAACATGCTAGAGAATACACTTACACATTCATGAACAAATAAAAAAGTAAGATTTTAAGGGTCTTGTCAATTTAAATACTTAGATGAAGGATTAAAACTATATGGTCATGTCAGATTTAACCACTAGGGGAGCTGTATTCAAATTAAACAAAGACTACACTGGCACAGAATCTCTGAAGGTTATTGTTGTTTGTATGTAGTAAAGACCCAAACAGCCGGCAAATTCAAAGCAGATTTTAAAAAATGTTAAGCAGAACAGGCGAGCAGGCAGAAAACAGTTAATTGTACCACTGCCTGTAAGTGCACGTGTGGAACGAGGATTGAAAGAGGAAAGAATCACTGGAGATTTTTTTATTAGAAAAAAAAGCAACTTTTACGGGAAGAATTCACAGCTGTTTACTTGAAGCACTGAAACTGGGGTTGCCTGTTGGCCAGTGTTATCCAGGGAGCACATCTGGAGCCCGCAGTCACTGTGTTGCGTCGTTCCAGAAGCCCCACATGCATGCCTCACCCGACACCACTACCTGTGGAGGTTTGAACTTACGGAGGGGGTATCACGTGAGGTCAGTCTGCCTAGCATACGTCAGCCCCGCCTTCAAACAAGCTGTTTTGTCTTGCAGCCCAGTGTGGAAATGAGATGTAGACCTGTGGGCGGGCTTAGTGCTGGCGGTCCGGTGCTGTGTGCAGTCTTTGATAAATAGCATCACCCTACACAGAACATGGCTGCTGCTTGGCGTGCTAGAGAGAAGATTCCCACCGCTGCAGCTCACACCTAGACTTAGCTACCTTGGGTAAAGGCTCTTCAACCAGGAGGAGCAGTATAACAGTGTTTTGTTTACGTATATATGCATGTATAAGTGTATGTGTGTAAATATAGAAATATATAAAATATGTATGTGGAAATGTTATATATATTTACCTTACATATATATATACAATGTAAACATATGTAAATATATATAAAATATTTCCACACATGCATAGCTCCCACATAGCATTTGGTACGGTAGACTTCCCCGGCAGTAGTTGCAATCCATTTCATGACGCAAGTCAAACATCTTAGCGTCATAAAAAACCTGTTAGACAGAGTACTGATGAAATTTTTCTGTGCCAGGAGAAAAAGCGATTAAAGTTATCTGTCAATCAGATGTAGCTAATGCATAGAAAAACTACACCCACATTTTTTGGTTACCCAATACTTTCTCCAGCTGTTTCAGAGGGAGACCTTGCATCTGGACATGTGAATTCTGCCAGTGCTGAGGGGGAATGATGTTTATGAATTCCACACTTTTACGGATGAACTTTGTTATTTTTCACATTTTAGCTGTTTGATTTTTTACTCTGTAGGATGCAAAACAGAAATGCTTCAGATTAAACTGTGCAGTTTCTGTCATTCATGTTTTAGAACTTTCAGTACATGCATTTCCTGGCCCCCAGATACTTTCATTTGGTGTGAATTATAACTTTTTGAATGTACACTGGCTCAATGTTTTGTTATGAATTTCAGATCTCTTGCTTAAGGGATGCTTACACCGGCAGCGGAACCACTTGATCATTTTGTGCAAGAATTTATCAAAGCTTAAAACATCCCTCTTTTTAACATTAAGTTAGACGATAAAATGTATAAATACCAGAAATTTTTCACACCATGACTGCGCCCAGTATTAGGACTAAGAAAAATAGTGAATAAGAACAATTTTATATATATATATTTAAATTTCCCAGGATGTCCTTGTTTATCTGTTGGAGTACAGAGATGACACCACTATATTGGATGTCAAAAGATCCAGGATGATACAGCATTCACTCCGTAGTGAAAAAATTCCATTTTCCAAACTATTATCTAAAGACAAAAAGTCCTGTTGTGGCTCTGTGAAATATTTGTTTTTGTAACAGTTCATCAGGAAATGTATGTGGGGCAGTAAATTTGAATTTCTTGGTCAATTTGAAATTAACTATATGAATTTTATATAAAATCATTGTTGTTCGTTGCTGTTTGCTATTTTGTATATAACAGATCAGTAATGTATGTACAGTGTACATGGACAGCATTGTAATATTGATTGTTTGATTGTGTTTCAACCCTGGAGGAAAAAACTGTCGTTCTGCCGCCATTATGGTTCCGTAAAACCAAATGATGTCATCTGGGTGCAGTTCATCTGTATTACAAGCGCATTTTTTCCCGAGAACTGCGTAATTAACATCTCTTTGGCAAACACTCCGCTCTCCTGTACTCGCCGTGTTAAGTATGGCATTTGTTGATGCGCTATACTCGGTAAGAAGTCAGGTAGACCTCTTAACGCGAGCAGTTAGATTTGCTTTTGAGGGCTTGGATTTGCGGGGGAAAAAAAAAAATCACATTTTGACATATGAACCGTTATCGGCCTTGTCAGTACCGGAAATATATCTAGGAAATAGTGTTACCGGAACGTCGCGTCTTAAATGACAAAATATATATCATCTTTTTTTTTTCTTCGAAATAGGCCTGTTATATATTCACATTGTTATGTAAAATGCAAAAATCACTCAAATATTAATGATCATAATACAAGTATACATTTGTATAAAATGTGTTACGTAGCAGCAGTAGTGTACTGTAATATTATTTCTACGCTTTATGTCTGATCATAACATCAGAGCACATTAGTACATGCACTCCAATGAACCGTTTTAGGATGCCACTTTTGTGATATATATATATATATATACTCATACAATGTCGTATTATTCTTTATGCAAACGTTTAATACTATATCCTAATTATGGAAAGACTGTCCCAGGAGGGATTACTGACTAATCCTCTCTTGCCCGCTGGTTGGAGTGGATTAACAGTCTATTGTCTTTCTTTTTAGAAGTGCCCCTTAGGGCTACTGCACAATTGGGTCTGCACCTTTCAAACATGTTATTTTACATGGGAGGGGGTCTGCTTGTAATTGAAGGTTTCCAGCCGACATGTGAAAGATAACATACCATTAGCAGGGAGATCGTTATTCTGAAATCCTATTAAACACACGCCTTTCGCAGGACAGGGCCGAAGGAGACAGAAGCCGTGACTTATTGCTGAAATCTAGATGCTACGATATCTATTATTTACACACAATTTATCCATTTTAAACTGAACGGCATTCGACGTTACATTAAATAAATTTAAATATTTACGGCATCTGAAAAACCAAATGTTCTGGGTGTATTTGCGAAAAGAATAGAGGGAATGCTTAATTTGTTGTTTTAAAATTGTTTTATTATTCACAATATCAAACCTATAATAATACGAGTAGCGGGAGTGTAGTGATATTTTATTGTTCCGATGATTCTCAGTCATTCTTTGGAATTAGAACAAAATCTAAAAAATAGTGTCGACCCTGACTTCCAATGTACTGTGACAAATAGTTCTTGATGTTTACTAAATATTAAGAATGTATCCAAGACAGACTGAGAATAGAGTAAGGAAATTTCGCGATGCTAATATTTGCAGAAATTAAAATAAGAACAAAAAACCGGTATGCTATGTGAATGACATGCCGTTTGAAAGGCTGAGATGCTCTGGTTACGCGGGGGGTGCAGGGGGCAGTCGAGTCGGCAGTTTCTGAAAGCCGTCCACGGGCGCGGTGAAGGAGCGCTCTGGGAATTGAAACCAAAACCCACTTGTAATCTTGCAAGAGTATCCAGCATAATTGGCTGAGCAACCTAGATTAAGATTGATGAGACATTAAAGTGGCTCCTCGGAGTTGAGGGGATCGATAAATATCCCAATTTCAAGAGCTCTCTAGTGTGAGGAGGTATAGCGATGCTGGTGCTGTGGGCTGACTCTGTAGTGACACTGAATCCCGCGCTCTGAACGGACAGAGAGAGGTGCTGCGCTTTGAGACAGAGAAGGCGATCTACAGGCGATCGCAAGTAACTTATCCGAGCATCCAGTGGCCAAAGGCGTCATTCCAAAAACGCCAGCTGCTAAATCTACTTTCTTTTCTATTTGGAGTATACGTTTAAAGAGTTTTGTCTTGTAGATGCATTCCTAAAAGGCATCAAATCACTCAGTATCTTAAGTCAAATAATATCCAGACATATTAATATTTTAGTTTAGCCATGTGCAAGCTATCTGAATTTTTTAAAAATAATAAGAAAACACATGGTAATAAACGTATACGGACTAAATTGTATTATTAGTTGGTGCCCGTTTTTATAGTCTATGTCAATACATTATCATAAAATATTCGATATTCGATGTTTTAAACGTTGCTGTGTGAATAATTATGTACAACTCGTAGTTTGATTCTTGTATGGCTGTTGTCTGTGTAAAACAACAGAACCGATACAATATAATTTGGCAAGCGTTCTAATAAAAGTGTATCCACTTTTAGATAGTCATTTATATTTTCTGAAGTTATTTAAATCACTTAAAATATTTAACTTTTAATAATGAATAAATCTGACCATTTATCACCCCGAGTGTCCGAGGTGAAATGCAGGAACGCGCTTTTTTGAACCCGTCGATCTCAAAGTTATATGTGATCACAAAAGCTGCCTTCATCCCATTATACAGTCTACGCATTTTTATGCTGTTTATGAAAAGACAATTGAACTGAAAATAACATCACTTACATGTTGTAATATTTAGCAGAAGTTCTGTTAAAAGTGTAATGAAATCCTTGTCGAGTATTTTAGTCATTTTGTAAACAGACTTGTCTTTCTGGATATTTCATGCGGCTGGAATAATTAGACAGAATACTCCTGTTTTACGTGCGTCTTGTACAGTATTCATGAGAGAAACGTTGCCTGATCATTTGCAGGCCCCGTGGTGCTGAGCACGCCAGCCCAACTGATAGCCCCGGTGGTCGTCGCTCGCGGTACCCTCTCCATCACTACCACTGAGATCTATTTTGAGGTAGACGAAGATGACCCCGCCTTCAAAAAGATCAACACTAAGGTATGGTTATAAATGTCGACTATAATGTTTGTTTATTTTCCATCGCTGCAGTATCTTGTTAACCTCTTTGTGTAGATTAGTTTGTATTGCTTTGCTTTAATTGCATGGTGTTGAGCCAGCAATTTAATTCTCTTGCAGCATTGCATAGCGGACCATAACGAACGGGGCTTGGAATACAAAACCTTACATGCGATAACAACACTGATAAAGGCCACTCACTGCGTGCTTCTCTTGTAATTGAAAGCGTGAAAAATAATTCTCACCTTCACTCACCGAAATTAAATGTAATTTCTATAGGTTCTTACTTTCACCTCAGCACTCATATTTACAATTAATGTTTTTAAAGCTATTTTACAGACGAAATTACTAAGATATCGGAATATAAGAAATGGAATACGCGTTTGAGTTAATGCGTGTCGACACACGTGGGAGTGTCATAAACCTTTGATTTCTATTTACTTGTAACGAGTCAGTTCGTTATGTTTTTACCGTTTTATGTTAGCTTTTGTTTTAAATTCTGGATCAAATTGCTTTTAATCAACCAGTAGTTTTCAGTTATAACTGGACGGGAGCACGAAGGCGTGGGTGAGTCTGTTGTGTATTTATGCATTAAAAATTCCTTATTTAAATTTTTTAAAAGTTAGCGCTGCGGATACATATATCATAATTCGCATCATTGATAACAACAAATGATATACGTTATTCAACGTGATAGCATCAGAAACGCTGATTTTAAAATTATGTCTTTTATATGGCTGCTATTATGGGTCGTAATTTTTGATTTGCAAGTATTTTTTATTTTGCTATGAATGTCTTACAGTTGGAACTCTGCGAAATAGTCATCTGAAGCCATAAAATCAATATTTTACGCCATTAACTTTTTAACTTAAAATACTTGGAAAAATCTTCTTAAATGAATCTCACACTTTTAAGAAATACTCTAAATAGTGTGTCATTATGTGTCGTACTTTATAAAGGCGAGACTACTGTCTAATGATACAAATTTTTCTATGGGCATTCACTGGAATCATCTTTGGGACACAAATAAGACTTGCATTTTTATTAGCTTTTTAAATAAATTCAGCAACAGGAAAAATCAAGTCACAAAATGTTATATCCAGTGTATCTCAAGTGCATTTTTCTCAAATATATATTTTTCCAGGCATTAATGATAAGCAGAATCAGAACAAAAAATGTTCGAATATATTTAAAATTAGAATTCAAGTATATTTATGGAATGTTTTAAAACTGAACAAAGAGTATACCGTCAAAATGTAAACTTTTTTTAAAAAGATGACTCACTTTCCATTGACAATAGACAAAGTAAAATATTGATGTAATCTACTTTAGGTTAATGTTTTTTTTTTTTTTTTTACCAGACAAAGTCTGGATTTCCATAAACAGATGAACTTCTATTTACGTGTCACAAAACAACATTCACAATTTCAGACCACTTGGAACACAACCTATTAATGTACGTTTATACAGTATAAAATGTACAGTTAGATTCTGCCAAGGCTTTCGCGGAATTTTATTTGAACCGTAATTACCAAACATGTCGTACTGATACCAGGAACGGAAAATTATAGTTACCCTTTTAGTTGTTTTGACTGTTGATATATATTGCTCCCAAATTGCGGTGATGGTATTTTCTTACGTAATCGGCCATTTGAAAATGTTTAGTTTATCACAATCCATAGACTATTTCGTATACATCTTACAAAACATGGATTAAGAACAGTAGTGCTTATTTTTGTTCGTACAGTCCTTGATTAAGAGCGTCATTCTTTAGGCCTCTAGATACTGGTTAGCTCCAGCGGCGTATGCTGACGTTATTAGTACTTCAGAGTTTTTCCAAGCTTTTTGGGTTGGTAAGGATTTCCCTCGCCAGTCGCCAAGTCTGTTTGGCTGCGTTCTCCAGGGCCGAATGAGGCTTCCCTTGAAAAAGGTCTAAGTTGGGCAAAAAATAATGCGGGCACCTCCTGCACTGTAAGCACGAAATCAGCTGTAATAAGATCCCATTCAGCCGGTCTCCGAGGCAGTTCTCATCCCAGTCTGACTCTCGCGGATGCTTCTCGCACTCGTAAGAGACCAAAGTTTTCATGTGGTAGTTGTTGAGAGGCTGCCCCGGGAGTTCAAGGTGACGATCCCGCAGCGTCTTCAGCACGGACAGGCATTTCTTTCTGCAGCCTCCTAGGAGGAGTCGGTTCTCTGCCTCCGCAAACTGTAAAACCCACGCATCGCTCTCTGCCGAGCTCTGCTTCCCGTTTAGCGAGTAGCATTCCTTAGATAACAGGTTAAAACCTTCGGCTTTAACCTCTGCCACTCTGTTTGGTCCCGGCCAGGGAATGTGCGGTAAAGGCCAGTGCGCCGCGCTCCGTGGCCAGATCCCCGTGCACTTAAACGCCGGAGTTATCTGAACTACGTATCGGTCTCTGATGCGTAGTTTCACTTCGCTGGTGTCAGCGACCATCTTCACGACATCTCTGTAGCTGCACTTATCCACCGCCTGTGCCACCAGTGTCTGAAAGCGGGACCTGATTTTACGGGCCGAAAGATACCCAGAGGCTGTGATGAACTCGACCCAGAGGGACATGCTCCTCTTGCGGCCGTCGCTGAGCTTGAGCACGGCGCAACCTGGCAGCGAGCCGTCGTCCACGAAGTTGAACACCCCCATCTGATTTAAGTAGAGGACCACCTCGAATTCGGTCGGTGAAATGACCTCCAGACCTTCGAAGCGGTTTTCCATTTCGTTCAGGGAGCTTATGAAGCGGGGCTCCTGTACTTCGACCTCCTTCAGGACGTCTGACACCACCTTGCACACCTCCCTGATTGTCTTGGAGATCGCTGCTTTCCGAGACTGACATTTCTCATTGTAGTATTTGTTCAGGTGATACACCAACTTTGCCTGAGCGGCTATCATATTCGGGCAGAGATCCGGGTTGTACACCGGAGTCTCGCAGTACGCCGAGGGATCCAACGCGGCTGTTTGTACAGGAGCCAATTTTAGAGAAGAGAGTAAGCAATTTAAAAGAAAAAAAAAACAAAAACAAAATAGACGTGTGTTTTGGAATCAGGTCTCTTATGTGCTCAAAGCACCAGCGCGTTAAGCTTCTTGAAGTCACTCATCGGCGTTTTCGGTGTGCTGCTCTTAAAGTAAAGTCCTTCGATTATGGAGTGGCGAGCGATAATCAAAAGTCCACCGCGAGGACTCGCTCGGATTTCAGTAGTCAAAACAAGCTCGTTATTTACGCTTTCTTTGTTCACGACTTGCACTTGCTTATCGGGAAGATGGGGGGGTAAAAAAAAAAGTGCGAGGTGCCTCTGAGAGCGGCCGTGCTGACGGATGCCGGTGTTGCTGTGTTTAAGAGCGCCGACGCGCCAGTGTGGAAATTATAAAGGGAGGGCTTTAGGCGGGGGTGTCCAATCGCCATTGGATTCGTCACCAGCTCGAGTGTATGGGGAACAAATTAATCCCTGGCTTTTATATACAGCTAAATCTAAAGGTAGGAGTATACCGGGCGGTGGAAATACACCTCCACTTTGGGAATTGAAGGGAATAGTTCATTTGCTGGACAGTTTTTTTTTTTTTTTTTTTTTTAATCGGTGTTTTTACTGTGTAGACGTTTGTAAAAAATTCCTCAGGTATAACTGTGTCAGGTTTTATAGTTTCTATTTATTTATTTTATTATTGCATGCAACGTTCATTTGTGTAAATGACGGGTACGGTAAATAATTTTACTGTCCTTGCTTTCTAGGATCTATTTGCCGCATTAAAATTTTGATTTCATGATAGCTTTCTAGTTATGGATCATAAATGCTCCTTTTCAGCCCTGTGTTCGTTTTTGTCATTCTGCTAATTTGAAATCTTTTACGTATTGCTGTAGTGTTAACCCAATTGTGTATATTTTACTTTCATATTTGGATGTTTTTTTTTATGTTTATACCGACGTCATTTTATTTTAAAATATTTGTATTTTTTCTGAATATATATAATCATATAGCTAATACAATTCAGTTTAATAAATCTATGCTTGATGTTACAATTTAATTCGCATTCCTCTTACATTATTATATTTAAGTAATATGCTTATTGGACCTTTGGTATTTAAGACAGCGCACATCAGAAATGCGTGTTTTATAAAACTGACTATTTATTATAGCATTTAGAAATTTTAAAGAGTAATTTGCGGCGCTGGAATTGTCCGACATTTTTGCAGACTGCAGTTCTTGCTGGTTCTTTTTTCCGTTCCATATTTATTTTGCTGTACAACAACGCTGTATTATTTATATTATGTCCGCATGTTATGTTTTATTTGTTAAATTTTTAATTTATTATAAAATAATAACATATTTAAAATTTGAGCCGCTGTGTTTATTTTGTCTTTCTTATTGCGGTAAATATCTTAGCTGTCACACACGAGTCATTATAGATTTCATTTCGCAAGTCGCGCAAACAGTGTTCCTTGCGATTCGTTTCAAAGAAATTATTAAAATGCTATTTAATCTTTTGGTTAAATTGTTTTATTTCAATTAGAGACACGGACGAAAAAAGTAGATAACAAATGTTTTTAATTTTTAAAGCGAAATCAAAACTCACGTTTAATTTAAACATGCATAAATGTCTTGAATTATTTTGTTTGCGATACTTGCCTTTTTCATATACATGGAATTAACGATATGTAATATTTATCGTTAATTTTATTATGCGGAAATCTCATAAAGAGCACGAAAATTATTTTTCAGACTTCGCGGAACTAGGATTTAGATTTAAAATCGCAATATTACGTTTACGTTTTTAAAAGCACAAGTTGAAGCACATATTTAAATGTATATATGTATATGTTTACATATGTATTATGTATGCGTACATATTTAAAAACTTGTATAATTTGTATATAATAAACAAATCACATTTTAAATTCTCTATATTTTTTCTTCTTCACCGAAATGTTTTCAGCCTGGATTTTCCATTTAGAGCATTTCACAAATATCTCATGTGTCTAATATTTTAAATTAACGACCTTCAAATATGCGGTTCGCCTCGGGTTATGATGTAATCCATTGC
The DNA here is from genome assembly GCA_009936485.2 of Gymnarchus niloticus. Classification (NCBI taxonomy): domain Eukaryota; kingdom Metazoa; phylum Chordata; class Actinopteri; order Osteoglossiformes; family Gymnarchidae; genus Gymnarchus; species Gymnarchus niloticus. The sequence goes on along the minus strand of JAACJT020000031.1, from coordinate 11,536,433 downwards.
TTTATGCTGTTGTTTTTTTTTCTTATGTCTCTGATCAATTATAATTCAGCGTTCAAGCAAATCTATGGCAACGATTCATCATTAAACTCAATGCTGTAGTTGGTATGTATTATAAGCATACGAAGAATGCTTTTTCGAAACTGACGGGCTAGCGCTTTAACGCATAGATGAATCTTTGTCGGGGTTTTGTGTGTGTGTGTGTGTGTGTGTGTGTGTGTGTGTGTGTGTGTGTGTGTGCGCGTGCGTGCGCGCACCTTGTTTGTGCGTTTGGTTTATTCTGTGAGGTGAATAGCCCGAACAGACCCCAAGAAGAACAGGGCCAGCTTTAGCAGCTTATGCCGTAGCAGCCCTATTACCCTTCCTCAAACGTCCCTGCCTGACACAGCATACAGTTTTGCTTCCAGTGTTTTCGTGTGTCACGTGAAACACTCAAAGGCGTATCATTTTAAGTATAAAACAGACACATATATATATTTTTCTTACTTTAAAAAAAATATAGTAGACATACCCGCAGAGACACGGAGCTCAGAAACAGGACGTGCACTGCAAACACCGCCAAAGACAGCGGGGATCGGCCATCACAGTTACTGTGGAGACAAACCCCCCCTTGGGCGAGTTCCTGTATTATTGCAGCATGACTGACCTGCTGTATTAGTGTTATACAGTCAACTGTTAAAGAAAACATGCCTGCACGCAAGCGCGGGCGCGCGCGCACACACACACACACACACACACACACACACACACACACACACAGACAGACAGACAGACAGACATTTGTATTTCTGACCGTGTTCGGACCTTCCAATCATTTCTATGGGCCTCTAATCCTAACTATGACATCCCTAACCCAGCCCTAACCTTAACCATAAGTAACCCAACAAAATACAAGACTTATAGCTCTTTTGATTATTTGATTGCGTTCACAGATTTTTACAAAATTGAGTTTTCTCGTGTAGCAACATGACAGATGTCCCTGCAAGGTAAAAATGTCAGGTTTTTATTACCTCTTGGGGGCATTTTGTCCCCACAACTGAATATAAACATGGTATGCACGCGCGCGTGCACACACACACACACACACACACACACAAAAATCACTTTCCTTTGCTTCCAGACACAAAGAAATCAATAACTTAAAGGACCCTATGATCTAGGGTCCTTTAAAAGCTGGTTTAGGAGGGGTGTTAAAGTGATGGTGGACCCAATATGGTGTCAGTGTATGGAAGCTAACCTCATGTAATTCCTTTATAGTTGCTCGGTGACCTAAATTAGCAAACAGCCCATGATTGCACCCTGGTTGCTAAAGATGGGTGATTTTGGCACACACAAATTCTGCCTAAATTTTTATCTTCTTGAACTTGGTCCATCCCTGAGACTCTTGGGGTTGTTTGAGGGGTGTGCACGGCACAGTGGAGACCGTGAGATGTGCACCTAAGCTGAATTCATGTGTTGGTGAGAGGTCTCAGTTCAGCCACCCGTCTCTGCTGCACTCTCTCTCGGACTAGTACACGCACGCACATGCGAGACGGTACTTATGTTTATTGGAAGCAGGCTTGGTGCAGTGCTAAACGTTCCTTTAAAATGCTGCTCTTATGTAAATATTTCACACCTCTTTTGCAGTTGATACCGCCTTTCTGTTTTCTGGGCTGTTCCGTGCTGGAATGGAGGCTTGGATTGTTGGTCTGTGTCATCCTCCACGGGTTGTCAAGTCAGCCAATGTGACCTGAATGCATCTGTTGCCAGCCACCGCCTCCGGAGCTGACCAGGATTCTTGAACTCTCTTGATCACTTGTGAATAAGAGCAGCCATTCCGTAGGGGGTCAAAGTCTGGCTTGTCGGTGCCGTGTTGTCCTGTGTCTGAAAGGGTGCAATGTGAGTGCGATGGTGGGAGGATCATGTGTATGATCTGAGGCACCCTGTCCTCATGAAGAGGAAGCTCAGGCAGGAGGTCCTTTGTCAGGTCATCTCAGTATACAGAGCCGACGCTTCCGGTGATCTTCATCTTTGCCCTTTCTCTTCAGTTTTAGTCATCGTAACAACAATGTTGTCATCATCATTATTACAAGTATAATTGCTATTACTATGAGTCAACTGGTTCAGTTAGTTTTTTAAAATCTTTTTTTTTTTTGCCATCTTTGCGCAGATCACGCTGTTAAACTGTACAAAAGGTGTGAAGTTTGATCTGAGTGGTACAAGATGTTTGTTGTAGCTGAGGTTTGTGTGTTGTTCTTGCGGTGTGTATCCTGAACCGCAGATGTGCGTAATTCAATAAACCAGAAACAGAACAGCACTCCCAAAAGACTCACTTTGCTGTAATTGTCCCAAAGTGCTCCAGAAGATTTTGACACCATGCTTTAATTCCTCTTGCTTCTGTTAATTTTTTTTTTTCCCTTCGGTAAATTTAAATAATTATAATTAAGTTCTTTAAAATGTATGATTTAGAAAGCCTGCATATTTGAGGGATGTCTAAATTCATGTTCAGTTTACATTGAGGCTTGTCAGTATAGTCCCTGTGCTTGTCTGAAGAGCGTGCTGAGTCGGTGGGGTTCCCACATGATGGCTGTTGCTGCTGTGATTCTGACAGCTGCTCTTCCGTCGGAGAAGATCGTGAGCACTCTTGGACGTGTTCATCCCGGAGTAAATTAACTCCCATGTGGAAAAACTTCGTAGGACCTGCCCTCTGACATCAAGCGACATGTAAACGACACGGAGGAACTGTCAAACCATCACAGCCTCCAAAACATGTTCGACGGAATTAAGAGCAGTTGATTCCTGCTAATGAAAGAATTTCTGGGCAAATTCACAATATCATCTCATGTTCAGCAATTAACATGTTTTCTCCCCTCGTAAGTCTTTTTCACTTTCGTTAGTTTATTTTCTTGGGATTGCAAATGAGCATTGATTCTAAGATGCAGGGTATCCAGCACTATTTCTCAATATTTATATAACTGTCACTAGAGCAAGCATTGTGGAGAAAATGAGAATGGAATCAGACATTCCCAACGTAAACAATATCATCTTTTATATTTATGATCATAATTACTTTTCTATTGATGCACAGGAAACCAATCCACCGGAAACACATAGTACATTTATTAATATGGACATATATCCAGATCCAGACTGCAGTATTCATCGTGGCATTTCAGTATCAAGATGGTGATTTTAAAGAGTTACAATTGCTGGGCAGGGTTGGTGTGGTACCAGGTTTAATATTTCATCTTCCCCTTTGGCCTGACAGCACCTTCCCCTGCCCCCTTGCGGATCATCTCCCTTAATTTGTTTTATTTTCCATCCGGCGTTTGCTGGCCCATCCCCCGAGTGCTCTTCACCGGGGATGGCATAGCCAGAGGCGTCTGCAGGTCTTGTCAAGATCAGCAGAACAGGCAAAAGCCATATGTGGTTAAAGCCGGAACACAAAGGAGGTGGCGGTGGGGGGGGGAGAGCAACTTTTCTTTGGTGTGCCATTGTATGTGGCTGCAGAGGAAAAACGAGGAGAAAACACAAAAATTAATTAAATGTCTCTGCTTGGGAGGCTCCTGTGTTACCCCCATTTCACCCCCCCACCCTCAGTATGGAATGCTTGTCAGCTTTTCTGATAAATGACCGCATGAATTTGCATAGATTTAACGTTAATACTGTTTAGCTTTATTTATTAAAAACCGGTTTACATAATAATGCAGAAAATGAGTGCTACACCTTGCTTGCCGAGAGCTGGGAGGATCGTGACTGACAGACGGTGATGGATCTTCTCTGCCGTCGCCCCCCTCCCCCCCGTCTTGGCCCGGCCATTGTCCCACAGTGAGGTCACTTAAACACCACTGTCTGCATTTCCCGCTCTCTTGCATGTTTGGTTCCGTCAAGCGCTGCACTACATGTTAAACGGCGGAGACGAGGACAACATTTGTTGGGCTTGGGACAGGTATTCACTGTCATTACCTTTTTGTTCTCTAACACCTTCTTCAAGGCTGCCTTGAGTGTTGCAGACATTTACTACCATGATTGCGGCCTTTCCAGCACTGAGATTTTTGTTTTGGCCTTTTTTTTTTTGTAGCTGGCAGTGAAATAATTCAATGTTGTTTTTTGTGTAGCTGATCTTAAAGCCATACTTTTATCAATAACTTTTGTATTAAAACCTGCTGCTCTCATTTCTGTCTGGAAGGGATGAACAGTGGAAGCGGCAATTAATCTTAACTTGTCTTTCAGTTAATTGTCATCGTTTACCAGCTGACCTGATGGTACACAGGCACAGATCATTCAGCTAATGGTTACTGAAACCTCATTTTTAAACAGCACCAATTAGACGGCAGGGAAAACAGGAAAAGCTAAACCAAACTACATTGGGAGAGATCTTTTCCCCCCTTTTTTATGGGGGGAGCAGTAATGAATTGCTGGTGGCTATGCCCGTGATATGAAATTGGGTCATGTGACCCAAATAAAGAATGAAGGCTTCATAATTGCCAGTCCTTGAGATCTGAGGTGCCGGTGCCAACTGTCAGAACCGGGGCTAATGATGACAAATGCTCTCTCTATGCAGATTGTGGAGCGGTTGGGCCGTGGGGAGGAAGGGAGCAGGAGCATGGCTGGGGGGGGGGATATGTTGCAAGGCAAGTCTGAGGAATGAACCTGAACAGGCGCGGTCAAACCCTGGGCCACAATAGAAGCAGGCAGTGACTACTGCTTTTTTAACATGCAAACTGAGACAAAAAATGATTGTGGAATCACTTAAATAACATAAAACTTTCTATGCTGTGCTTCTCTTAAATGGTAATTTATATATGCTTATGCGTGTATATATATATATATATATATATATAATACACATGTAGCCATTTTTAATATTAATTCTGTATTTGACTGGTATTGAGTCATAATACGATTTTATTAATCCCTCTAGTTACTAAGCGATGAGCTTGAAGCTGGACCTAATGTATTTTTTTCAAATTAAGAAATATATGCAATTCTATCTGTATACAACACTAATGGCCAATGCAGGTGAGACGCGCTGAAAATAAAGGGAGCGAACACGTTTTTTTGTTTGTCCTCCCCAGTACTAGTGCATTTGGAGAGCAGTGCTGGGAAATGCTGTAGGCACAATGTCTGCTCTCCGGGCTTTGGGGGATTGAGGGCTTCATTCGTTATCCGGGTACAGTCTCCTGCTGATTATCTGCTTTGTCCGGTTTTTTTGTATGTTAATATTTAAGATTAAGAGTCATTGCCTTGTGCCAGCTAGTGAAACAATTAAATGCTAAATAAAACCATTAATATGGACCCAAAGTACAAGCTCATAAAAGTACATTTCCTTAAAGCCTGGCTTAAACATGAAATGGTCATAACAAAAACATGTAGTCATTTCAGCCTGGCTTAAATTCCTAATTGCTGAAATCATGCATAAATAAGAAGTAATAGTAGAACTATTTGCTAAACTAATTTTAAGTTATTTCTGGAGAGTTAAGTTCATGACTACCACACTCACACAAAAGCAAGCCTGTTTTAAACAAGTTTTATTCTGTTTATTTGCATGTTTACTCAGGGCCATTGGAGAATGAATTAATGAACAGACCCTTTCTCTACATTAGCAGAGATGCTCTCCATGAAAATTTTGCTCATTAGATTTTCGCGAAGCGTGGCATTGTCACAGGCCGTAAATCTGATTTCACTTAGGTTGATGTTGGCCCCACTAATAAAAGAGCAAGGCCTGTCCGATGCCTGCCCAGATTTCCCCAATTTGTTGCATGAGTGCCTTTTGAAAGGGGTTCCACTTCACACAAAAGGGGGGAGTGGGCTCATCTTTTTTGTTTGGTTTCGCCCCATCTGTGTCATCTGGTGGTCCGCGCGAGAGGGGCGGCCCCTCCGCCAGCCGTTTTATGGACTCTCTGGGGCGGCGGCGGGAGTTCATAAGCAAGCCTGGCCCATTGTGGCCCTCGCACAGCTGACACGTGTGAATGGGACCCCACCATATTGGGAGGTAATGTGCACTAATGAAGCCAGGGAGGCGGAATGACGGACAGCTCCGGAGTGTGTGTGCATGAGTCTGGGAGGTGGGCCTGTTGTCTTTCCCCTGACCCGAACAGGTAGCACCTTAGACATTGTCCGAGAGCCCGCCCACCACAGCGTAAGAAGAAAATCAGAGCATTGTGTGTGGCTATCAGAGCAGCAGTTTGTGCAATCTCTAGCATGCTGTCGTAGGGTTACCCTGCACAGACAGACGGTGGGGGGGGGGGGGGGGGGTATCTGGGGGGCTCCCATCCAGCCCCCCAGTGCAGTCTACCGGGGAGGCACGTTCTCATGACCACCGCTTTTTCCTGTCTGTTGTCCCTGAAACGGAAGGGGTGAATTGTGGGAAAATGGGGGGAGTATGGAACAGAGTATGTCGAACAAAGACCAGGTCAGTGACTGCGCCCCCCCCCAGCCTGTCGCTGGGCTCTGTGGACATGTGACCTGTTCCTATTTTTTCCACCTCTGGTAAAAAAAAAGTGAAGAAAACATGACTGTTAGATAGGGTCTCAATTGTCTGCCACACAGTTTCCTGAAAAATGCTTGAGGAAAAGTAAAGGTTAGAAACCTGTGCCCACGCGTGTTACAGTGTTTCCTTTCCACGGAGAAAGGCCTTCTGAGAGTTTTAGAATGGGGGGACTGTCCATTAAATCATGGCTGTTTGTCAGCAGTGGTGGGAGTGTGGTGTCTGTCAGGCCCCCCCAGTGGACCATTCCGTGACTGACGGAGGGATGGAGAGTATGGTTCCAGGAGTGCTGTCTTCTAAGTTTTCGGCACTCACCCCCCCGAGGGAGTTGCCCCCTTTGTGCATCCACAAAGTTCTTTTGGGCGTTGGTTGGTTGATGGTGACGAATGTGGTTTGTCCGGTTCAGAAAACACTGGCTGCAGTGGTGAAGACCTTCGTTCACTCTTCCGCCACGGAGCCCTCCCAGGCGAAGAGAGCAGTGGTCTCGCGGGGTACTCTCTCCTGCATCCTGAATGATTAGACCCAAAGTGGTCCCAGCTCACCTTGGTTACCCTGGTCAGAGAGAGCAGAACCGCCGAGACCGGTCAGTAGGGGTGTCAGCCCAAATAGACTGTCCCAGCGGCCAGGGTGTGGGAGGAAGACAGAACGAGTGGTGAGTTTACGTCGTAGCTAGTTGAAATTCTGGCGATTTGATTGCGGCGTCAGTTCCTGGCTGTCTGGCAGGGCCCTCGCAGGCATCGACGTGCCACAGCCGCCGCGGTGACACCATCTAACGAAGGGGGATTAGGCGTTTACAGGAGCCGTCATGCGACAGGCCAGGTTGAAGAGGCGCCTCTCCACAGCGCTGGGCTGCGTAATGAATGATTGACGGGGGGAGGTTGGGATGGGGGGGGTGCCGGCTGAGGCTTCGCCGCGACGCCTGCCGCGTCGAGAGCCAGCTCCCCTTGATCACGTTCTGCTGCTCCCCGTGCTCATCGGAGCGGGGGGAACGTGGGGAATCTGTGGGGAGGGAGAAAAAAAGGGCCCAGTTCTCTCTCTCCATTTCCTCCCTCATTTACACATTGAAGGCAGTTTTTTTTTGTCTGCTTATTTGTGGAGCCCTTTTTTGTCAGGAGCCATACTTCCTTCATCTCGTTCCCTCTCCCGCTCACTCCTTCACTCCTTCTCCTCCCTCTCGCTCTCTCTCTCCCTCCTCTGTTTGCCTTGGGGCAATGAACTAATTTCAGGTTCTATAATTATGCCTTGTTGTACACTTGTCTGCTATCAACAGTCTCCTGTCCTCTATCTTCTGCTGCTTAATTAGACGTTGCCGTAATAGCTGTTATTGCGCTGTTTTCCGTAATTAATGTGATTGATGCTCTTGTCGGGGTCTTTACTTTGTGCTTATTTTAAGTGGGCAGGGGCAGGTTAGCCCCACCTGTACAAGACGGGGGCTGCTGCAGCAGCGCGGCCCGCCGGGAACCCGTGCCCAGTTAGATGACCTCACCGAGTCCGAGACCCCGCCCTCCTCGCCAACAGACCACTCTGGCGTTCGGACTTGAACTCGGCTTTGTGGGGCTGAATGTGGGGCGCAGTTTGGGCATATTGTGCAGCTCAGGGCTTTGTGGGGGAACTTCAGATCCCACTCTGTCAGGCACAGAACAAAAGGACACCATTGTGGCGTTGGGTTATTCAATCAGCCTGGCTTTATTTTATGTTATTTTACTTTTTTCTTCTTTGTTTTCTTTTTAATGGCAGAAGTTGATTTGTATTTGTGTTGGAAAATTTGAGTTCTTTTCTCTTGCTGAAAGGGACGAGACTCTAGCAGAAGAAACAAAGAGAGGGAAACGATAATCTCATCTGAATGAACCACGTCTCGCGTTTCTTCTCCCGCCTGCTCGCAATCCAATTAGGAGCTTAATAAGGGTCAAATTAAGGGGCTTTGAGGGCTGCTGGTGTCAGGGGGGCTCGGTAGGCGTGCGGGGAGACGCCCGGGTTCTGTTGGGCGTTTGTGTGTCAGGCAGGGTGGGGGGATCCCAGCCTCCCTGCACCGAGCGTCAGCTCGAAATAACGGTGCACCTGCAGGAGCGCCTCTACCCCGTCTCACCTGCAACGCTCCGCCACACTTGTTTTTATCACCTCTGCCCCTCAGGGACCGAGGCCTGCCCAGCATGTCCCGATTCTGAGACGTGGGGTGGCAGTCCCTTCCGATTACCACTCAAATACATACTTTCTTAAAGTGTCCTTGCACCTCCCTCCCACAGCCCTCTGTGCTCATTTTGTTCAGATCACACCTGTCTGTGTTCCCTTCACGCGTGTTTGTACTCGCATGGATGCACTTACCAGGTCCGTCTCTTTCTCCACCTTCCTTGACTCTTCTCCAGGATGGGGTCATGCATGTTTGTGTTTCACAGCCAAATGTAACAAATGTCAGAAACGTCACAAATGTGATACGGTCTGTATGTGGTTTTTTTTTCTTTCTTTCTTTCTTTAAAAATGTCAGATTCTCTTTACATGAATGTACAGTTTTGTATGGGCCCTTTCTAAGGGGGTTGAGGTTCCACAGCGCCTTCCTTGTGGAGATGGTGTAAAGCGGGACCCAGCATGGAGATCCACACTGGCTCTGCAGGTCCGGTTGGCACGGCAGGGAGCCCAGACTGGACCGACAGCCGTTTAACTCCACACGACCCGTCCCTCAGGGGCCGCCCCGGGGTCCCTCTCGAATCCTGTTAGGAGCCACAATTACAATTCATACGCTCCCAGCATTCCTTTGAATCGGCCGAGGGTGTAGCTGGCCCCAGCCGACCCCTTGATCTTCCCCTATTCCATTTGTCTTTGAATTCTGGGAAAATAAAAGATTGAAATGCAGGCCTTCTTTCAGTCCTCCACATGCATAGCGGGCTTTCCTCTGCTCATTCGCACATTAAAATGGCTGCGTCAGAAGTGGAATGCCGCCGTCATACTTGATGGCAGACCCACGGCCGAAGTAACAGGATTTAACCCGCATTCTTCTCGGATCGGGCATTGTCGCACCGGTATGAGTGAGCGTGCTTGTTTATTTTCCAGCGTGCATTTCGTACCGTGTCTCTTGATGTTAGGCACTTGGTGTTTTTAATATATATATAAAAAAAATAAGTTAACCCTTAGGCAAGCCAGCTTCATCCTGCCTCTCGCCTTGCCGAAATGTTCCCGTGGTCTGTCAAATGTGGCATATTGAAAGCCGGCGTGGGGGTGTTGGTTGGTTGGGGGGGGGGCAGCAGAACGCTTAATAGGTGCTTTGGTAATTTCTGAGTTTCCACAGCCTAATCTGATCTGAAAAGCTTGCAGGAAGAAAGGCCAGAAAATGGGTCCTCAGTGTTAATTTGATGTGACTCCTCTACAATGAGGGCCGTGGATCCCAGAAGCGCTTTTTCAGCTTTAAAACCCCCCCCCACACACACCACTGCCGTTGTCTCCTGCCCCCTCAGAGTTCCATCCTAAACGTTTCACCAAACGGCCTATAAGCCTCTTTTGTATTCCCTTCAAATGAAGGTTCTTCTCCTGCCTGGAGAACATTACAGCGACGCCTCATGCATCTAGTACCGGTTCTGGATCTTCTACTAAACACTTTGGAAGCACCCAAGCTATGTTCCACAGCCATATGGAATGTACTGTAAATGGCACCCTCTTTACAATCCTAGCCCAGTGAAATCAATTCTGAATCATGGTATCATCATCTGGTAATAACATATCTGGAAGTTTCTTCACTAAAGGAATTCAAATTGTATTCTTTTACAAATAATTTTACTCAATCTGAAAGCTATAGAAATCAGTTCTGTGGAAGCACCAGTGCTGAATGTTGTCATGTTTTTCTGATGCATCGTATATAACCACGCCCTCATGATATCTTGAAAAATCTAATAATAACATATTTCATGTGTTTATGACCGCTCATTCCAAATTGTAAAATGTTATGAATTTTACTTTTTTCTCCCTGAAAATTCAGACAATTTTCAAAGATGTCCAAGTTAACTTTGTCTCGTTGGGGAAGTTTCTGCAGAATTTTATGCAAATGATTACTCCTCATTTCCCTAAAACAATTATATATGCATATATTACAAAGTGCTAGTAGACCCCCCCCCCACAAAGTCTCTTCTGCCCCCAGCTTCAGTAATTTACTCCATATTGTGATGCTGAATGGATTTCATTAATTTGCTGTTTCATTACGATTCATGAAAACGTTGAATAAAATGTTGTGTAACAGCTCAGTGCCCCACCAGCAGGGTGGAGTAAAGCGGGTCTGTGAAGGCCCGGTGTCCGGTGGGGGTCTGGCTGACGGACCCACTTGGTTGCTCCATACGGGAACTCTTAGTGATGCTGCTGCTTTGTCTGGAAGGACTGGGATGAGCTGTACTGCTCCCAGTCTGCTACTGGCAGAGTGGCAAAAATTCTGAACTCCAGAGTGAGGCATACGGATGGCTGCCATTTTCTGTGTTTGTTTTAATGGTTTAAGGAGTCTAGCTGGCTATAGGAGTCTGCCTTATAAATAAAATAATACTCAGGAGTAACATGTGAGGCACACAGGCTTCTTTCTGCCGGTGGGGGGTAGTGGTTGGGGTAAGATCTCTGCCTCTGTTCTGGCAGCCTGGAGACACCATGGTGGCCAGGTCCCTGACCCTGGGGAGAACAGCTTGCGTTGATATGCTCTAATCCGGCGTAATTAGTCAAATCACAGCGGGTCCAGCAGCTTGTCAGTGGCTGTCAGACTTGGCAGGCGTGGCTGAGGCCCTGACGGAGTGACCCCCTCCTCCCCCCCCCCGATGGCAGCGTCACTAGCCTGCTGGCCGCACCCGTTTCCTCCCAACAAAGGAGGGCATGTGGACAGAGGCTCGAGGGTAGCGGGAGGGGCTCTGTTGCTTGCCCCGCCCTCGTTTTGTCTCAAACAGAGCAGAGTTGCACCTATAGTGATAATATAGCAATGTGGTTGTGACCCCACCCCTTTTCCTTAGACATCAGTGACCGGGGTGATCATCCAATCAAGCGCAGCTCTACATCAGCACACACCCTTTGCGGGTATCAGGATTAGCGACAGTAAAAAGATTTAAAACTATATAATTACAAGGGGATAAACTACAAATTATCTCTTTCTCTCAACATCCAGATTACTGGCATGCTGCACAAGCTTTTTCCCCTACAGACCCCGGGGCGTTAGCAGTTTCCAAAGGGCCTCATTAACATAAACTCCCATGCTCCCCTGCAAAGACGGCCCGATAAGGACATGTTTCTTACTGAACGACTTGTTGTGCTTTTGGCTGTGACAGATAGGTCAAAGCTAATTCCACTTTACAGCTGCAGCAGCTAAAAAAAAAAAAAAAAAAAAAAAAAAGGTATTTCAGATTCCCAGCTGTCCCCCCGAAGGTGTCACCCGTGATAATCCTCAAAGACCGTTTGGAGGGGAGAGGGAGGATGTGCCTGTTTGTGAGATGATACATCGCCGATGACAGCGAGAATTATGCCGGGAAGACAAATCTGTAATGTATTATCAAGCAATTTCAGGTGAATAACACGGATAAAAGGATAATGGATGAGGGCCTCTCTGTTGCCGTGACGCAGAGAGGATTGCCGGGGCGACAGCTTGGAGGCGAGATGAATTGAGTGCCATCGTAGCACTTGCGGAGCTACGGGGCTGATGCCTTTCCTCCTGTTCTGTCTCCCCCTTTTGGTGCCCTGTCCACACCTTCCACCTTCCTCCCACTTGTTTATGGGCCTTGCTACCCCTGCCATTATGTGTGGCAGCCATGTGGACCTGAATCGGAATGGTTAGGTGGTGTTAAAACTGCCGATTCCCAGTGGGAGGCTGGGTAACGGAGGCTCGGCTAAGGATGTCGATATTAGTGCATCTCATTACTCAAAATTTTGGTCATTTGCATGTGCGGCTCTGTATTTATCCATAAGTGACAATCCATTAATCACTGCACAATGTGCACAAGTTGAAGAAGACGTAACAGTAGACATTAGTGTGCAATCTGGTACAGTTCATTGTTACGTTCTGTCCTGTCCTCACTCGTATTACAGGATGTGCTGCATTGCCGTGCCCTTCCTGTCTTGTCCTGTCCACACAGTCCTCTTTTCTACTTGCACACGTGACTAACGTTGTGCTTCACTTTGTACTTCTGACTGTTACTGTTGTTACAGCTTCAGCTTCGTGTGACTTTCCTGGCCGCTTCCTCTAGCGGAGCCATTTCACAGGTCTGCGGACCTTCTTCGGGATGTTTCAGAAACGATATTAGTGGAGTTATCTGGGGTGTTCAGCTCTGTGAATGTCTCCGGATCATTGATCGGAAGATGCCATTTCTGGCAGGCAATTCGAAGCGGATGAATTTGAATGAGAGCACAGTTCACTTATGCTTCCTGAAATAACTAAAAAAAAAAAAAAAAAAAAACTAAGCATGTAACTAATATTTAAAAAAAATTAAGTTTTCTCTAAAACTCAGAATAAAGTCTTTACCGAGACCATCCATTCCACCTTACTCTTACCTTATTAGGTAATCATGGTTTTTTACTTTTTTGTGTTATTTGGGTCTTCTAGGCCTATATTATATAATTCCTCATATTTGCCATATATATCTCTAATTTAAATATCTGTTTAAAGATATCTTTGGGGGAAATTATTCTTTATAAAATTGCTTAAAATAAATAACCCATAAGATATGAGACTGAGATATACAACATCTGTGGAGAAGATCCAGATCTTCTAATAATCTCACTGGCAGATGTGAGATGGTTGAGGTGGAGATAAAATGAAACTTCTCAGCACACTGCAGATATGCTTGGTAGATCTGGCTGAGCCTTCCTTGACATTTCTGCGGATGATTTCTTATCAGAAGTGTCAGAGAAACGTGAGCTAAAGCAGAGATTCTGATCTGGTTACTGTTCTGATTTTGTTTATAACCACAGTGGAATTGAGCAGCAACACTCGGGTTTCTGGTGCAGTTTCTCCTTTCCTGTTTGGTGGAGACTCACTGATGGTTAAATCCACAATAATGCTGCTTCTGCCATAGCAAGAGCTCCCACTCTTCTTCCTGCTAACTTGAGCTAAATTCCAAAGTAGGTCAATCCCCCTTCCCTCCTGGTTGCAGTGCCTCCTCATGTCGGTCGAGCTGCTGTTGATGTACGACCGTAGGAACCGGTGAGAGTACCCCGCGCCTCCTGGCTAACGCAATATGGAACCGTACCGCAAAGACGTTGGAAGGGAGGGGGAGTAAAATCCCTTAGCCATACCCCCAACCCCCCCACAGCCATGTGTTTATAGACCGCAAGCCTTTGCTAATGCGCGTGAAAAGCCTCCTGAGACATAAACATTATTGACAAACTTGGCCGGACATTTGAGGCAGCGATCCGCGGGAGCGCGTCATGCATATTCATCCCCTGCACTGCGCCGGCCCTGACGGAGCGCCCGAGCGGGTGTCACGCCCGCCACACTCCAGCCGCAGCCGAAATGCGTTCTGACACTGATTATGCAAAGCTCTTCCCGCTACCTGCATTAGGGGGCTCGCCACTTTATTAAAGTTGAGATAGCGGTGAGCCCGTGGATAGCGCCATTTTATTTTAGCACAAATAATCTGAATCAATTTTAATGCCCCCCCCCACTTACCCACGACCCCCTCCTACTCACCGTCTGAGGCAGCCATCACTGTGAAGAATCAGATGAAATGTGGGCTTTGATATGCCAGAATTCTCTGCTTTAAGTCTTCGAGGACCTAGAGGGGATTACAGCTCCCCAACTCCGACATTTAAATTCTTGGCAGAGACCCTTCACCAGGCCCCGGGCTTCATCAGAAGTACGCAGAAAAATGTGCATGAAAACTATTCTGTATCAGGATGAGGTTGGAGTTCGTACACATTTGCTTGCTGTACATAGCTTACATATTTTATGTTCTTTTAAGATGCAGTAATGGAAAATCTCAAATAGATTTGACAGATGTGACTCTCATTAACGGTGATATTAAAGCATATTTAATCTATATAAACTGATACGCCTCAGTAATGTCCTACCTAGACTGTGTAGTACATCACATGGTCAGTTTTTTTTGCTGTGGCCTCTAACTTATGTAGTACTTAGATTGCTTGTTTGGCAACCACTCTTTATTAATTGTAAGTATTTATTGTTCAAGGATTAACTGTTGCCCTTGTATCAGAATTATATTGCATCATCAGTAGGTGTTTTTCATGCCCATTCAGTGGTTTGAGATAGTGATGGAACCAATGAGGCTTCAAAACCTGTGGTGGCTGGGAATATCCTGAACTACCAATCAATGTTGGCTATCATCAACATGTATTGGTAATTGGTGGATATGTGAGCTAGAGGCATTGATTGGTAGTTCAGGTACTCCTGCCCACCACGGGTTTTGAAGCCTCATTTTATGCCAATGTTGATTGGTTAGTTCAGGATACTCCTGCTCATCACAAGTTTTAAAGCCTCATTTGTCCCATCACTAGCTTGAGATATAGCTCATACCAATATGTGGTTGATCTTATAAAAGAGGTATTTTAACAGAAAGCTTGGATGGATATGGGAACCCCTTGCCAGTGCCTTTATTACAAAGTTGCTGTACAGTTGACTTTGACGAGGAAAAAAAGATGTACAACTGTAAAATTATTATATCTAGCTGATGATAAAGTTGCCATTTTGTGTTTTGTCTTCCCACTGTGTTAATTTCACCTGAATTGTGATTGTTGGAGGTATCATGTGCAGTAATGGTTGCCTTCACCCAGCCCCACTAGGCATTTTCCATCACCCTGGTGTCACTCTGCAGAAGTGATGTTCCACTAAGACACATTCTGATTCTGTGTCAAGTGTTGGTACAGCTTAGCACCATGTTTTGATGCCACCTCAGACACTATAGGTCTGAGCTCTATCATCCTGAGCCAGTCTTCACATCCAGGCTTTAGGCCTGCTCCGAAGACCACACGCTCAATGGAAGTCCCCAGTATGGCTGAGCTTCTAAACCCCTCCCTCCTCCATGATGCACTAAAAATTTCACTGGTTTTCATTCAGACCCTCCACTTTAACGTTTCCTCCTAGTTTTGGCTCCAAGTCAGATCTGAAAGGTCCATAGGGGAGGTGGTGAGCTAGCTGGGTGTTTAACGTTCCCGTATAAATATATCAGCCATGCTGAATTGGGCCTTACTGTTATCAACCTAGGGCCATATTTCTGTGAAAATCTGACGTGAAGCGGAATTGTCCTCAGTTGAAAAGGGAGGCAAATTGCATCTGAGGGGTGAAAAGAGTCTCTTAAATTGACATACCCCTATCTCTATCCCCAGCAAAGTACATGGTTTTCTAAACTGTCCTGTTGGAATATTTAAAAGGTCTGAATGTGAAACAGATTATTTTAATGGTCCCTCTGCTTCAAAAGCTGGTGGCTGTTACGACAACACCGCCTGCACGGTGGGGGAGGGGGTAGTACGACTTAGTTTCACCTGTAACAACCCCACCCTATTGCCCCCCGGTCATGTGACACATGCTTCCCTTGTCTGATACCCCTCCAGTGAATTGTGACTTGTCAGGTCCCGCCTTTGAGAGGGGAGTGGGGGTCACAAAGATGGGAAAGCAACCCCCCCCCCCACAGTGAGGTGACATCCTCAGTCGCTTGGGAGGATCCTGATTTTTCACGGAAGTGTATGTGTCCATGGTTTAATTACCGCGTGCTTGAGGGGGTGGACACGCCTTCCACCGGAAACAAAAGGCTGGGCCTCGCTGGGTGTCCTCCCCTCCACCCCCACCCCCTCATCCCAGGCTCCCATGGCCCCAGCCGTGACAGGCCGCGGGCGAGTGGCCCACGCTGGTCTCTTCCTGGTGGTGTGATTAGATTGGGGCAGGAGTCTCCAGCTGGCAGGCCTGTCTGTGACTGGAGGTCCTCCGTCCCTCGCGCTTGTCACCGGCTGACACCTCTGACAGGCGAGGGACAGCTCTGGCAGACAGGTTCATTAAACGCCATCTCTTACAGCTGGGCCTCAAACAATGAGACGTGTGCTTTTGTCAGAGACCTGATTTTGATCGTGGCTTGTTGGCTTAAACCGTGCATTTTTTTTTTTTTTGCCAGTTTTTTGATGTGATGTCTTCAAACTTATGGCTTAATTATTATTTTGTTTTTCAGTTCTCTCTCTTCAATCCTCCGCCCTGAACTCATGACCCCCTAGAAAACATAAAAAGGAAGGGGGAGAAAAGAAACTTTTTGCCACCGCTCCAGGGACAGGTGACAGGGGAGAGTCTTGACTTGAGTGCATTTGAGTCTAAGCAGCGTCCGTGTTTGTGCACTGTGTCCTCTGCGCACGGTGGGTGAAGAGACTTGTTCCCGGTGACTTCCTGTGTGCCGCCTCCCCCCCCCAGCTCCCGTGTACTCCCAGTGCCGTTCAACACCGCTGCTCCTGTCCGTTGAATCTTCAAAACCCGGCCCATCTGTTTTTCCATGCATGCGGGAGCAAATGTCAGTGTGCGATTTGCCTTTCAAGTGTTATGTAAGCATGCTGAAATCTGCTTCCTGAATTGTGACGGTGGTTCTGGAGGGAATTAAAGTGGGATTGTTTTATTTGTTGAAGTTGTACAAAAAGCAGTCGTTTTTTTTTTTTTTGAGGTATTTTTGTTTTGATCGCTGTTCGTAAAATAGCTGTCAGATGCTCTGCAAGATTTTGATTGCTGTATTTGTCATAGTGGTATATTTAAAAAATCAAAAAGGAACACAAGCCTGATGGCAGTAAAAATTTTTAAATGGTTGCAGGATGAGGTCTCACATAAGTTCCTGATGCTCTACCTCCATATTTTACCTAAATTGTTTCAGTCACATTTCCAGCTATATAAAGTCGTAAAAAAAAGCAAGTCACTTTGAATAGAAATATCCACTGAACAAATGAGGAAAGAGAGCCATCATGATGTAGAACAGATGAAGCCTCTGTGAGTTACTGAGGCCTCACTAACAGCCCATACGGTCGGTGTATTCTGAGAATGAGGTGCCGGATGCCAGATTTAATCTCATCCCTCAAACATTGTGGGTTCCCCTGAGTAATCGAGCTTGAGGTTTCTGGGATTGCTGGTAGTGCTGCGCCTTTGTTTTTTCAACCAATCGGAGCAGTGCAGCCTCATCAAAACCTGTAGCGATTTTGGTGGGCGTAGGTTTGCACCCTTACTTGGAGTCCTGGTACTCTGTGTTGTTGTTGTTGTGTATGCTGCTGATGCTGTTCTTCTTCCCCTCATTCTCGCCTGTAGCCAGGCCTGCCTCCACGTCACACCCCAAGCCTCTCAGCCCGCCGAGATGCTGGCATTTACCTCCCTGCCGCCCGGACTCTGTCGCCATGGTGACAGCAAGAGGCAGGGATGCTGAGGTGTCATCCAGGGCGTTGCGGAGGGAAGACATGCATGGGAGTAATGGCGCCCAGGCACAGATAGAGTGTCCTGACATAATCCGGTTTTAATTGAGCTCCAGAGACGTAGCTGTAGTGGGGTAGGGGGTTTCGGTGGGTGGGGAGCTCTATTCCTGGGAGAAATTAACGCATCCCGGCCTGCGATGAGTTCCCCGTGTCTATCCCTTCCTTAAATGAGTATTAGCATTAGACCTGACCTTCCCCGAAGTAACGTCTCTCCCCCCCTCTACCCCAACTCCCTCGGCTCCCTGGGAGGCGAAGGCCAGGGCTGCTCTCCGTCACTCCTCCCTCACTGAGTTTGAAAAGTGCTGAGCGTGACCTGCAGGCAGTCATGCCTGCGTCTTTAAGGAGGAGGAGGAGGTACTCGCTTGGCAGTGAAACTCCCATTGAGTTTCCTTCACTCACACAGCCGTAGCTCTCTAATCATCCCTCGGCCGGGCCTGCTTTCTGTACACGCTGGTTATGTTTTTATAATCGGTTCCACCGCTGATGTATTTCACATATGCAGAGTGAAGTGTTCAAAGCTGTCCTTTCTGAAAAGAAAGCTCACAGCAGTAATGGAGTTGTATCATGTGCCTCTTGTCCTCTTTATGACACAGTTAGTCACATAAATCTTTTAGAGTCTGCTCGTGTTGTGCTGAATTTCTGCCAATGCAAAAGCAGAAATTCTAAATTCACTAGGATCATATTATGTTGATGCCATTATTGTTTCTGTGGTGGTATTATTTGATGTCTTTTGGTCTAACTACTTCTCGCCTTTTTTGTCTCACTACTCTCGTTTGTATTTTTTTTTCCCTTTGTCCTTCTCTTCTGCCCTCCCGTCTTTTACTTTCTCTCCCTCTTTGTGCTCGTTACTTCAGGCCTGGACATACTCACATGACTTTTTCACTCTGTGCTCCTTGTCTCAGGTCTTAGCATACTCGGAGGGCCTGCATGGAAAATGGATGTTCAGTGAGATCCGCGCCGTCTTCTCCAGGCGCTACCTGTTGCAGAACACTGGCCTGGAGATCTTCATGGCAAATAGAAGTAAAACCCCCATCTCCATTTCCTTCTTCTGATTGAAACATCTTGCCAGGATGTCTGTGCATATCAACCATGTGACATCACTGCTCCTTATCTCCTCTCAGCTTCGGTTATGTTCAACTTCCCTGACCAGGCCACGGTTAAAAAGGTGGTCTACGGTTTACCAAGAGTGGGGGTGGGAACCAGCTATGGCTTGCCACAGGCCAGGTAAGATGCATATTTATAGTTACTTACAGTCACCTTGTACATTTACCTGCTAGCATTAATTACCCTGGGGAATGCATTGCGGTGCTGTTTTAAATGTGGCTCATTTGCATCATGGTCGTCTATGTATATGCCTTAACATATGACACCTTAGCCATTTGCAACCCCATTTTTGCCAGAGGAATTGAGTTTTCACCTTTGGTAAAAAAAAAAAAAAAAGAAAAAAGAAAAATTATCAATAGATCTGCACTGCATTGGTTGCATGTGTAGTTCACATAATGACTGCACCCCCTGCTGTTCTTCGTGAGTACAGCACAGCCGTGTAGCTCTATTGCCATTGTCTCATCTCATTTCCACAGAATAGAGCAGCTTTCACCCACAGACAGTAGAAATCCCATTGCTCCTGTCTTTGGATTGAGTGGCCATTGACCCCGACTGAACCAGGGCTGATTTCTTGTTTGAAGACTCTATAGCTGGGCTAGTTGCCAGGGTCCCACTCTTCGGGAGGACACTGGACGCCCGTTGATGGGTGTGAGGCCTCTGGGATAATGAAATCCACAAAAAAAAAAAAGACCTTGGCTTTCAAAAGAAGCCTGAGGAGGACAGGCTTCCCCTTTGAGTCTGGCTCCTCCCAAGGTTTCTTCCTCTTGAGGGAGTTTTTCCT
>JAACJT020000031.1:11474328-11516597 GCA_009936485.2 Gymnarchus niloticus | reverse complement strand
CTATGTAAAGCACTTTGTGACCGTGCTTCGTGTTAAAAGCGCTATATAAATAAAATTGAATTGAATTGAATTGAATTGAATTGAATTGAAAAGAAGACCACTCTTGTCTTTATTTTCTCCCAAAGACTCTCAGTAATGGACTGTTTGGATAGCCTTGTAATGTGTGTGCACCTGTAATGTGTAGTAATGCTTATCCAAGCGCATGGGTTAAGGAAAACCACATTGCAAAAGTCAAATTAGACATTTACTATGTTATATTAACTTAGCAGTTAACCAGGCATAAAACGAATCTTTAAACACAATTCTTTTGAGGTTAATCAGTGAGATTTTTCAAGTCTGTGGTATTTCCTAGCTTCATTCTTGTGAGGATGCATGCTGGACCTGTGGATATAAACTTTATGAGTTCTTTATGAGACTCCTACAGAACTTGTTTTATACTTTTATTCAGAGCAGGTTAGACCTTCTCAAGACCCTGACACTAGTTCCCTGCCAAGTAAATACGCAAACATGAGCAATTTCAGCCACTATGCGGCTAACTGTTACACCCTGGATTCTCAGGCGGATCTCCTTGGCCACCCCACGGCAGCTCTTCAAGTCCTCTAACATGACCCAGCGCTGGCAGAGACGAGAGATCTCCAACTTCGAGTACCTCATGTTCCTCAACACCATTGCAGGTGAGAGGGTGCTGGGGCACTGCATCCTCAGGTCTGTCAGCACTGTAGAACATTAGCACATTCACCCTGGGTCTTTCTAGTGTATCAGTACAAGTAGCTCTGATTTGTCCTCCATTCATTCAATTTTTTCTTAATTCTTGAGTCTTCCATTTTGAGAGTTCTCCTGTTCCCTCAATACTCATTTTGTCTTGACTCCATATTAATGTTGGGAGACCATTGTGTTCTGCATAGCCTAATCAACAACTTCGACCAGAGACCAGAGAGGAAATCTAATAATTTCCCAGGCAGCTCAGCCTGGCGATAGCAGAGAGCTTTGTTCCGTCAGAGGCAGAGAGTCATGCATGGTTGATTTTCGCTAATTAAGTTGGCAACTCATTAGCTCATCTAAATTCAGCTGAGCCTTTGTGATTTATTTTTTAAAAAACCCCTCCCCCAGTGAAAAGTCTCTCTACCTGCTTGTGGCTGTTTCCCGTTAAGTTGACATGAATGTCCTTGAAGTGGCTCCTTCTTCTATTTTTTATGAGTAGCTGCGAGTTGTTTGTTCGCTTCACGGGCTTTCGTCGCCGTTGCTGAGGGGTAATTATTCGCCGAGCTAAAAGCAATCGCATCTCCGTGCTGTTTTTTTTTTTTAGAAGCTGTTGAGCGCGTCACTTTGCCCCGAGAGGAGCTAACCCTTGCCACACAATTATACACATTTTTGCACAGCCTTTGCTTCTATTTTATACACCATTGTCAGCCGCATGGGTTTAAGGAAGGCTGTGAACTTCTGAAAGATTCCTGCTAATGACCCAGGCTGTCAGGCACTGTCAGGCCAACGGGCGGGAACGCCGCTGCAGTGAGGAGGTGCCAACCAATCAACGCTGTTGTTCTAATTAAACTCGATCTCACCGCCATTACCGTCTTCGGCGCCTACCGCAATCTTTAGGGCTGTCAGCCCAGCTCCCCCCCAACTACCTTACCACCTTACCGCTGCTCTTGGGTCCACCTCGTTAGCCTGTTTAATTAAGCCTTCCTCTCTATGCCCCATCTCTTCCCTCCACAAGCCTGCATTGTCATTTGCCCGCAATACATCCTCCATCAGTGGCTGCGAGCATCAGCCAATGGAAACTCTCCGGGTTGATATTCCGCGTGAGATGGAATGATGATGCAAGACATGGCAAGAATTTGCGAAGTTCACTCCCAGAATGTATAATCATTATGAAGGAGCTGATAATAGAATGTAAGAATTTGCTGAAATGTGTAAATGTATGAATTGTGGATTTTACTGATAAACCCTGCATAATTGCAGACTTGTTTACAGTTTTACAGTTGGATTAAGGTTATGCTCCTAACTTCGGTGTTTACAGGGCCACTCCTTGGGCCTGACATTCCGTGAAAACTGAAAATGTGCGTAAATATATACAGCTATATGCACACAAGACTGAGCATGCAGAATCCAAAAATGCTGCTATGTTCTTTGGCAGTTTATAGTTAGGGTGCCTTACATGGATAAACAGATGTGGGATTACAGCAGCAGGGCCAGATATTTAACCTTCCACAGCATTTCGGGACAGAATATTTACGTATATATTTTTGTTTATTAGTGTGCTTGAAACAGCTTCTTTGGATTAACGAAAGGTCTTTCATTATACGGCTTAAAAAATCTGGTGCGCTTAATTAAGATTCAGAACACACTAGGAAAAATACACAGTTGTCCACGCTTGATTATTTGCTAGTTGTTTTCCATTTCATTGTATTTTGCTACTTTTTGGTTTTGTGCAAATTTCAAAGTTTCTTTTTATTACCCGCTGATATGAGATACACTGGAAGCCATCTACTTCCAAGAGCAACGGGAGAGGGAATTTTTAACGGAGAGCGTGCTTCCTCATTCCTGTATTTTTGCTCGTCTCTCCCATTGTTGGGTTTTCAGTGACACATCCGTCCATCTGAAAACCATCTTTCCTCAGAGAGAGAGAGATAAAAAAAATAAAATAGCAGGAAGAGGGAGAAAATGAACACAACATCTGGTGTCTCTCAGTGCAGCTGCATGTGGGCACTGTCTCGGAGACTGACACAGGTCTCCATGGTTACTGGGCGCCTGTCGGCCAATCGGGAATGAGGCGCCCGGAACGCTGCGTATGGTGCCAGTGACTTGACGCAAAGGAATCAAGAACCTTTCGACGGGCAGTGATGCAGCGCACTGTGATGTGAAATTTTGTTGCTGTAACATTAAGTAAAGTAGGAAAAATATATAGGCTATGTATATATATAATATACTATATATACGAGTATATATAGCTGTCATATTCAGTATAATTATGTGCTCATTTCCTGCAGAAAGAGAAAGAAAAACCTCTGCTATTGAAGGAAATGAAAATGTGAACCGTAAATCCTTGAAAGGGAGATGGCTCTCAGTAACATTCCATAAAATAGGCAATGAGTCCATACCAAGTGGAACCTGTCAGAGTTTTTCAAAATGGTTGATTTTCTCATGATGGCAGCCCTCTGGGTCACAGTGTCGACTCCCCCCTTGGTTTTGTCGCTTGGTACGTCTGTGACGTGTCCACTGACCTGCAGACCAGCATGTCCGTCACCTGTCCATGGACACACAGATTTTCATGTCAGTGACCTGTCCACTGATACACACACCAGCATGCTGATTGGGCTTCACAGAACCCACTCTGAGTATCCTTTCAGAATCAGAATCAGAATATCTTTATTGTCATTGTAACGAGTACAACGAAATTAAGTGCAGTCCCTGTGTCAGAGAGAGTGCAGTCCCTGTGTCAGAGAGACGTCCAGCAGCCAGTCCAGTTAGCGTCCAGCAGCCGAGAAGCCCCTGGAGCCCAAGGTGTAAAGAGACGCTTATTTTTTTATTTGAAGGGGGTAAGCGGGTTCCTTACCGTGTACCTTCCTGGCAAATGTCCCAAACCCACTGACTTCTCATGTCACCCTCCTCTCATTTCCCTCCTCGCCACATAGGGAGGACGTACAATGACCTGAACCAGTATCCAGTCTTTCCCTGGGTCCTCACCAACTTCGAGTCTGAGGAGCTGGACCTCACCTTGCCAGGCAACTTCAGGGACCTTTCAAAGGTACCGTGTCATGTGTTTCTCCATGCTCCGCCCCACCCTTCAGGGGAGCTGCGATTGGTCGAGGAGGCATCCTGCTCTGAAGGCAGGGGGAGTAGAAAACGGGATTCCGGTCTGACATGCTGCGTGTGACAGCCTGACCAGACAGCTCACAGTGTGACATTTACCCTGCAAACGAAAACTAGACAAAACATCTTGGAAGCAGCACTGGTGCCTGTCATTTCTCAGTTGCTCAGCCCAAAAGGGTAAACCTGGTAAGGAGGGCTGATCAGAAATGAAATCTGGTCAGGCAGTGTTGTTTCTTTTTCTGCCTTTCATTGGGGAATATTCTCACTACTGCTGGTTAATAAAAGGGCCATTATGGTATTGATGTATTGATACTCAAATTCAACACACTCTCACTGTGGTTTTGCATAGATAAGTCTTACAGTAATGTTTTTTCAAGAGATCAGGAAATCATTTCCATTCTTTTCCAATATTAGCATGTTAAATTTTATGGTTTTATATATACTCTATATATAACCATATATATATATATATATATATATAGTTTTAAAATATACTCTTTTTAAAGCCTACTTTTTTCGCACTTTAAAACACCTAGACAATAAAAGTCCTATATATAGATAATATTCTTTTTTTTTTTTTTTACATGAACATTTTCTTCACAGACCATAGTTATGAGTTTATAGACACAAGCATATCAGATTTATTAAATGTAATTGGAGTACCACAGTATCTGTTATTCTTCACATTATTTCTGGACAAACTAATAAATGACTTCCATCAAAAATTTGCAATTGCAGATATTAAGACCATCCCTCTGTGTAATAAATGAACACAATCTGATTATAAGACTCAATCTAACAATAAACTTAGTATGAGTGTGTGTGTGTGTGTGTGTGTGTGTGTGTACCATGTTTATATTACATTGTGGGGATAAAATTTCCCCAGGAGATAATAAAAACCTGACATTTTTACCTTGTGGGGACACAACAAAACCATTTCATAAAAATCTGTGAATGCAATCGAAAAAAAAACTCTTGTATTTTGTTGGGTTATTTATGGTTAAGGTTAAGGGCTGGGTAAGGGTTAGAGTGGTCATAGAAAGACGTGTTTTTGTGTGTGTGTGTGTGTGTGTGTGTGTGTGTGTACATGGATATAAAGGGTTTCTCTTTCTGAGTTTCGAAAATTGGAATGACTAGTCTAGCAACATATTGCCAAACCAAAAGATGTGAGAAGAGCATTACGCAATGTGTCTTAATTATTAGGTGAAATCAGGTGCTTAAACAACACGGTGTCATTTTTTGAACTTTGTGCGTGTCTGTTTGTAATGATTTCTGCTATTTTTAGATCATGTTTATCCAAACAGGTCTTTTCTCCACAATACTGTGATCCTTAAATAGAAGTCCAAGCAGTTTTAGGTGATAAATTTAATATCCCTGGAATATGGCAACCATTAAAGCAGTATGATCCCGTAAGACGGTGATGCAGGCCCCCTCTTATCCATTTTCTGCCCAGTAAACACTGGTGCACACATAATTCCAGACCCAGGGAGTGCTGGGAGATTTACACTCTGAGACTTCCCTAAGTTGTGGACCCTGCTGGCAAGTTGCAGCTGTGTTTCAGTGACATAAAAACAGTCACGGTATTGTCTGAATCATTCCTTTTTCTTAGCCTCCTTCTCTCTCTCTCTCTCTCTCTCCTTCCTTTTTTCAAATGTTCTGAAAGCACCAACCGTCCAACATAGTCGAAGGAAAACATTTAAAGGAGAAGAAAAAATCCTTCTTTTTCTGAAACGTGCTGTTAATCTGTTGCCTCTGCCTGAAAACTCTAACGGCACCCCTTTTGTGTCTTAAAGTTCCTGCAGGCAGTAGGGAGGGTGAAGCTGTGAGGTGTTGGGAAGGATGTTAGTTTAAAATGCAAAGACAGGTAGGAGCTGCAGGGGGTCTTAACAACAAACCTGGCAGCCTGTGTTTGGGCAGAGCTGGGGTTGGAGAGGTTGACAGGCCATTCTGGGGTTTCCCCTGGGAAACAGCAGGGCTTACATGACTCTGCTCCAATGCCGCTTGCCAAGACATTGCGGAACGGATGTTCTTGAGGTGTGGGGTTGTGGCGCATTGTCACGTTGTACTTGTTTGTTGTGGTCTGTGAGCTGTAGCCCTCGCACCCTTAACATCCCTGCCATGAGCTCTGCTCCCAACAATGCCTAAACCCAAGATGAGGGCCAGTGGTATATCTGCCAGGCTTATCTAGTAGGAACTGGTCTTTGAAGTATGGGGTTAGTTGTACACTGAACAGAGCATTGACCTAGGACAGCTCTTAATGCACCATGCATGGTTAGTGGTTCTGCACCGGTGTGCTTCCCTTTCTGCTATGGCTGCACCCCGCAGAGGTGCAGGCAGGCCGTGGCCAGCCCCTCATCCTGGAGAGACAGTTATGTATTGTAATGTATTCCTGGAACATCCTGCCACCCTGTTTACAGCTTGGAACTGCCTTCATTAGCATGAGTTTGCAGGTCTAGCTTCCCCTGACGGTTGTCCTTGGAGCCAAGGTGCGCTTTGCTTTTAAAAGTTCATCGCTAAGTTGGCAGGAAAGGATTGTAACATTCCTTCACCCCCATAGGGGGGAGATTCTTGGCTTTCCGGTCCAGTTATGGCTCACATGTAGGATGAGAGTAGTTTTTGAGGACGCATCGCTGCTATGAATGTGTGTCTATGCATGCTTTTCATGAAACGTATGAGAAATTTTTTGGGGGCCAAGGGAGACTCAGGCAGGTGACATCAGTTGTGAGGGGGGTCATTGTGGAGACAACAGGTGAGAACATTTTGTTAAAAAACCAATTTGTCCTCTTACCTTACCCTCTTGACTCATGCGAGCTATACATGCAAGGGAGACGTCAAAAGCCAGCCTGGGGGGGTCATGTGACCGCTGAGCAGGAAGTGGCCAATGGGTGCAGTCATAGTCCATGTCTTCTAGCTGTCATTGCCTGTGTCACTCACAGATCATTCCCCTCATACTTTCCCACACCTACGCGACTGCTGGGTGTGATGAATGCAGCACGAAAGCACACAGGCCCTGCCGGCGATGGGTATCAGCATGGTTCTTGATGAGCCAAACCATTATAAATATTTTTCAAATGATTATTCCTTTTCAGTTGTCAAGCAGCACACAGGTGAGGAAGCAGTCTTCGTGACAGCTGTTAATTGGCTTGTGTGTGCACAAGCTTGTATGCCTACTTAGCAGTCACATGACTCTGGCCATGCCCAGTTGAACGCTCCAGCTGGTTTTGGTGGATGCTCTTTCCTGAAATCTTTTATTCTGCTTTGACAGGAAATTATGTGTATACCTGTCAAAACAGCTTCTTGGGATGATGCAGTCAAATGGAGAACAAGCAGGAAGCCTGATTATCAGACCCTTACAACTGTATTGTAATCTGTGGTGCTGCCTGCTTGGGGGGGGTGTTCCGTTTTCGAGTGTTAAGAAAATAAAAAATTAGATAGACATAATGGACAACACATATAATATGCAGAAAATGCTGAACGTCGAAGTCAGAGTACCAGCGTGTTTAGGTGTAGTGACAGCGCATAACGACTGCACTGTATGTGTGGAGGTCGGTGTCTCTTTGTGGGGAATTTGCGGACTTAGTGCTGACAAATGAGAGCAAGGAGGAATGCAGAGAGAGCGACACGATCTGCCAGTTTTGACACGTGGGCCGTTCCCAAGTTGAAACGACGTTCGGAAAGCAACATCTTTGTTACTTTGCGAGAAAAAAGAGACGTACAGCCCTCCCAGTTCCATGTTTTTCAACATGCTCATCTCTGACCATGCTTCGACTTGATGTCACACCAACCGTGTCCTTCTGCCAATGGCACTGTCACTTGAGATGCACCCTGGGAAATTTAGGAAGGGAGCATCCGCTACGTTATCAGATGTTGCCACCCCTCTTCCCACATCTTCCTGCACCGATCTTGAACGGGTTTTTATTTTTGATGCTGAAGACTCCATCGATTGAAGCCCCGCATGACTCCTTTCCCAGCATGGCAAGTGGGAATTAGGCCTTTTACCATTTGTCCCTCCATCCACCATACACAACTATTTGTGCAGATCATGGTTACAGTGAGCCTGAAGCTTCTCCCAGGAAGCTAAGGGCACATGACAGGGCATCCTGGAGTCACATGCACAAAATCACGAAATCACACAGGCAATGTTAGAGACACCTATTCATCTTAGTTTATGTCTTTCGGTCTGTGATAGGACCTTGTATTTCCTGCACTGTAAAAGATTCTATTGTAAGTATACAATAAAATACTGGCATCAGAGTTGCCAGCCATTTTCTGTGTTTTGACATGGAATGTACTGTATTTGATATTTACAGCATAGTACTGTAATCTGTTAGATGTGCTTTTAGTCAAAAGTACACAGTACAGTGATTCAGTACTTGAATGAGATTCTAACATTCACAAAGCACTGAAGACAAACCACTTTAAAGCTCATTAGCATTTGAACAAGAAAAATTAAATTTTCTCTTAGCCTCTTGTGCAAAATCCCATTCAAAGTCCATTAAATACGAAGCGAAGGAAATATGAAGGTTCACCGTGCTCGTCTGTTTTTTTGGACTATGTGGCCAGTCTTATTTGCTTTCTCCTACTTGGCTTTAGATCCCCTTCCAGGGTTGATGTTGATGAAGGACCTACAGGGTTCTTCCATTAGATTCCTCTTACAAAGAAAACTACAGTTTACATGTCATCAGACTTGTTCCTCACCGTTAGCTTGAACATATCGGATTGCCTCACATTGCATTTAATGTAATGATTAAACTCAGTATGGGGTGTGTAAGGAAGTGTGATCTTGTCTGAATGTACCCATGGTCCAGTGTGGTATGTTTTGGGTAGTAGCTCAATGGGTAATGCCACCAAGGTTGTGGGTTTTCCTTCCCACACCTGGGCTGTGTTTGTGAAGTTTGCATGATCTTTCCAGTGGTAATTTAGAGTCTCTAAAATTGTCTCATGGGGTCTGAGTGTGTGTC
Organism: Gymnarchus niloticus; assembly: GCA_009936485.2. Lineage (NCBI taxonomy): Eukaryota > Metazoa > Chordata > Actinopteri > Osteoglossiformes > Gymnarchidae > Gymnarchus > Gymnarchus niloticus. Next base: position 11,507,823 of record JAACJT020000031.1, on the reverse strand, counting down.
CTGTGATGGGCCAGTGTTTCCTCCAATGTGTTATCATACCCTGTGTTTCCTGGGATAGGCTCCAGGCACCCCAAAAACCATAACACGGATAAGCAATTAATAGAGGAAACGCACGTTCGTATTCTTTTAAAAGAGTTTTCACCTGATCTCAGTTTAGGAATCAGATTTTTGAATAAATTCACAGGAAGTGGATTTTAAATCCATTTTATTAGCGACTCATTCAAAGTGGATTTTAAAGCTCTGTTCTTCACACTAATAGATTTCATACTAATGTCATTCGGAAAAGCCTTAGTGTGATATTTTGAGTCCAGTACATCACACAGGTAATTTGGCTTGATGTATGGGTGCTTTATGACATGTTTGGCCTACAGGTAAATGTCAGGTAGTCACTCGTGCCTGAGTGTGTGGTTTCTCTGGCAAGAGATTACAACCCATGTCGTCTTGTGGCTCCTAAATTGTAATTAAAAAAGGAATAATTGTCTCAAGGTGGAGAAGGTTCGGATGCTGTGGTAGCCATTGCACTACTGTTTAAATCTATTTCCAATAATATAGTAAATAAACAATTTATGTTAAGAGTTGTGTATGTATTAGGTGTGCCCCCTGTGTGCTGTTTCATACGTATGTTTTTTAGTCCATAAGCACAAGCGGATTTAAAATGCATGTTTATTGTGTTTTAAATGGCTCATAGTGTGCGTGTGTGCGTGCGTGCGTGCGTGCGTGCGTGCGCGCGCGTGCGTGCGTGTGCGTGCGTGCGTGTGCGTGCGTGTGCGTGTGTTCCCTGTGATGGCATATCATCTACAGTGCCTCTCAATTTGTGTGCTGTGCTACCTGAGTAGGTTACAGGGCCCTCATGATCCTGTATTGGATAAGCAGTTGGATGGATGGATATTTCATTTCCTCAAAATGTATCACAAGCGCTGCAAAACATAACAAAACAATAGCCAAATAGTGAAACAGTTTATTTTGTAGCGACTCATCAGGACTCTCAGTTCATCATTTAAATTCCTGTTACACAGCATCAGGTTAAGCTGCAGTTAAGAATGAAAAAAACGCTGACGCCAAAATGTTAAAAATATTTTTAAGTTGTTCTCTCTCTCTCCTCCTGAACATTCTAGGGACAAAAAGCTTAAAATTTATTAAACCTTGTTAGTGAAAATGACATCCTGTTGAGAGAACCATTTATGAACCTGTCACATACTGGTTCTCATTAGCTGTCGTTCCTGTTCTTCTTATGGAGTATTACAATGCAATTCACACCTCTCCCAGTCAACTTTAACCTCAGCATGTGCTGGGTTTTTTTTTTTTTTTTTTCCACAGGTGATTCTCCTATATGCCTTGTTTTTACTTTACACTAATCTGACTTTATTACCCTTGTTTATGCTGTGGAACGGGGACCCTACCACATATGACATGACTGAACAAAGTGCATCTGGCAGTGTTTGTCACCCTCCTTGGCCGTTGTTGGTTTCGTCAGAGGGTTGCTGGATCCTCTCAAAGTCCATTGAAAGTTGATACGGTCGGTTAAAATGACCGACAAGAGCAACATTCCCAAAACTAATATGATTTTAAGTCTCCCGTTAAGCAGATGGCTTGTTTTACTCTACTCCATATCCAACAAGGGTGTACGAGACTTCCCGCAGGCTCGGCATCCAATCAGAGCTGGACCTGGGCTTCTCACTCCAGCTAATTATCACCTCATAAATCTCCCAGAACATCCCCTCCGCTCGGTTGTTCTGATGTCGCTGTAGACAGTCATTAAAGTAAAGATGGAAAGGGAAAAGGAGGAGAAGCGGTCTGATGACTGCCCCCATGGTAGGCAAAGCCTGGGCCCTGCACCGTGATGGGTGGAGGGCTATGGACAGAGCCAAATGCCCCGGCTCCTAAGCCCCTTGCTGCGATCAGCCTGTGACGTGGGCGCACTGGAGAACCGCTTTACTCTGAATCGCTTTTTTCTTGTTCTGATAACTCTGTGATTCACCTCTTTGCATGAGTTTTTCTAAGACCCATGCAGACCCACCCTTGTAATCATAAAAGTATAACTTGCTTAATTTAAGTCTCTGGAAAACTCTCTGGCTTTTTGGCTGGATTTCCATTACATGATTTGTGAGACTCCAACAAAGAAGCTGAGGGATGGTTGGCTGCAGTAGCTTTTTATCCGGATGCTTGAGGATTTGCCCTCGAGTGAAATCGATCGCATCACTGTCCAGTCCGCCATCATCCCCGGCTGATCCCATGGTTCCATTGACACCGGACTGTATTAAAATTGACTTATTGGATCAGGCAGTTGACAATGTGAGGCAATCAGATGTCATGCTGGTTAAACGTATTTAATTAAGGCTTTATAGCACATGGAAATCAAGCGGTCAGTCGATGACACAGAAGCAGGTAGTGGTAGTTTGGGGCTTTGAGTCAGCTCATCTTCATTTGGGTTGCTGCTGATTTGCTGATATTTTATGTCAACCTGTTACAGAGTTGAAGATGAGATGTTTATAAAAAAGAAAATTGCAGTGTGTAGAAGTCGCCTTGGGAGAATCAAAGTTATTGCATGATGGGCATTTTGGATATCTGTGAGATGCTATTGAGTCTTTGGCATTTCAGGAAAAATCTCATGGCCAGAAGGGCGGCAGTAGAGTGACTGTGTGTGCTTGGTATTTGCGTGTTGATACAGCTGCTTTTCCCCAGACCCTTCCACCGAGCAACGCGATGCCATGGCTCAGCCTACCTAGTCAGCAAGTAATGGAAGCCTACCTCCCTGACAAGGCGACTCAGGCAAATCTTAACAGCTCTGTCTGTTGTCTTTGTGAGGTCCAGACCAAGGCTTGGGTGCAGACAGATTCCAGGCCTCTAAAAAAGCTCCTGTTTGGTTTTGGGGAAGCCCCATGTCTGAATCATGTCAGATAGGGTTAATCCATGGAGATTACTAATATTAATCTGCAGGATCTCTGTCAAATCACCCACACCCTCACAGAGCCTCTGTCTCTCTGACAATCCTCCTGAAAATATGTGTTGGAACCTAGCGGTAACTATTTTTTGACATATTCTTTAATTTTTTAGTAATTAAGGAAAAAACATTTTTCCGTAGGGGATCTGAATGAAGCTTGGATAAAACTTTAATGACATGACTAATGAGCAGCTATTAAAACCCAAGAGAATGCAGACAGTTAGAACAGGTACTAGTCAGGGATTTGGGAGGAGATGAAGTGAGGTAAGAAGAATCATGCAGAGCCTAAATGTGTGGCGCTCTTCTCTAGGGCTGGTTGAACCCAGAAGTCATCTTTTGACTTTAACCATGGCTACTTGTGAGGAAAAAGAGAGTGAGTAGAAAGATCACACTCATTAGTGCTGGGAGCTCCTGAAGTGCAATATTCTCAAAATACCATGTTCATGATTTTCTTCCTTTCTTTCCATGCAGCCAATTGGAGCACTGAATCCAAAGAGGGCCGTCTTCTTTGCTGAGCGCTACGAGACCTGGGAGGACGACCTGACGCCCCCATGCCACTACACCTCCCACTACTCCACCGCCACCTCCACCCTGTCCTGGCTTGTCAGGATAGTGAGTACTCCTTCAGAAACTCAGAATACTAGCCCCAGTTTAGTTTTTAACTGCCCATATTCTAGCCCACCACAGGCTGTATAGGGCTCGAGGCTGGGGTACACCCGGGGAAGGATGAAGGTCCATTGTTGGGCGCTTACATACAATCAAACATGAAGGGCAATTTAGAGATATCAATTAGCATGCATTTGTGGATGAGAAAACTCAGAGCCCTAGTGGTGTGGGGTAACAATGCTACCCAGTAGACCGCCGCCCCCACCGGAAATGATCGATTAATTAAAACATGAACAACAGCAACTCTCAAATCGGAAAGTGTTTACTCCACGAGACTCATCGTTTACAAGGTCTGAGAGTCGGTTGTTCATGTTCCGTTAGCTTTGCACTTACCTTGGCTCACATCCCTTCAATCACATGAGAAACAGCATCTGCACAAGTGTGGAGAATGCCAGCTGCAGAAATGTCGGACATCTCAATTCTGCCGGGCTCGGGTTCTGCCCCCAGAGCCCTCTGAGCACATTTCACGGGCTGGTAACCTGGCATGCTTTGACTAAATAAGGAGCATGGAATAATTTTCTGTGCCTTTGCTGAGAAACGGGCCAATCATCACAGCTAGTCGGCCCGGTGCTTGTTTAAGTAGCTGCTGTGCTCTATAGAGCTACGGTGGATTGTGGGAAGGGCACAGGTATAACAAGGTCTGCTTGTCGGCTTAAGAAGCAGTCGTTAAACATCGCGGTCGTCGATTTTGACATGCTGCGATAAATCGTGGCTTATTGTGGAATGATGGGTGCCGACACCCATGGCGCTGACCTCAGTGGTTAAACCAGCCTACATGTACCCAGGAACCCAGGATAATGAATTAGTCCCCCAGCTCTGTCCTTCTAAATGGGACAATTTTTCAGGGCTTTTTTGTTACAATACATGGGCTCATGAGACAGAGATGTAGGATGTGTTTAAAACCTTTCCTGGTTTGTCCATATTTTTGCTTATGAGAAACCATATCTTTTGCAATGCCCTTAAAAAAAACTTAGATCCATTCTTTTCTTGTCTTTAATCTTGTATTAATTGGACAATATAGACATCACTCTATTTTCCCTATTCCCAAAAACCTGAAACCATAACACGTTACCCTTAGTCTCAAGGTGTTTTATTTTATTTTATCTTATTTATGTTTTTAATCTTAGAGTTTGCTTTGTTACACAATGTCAAACCATAGAAATGCTATTGATGAGAGTGACTTGTGTTTGTGCGCGCGTGTGTGTGTGTAAGATGAGAGAGGTATTCTCTCAGCCATGTGAAAGGGATACCCATTTTAATATGATCGCCTGTTTAAGGCCTTTGATCACCCAGTGAAATTTAGGCCAGTAGTTGCAGTTGCCATGAACTTCTCTTTTTCTCCCCCTTTATTCAAGATACTTCTGTCATGTGGAATTTCTTTATTCAAGATAAAAAAAAATAATTGTTTGGTTAATGGGTTGTTTGTGCAATGTTTGAAAAACCATGCAGTGAAATCTGTGGAAACCCCTCTCAACAGGAACCCTTCACCACATTCTTCCTCAATGCCAACGACAACAAGTTTGACCATCCTGACCGCACATTTTCGTCCATCGCCCGCTCCTGGAGGAATTGCCAGCGCGACACCTCTGACGTCAAGGTGAGGAAGGCGGGGCGTTGCTGAGTGCCCCATGAGAAATCATTGGTTGCCCCTATGTTGGAAGTATCTTGTTCCATCCCGTTAATGAAGGCAGGTAGCACTAATGCTTTAAGAAATGTATGACCTGTTTCAAAAACCAAAGAATAAATCACAAGCCAACAGTCGCCAACTGAGATTTACACAAGTTCTAATTAAAAGATTATAATAAAATTATTTGCAAATTATCAGAAAGTGGGAGAACTTACATAGAGGCTGAGATTAGGCTGGCTTTTTTATTATAACTGTTTCATTTTGCATCTGTGTGAACTAATAAATGGATTAATCTCAAAAATATTAATCCACATTATTTAAAGCTGACAATTATGCAGCTAATTGCCTTTCCTTTCTGTATATTTGTCATTGAAAGTCATTCTGGATCACATTAGTCATGAGTACATTATTAGTGACCCATAATGATGTCAAAAATGATGATCAGCACGTAAATCCTAAATGTAATGTCAGTTTTGATTAACAGAGGAAAAGGATTATGCAGCACACTGAGCTTGAAGACTGAAAACCTTTAAGAATAACCAGCATGTTAGAGAAGACACACCACAGAATAAGAAAATTGCTTTCAATATCTTTAACGGGAACAGGCAGCAGACTGCTGGCCTGTCCTGTCCCCCATAGAGAAGATAGGTAGTGGAGGACAATATGGCTCTTGAGCTTGTTGTACAACACATAGGAAGAGCAGACTGTGACTTCATAATGCCAGGCTTTTCTAGATCACCCGGCACTGGGTCAGTGAAGCCCAAAACCATTGATAATTCATTACTGACAAAATCGACTTCAAATGTACTTCTTTATGTCCCAGCAAGCCTTTTATTTGTCCCAGCCAGGGACGGCAGCCAACTGTGTGGCTTTGAAGCTGCTCTGGACAGCTTGTATTCCTGTATTGCAGTCTGTTAAGTCCGACTCCGACCTGCTTTAAGTTAAGGGGAGTATAAGTGGGACCATCCTCTATAATTAATCAGTGCAATGATCTTGGTGGCTAGGCTAACTTGCTGTGTGTTTGCTTTCTATTCATACAGCCTAAGACTCATTATAATGTATTACACCTTAACAGCACTTCTCATTCACTGCCTAGCAGAGATTATTATTATTATTTTTGGTGGTGTACCATAGCAACTCCTTTGGGAGAATGCAAAACCTGTTTTGCTATTTGACCATACTTCAGCCAGGCTTATCTTTTGAGGGTCTAATTATTACGGAGGCAGTGAATTGAATGGATGATGACCTGGATGAGAATGTTTTTGCAGTCCTGGGTTAATGACACTGCTCTCGTGCTCACTTCAGTTTGGAATCTCACCCTGCAGAGTGTGGTCATGTGACCAAATGTGGGGCTCTCCCCCTATGCACAATACTGAAATTGTATTAGTGGTGTTACATGAACATCTCTTGTAAGAATAGTTAAATTCTGACACATTCCAGCACTCAGTGCCTCAGTGGCTATGAATGAAAAGAGCCGCAAAATCAATGCGAGTCAAGGGGTAATAAATGTGAAAGGGCGCAGGAGGAGAAATCGATCAAAAAGGGCAAAATCTACATATTCATGAAGGCTGAGATCTGATTGGTCAGAGGTGGACCTTCATTCACATCGGCGTGGATTCTGAATGAGTTTCATCTGAGCTAAATAGCAGAAGCCATGTCTTGAAAAGCTTCTGGTGACCCCATATCCCTGTCTGGCTAACAGGCAGCAGGGACAGTGGATGAAAGGCAGGCAGTTTTAATGGAGGGCACACCATCCATGAACCATGGCAACACCCCCTACCCCGTGTCTCTCAGGGATCGGAACGGTTTTAAAACCAGCGGAAAATTTTGGAATCAGGTCGCCTCCCACAGACTGGTGACGCCGCGGACGCACTTCCGAAATCATCAGCATTACCAATGACACTCCCCCCCGCCCTTCGCTGCCACCCAACCTCCCTTCACGAAGGAAACAGCGGGGGGTTCGACACCTGAAGGGATCCCCAACCGCCACACTCCGCCGAGGAGAGCGGCTGACAAAACGTCATTAAGATGACACGGTGGAAAGCGGCGCGGTTAATGCAGCCTAACGTGATTGACTCGTTAGCCCATTATGAGGCTGTGGCAGAATTAATGGCTACAGAGAGAGGTATGCTTGAAAGCAGAGCTGGCAGGTTTTAGCAGCACCTTGTTTGAGTTACAGCAGGAAACGTTACGAAGTTCTTCTGCAGGCACTGTCATTTTTACTGCGTTAGTAACCACCACTTCCAAATGGAGATCTTTTTGTGATTTCCCAAAACAACTCCTCTGCCTGCTGAAACCTGGGAATAAAACAATTCAGATCTCCCACACCACTCGGGGCACATTCTGCTTGTGGTGCAAGCAGATTAGGTTGGAGGTTCCTGTCAGAGCACAGGGTTCTGCTAGGCAGGCTTAGGGTCACATTCCTGACACGCTCAGGTCCTAGTACGCAGAGGTGTCTCTCGCAGTGTATTTTAGGTAATGGGGGCTTCCCAGAAATGATGCGACTTTGGCTGGCTGAGTTTTATCCCCTAGAAGATGTGGTTGTAGGGCCCCATACAGGGATGCATGTGATTGGTGGTGGGAGAGAACATTACTGGAAAATGGGTGGAAAAACCTCACCTATCCAAGTAAATAATTTTCCTCTCCTCCTGGCACCTGAAAATCATCCGCAGGGAGCCTGATTGGACCACTCCTTTCATATGCATATTAAAAAAAATTCGTTTGCACTTTGGCAAGTCGTTGTGTGAAACTTCTGGAACCATCTCCACCCTCGATTGCTCGTATTGGTCTAGGGCAGTGATTCCCAGTCTTGGTCATTGTACGTTTACTGTGTCATTCAGCATATTCTCAGCAGGGTTCAAGTTTTAAATATTCCTTTTTTTGAAGGGTAAGATATTGTGATATTGCTTTTTCAGGTTTGTCACTCTTACTTTCTTATCACAAAAGTGGTAACATACATTATCTCATCAAGCCCTAATGAGCAACAATCTTCTGTGATAATTAGCAACAAATGGAGAAATAAGAAGGAACATCGCAATGTCTTATCCATTCAAAAAATAAAACTCTTGAAAGAATAAACAAACAAGACTGAGAATATACTGATTGACACAGTAAATATGCAATGATGGAAATATGAGCATGATTAAATGAGATAGGGTTCACTTAAAAGCAGGAATTGGTTGGAACGAAAACCTGTACCCACAGTGGGGCTCCAGGACCAGGACTGGTAACCACTGGTCTAAGGTCACAACAGTTGGAACATTCTATGCCATCCAAACAGATGTGTGGTCTTCCACAATAATGCCCCTCACCCACTGACAAAGTCAACTCACTTTTACCCTCCATTCTCTCCTACTGATTTGGTTCAGGTGTCTCAGCCACAGAAAAAGCATGTAGGCTGACCATTGCTACACCACACTGCATCTGAACATTTTAAATGACATAAACACGCGAAACTGTTTCCTTCCTAGGAACTGATCCCAGAGTTCTACTACTTGCCCGAGATGTTCGTCAACAGCAACAAGTATAATCTCGGCATGCGGGATGACAGGACATTGGTGTGCGACGTGGACCTGCCTGCTTGGGCCAAGAAGCCAGAAGACTTTGTACGCATCAACAGGATGGTAAGGAACCTGCCAGGCCATCGCCCTCGGGCCCCTGCTGGCCCTACCAGCCCTGCCTGAGCGCTGTCGTGTCCCTATGAACAGTGGCTGCAGACTCGACAGAAAGGCACAGTCGGGGTAGAAGCTGTCCTGACTGTTCACTTTAAAACCTCCGTGGTGTCATGGCATTTGTGCCTCATTGCGCTGACTGATCCTGCAGTCTCTAGGAGTAGCCTAACTGCCTCGGTTGTCGTAAGTCCGACCCCTCTCCCACCTCCAGCCGAAGCAGAAACATATTTCCCTGCCTTAAAGTTCATTGCTTGTTACCCATTTCATCTCCCCCAACCCGGGTCATGTCACTGCAGGTATGAGCAGTAAGAGTCTTTCATAATGTGTGAATTTCCTTAATTCGGTCCTCATAGACGCTGCTCTCTCAGGACTCTGACTGACATTCCTAGGCTTGGCCCTGTATCCGCTTTCCACCACCAGGAGCCAGAGAGAGAGTATAGTGATGCCTCTGTGAACTCTTCTTCCTCATTACATCCTGACTTGCCATAAGCCTCAGTGTGTATGGGAACGCATAGCAAGTACACAGGGAGATAAAGGAGGAGGATCATGACGTTTACATTACATGCCTGTAACATGTAAACACTTTTGCTTATGCTACAAATTTGACTCCTTGTCTCCTTTTGTACCCAGAATGCCTCACTCTCCCCATCTGGCTACCCATTGCTCTTCCTGCTTGCTCCCCTCTCTCCCGACTTTTCTGGCCATTAGTCTCAAATGCCTGTTATTCCTGCTCATCATTATATCTATGAGGTCCCATGCTGAGACAGAGTTTTGCAGGGACATCGGCAGCCCAAGGCACAGTTTTGCACAGGCATCAGTGACCCCAGACACAGTTTTGCAGGGGCATCGGCAGCCCAAGGCAGTTTTGCACAGGCATCAGTGAACCAAGACACAGTTTTGCATAGACACAGCCCTGCTGAGAGAGAATCTGCTTTAGGATTGCAATTAGCACTAGTAATTAGAACCTGCAGATTGTAGTCGGGCTGGTGCAAGGCGCCAAAGTCACTCTTTATCTTTGCCAACTTCTGTTTGCAAACAGCACTGCTCGGTGTCATAAACATTTTGAGCCTGCGCTGTTACACTGCAAACTGTTTATTCAGCATTTGATGCCTAGTGGCATGTGAAGCGTTGATAATGTTTATCATGGGATATCGTGTTGGTGCGATTCTGCCACACACACCTCGACATCACACTGGCATGGCAATCACCTGTAACCCCCCCCCCCCTTCTGTGACAGGCCCTGGAGAGTGAATTTGTGTCATGTCAGCTGCACCAGTGGATTGACCTTATTTTCGGCTACAAGCAGCGGGGGCCGGAAGCGGTGCGCGCCCTTAACGTCTTCCACTACCTGACATATGAGGGCACCGTCAACTTGGACAGCGTCACCGACCCCATCTTGCGAGAGGTGAGCCGACAGAAGACTTACAGGAAGCTCCCAACTCGAGTGTGGCATGTGTGGCGCCCCCCCAGTGGCCAGTGAGTGTGTCAGTCTCATACCCATGGGAGCCGATGACTGGAACAAGCATATCCCTGTGCAAGTGATCCCTGTGCCACTCGGACGCTTGACCCTAACACGGCGCTGACCAGATTTACCTCCAAACATGGGCACAGGGAAGTGATGGAAGTAATGGTGTAATGTGTTTTACATTCAGGTCACTGGTGGTCTTTTCCCTCAACTCCTCTGACTGATCACCTCAAACAAGATCGGATTAAACACTGGACGATAAACTTGTATTCTACCCTCATAGCTAATTAATAGAGTCCGTTTCAACTACGTGACTCAGTCCTTTCTACTGCCACCACGTACGGCTTAATTGAAAAAATGTGATTGCAGCAGCTGGTCTGTAGTGTTCCGCCTCCAGCTCGATCTGCTCCCTCCCTGTGATATCCGCCATCTGCTGTATGCAAAAGAAGCCATTTATATACTGTCAGTTCTGCGAGTGCCTTTATTTATCAAGTGACCAGCATGCAAATCATTTGGCGGCTGTTTTTTTTTTTAATCAGCTCACACTAATTATTAAACAGTATGTCAGAGAGTTTTAGTTTTTCATTACGGCTGGGACTGTCGGGATACTTCAGGGACACTTTTCGAATTTAGATTTTTTTTTAGCTGGCCGAGGTGTGGTTGCTGTGAGGGTGTTGGTGAGGTTTGTGTCTGACACAGGTGAGATGGCAAAGCATTGTCTGTTCGGCGCATCCTGGTCGGGGGGGGTGGTGCTGGTGGGACAGGTGTGTGTAGATGAGATGTCACTCAAATATCCTTGCAAACATGCACAGCACAGAGTGTTGTGGGGTCTAGAGGACCCCCTCTACGTTGGCCCCTTTTTAGCAGTGGGGAGCATGTGGAGCCATGCTGAGTTGCAAGACCATGATCGAAAAGGGCAGAAAAGGTCAGTGTAGACTCAGATTTTGAAGGAAACGTGTATTCCTCCTCCTTTCCTCTACCTTTGAAGTCGTTCGGTTATTCAAGGATGATGCATCCTTCTGCCCCCATGCTTCAGACACCCCGGATGGGGTTAGAGTTAAGTCCTGCGGTTTACTCAATATGGCGGACATGTTTGAGTGCACCGTACAGATGAAGGTGAGCCAAGGTGCTGCGAATATTCGAGAAGCATGAGTGCCGATCCCGTGACAAATGGCCAACGTCCACTGACGCACCGACGCCAGTGGCAACAGTGGCATAGGGGCTGAGAGATGAATCCGTCTAAGTCACTTTGTCACCAGCCCGTGTGGGGCTCATCACCCAAGCCTCTTCTACATAGAGCCCTACAGAGGAATCCGGGAAAACGTGTCTCAAACATGACCATCGGCTTCGGAGTATCGATTCGTTCCAACCTGACAGGTACAGCTACGACCGTTTCTTTAAGCGCCTGCTATTACAGTATTAAAATGTCAAGGAATTAGAGGTCAGGAGAGAAGATAATTTTTCTTTTTTTTTCCTCCTCCCCATGTCAAATTAAAACGCCTACACTGTCTGACAAGGCTATGCGGCTCCGGTTGAGGGACTAGTGACAGCTGAACTGAGCAGTCTCCTGTAGCCCCCCTCCCTCTCTGATTTGCTTCTGATGTAGATGGTGACAGGATTCTCAGGTGGAGGAACATGACAGCAACCTCTTGAGGTAGACCCCGCTGTTCTGCCACGATACAAGGAAACAAATTGTGCACCTGTTTTTTTTTCTTTTTGTTTTTTTTCTCTGTTGTTACCGGAGCTATGTTTCAGTCACTGATGTCCTTGAAGTGAAAGTCAAACGGTTTTAAAAATTAATCAACTGGACAAACAAGTGGAAAATCTGTTGAGTGGTCTTGTAGTTAAAATTAGCTGACTTAGTGTATATATACACACATATACACTTTTTGCCTCTGCTGGCATTTTTCAGAAGAGTGTGCATCAGTAAAATGGGTCCCCCTCCCAATTACACAGGATAGAGTGTATCAGTGAAATGTGTCCCTAACGTGTTATAGACAGGAGAAGTTTGTATCAGTGAAGTGTTTCCACCAACAAATGTGTGAAGTCTGCCATACCCACATAAAACAAAGGTGTACTGTATGGCAGTAAACTGAGTTCCTGACCTGCCGGATGGAACATTCTTCTTATCAAGCAAAACTTGAAGGTGAAAGATTTTTTTGGAGTTGCTCAGAAATTCTTTGTGTTCTAGTCCTATTGGTAATATCCATTAGAATTTGTATGGCCTCACAAAAATGATTCAGAAATGGACTTTGAAGGTCACGTACTTTTTTATATGTATGAAAAAGGGTGTTTAAACGGCTGACATGAGATCAAGAGATGGTCGATGTTATCTGACACAGAGTGAGCTGTCAGACTGTCACAAACAGAGAAGTGCGTTCTGTTTAATTGCAGCAGAAAACGACACCATCTGAACGATGCCGCTGTTACACTCTAATTCACCTGCGGTTTTGCTCTGTTATATTACATGTTGAGCACTTAATACAATTAATTGTTTCTGGGAAGAAAAATGGATCTCTTAGGGTGATGGAAAATGCATCCCAGCGTTTAAAGAGGCTTTTGTCATTGTATTTATCATCTGTTAGTATATTCATGGGAATTAGGACACAAATGCATTCTTTATGACTGTTTAAAAGATTTGCATATATTCGTAAAATGCCATTACCTTATATCTGTAATCTGTTATATACGAACCTTTCAGCAAATTCCGTGTTTAATGTTTGACCGCATACGGAACTGTGTGAGTTATACCATTGAAGGGGTTTGGTTGGAATTTGTTGGATTCTGCCTCATGCAATGTGTGTATATATACGTATATATACAGTATACGTGTAGTGCTGTGCAAAAGTCATATTTTGCTTCCAAAGAGCCAGACTTGTATTTTTTTTATGCAGTCTTGAGGAATAGCTCTCCAGGCTTCCTGAAGGACTTTCAAAGTTTTTGGCTCTCATTTTCAGTCCAGTCTCTGTACCTGACCAGTTTCGGAGGAGTGTTGTTTGTTTGTTAAGCCACACAGTGACCTACGTATGAATCCTTCCAGCATAACAAAGTCATCTACCTTAAGGCATGAACCAGTGAAGAAACAGGTGCAGATGATTACAGATGAACACATGATGTTGCAGTAAATCACTGTACCTACTGTCCCATTTTCCTAGCAAAATATAAAGAAATGAGGGGTGGCTCAAGACTTTTGCACAGTACTGTATCTACTGTATATATAAAGGCATTCATAGCTACTCACAGTGTCTGCATCGACGAAGAGTGTGGGGCACTCCGAACATGTCAGCATTTGGGATGACCGCACAAACTTTGATCCTATACCCCGAAGGCCATCGCCAAGGTAACTAGCAGCATCGCAAGTTAACGAGCAGAATTTCTTTTGAATATTCTGAAATGAGAACATTTTCTCGTATATTTCCATCACTAGACAGGGTGAGGTAGACAAATACAGCCATAAATTTATATATAATTTCCACATAAACTTAGATCTAAAGCCATCTTGGTTTTATTTGTAAAAGAGCTCATTTGCTAGGTTGTAGCATGGTATAATGAATTATTTAAATTTCACTTTGAGCTCCTATGGGATTCCAACAAGAAAGTGAAGCAACAACCACTGTAAAATATTTATTGTGTTAAAACTCTTCAATGTTCTAATCTGTCGGTGTAGGTAAAAATAAGAGCTGTTCGAAGTATACCTTTAGGAATATGTATATATAAATTTATACCTCATTATAATCTCATTTCCTACGTTCTTTCCATAATAGTCCTCACTTTCTGGATCATCAACTGCGAAGATCATTTTTTGTGGTAACTGACTAGATAAATTGTGCAAAAATTTGAATTTTTGACTCAAATAAGATCCGTTGACTCAGCATCTTCAACGTTCTGTTTCAGCGTTTCTTTGGTGTCATACTTTCTCGGCTGTTGACTTACCTGGAACAGCGAGGAAAAGACATGAAAGGTGTAGGCGGCACAGGAGCCATCTGAGTCAGCCACCAGCTGGTTTATGTGGCGGCGCCAGGCCTCCTCCGCGTCGTCACACACGGCCGGCTGGAATGCCGCCAGGATGGCAGAGAAGAACGGCGATGGCAGCGGCGAGGAGCAGGATTCATGGGCCTCGTCCTTGTCCTCCTCCCCTAGGCTACAGCAGAACGTATTCAAAGAGCCAGGCATTAGCATTGGGATGAAAGTGATGTTGTGCCTTCGAAAAGAACCATGTCTCTCGTCCAGAGGGGCAGGAATGGCACAAATTACACCATAACAACAATGATACGAACATATTAGTAATAAAGGCATTGCTATACAAAACCAATCAGATCCGTCAAGTTAAAAAATTCATTGTCTACAGTCCAGCAATAGTTACAGCGACTGCTAAGTGTCGGTTTCTTTGAATGTAGGGACTAACGGTGCCAAAATCATGTTATTTAACTGACCAGACTTTCCTCCCTGTTGAAAAACACACTGGTGTGACAACTCTAGGTGGCTAAATCCGGAAGGTAAAGCTCCCGTACCGTGTTAGAAGGCCAGGGTCCAGCTCCAGCTCCTGCTCCACCCTGCTCTTCATGTCCAACGTGATGCTGCTGCCTCCACAGTGGGAGCCAGGTGTGAGCTCACTGACTGAGAGCGAGAGGCCATCCTCGTGGCCACTGGTGTCCTCGTCGTCTCCTGAGATGTAAGCCTGTGGCGATATGCGGGCCACGTCAGTGCCGAGCCTTGCGGTGCTTCAACGCTAATAACCCCAAATCACCTGGACACCAGCTTATCTAACAGCAGAGCCCATATCCTTATATTGATTAACTAAAGCACTTAAATCAATTAAACAAAGGCAGAATGCGGCTATATTTGCAAGCATTAACTACTAAATTATTACTAATGCACTGACCTTTTCCAAAGGCAGAGATAATCCAGGACGGGCTTTTCTCTTGTTTTAATGCATTCTTGAGTGCCAATGATGCCAATTTAGAAATGTTTGGAGATGAAGCACAAACATTCTGGCACCCACAGCTGAGCGAAAGGCTGAGTATTTACTCCCTTTCACATGTTAATAAAGAGCCGTTTGGATATTGCAGCCCATCAGCAGCGATACCACATTGACAAGTAGAGACAAGACACAGAGCGCTACCATGTAGGTCCAAAACCCCGAAGAAAGAAGTCCCAAATATGCAGAGAAACCACGCTATGCCCCAAAACATAGGCTTATACCCCAAAAAAAGAATAATGCACACGGCACTAAATGCCTTGTGACTAACAGACCATTTTCTGACAAAATGAAGCTCAGGAAAGCATGCTGTGGGGTAAAAGTAAATAAATAAATAGCAAACGATAAACACTCCGTTCCCTTGTGTTAAACTGTTAGTTCTTTGACCGAGCACCTAAGGATAGAGTAGACTGGGATAAATCAGAGGAGTGCAGAAGACGACACTATCCAACATTCTTATTTGGCAACTTTGGTGGAGAACTCGAGAATGGAGGTGCGGTAGGAATAGGGGTGAGGCTGTCCCCAGAGGTCAGCTGCCCCAAACCCCTTATTCACCGTCTGGTTCAGGTCTTCGGGTGGAGAGATCTCCAGACTGGGAGTCCCAGTGTTCAGAGAGAGCGGCTCGGCTGAGGTGGTGTCGAAGGAGGTGGACAGAGAGTCCGTGTGATTGGTCTCTTCGCACGGAGAGAGGTTCATGATCTGCCGAAATACAGCAAGAGGCTTTGCAGACTGTTTCTTTGAAACAAATACGCAAAAAAAAATTAAATACATTTTTTTGTAATCACAAGTAGTCACCATGCAAAACTTTACAAAGAATACACCTGGTCCAGTAACTCCAATAAAACACTTGTTTAAAGCAGACATAAGACCTCTCAACAGAATGCAGAATGGTGGACACAGCTGAATGAATTCCTGTACTGAGGACAGTACAGTTTCCCAGTGGCAGCTGAGAGGCAAGGCATGCATGAGCCGGCAGCGAACAGGGTGGAGCTAAATCGGGGCAGTCCGTCATCATGACTCGGTCAGTGGAAAGAAGAGTGTCATGAGGGGAGTGGGAAACGTCCTGTCCCCTCAGCCCTGCTGTTGCCACACCACTCATAAACTCCAAATGTTTTTCTCCATCAGACTGGTCTTAATACTCCTACATGAAGTTTGCCAACACTGGAGGATCAGGGGTGAACCAATCTAGGGGAAAAGGGCAGCACTTACGATTCGTGAGTGAGAGAGGGCCTGGCTAGCCACGAGCGACTCTTCTTCCGATGACTCATCGGAGTCTTCATGGGCTGCCTTGCCAAGCCTGGGTGTGCTGCCTGATCGCTGACTCTCTTCCAGTGGCTGCAGCGGGTCACCTTGGTCCAAGCTGTCCATCGAGCGGCGCCTTGCTCCCCAGTTGAAATTGTCCACGCTCTCGCCCTACAGGACAGAGGAGCCCTCAGCACTTTGTATGCCACACAGCCATAGCTATCATCTGGCCCCCCCTCCCACCCTCATGACCAGCCACTTCCCCCTTATGTGGCCAAGGGATACCAATTGATACATACGTATCCCGTATGCAGAAAAGAACAAACTCACAAATTCCCAAGGTTACATGAATAATGTGCGTGATGGCTATAAATAATGAAACGTACAAGAATTCAAGTACATTAAGAGCTTATTGTGATAATTAAATATTTACTTCTTCCATTCCCAGGAGTCCAGTGAAAGCTCCTTTGCTAATGCCAAATGGTTTTGGATTCAATTTAGGTTCTGAGTGACCTCAGACTTGTCCACCTGCTTCACATTCCACCCCAGCTTAAGTGAGGGGGTTTCCGTAGTGACAGGCTTAAAGCATTTTACACAGATAAGAGACCGGTACCTTCCTTTTGGTGAGAGCATGAAAATGAAGGTCACATTTAACTGAAAGATGACAGAGGACGCAGAAGAGCATGATCTCTGACCAACAAATTATAGCACCTAACGTTTACGTAACATGACTGGTGGAAAAACAGTGATGGGAACATGGGGCTTCAAACCTAACCCACTATGGGTTTTGAAGCCTCACTTAGCACCAGGATCAACTGGCAGTTTGGGATACTTCCACCCACCACGGGTTTTGAAGCCTCATTTAGCACCATCACTGACAGGTAGTTTGGGACACTCCACCCATCATGAATTTTGAAGCTTCATTTAGAAGATGGATGGACTGACTGGTAGTTTGGGATACTCCCGCCCAACACAGGTTTTGAAGCCTCATTTAGCACCATCATTGACTGGTAGTTCAGGATACTCCCACCCTCCGTGACTTTAGAAACCTCATTTGTCCCATCACTAGTAAAAAGACTGCCTGAATTTGTGACCCAGCTCTTAACTACATAAAACAGTAGAAATGGACACAGGTGAGAATGAGGTACTACTGCTAATCTCTTATCACAGAGAATCATCAACAATGGATCAGTTTGGATACTGGTTTCCGATCATTAAAGTGCCATTTTCTGATGTGCCTGTTAAGTCTTTTGCTCTGTGCCTGTAAGTCAGATCAGATCATGCTGCTTCTCTGATCCACTCCCTCTCATCAGTGGACCAAGCTGTTCAGTTCCAGAGGCTTGGAGAAGCACCCAGGAGGAAGGCTGAACCACATAGCTGGTTTTCCAGTCATTTCCAGGCAAGACACTGGTTGGAGTTATTGGTGATTTGATTACCACAGCATGGAGGTGCTACTGGGCATGCAATAAGGGCCGCGCACCTCCCTTCATTCACACACAAAGAGTATCAAATGACCTGCCAGCATCATCAGCAGTTTGCAAACTGGCTCTGTAGGTATCTCCTATGGGTACGTTTAACCTCAACGGGTGTACTGGCCACAAGAATTTTCTGCAACCTTCGAGCATTATGCAAAAGCGAATTTTTACCATTTTAGCTTTTCAATTTATTCCAAAAAATTATGTAATGGTTGAAAGAATGATATATTAATTTAACATTCATGTTTTGATAACAGGAGAACTGCCTTGAGTTGTTTGTTGGGAGATTTGGTGTGACTAGTAAATGTCACATACACAGTGTACTGTATTCTGATGCAACAAATTGTGTGTTACACAAAACAATAACTAATAACTAATATATGCTTAGGTATAAGATATGAGTTTAGGAATAAGATAAGTGAAGGCCTACACCCAAGTGAGTCACACTATAGAGCAGATGTTTACAAACAAACAAGTACTTGTAAAATATGCCCCATGCAGCTTGACTGTAATCATTAGTTTTTATTCCTGCTTCTACTCCTTAGTTTGTATTATGCGGATCTAGAACTTTATTAGCGATAACAAAAAAGAAAGCATCAATGGCCAAAAACATGAGCATGCACAAACTTGACCCTGTATACTACAGTTACTATGGTGACATGGTCTAAACAGGAAAGTACTACATCCTGCTACCGCACACACTGTCAAAATTGCAACATGGCTGATCTTACCTGGAGCTCCTAGATGGCACAGACAAAAACACAAAAAGAAACCAAATTACAACAGCGGATTAGGAAGGGATGATAAAGGATGTCTGTAAGTATTTGTGCATGCGTTACTTAAATTAAATATGATAAAAATATAGCCATTATGGGGTAGACCACCTCTGAACATATGAGTAATGACCACAATGTTAAAGTGGCAATGCATTTTTGGTAGTGATAGAACAAACGTGGCTTCAAAACCAGTAATGTGTGAGAGTATTCTGAAGTTTCCTGAAATTTCAGGATACTTCCACCCACCATGGATTCTGAAGCCTCATTAAGCCCCAGCATTTATGGGTAGTTCAGGATACTCCCACCCATCACGTGTTTTGAAGCCTCATTTGTCCCATCACTAATTTTTAGTATTCACCTAGAAACAGTTTAAAAACCACCTAGTCAAACTATTATTCTGCAACTTTAAACTTAAAAGCAATAAGCTCTCCACATACGTATCCACATGGGTAAAATGGGTGCAATCACCTACATGAGAATTACTCAAACATTAAAGAAGGCTTTTGTTATCCCAGATTCCAGGTCCCAGCTCTGGCTCAGAAAGAATACCCCCCGCTGCAGCTCTCACCTCTCCATCCTCCAGCTCCACATCCAGGAAGTCAAAGTCCCTGAAGACGCGGAACTGCTGCTCAGAAGTGGTGTCGTCCATGTTGTCCGGCTCACGTGCCCCGTCCTCTGAGGACACCAGGCTGGGCTGGTGTTCAATCAGGTCCAGTTCCCCACAGGAGGAGAAGATCACCTGGATTGGAGGTGGGTGGGTGGCAGAGACATCATCAATCTGCTGGATCCCATCACGACGTAATCATGACCGAAACATGGCAAAATCCATTCCATCTAATCACTTCATTGAAGCTTTTATCTAAAATGACAAATTCAGCAATTTATACACAATACAGTATTTTACTGTGGCCATTGAAGACTTGCTTGATGGTATAGCAAGGCCCTAACGAGAACGTGAACCAGGAACCTTCAGGTTAGAAGTCCACAACCTTAACTATGTTTCTGTCTACTGTTCCACAATTTGATCCATGTCTAGTATCAGCTGGGTAAGGTTATGCAGTAGTGTGGTGCCTTAATATAAATCGGCTCTGTTGATCTCAGATGGCTTTATCATTAACAAGAATCTGTCTCAATCGTCACTTCAGCAGCAAGTAAATAATCCCCTTACCGAAGGGTGTTTTGTGAGCCCCACTTCCTGACCGCACAACGACAGCACGTTCACCAGCTTCTCCCGAGTCCTTTTCTGCAGAAAGTTAGGAGATCAAAAAAATCAATTGTGAGACATGAAAGCAGAGCAGCAGGCTAATTTCACACCGTGTGTTCAGGTTTAGCAGAAGTAGAACAATATTCCTTCAAGAAAAGCAAACCTGCAACCATGCCTTTGGAAATGCCTTCCATGACTTAAGATCTTCTTACGATCCTCTAAAAGAGTTCATGAAATATGCAATATTTTTTAAAGGAGGTTCTCAGACAAGCAATACTTCATTGAACCTCAGCAGAGCACAACAATCAGAGTGTTTGTTCTGTAACAATGCTGCAAAGGACATTCATATCATTGGCTTACTGATTTTCCCATCCAGGCTGATGTACTTCATTACCATGTTGGAGGCCACCTGTAAAGCCCTCACCTGGGACGACTGTGGACGCTTCCAGCTGACCGGCACCAGCACGCTGTTAGAGTTGGACCCAGAAGAGGTAGAGGAAGTGCTACAGGTCACTGTGCTGGGCCTGGTCTTGCCATCCCGTCCTGAGCCTTGCAGGTCATCGTACTGCCGGCCAATCACTGGCGTCTGCAGACACCAATCTGGGTGAGTCTGGGTGGAGGTTAGACTTGAAGCAGATATGTCACACTTCTCTGTGTCCTTTCTACTCCCTGTGTTAGCTAACACTTCCATCTACTGCACCTGTCCCAAAAGTGCCATGAATTTTTTAACCACCTTCTAGAAGAGTGTAAACGCAGTGCCTGTGGTTTCCTCGCCAGCTTTCAAAAACTCGTCTGACAGGGACGGACCTCCAAAATATGGATTTCCCAAACTCGAATCAGATCCACCTGTGAGAATCGTATCCTGGCTGCTTCTGGTGCCTGGTAACAGGGAGCTGCCACTCTCACTGCTCTGCCTAAAAATACCATTGAGGTATTTGTCAGTGAAATATGAGAGTTTATTTCACACTTCTCAAGTAGCCATAATATTTGGGATGCTTCCCATTCAGCCTGGGTCTAAATTTCAACTGAGTCCAATATAAAGGGGCTGCTGTACTGACATCATTTCCTGGAATTCATGAACCACACAAATAGCTTGGTGTTTGGTTCCCACACATCCACAGGCCCATATCTTCCCTTTTCCATCTTTGCCCAGCCTCCTCACCCCCAATTGGTCAGACTTAAATGTTCAGTTAGCCTATCAGATTTGGATCGCTTTTCAGTGAGGAAAACCAAAAGCAGGAACCACGCCTGTGAGAGTGGGAAAACAATCCCAAAAAAATAGAAAGGGGAAAAAAAAAAAAAAACAAAGTATGTTGTGGTTAGGTTTCATTTTAACCTCATTTCTGACCCATTGTTATTTTCTATATGGAACATGCTGTTCTTTTTCAATCCCACAGCTAACTTCCTGGCGATGACGGACACAAAGCGGAAGGGGTGGGGAGCGGCAAACCTCTGAGATGTCAAAGTGGAAGTCCAGCGTTTTCCCTGGCAGGGCCTTGGAGGAGCCATCCCATACACGGCTGACGTCCATGTGGGACAGGTCCCCGTGAGGACAGGATGGTAAAACCAGGCTGGCTGAGCGGGACACTACCAACTTTAGTACGTTCAGCGCCTCCTTCCAGTGCGGAGTCTGGAAAAGGGAAAATGGGCACATGAAAACCATGCGGGGTCGTCGAAGGTGTGCAGATTCGTTTATACCAGCTGGTATTTAGAACTGTTTATGAGATTGCTCAGGGTTCTGTCATAAATGAACTGCTTGTGGACAAGGTCATAATCCACTTGAAAATCCTCTGTGACAAGGCATTCTTTCTCTGTCTGCTTAAGAAACAGTAACCAGGAAATACAACAGGCTAAGCTATTTCTGCTTTCTTTCCATTTTGGTGTTTACAGCAAGAATAACAGACTGTCACCGAACCTTAGTGATGAATTTAGTTATGTAATTTTGGAAGATGTCAGGTGCTGCTGTGCCCCGCTCATGTGTACATAAGATGGAGTTGAGCCACAGGTCAAACATCTTCACAAACATGGGTAACATGGGTAATGCCTCCTTGCAGCAAACTTTTTCCCTCACAGAACACTCTCAGGCAGATGTCAGTAGATCTGATTTGTACGTCTTATTTTCCCTGTACTGAAAGTCGGCAACTTAAATTTTGATGAGGGGTTAAAAATTCACTGGGTGGCGCAGTGCCTAGCACCATTGCCTTTCACCTCCAGGGTACTGGTTCAAATCCCACCTAAACTCTGTATTGCATGTACGCCCTATGTCAAGTGGACATACTACCACCGTCCAAAGACATGCAGTTAGGCTAACTGGTGCCCCTAAATTGCCTGTACAGTATGATTGAGCACATGGACTGGCATCCCACCAAGATTGTATGCCAGATTTGTGCCCAAAGCTGTATGGGACAGTCCAGCCCCCCCCCGACTAAGATAAGTACTTGGACTGTGGATGAATGGACTCAGATTTATCAGGCATTTCATGGAACTGTTTGAGGTACAATGTTTTGAGCTCCCCTTGTTCAGATGATATGACAGAGGTATCAATGGTTTGTGGGAAATGACCGGCACCAAAAAAAATTAAATAAAAAAGTACAAGTTTTAGAATGGATTACTTTAAATTGCAGTAATGTAAAAATTCTAGCCAGGAGAATCGGTTAGAATCGACCTGTTTGTTTCAGTAGCCCACCTGGACAAACTTCTCAATAATCTTGAGCACCTCGATGTTGAAAGGCTTGACCTGGATTCCACTGAGGTCCATGTGACTCAGCAGACTATAAATGATCTGTAAGAGTGACTGCTGCATGCTGGGAAGCCCCTTCTCCAACAGCTGTCCGCAACAGGAGAAACCCGTCAGCACGGCTTGTGAAGCGTCACGAGAAAACCTTTCTGGTAGAGTGGCAATGATGAAAAAAGTCCAACACACCTCAGCTATGTAGGTGACCACGTTAAGAGTGATGTCATAGAAGGCTTCGTGCAAGTAACGGCACACCACACTGACCCAGGAGAAGCTGTCCCGAGTATAGGAGTGTGTTTTGTACAGTGTCATTACGTGGGCCAGGTTTGCAAGCTTGGCGTTGTTTTCTTCCAGGCACACCTAAAACATCATGCAAGCAAATACATCATTTCATTCACCTGTCATTTTTGGACTTCTGTGCACACAGAACAGCTTGGTGTCCCTTTCTGGGGCAACAATATCACTACTACCCCCCAGCCACTATCATCTTGAAGGTTATATGGCAGACCTGAGCTATTCTCTCAGCAACATCTTTGCAGAACAGAGTGGGGCTGTCAAAGTGCTGAATGAGGTGAGGGAGCAGGCAGAGAACATTCAAAGGGAAACCTAGAACAAGAAAAAGAAACAGTAGTCAGGGTCAGCACTAGGGCTAATGCGTTGACACCCACTCCCTCAATAAAGGGCCTCAAAGCAGGACTGATACACAAGAAAATGTGCATATATGAAGGCACCATCTGCTTTGAAGCCTTACAGTTGGCCCTTGCACACAAGCCAATGTGCAATGTTGAGTCACACCTGCTCTGTGTACAGCCTCATAGTTAGGGATAGCCTGTTCTAATTTGGATATACAGAATCACCGTCTGCTCATTGCACAGCCACGTAAACAAAGAAGCATGTACTCTTACTTTAAGCTTTTTGTTAATATAATTACGCTCTTATGTTACCTTTTATAAAGTTAACTGTTCTATAATGGATTATTTTATTTATAAAATACTGTGTTCTGGGTCAAACTGTATAAAGCAGTGGCATACCATAGTCAACACTATCACTCAGATAGAGAAATACAGTAATATATCAACTTTGGATGCATGCATGGTCTCAGCTATAGGTTTTGTTTTTATATGTTTATCCTAATAGATTGCATCAGCTGCATGGCACAGGTGATCTTCACACCTATGGCCTGTGAGGTGTCCACCACGGGAACGCGCGACACGGGCGTGAGCTGGCGGAAGAGCTGCAGCGTAAGGTCGGCGGTGGCCGCCGAGGTGAAGCCCTTGAGCATCAGCTGCTGGAGCCCAGTGAAGCCGTTCCACTGCAGCTGGGCTTGCAGCTTGTCCAGCTTCTCTCGGTTCTCGGGCTGCTCCAGCGGCAGGTGGGACAGCAGCTTGTGCAGCAGCCGCAGGGCCATCTGGTACTCAAACTCAAAGTCGGACTCCATCAGCGACACCGCCACCCAGAAGACGATGGCCAGCAGGTTGCTCGGGTGGTTGATGTTGGCCGGGTCACTGACGCTGTCCTTAGAGGATGAGGCGCTGCGGGCTTTCGTGAAGCCGACCGGCTGCCCGCTGGCCAGAACCCGCTCCAACGAGGTGCTGCACGGAGGATCCAAGGACCGGTCATCCTCCCCGAACTTCTTGGGCACAGAGTAACTCCGCTGGTGGCGACTGCGCTCTGTCATGTCCATGCCTGCCCCCTGCTGGTAGAGATCAAGCTGCCCTGTACTCTTCCTGTTTGACCTCAGCTTAGCATTAGTCCGGAAGTCTGGCGAGGCAGCCCTGCTGGGAACATTCAAGGCTTTAATCAATGCAAAGCAAAATGGGAAAAATCGCATTAAAAATACAATGGTGCTGTACAGTTAATGTTATTCAGCAATAACACAACATGCCTGGATAAGACAGCCATCAGGTCATTGTTCTTTAGACATTCTGCCAAATTGTCCACCACAGCCTCGAGTGTGAGCAGTATTTCCATCACGTACCCCTGGGGATCCAGGACAAAAGGCAAGGTTGTTATCCCGGATGTGTGGTGGGAAGTCGGTAGATTTGGAGACGTGAGACTCGTTAAAGCTACATTATCACCCTGCTGCAAAGTGCTGCAACAATTTAGGTTCTTTTTGCAAAAGCCACATGTGAAAATAGAACTTTTAGAAGAAGCAGCTTCAAAGTTTCATGTTTCTCTAACTATGATTGCTATTTTGACACATAATGTTTAAAATGGGACATGGATTTATAACTGGAAGAGCTGCCTTTCAGACATTACCACCATTATACTGGGATCCTGCCAGATGTCCAGTAAGGAAATAACACTCCAGCAAATCTCACATGTTAATATACACACACAGCTATCTGTATCAGAGATACTCAGTGACTCTGCTATACAGCTGCATTTAATGCATATAATGATTTAATAACTTGTACAATTTGTTGTTTGTTTTGAGGGTATGCGTTTTGATTATGGAGTTATGATCTTAGTAGTGATATTTTTTCAACATTTGTTACCACAATATCATTACAAGCTGGTCGCACACGTGGACGAGCAGACAGACGTACAAGGAGTCCCATAAGAACGGTGAGGACTCACCTGCACCTCGTCCCCGTGCTCGCCCACAACCTCCATTAGCCGGGAGAGGAGGTCAGAAACGGCGCGCGCAGACAGTGGCTGCCGCAGAGCACGGAAGATCTGGAAGGCGCGCCCAGCGTAATGACGTGAAGAGCTATACAAAGCTGCCTGCAAGGCCACATCACTCAGCTGCTGCTCCAGGTGGAAACCTGCTGAGAGGGAGAGGAGGCAACTCAGGAAAAGTTCATGCAGAGGGCTGCCCAATACTGGGCAAGACAGTCAGAAAATCTGGCTGGCTACCCAATACAAACAGTGCATAAAGGCTGTCTTGAATGAATGATCTTCTATATGCTATATAAGCAGTCATGTAGCTTTAGCCATGAGCTAGTGATCTTTAGGCTAATGATATGTTGAAGTAATGCTTAGGTCATTGGCTTCTTAGCATTTAGCACTTGGCAAAATGAGATGCATGCATATGAACAGATTGCTCAGTTAACAGCTAAGGCAGTCACCTGACTTGGACTCTTTAAAGACAGACACAACATGGTGAAGGAAGTTTGACAACTGCTCAGTGCTTTTGGAGTTTTGGTTCTTGGGTGTGATGTCCTCGTGGCTCCACAGAGGTCCAAATGGCCTACAGATAACATGGCCCCACATTAAAGACAGATTATAGCTGTAAAAAGCTATCGAACATGCTTGAGGGCTCTCAGTTTTGAAATTTGATTGTAGAAATTACCTACAACATCAAAATCAACTACTATTACTCTGCACCTCTTCTTATGATCAGTTACAAAAAAGAATAATTTATTACAAACTTGAAATAAACTGAATTTTTACCAGATATTATAAATATCAGCATTTTGAAAATATTTAGATTTAGTTATTACCTAAAAACAACACAAGATGGCACTCAGAAAGTGCATATGACAAGTGTTTTAGTCAAGTAATATAGTAATGATATAGTAACAGCCAAGTACCTGCCTATTCTCATAGTATGGTGTGTGTGCGTGTGTGTGTATGTGTGTGAGAAAGCCAGCAGGAAGTCAACCAGAACTATGTAGTATTTAAATTATTAAAGTGCGGCAGTTAAGGAACTAAGCTTGCAGTTACAGGGCTAATGAACTTGCTGCAGTTTCCGGAGGTGAATTGCTATTGAACCTTTGTCAGAAATGTAACCCCTCAGTAAATGATAAACTCTTTAAACAATTACAATGGCAAATGAGTTATAGGAAAGTAATAAATAATACTAGTCATAGACAGATAGATCAAATATATCTAGAAATGTAAAGGCTCTCGTACAATCTTTTTTATTAATGCCATGTGACAGTCTCTCTGTACATTTACTCATCTGCTTATTGAGCTACTGTTACTACCTGGTGGTGAGAAACTCAATGAGCTTATTGGTCTTCTCGTCTGCTTCGGCCGAGGGCTCCTCCAGGTCATCCATCTCCTGGGAGGTCTGTGGCAAGTTACCACTGCAGCTGCTGCCCAGGCTGATGTTGGAGGAGGTGGAGGAGGAGCTGAGGCCCGAGTCTGACAGCGGGGAGGCCTGGCACTCCCGCAGGAAGTCAAAGCCGCCTGAGAGTAAAGGGGAGGAGGGGCCAGGCTAAATAACGACTCCTGGCTCGCAGGTAACAAGAGTATGAAAGGTGTTTGTGTCTGCTAAAGAAAGACAGATTGTAAGAATCTCTGGTTGTATGTTTGCATTCAGGGAGCAAATCTTAAATCATGGGGCACAGTGGAAACACAGGAACCAGCCTGCATGAGACAGGGAAGTCACATGTATGAACACAACACCTGCCCTCCATAATAAAAAAAGAGGATTGATTACCTCATACACGCGGCACCAATAATTCAATATCAATAAATCTTACTCTCAGAAAACCCCCCATGAGCAAGATGATAGAAATACAGGAATGGAATGCTTTAATCAAGCCCTTTGATGCATTTTTTGGTAGGAACTCCAAATGTTTTCGTCCCCTGATAACAAATCGTTCCATTGAAAAGGTGGCTGTTTCAGGAAGAGCCAAACAGTTGTAATGCAGTGTTACATGTTAAGGCTAACTGACAGCTGATTAAATAGTGATTCCTCTGGTCTCGGTAAATGCTATCAGCTAACCTTCATCTCCATTGTTAAGCAGGCCATAACGATCATAAGATAATTCCAAGATCTCCCTCCCCACCTAGGTATGTTTATGTCTGAAAGAGTGTCTGTGTGGTACAGAACTTGTAACTTCATCAGTTTGCTTTAGTCTACCTGTGGAGAGGTATTCAGGCTGGTAGCTGGCCCTGGAAGTTAGGGTCTTGCTCTCAGTAATCTCCCTGGTGAGCAGGAGGACTGAGGCGATGACCTGGAAGTTGTTTTTGCAGGAAAGCGTGATGAGGAGGTGGAGAAGCAGCCTCTTGCTGTGCTCAAACACCTCTGGCCTGTAATGGTCCAGCCCTATGAGCGAGGCAAGGGGAGAAGACACAGAGAGTCTCAGGTGGAAAATGAGGGAGGTAAAAGAGAATCGGAGTATGCGACTATCATGTGGTGTGATGCCTAAAATGTTCCACATGCCTCAGGTGGAAGATAAGATAGCGGTGCTGAGCGTCAACTGCACAGGTCTGTGGAAAATACCAAGGTGACACTCAAAAGTTGTCAAAGTGTTTATACAGAAGGCTGGGGTATACGTGCCATGCATTTCTACCTTCAGCTGTATGCAGTTGCATGTTTCACATTGCATGCTCACCCCCTCCAGTGTTCTGTGAAATATTGTGCCTTAATTGGGGTGGAGTATGTGTTGGCACAAAGCCCACCCGGTTCGTTCAGAATCTAAATTTCTCCTGTCACTCACTGACATTCACATTACTCTCCACATGACAAATCAAACAACCAAAGACAAATGCGTCACTACAAGCTATGGTCATGGCACAAACTAGAGTCACTAAGAAACTTTCAGGTATTTGATTAGACAATGTAAAAGGTCATTCTGTAAGGTATGCATAAGCTCAAAAATCCAATTGATTTTAGGGGCCCTGTTTTGCACTGGTGGAAAACACGAAGCAAAGTGGTTTTGCTAACTTCATACCAGCGCATTCCTCATTTTCACGCCAAGCACACGTTTTCAAAATAACAAATGATTTTGTGCGCATTTCCCACTTGTAGGTGTGATGTTTTTAAAATAAGGTGTGGCTGGCCGCATTGTCGGCGCGTTGCTATTTTAAGGCAGCAAAATGACATTGCACTTTTGACCAACAAAAACCATGTCTAAAGTCAGTGGCGTATTATTAAACGATATTTAGGGGGCACATTTTAGAAACGTGCGAGTGCACGCCGGTCGTTACCGACACAGGTACGCACTCAAAGTGCACTAATGGTTTTTTGTTATTTTATTTTATTTCCTTCATATACGTTTTATTATAGAGTACAACCCGTGGAAATTTATCTCAAAATGAATCATTTTGATCATCATATTCCCATGTCTGCTTCAACTTGAAAGACTTAGGTGGAACAGTGGTGCTCCTGTAAATGATTTGCTCCTGCCTTTTCACTTTGTACACGAGCATGTCCATTTCCTCGGCTGAAAACCGATCTGGTTTGCCGGGTAAACACTCCATTATAATAGCAATCTTCCATAGCTCATGCGCTCCTGCCTTTTAAAAGAGAGGTGACATGCCATGCTGATTGGTTTATTGCATGTTATGCCCAAAACACACCTCTGAATAATTAAGAGAGTTAGGACAACCTTCTTGCGCCTTGCACTAGCATGAAGGCTGTTTTTTCCACCGTCAAAATAGCAAAATGGATTTGCACGTGCCCATAAATGTTACTTGCGCCTTTCGCGTTACGTTAGATCGTCAAAATAGAGCCATAGGTGTCCTTCTCAATTTTTGCTGTAAAAGTACTCCCTAAAATGTAGATATACAAACTAAAACCATTCTTTACCATTCAACATAAACTCAAGATGAAACGTTAAGCTTTTGTTACCTGACACTCACCATTATCTGCACATTCTTATCATCATACAAATATGGAATGTCACAAAACAGATTAGCTGGATACTTTTACCAGCACCACAATTTTACTTCTTCTGTACATAAAACTGAAACTGGAAAAGTGAAAGTACTCAGATAACCTTTAGGGCAGGCAAGGGATCAGAATCTCCATCTACAAATGAAGTTAAATATATGAGATTCGTAGTATATTTTTAGTGGTCAAATAATATTAATACAAATGCATTTGGATTTAAATTGAGGGAAAGGCTGAGAATTCGAACAGTAAAAAACTTACCCAAAAAGAGGGCATGAAGCAATAAAGGAAGGTGCCGGACCCAGTCTTCTCTGACACTGTGGTCAACCACCATCTCCGTCATGAAGATCACCGCTATGTTACACCTGTGGTAACCACAGGGAAGGCTGATCAGCACTCTAACATACCCTGTCCTCTGACTCTGATGTCTGCATTCATCCCACTGATACATAAAGCGGTCTTTGAGTGTCTGTAGAAATCCATCAATGACTATCGATTCAATTTGATTCAATTTATATAGCGCCTTTAACAAAGAGCATTGTCACAAAGCTTTTTATATAGTCCCCAAAGAGTAAGACATAAAGCAAAAGGTCTCCAGATATCACCAAATCAGTTTTGAATTGCTGCAGACTTTTCTGAGTCATTTACAGAGATGCTGGTAAAAAGATATTGAGAAATGAAACAGATTGCTTACTGTTGCCATTCCAACAGAAGGTCATCGAGGAACTGATTGGTGTTACTAGTCTCAAAACACGATTCATTCAATGTATTTTATAGTGTCTTTCACAACACGGTTGCCCCAAGACACTTAACAGGAGTGTGTGGTAATTATAATGTACACTCAAAATGGAAGACGATGGAGGAGAGGAACCAAAAACTTCTCAGCATAGAGAAAAAAAACTGTCAGCTGGCTGCCCACCTAGAGCACACTACCATTATACAGAACTGACCATTTTATTTTGCTGTTAATACTACATATATGACCGTGTAGTTTAAAGCCTTGGCATCGGTGCTCAGATTCCCCCCCAAGATAGGTCCAAAATCAAATGGACAAACCATCATCCGTGGGCTCAGACAATCGCTGACGGAAAAAAAAAAACAACTGTAAGTCTGTAACTGTAAGATTATGACTTCTGTGCATTTGCTTCATGAGTTCTGCAGCATGTACAGTGCAGACTGTGCTACCAACACTGCAGTTTTACTTGCCAGAAATGTTTTGTTATCGTAGAGTTTAAGGAAAAGATTCGCACCTTGGAGGGGTGCATGAAGACTTTAAATTTAAATTAAATTGATGGAGGGATATATAGATAGGGCTCGATCGGAGCACCCAGTCAATTTAGTATTATTTTCCTAGGATTTTCTGTCTTATCTCACACACACTGTGGGAAAAACATTTTATACCTAATGAGATTTTTGGACTGTAGAAGGAAATCCTACAGAAATTCCACACACCCTAAGCTGCTAACAGAACCAAACCTACAAACCTGGATGCATGAATACACAGTGCTACCCAGCACACCACTGTGTCATCTTAAAACCAAAAGGCAGTTCGTCAGTATTAAGTCAATCTTTTTTCACATTGTACAAGTAGTAAAACATTAGATCATGCAATACACTGGATCAGGCTGAGGTATTACATTAATCCAAACTCCACAACTAACCCAGACTGTACAACTCTGGCCAGTCAAACATAATCATTTTAATCGATCAGATAAGAGCAGGAGACCACTTTCTAAATATCTCAGCCATGCATTTTAATATTACACTTCATCAACGATTCAGATTAAAATGTCATACCAGTCAGGCATGCCTGTTAATTCTAACCATTGTCCAGACATTTTCAGCCATTCTGCATAATTCCTATTGGTTTCACTCACAACCCAGTTGTTAATCTGAAAAGATTGCAGCTTGTTATTATTTCGGTTGCACGGTGCTTCGAGCCCCACTTCCAGTCCTGATTATTGGAAAAAGTCACGCAATGTCAGCAGTTTATAAGGACTCCAGTCTGACTCCAGATTTATGAAGTATAAAAATACATCTCTCTTTCATAATCAGAAATAAAACATAGCAATCCTTCCAAAATCGCATCATTGGCCAATGCAAATTTGGATACAGAGGCCACAGGTATCTGAGTTAATTATTTATGCAAACACTCAAGTCAATATGCTTACGTATTCCGTTTAATGGCACACCGATTTACTTCCATGAAATCTCTGCACGTGTCACACAATATATTCTTCCATCTGCCGTTGCCGTTCGTGTAATGCAAAGTGGGCCGTCACGCAATATCATTTTCTTTTAAAGAAGCATGATGCACTACGCAGACCTCACATTTCTAAGCAGAAAGGCTTGCTGTTCTATGCCTGTCACATTTAAATTCATATACAGTATAAATGGAGGGCTGTATTGTACTTCATGCACTTTGTCATCACATGCGTATGCAAATTAAGCAATGGGGCAGTAATGTGAGTGCAATTCATTACTTAAAATTAAGCACCTCATTAAAAAACAGGACTGCTAAAAATGAACTATTCGGCACACCAGCACACTTGATTCAATTACCATGCAGTATACACACAACATTCTCAAAACCAAGGGTATAAATGGGAAGTTGGTCCTCCCTTTGCTGAAATAATGGCCTCTACTCTTCAGGAAAAGGCTTTCCATTCAATGTTGGAACACTGAGGGTGAGATCTGCTGAAATTTAGCTGCAATATCATTAGTGAGGATGGGTACTGATGTTGGGCAGTCAGGTCCCTTTCTGTTTGTGTGGCCTACCACATCACAACTAAACTCTTTTTGCTTCAAGACATTTCCACTTCACGATCACTTTACTTACAGTTGACCAGGGCAGAAAACTATAACCCTAACTAACTTGTTGGAAATGGTGTCCTATGATGGTGCTACATTGAATGTTACTAACTTCTTTAGTATGATCCATTCCCCTGCCAGTGTTTGCTGCTGGAGACTGCAAGGCTGTGTGCTTAATTATACACCCGGGTCAGCAATGGATGTGGCTTAATTAGCCAATCCACTAATTAATAAAGTTGCCCATATACTTGTACTTACTTGTATAAGCATACAGTGCAAGTAGTCTGATCCTGGAATCTCAGTGTTTGATAGAAACACCTTTTACAGATGATCACTGAATGTTGACTTGGCATAATGATTGATTATTTTACGTCTTTACTAGGGAATTATTACCCTGAACCAACCAAAGATAGATTGTTTTACTTAAACTACAGCAGTGTAGCTCTGAGTCACTGCATCTGCTGACTGTTAGATTTTTATCCCAATTTTGTCACCACAGGAGATCTCTGAATATATTTCCAAGGCACACAATGTCATCCATCTATCTTCCAAAGACTTATCCACTATGCAGAGTCGTAATGCGAGTCTGGTGCCTATCCCATGAAGCACATGGATTGAAGCAAGGGACACTGTGGACAGGATGCCAGTCCATCACAGGGCACACATACATGCATGCACACACACACACTCAGTTATAAACTCTGAGCAATTCAGAGATGCCAATATGCCATGACATTTGCTTTTTGACTGTGGGAGTACCTGGAGGAATCCTGCGCAACACAACAAGAACATGCAAACAGATCAAAGGATGGGATTTGAACCCACAAACCTGGAAATGTGAGGCTACACCCTATGCTATAGTGCTGCCCTGTTCTGTATTACAAAAGTAAAGAAAACATTCATGGTGAGATCTTTGTGGTTAATACACGATCTCACCTGTGCAGGGGACCCCGAGGAGTGATGGTTTCAGGCAGATAGTCCACCAGTGGTGCCCAGCATCCCCCATTTGTGGGCATTGGCAGTGGGTGAGGCTGGTTGGTCTCCAACACGGTCATCAGCCAACTTGCATAGGGTGGCAGTGGGTCACCTGAGGAGGACAAGGTCACATGGATGCAGAGCAGCCACCCCCTGGGCCCACTGACAGGACCCCCAAGGTAATTTTGCAAATGAGAACCTTGAACAAGTGACCATGGATAAGAAAGCTCAGTGGACAGAGTAGCTCGAGTCTTAAAGACGACTGTCGCCGTTAAAGTGGTGCTCAGAATCAGAATCAGAATATCTTTATTGTCATTGTAACGAGTACAACGAAATTAAGTGCAGTCCCTGTGTCAGAG
>JAACJT020000031.1:11462735-11474228 GCA_009936485.2 Gymnarchus niloticus | reverse complement strand
CTGTACCTACTGTCCCATTTTCCTAGCAAAATATAAAGAAATGAGGGGGTGGCTCAAGACTTTTGCACAGTACTGTATATATATATGTACACATTTTTTGGGGGGGATTCCTGTGTTTTGTGTGAATACTTTAATGAAAACAAAGAACAATCATTTTAGCAAACCAGATGGAAAAGGAAAAAAGGAAAGGGAAAAGGGGGGTAAAGGAAGAAAGCGAAAAATGGAAAAAGAATGGTAAGAAAACGGGAAAAAACACTGCTAGTTGCATTTCCAGTTTCCTCGGCTTCTGCAGCTCATACATTATCCTATATGAGGAGCCCTCGGTTTACGGATAGGGTCAACCGTGGTTAGCTGAAGCCTCATTATACCCCCTAAAATGGGTGGTACAGAGGGCATCCAGCAGTCTCTGAGATCTTCATTGTCTCTCTGTAACCTATGGCCTCTGAGACAGCAGATACTGGTGGGCAGACAGCACTCTCACTTCGGAGGCATACAGCAGGAGCAGAGCCGGGACGTAAGGCATCACCCAGCCCGGTTACGGGGTGTTTCTGGGCTCAGGCGGGTGTAGCTGTTGCTGTTGCTGCGGAACCAGCTCACAGCTCATTTGACAAGTCCGTCTTATCAGCCAAGCACAGGGCTTTGGGTGCCTGAAGCTAATTACTGGGTTGTTAAGTGCCAGAGATTTGGCAGTGAGATAGGGGGTTGTTTTTTGGTGTGGTGTCGCAGAGATTTTCTTATTGACGTTTGGCATATTCTGACATGTTTCTTAGATGAGAACCAGAGAAATCTACCACTAATACTAACAGATATCCACTCCTTCCCTCCATCCTTTGGGACGGAGAGACTCCCATTAAACCCAAAATCACTCGTATCCCCTTGGCCCGGTATCATCCCACTTGCTCAGATCTTAACCCGGACGCTATAACATGCTGTTGACAGGAAATGCCAGTCGCCATCTCCCAGGGAGCACATTCTGTGGCGGTTGTTGGCGACTTGGCCCGTGGGCTCATCCTACAGAACCATTCCATAGACAGCTGCTCCGGCACTTTGTGGCTGGCAGGCAGTAATTAACCACAGCTGGAGCTCAGTTTAGCTCAATGGAACCCCATCCATCCATCCCTCCATCCATCCCTCCATCCATCCATCCATCCATCCATCTCTGGTTCCCATCCAGTGTCTCCTCGGCAATCCAAGTTCATGCAGTTTTATTTCAGCTGTCCGGCTGACGCAGATGTTCAACAGACATATTAATGTGTTTGTCTTTTATTCAGTTTTTAAATGCATTTTTGCGGAAAGATAATTTATCATTTTATACAACTAAAATGCACCTTCCTCAGAGGACTGAGAGTTGAACCTTTTCTTATAAATACGTTATACCTTGTGAGCCCAGGTGTTTTGTCAAAGTGGGCCTGGAGTAAGTGGTGAGTGTGGGTGGGGTGGAGTGACATGCAGAGAGCCCTGGGTGTTCAGTGGGCAGAGGATGACGGACTCCTTAGGAACAATATCTCCTCCAGTGCTGGCTGGGTATTTGGTCACTGCCTTCACTGCCTCTCCATCAGCTTCAGGAAGTCCCTCCCCCTGCCATGTGCCTGAAGAGCCAATCCAGGTGTTTGATGGCCTTCCAGATGCCCCTTGTGCCTGTCCATTTCCATAATCTGTGGATAGCAAATCTGGCCACTGTTTTAACCCAGACCTTCTTTGTTTTCCCTTCCCCCACCCCAAAAGCTCCCTGACCCATATTTCATTAGGGACCCAAACACTTTCCTGCTGAAACCCTCATTTATCAAGGTATTTCCCTCTGGTGTGTTTATGTGTGCATTTGCTGTTTTTTTTTTTTTTTTTTGTCTCTTTGTTTTAAGAACAATACTGTCTACGGAACGGCCTGCGAGTGGCCTGGCAATCTGTCACTGCAGGTTAGCGTTTTGGCCGGTGAGTGAGAACGGCTAACTCAGGCGTGTTAATAGGAAGAGGCTTGTCTTCCCCATACTAACACTTGGATGACTCTGTAAGCAGGGCAGGGGAGGAGACAATCGGCAACCCCCCCTCCCCACCCAGAGGCATGGTCGTGTTCAGATTTGCCTGCATTGTCAGTAGCGCATTGACCCATCACTTTGACGCATATTGGATGTGACGGCAGCTCCTCCGTGTCCCCTGCAGGCCATGGAGGCACAGATCCAGGGCTTTGGACAGACTCCATCGCAGTTGCTTATAGAGCCACATCCACCGCGGAGCTCCGCCATGCACCTGGTGAGTCAGTGCACAATGCATGCTGGGATTCCTCCCTCCCATTCCCCTTCATTCTCTCTGTGCATTTCTGCCATTTTTCACGACAGATCAGTCTCCAGGTTCGGACGGGCAGTCAGGAAATGAATAATTGTGCAGTTTTTCATCTCTGATTTCACTACATTCCTTCAAACAGAAAAAAAAAAAAAAATGTGGTTGCCATTTTCAAGGCAAGTGCTTCTAACTTTGAGGTAATTCCCCATGAGAACGTCCCAATAAAATTAGGCCAGACTCTCGCATGCTTTTGCAGGAAACAAAAGTCACATCAAGGGGCCCACATTTTAGGTGCAGCTCCTGTGTCACGTCAGATTACACCAGTTATTACTTTGCCGTCGTTGCAAAACAAACACGAGCTTCCACCTCAATGGGTCACAGTAGCCTGTCTGAGGCCCAGGCAATGGCTATGTGAGGGAAAGCAGTAAGGAGGAGCTGTGTTTGCGGCCGAAGAAAGTACATCTGGCCTCTCCACATAAACCGGCGTAATGGGTTTGCTTGGTGCCACAAAGGTCCCTCCTGAAAGCAGCCAGTGAGTGTTTCCTCAGCTATACCCAAACTGGACACTCTCTACAACATGAGGCCTAAGATGTGGGAAAGTCACAGCCACCTGACCTTCCAGTGGGTACAACAAGTCTTTATGTGAATGAAATATTCACTTAAATAACGCTGCTTAATGTGTGTGTTATTGCGTGTTGAACCCCTTGCTCTGCAATGTTTTGTTTTGGTGCTAATGATATAGTATTGAGGAAGCTGAGCATGTATCATTTGAGCAAGTGACATATGCATACACAGGGATATTAGCTGGCCATAACTTCCTGTGTGGAATAAAATAAGACATGAGTGTGTTGCTATGAAATATTGCTTAATGCCTGATGTGTAATTGTCGTTACGATCATGCAATCGTGTTCCTTAACACTAACTGTTAAGCTTATCTATTAATAAGTGTATTACTAACAGAAAAAGAATGTGTGCGAAACTGAAGATTATACCTCGAAACTTTTAGGAAATAAAATGTATCTCATGGTAGTAAACAGAATGTTCTAGGACAATTGGGAGAAGGAGGTTAAGAACAAGCTGATGAAAGAGAGCTGTACTTGGGCAGTCCGTCAAGGACAGTGTCCGTGGTCCATTATGTAAAAAGTATGAATTGTGGGACTGTCAGCTGCATGGAGAGAGAGAGTGACCTCGGATGTGTAGAGGAGCTGCTCTCCCGTATGCATACGTACAAATGAATGCTTTTTGCAACGCAAAGGTCCACGTTTGGTGCAAATTCCTTCCATGGTCCAAATTTCTTCCACACCTGGCAAAAATAAACTAAATTTTTAGTATGTTTTCTTTTTTTGTATAATGAAAAATTTCTTGGTTTAAATTATCATGATACAAAGAAAAACAGTTCAAGTCTTGTTTTAATTTATTATTTAATGCCCCTTATAGTTGACATGGGTTTCAATTTATTAGTAAACCATGCATATTAAAGTGTAAAATGCTCAGTGATTTAATTTAGTCATATTCTAAAAGAAGCAAAGACCTGAAACAATCATGATTATACTGTCCAGCTGAAGCAGCTGTTTTTCCAACCATAAACTGTCAGTCCTTTTTTGGAAATGCAGAGAAATATGCTGACGTCACACATTTTACAAATGTCTTCCCCCTGCACGCTGGTCACCTGCATCTGAAAGAAAGAACCATCTCTGCTAAAAGGACTGTGCTGTTTCTCATCACTGTTTCACCCGACAGTGGCTGGACCATTCTCCTGTTCATTGGTGAAGTGATTTCATCAGCACTGGAACTGATGTCACTAGACATGTCAGTAGACTCATCAAAGCACTGTAGGGAAAAATTGTTTAATTAAAGATCATGTAGAATTACAAAGGCGGATTTCACACAGTTAAGTGAGAGGTTTTCTACTTGGTTTTTTAAACTTTACTCAGGTTTACCCGACTGAGTTTCTGTAATCATTTGCTCAATCAAAACTGTATTGTAATCAAGTTGTAGCAATACATCCTTTCTTGGTCTTTCAATGGCCTGAGTACCTTGATTACCAATTTGTCAACAAAACACAGGATTGTACGATTGTATAGACAGTCCATGTCCACATTTGGTTTGACATCCTCTAATCACCCGACTGCACAGATTTTCCCCAGCCATGTTGCTGTGGTATTCAGCCTCTACAGCAGGTCTGCAGACATTGACATGGCATTTCACTTTGCTTGATAACTTCATGTGGCTGTCCTGAGGTCCTGTCCCATAGGTCGTGGCAGCCATGCAAACTCATTTGTTACCCAGCCAAAGCAAGCTCGCTAGGCTTTCTTGTCGCCTTTTCTGAAGCTCCTCTCCTTTTCTGTTGCAACACACTGTAACATACATCATCTACAAGACACTGAGTAGTTTGATTGAGGTGAAGCACCTGTCAAAATACGCATTTGTTACCTTGGGAAATGACTGAACCATGCAATGAGCTGTGTTTCCTCCAATTCCCAGTTATTAATCGTGTTCTTCCCCCAGTGCACCTCTAAGTCCAAAATGCCAAACTGTTTGGACTGCCAAGCACTAGCAGTTCCAGATTGATTGGACATATCTTACCAGTCTTACCATATCTTATGAACATAGGTTAGCAGTAATAAACTGGTGAATGGAACGAGATATGATGAAAGAAATCATTTGCTCATCAGTGAACACTTTCCTGGTCTTGGCAGCAGAGCTCTGATTCTCCATGGTGGGCCTTTGTGCTCCACTTCCTCTGAAGCATCTGGCAACTTGTAGAGACCTGAGGATCCTGAAAAAGCAATCTCTGTTCTTGGACTCAGCAGTAATAGGTACCCTTGTCTTTGCTGCCCAGTGGATTTTAATTCTGGGACATCCAAGCCGTGCCACGTACGGAGACATTCAAGAGAAAGTTTTTATTACTTCTGGAATGGTGTTAATGCTGTACCCTGTCAGCAGAATCTCTGGCTAGTTAGCAACTTCAGGTATGTCCTCAAAGACTTTGGTATCGATACAATGCCTGAAGTAGTTGTAAAGTTATAAGGACTTCAGTCTTTTGGGGGATAAAGGCAGTGTTATCTGGGGAAGCAATTATCTCTAAATCAGGCATAGATCTTGAGACAATGGAAAAAAATTATAATTATTGACCAAAACACTGTGATTTAAATATAAATATGACCTAAAATGATGCCTCTTCATCTGAGTTCCCTACCTCCCCTGCTTCAGTCTCTTAATTGCTACCCTCATCATCAGACAGCATGAGGTTGGGTTTAGTGATTCGATACAGATGTTCCTCTGCCTCCCTCACTAGCTGCTCTCCTCGGTATTAGGAAAGGCAGCAACATACAGTCCTCATGTTCTCATGTCCTCTGCAAAGGATATTGACAAATAAGGTACCCATCAGTAGGCTGAAAAGCTAGCGTACTTCTGAAAAATAACTGAAGTTAAAATATTTATTTTCAACAAAGAATTTCAATGCTGCACTTGAGAAAGTTGCATGTTAGTAGTTTTGGTCACTACATTCTTTGTTCTTTCATTTACCTTTCTTTCTTTTTCATTTCATGTTTCCAGGATGACAGGATTGATGACCTCTCTGTGTTTATTTAGACTATGTTCGATGTCTGCTTCTTCGCCCTTCATCTTTGCATTTATGCCGCACCATCCAGTTCTCCTGCCCCGGTGGTCTAGATTTTTCTCCTGCCTCTGTTCCACAGACCCCCTTATGTACGGGGTGATAGGGGATGTCTCGGCTGCCTGAAGGCACCTCAGAAATCCCCCCACCCCCATCCATGCATGCAGCCCCCATCCCTGTGTCTGTACCTGGTTATACTTGCAGCGTCCGCACTAATTGCCTCTCCCCCATTCTGTCTTCCCCCCCCCTTTCCGCAACCTCCCCTACCCCACCCATCCCGTCCTGTTCTCTCTTCTACTCAACAGTGTTTCCTTCCACAGAGTGCCCTCATGTTCAAGGACCAGATGCAGCAGGACGTCATCATGGTTCTCAAGTTCCCGTCCAACTCACCTGTTACCCACGTGGCGGCCAACACTCTGCCCCACCTTGCCATCCCCGCTGTGGTTACTGTCACCTGCAGCCGCCTCTTTGCTGTCAACCGCTGGCATAACACCGTGGGTGAGTGGGTGATGGTTGGCTTTGTGTCGTTGTCATGTGACCTGCGACGTCTGGCATACTGTTGTTATACACGCAAATACCTGCGACTTCAGGTTGGTCAAAGTGTGTCAGTTTACATATTTTTAAATATCTCTTCATTTCACCCCAGAATATACAGTTATTATCCAACATATGCATGTACTTGTCAGGCTCATTAAGACCTCATAATGTGAATTAGCTAGTTAAGTACACAAGTTAACTAAGCTGGTGGTGAAAATTAAGAAATACATGGAATGGCTGAGGTTCTTCCAAGGAGAGGTTTGGAAACCAAAGTTATGTTGTTTGAGCCGTCCAACCAGATATCGGTAATATTTTAGAGAGCATAAGAAATTATTTTTACTAGTTTTTCTATTACTCTTTATTCATATATATTCTAATGTTAAATTGGGTTTTTTTGCCTGAGCAAAAATACAATTACTGCCCAGATAAATGGCCTTAAACACTTTCTTGAACTGCCTAAGTCTTTTGCACAGTGCTGTAGGTATGCACTCTCAAAGCCCCTTGTATGCATAAATATGTGTGTCCACAAGTATACACATACAGAGGCCCAAGCCTTCGTAACCTAAACACAAACACACGCATGCCCTGAGAATTCACTCCACGTGCACTGAAATTCTTTTTCAGTACGACCAGAGCCCAGATTAAGGCCAAAGCAGCTCCCATTTTGGCCTACACAGGTGTGCTTGGAGAGTAGCCGTGATTCCATGGTTTTCACGTTCCCATTTAGGCAGATATGAACAGCATTCCCAGAAATCTGTCCTAGAGAATGAGCATCTCTTCTGGGTCAGCATCTCTTCCGGGTCAGTTGCGTGTCAGACACAACTGGCATAAAAGGCAGAACTGGGCGGTGGCCTGTCTGGCCAGCTGTGGGAGGGGGATTTAGGCATCTCTTATGATAGCGAAATCATCTGCCGGGAAAAACACGTGGAATATTTTTCATTTATTTATTGGTCTAAAAATATTATAGTTTCCATCTTGGAGTCATCTGCTGGGTAATCAGAAAAATAACCACATTTTATTGGGCTCTCACTATCAACACATGAGAAACCCTTAAGTTTTGCTGTCTTGGTCACTTTGACTCATTATTGATTGGCTCAAATGTATTGAGGCATTCAGCTGGTTCCATGCGTCAGTACATATGAGGACATTGGTGTGTTTGTGTGCTGCTGTTTCACCTGTATCCAGGGTAATTTGTGAAAGGTAGGTGTAGTGGGTATGGGTCCCCTCAGTGATTCCCTTTCTGTGTGTGTGCGTCTGGTAGGTCTCCGAGGAGCCCCGGGGTACTCGCTGGAACAGGCCCATCACTTACCCATTGAGATGGACCCCCTGATCGGTACATGCTCGTTTCCATGCTTTTGTAGTTTAGGATCTGTGGTAGTGAGCTGGGCTTTGGCTAACACACCGTTTAATGGAACGGCATACACAAAAACAGAGGGTCACGATAGTGTGTTTCAGACCAGTGTGCTCTCTGTTCATTGTTTTCTTGAACCTCTCACATCAGTCAATAACTCTGGGATGAGCAAAAGGCAAATCACCGACCTGGTGGACCAGAGCATCCAGATCAACACCCACTGTTTCGTGGTGACTGCTGACAACCGCTACATCCTGGTTTGTGGCTTTTGGGACAAGAGCTTTCGTGTCTACTCCAGTGAGACAGGTACGAGCTCCATTAAAAGTACAGACCAGTTTAGTCGTTTTGTGCATTTAAGACAGATAAGCATGTAGTTATGCATTCAACTCAGTGAGATTGACAATAGAATAGAATAGTCATATTTCATCTTCTATTTACGCACAGGAGAAAATAGGGCAGGTTTTGCATATCCCATCTTGCTCTTCATGTATAGGTATGAGTAAGCTTTGGGGTCAGAGTGCAGGGTTAGCCACCCTTCAGTGCCTCTGGAATAGTCTGGGTTAAGGGCCTTACTCGAGGGCTCAGTGGTGGCATGGACACTCTACCAGCCATGGGATTCGAATCAGCAGCCTTCTGGATGCAGGCATAGTCTCCTAACCCGCAGAGTCACACTTGGCCCTCCGTAAC
Source organism: Gymnarchus niloticus (assembly GCA_009936485.2). Lineage (NCBI taxonomy): Eukaryota > Metazoa > Chordata > Actinopteri > Osteoglossiformes > Gymnarchidae > Gymnarchus > Gymnarchus niloticus. The sequence continues at coordinate 11,465,757 of JAACJT020000031.1, read as the reverse complement.
GGCATATACAGGTAGCCCTCAACTCTGCAGACACACGTTAGCATTAAGATAGTGATGCCCTCTACAGGAAGATGTAAGAATTCTCTTGACTGGGACAGGCACACAAACACAGCCAAGTATTAGGTGTCAGTTAACAGGCCCTTTGGCTCGGTCAGAGTCCATCATGCTGCATTCAGATGGGTGGGTGTGCTGAGAGGTCTTCATATCTGCTGGCTTTCTCCTACAGGCAAGCTAACCCAGATCGTGTTTGGCCACTGGGATGTGGTCACATGTCTGGCCCGGTCGGAGTCCTACATCGGGGGCGACTGCTACATTGTGTCCGGTTCCCGGGACGCCACGCTGCTGCTGTGGTACTGGAGTGGGCGCCACCACATCATCGGGGACAATCCAAACAACAGTGAGTGGGTGGCACCGACCCAAAAAAATTGACATCCGGGGTGAAGGAATTCCTAAAAATGAGTCCCTAAATTTCCTAAAAATGAAGTCAGCTTGTTAGCGACCAAGGTTCTCTGACACGATTCTGACAGCCCGATGATTTTTCAGTTCGGTTTTTCCCCGCGGCGCTCACCAACCTCGAAAGAAGCGAGCAGGTGACTTATCTAAAACTGTGCGATAATGAGTCGGTTCAAACTGGTGCAGATGGTGCCGTGATTAAAGCCCATGTCTGAGTAGCCGGGATATTTTTGTGCCTCCAGGTCTGGTAAACCCACAGGATGGTCTTAATGAATGATCTTGTGTGTCTAATATCCTGAACGGCCTACTGCTTCTCCCCAAACTGCAAGTGTAGCATCTCTGTTTCCACCTGTTCATGTTGCTGGCTTCCTGGAATCATTTCGGTGAGAGGGAAGGGTACCGGGAACATAATGCCCTTATGTTATTATTAGGGGGAGGAGACCTTCCGAGTGGAGGTCTATCAGAGTGGAGGTCTATCAGAGTGGTCCTTCTGGTCTATCAGAGTGGAGGTCTATCAGACTGGAGATGTGTATCGGTGAAGGGTGTGGTGGAGACAGGAATGGGTCTCTATTCCCAATTGTAAGATCTTGCAAGAACATTACTTTAGGTGCTCAAATTTTATAATTAACTTCAGCAACTCAGACAGTTAATTAAGAATTTCAGCGTGACTGCCTCCAATTAGCAGGGGGCAGATTCCCTCTTCTCAAGAGAAGAAAATAACAGAACATATTCCCCCCCATTTATGCCAAATGTGCTTACTGTGCACCTTCCAGAAACAGAGAGAAGATTACAGGATGGATGACATGTCGAGCCGTGGGGTCAGACTACCACTGAGCCGGATTGACTAATACAAAGGGACATATTCCATGGAGCACATTACTGTCAGACCGGATGCAGTAACATCTATACAAAATGCACAGTGTGTCTGACACGTGCAGCCTAACGTGTGGGTATGAGAACTCACATATTTCAAATGACAAGCAAAGCTTTGACAAAAACACCATTTTATATCTTGTTTTGGCTATGGTTTATGATGTACAAGGAGAGAGAGAGAGAGAGAGAGAGAGAAAACACATTCAACAAAAAACAATAGGCTGCATGTGCCAAAACAAAGGACTACATAGGATTTATAAGAGGCAGATTGATATAACTACACTGGGAAAAGGGCAGCGCCCTCCAGTGGTGAGCTTTAAAAAATCAAAGAATGATCTTTCAAAAATATTTATCTGTATTTTGAAATAATCCGTCAATATAGTGCATATTAAATTAATCAAAATTCAAAAATTTTAACGACAATGACTTTAAATTTTTCTGAGCTGTTGACACCTTCTGAAGAAGAGTATGGAATTGTGTCCCATAACATCTCTTAGAGTATGTCACAGGGATTGACCAAGAAACTTGTCTCATTCATGCTTTTGATCTGAACTTCTGGCCAACACCAATACACAGTTGTTTATAAGACAGGATGACTTCCAGGTTACCATCCCAACAGCCATGCATTTAGAGAGCAACCAGAATTTTGATAGCGGTTTGTTTGTATGCAGAAAAGCACAAATGTGACTGCAGCGGGGAAAGAGGGGAATTTGCGATGCCCCACATTGAGGGGAGTGGTTATGCTATGCAAAAGCAATAAACGGTGAAACCAGGTGTGGTTGTGACTTCATGCCTGCTGCCATCTCCACCAATGAGGTGCTGCATTGGGTGGTGTTAAGAAGACACAGGTCTCAGGATGTCTGGCTCTCAGACATGGTGTGGAAATTGATTTCATGGCCTAAGAGAAGCCTGCAATTGTCTTAAAGGGCGTGATAATTAGAGTGACTCCCAGCGCGTCTCTGACTGGCTGGTCTGGCTGGTGTCGAGGGTGCGATTGTGCCTGGTGAGCTCGGGGAGGTTGGGAAGGGGGTCTGTGAGGACCCCCGGGGAGGGATCGGGAAGGGTGGGCTGACGGAGCCTTTTGTCAGGTGGGAGAGCCGAGTCCAGCGGTGACACACATTGCTTTCAGCCTGGACCTCTGAGGCCCTGTGTCTCTCTGAAATTGCTACTCTGTGAGCCGAATCCTGGAGCTGCTGGCCAGCTGGGGCCACTGGCACTGTTTGCAGAGTCCTCTGGGGACATCCTGGGGTGGAACTATCACTGCCTGAGATGAGCAAAGGATCTCCCAATCTAAGGGATATCTCATACCTTAAACAGTGGTTCACAGCAGCATACGGACCCATGTTAATACAATTGTCTTTTCATATATATGGTTTGAGAGGGATTTGGGGGTATGTATGCACATTCACGCTAAGACGCTTATGTTCTCCGCCGGCTTAAAGGTACACATATCAAGACAAAATTTTGCCGGTCTTTTTCCAAGATAAGCTCAATGAGGACAAGTATGGTAATAAAAACTGTTTAGTGGTTTATGTGAGAGAAAAATCACTACATCTATATGTTGTTGTTGTGACTGTTTGCGACTCCATGGATCACAGCACACCAGGCCGCCCTGTCCCCCACCGCCTCTCGAAGCCTGCCCAAACTCATGTTCATTGTCTCCACTACACTGTCTATCCATCTCATCTTCTGCCGT
>JAACJT020000031.1:11443118-11456777 GCA_009936485.2 Gymnarchus niloticus | reverse complement strand
GGGCTCGAGGGGGGGGGAGGGGGGCCACAAGGGGGGCGGGGGGGGGGGAGAGGCGGCGGACAGGTACCACAAGCCACCTACAAGAGCATGAGAAGCCTCTTAGTCCCTACCTCAATCTAACCACAAAAGTATCAAGCCTACATTTACCTTTAGAATCTAACCACAAAGCTTTCAATGGAAGACAACACTCTGGCTTAGCTGTTGTTAATGGTAGGTTAGAATCAACTCCAGAGTCACTGCTCTGCCTTTTCAAACACACGGTCACTCAAATACTAGGTTACCATACAGATCAGACAGTGGGAAGCATGATAGTGACAGTCAAGCTCAACCTCAATATGTTCTATACTCAGGCAGCTTCTGTGATCACAGAAGAGAAGCCCTCTCAAATTCACAGAGGGGCTTCTCACACCTTGCCTGAATACACTCTAAGCCTACCTTCAGTACCGATACGGCCCATACTCACACGGGAGACTAACTCAGGTATCCATCAGGAGCCGTGACGTTGCCCTTTAAGAAAACGATAAGGCTTTGCTACTGGGTGATAAGAATTTGCAGTCTCAGACAAGACCTAGTTAGTAGCACCTGGAGATAAGTGGGTGGGTAGGTAGAATCTAATCATTTGCTCCTGATGTTTAGCAGGCGTGTCTCGTTGTTGTCAAAGCAAATTTTAATGGTCAACAAAGTAGAGAAAAGGAGTTCAGTTAAATGAATAGATTACATAAATTGCTTCCAAAAGGAAATTAAATCGATCGCCACAGTCAAGGAAGTAACTGGATAAAATGTCTTGCACACATGCAGTGTGTACACAAACGACGACACAAGTTCAAACACCACACGGGAGCCCCCGTACCAATATAAATGTGCTGCCAATCGAATGGTGTTACAGCACATACCGTGACATAAGCACAAAATACCAGAAACACCGCAAACTGTGGGGGGTTATTCCCGCCATTATTAAGATGCACATTCGAAGGGAAGACGTGCACGCCGAATAGGCTCATTAACGCGCGCAATACATTTTGGGCTGCCTTCAGTATCCATAGCGACCCGGTATACAAATGCGAACCTTCCGAAAGAGGATCTTCATACCTAGGTGCAGAATGCGAATGCTCCGCGTGCACGTCCCAGTTCCGAATGAGACGTTAATGCGCATGTTCCGCGTGCACGTCTTCCTTCCGAATGTGCGTCTTAATGAAATGGCAGGAATCACCCCCCATAACAAGGGCACTGGGCAAAATTAAACCACCTTATGACCAAGATTATCAAGCCAGTTCAAGGTCTATACCTGGTTTGAAATGAGTTTGTCGAAATGCTTTATTTTAGGGCTCAACCACACTGAATGAGTTTCCCAAAACTGATCTTATACTGCAACTAAACAAGTTTTGTGAAGTTACACAACTCACCCAAAACAAAGCAACACTAAATTATATTTAATTTAATTTTTTTGAATTATAAATTAAATATTATACCCTGAATTATATTTATGGTTTTTAAATAATAAATATTATTAATATTCTTAATGGCATATACGTCTTACAACTTATCCAAACAGGGTTTAAAAAAATCAAATTAATCTATGCTCAGTTAATAACAGCTTATTCTCCTACATTGAAATACAAAACGGAGCACTAATCCTCTCACAGTTGCAATTTAACGAAAGCCAAAGGAAAACTGCTGCTTCACTGAGAATACACCTGTCTTATTTGAATATGTCATCTTTGGCCTATGAAGTAGCGATGGGAAAAATGAGGCTAAAAAACCGATTATGCGTGGGAGTGTCCTGAACTACCAATCAAGGCTGGCGACAACATTGATCTGTGCCTCATTTAGCGCCAGAATTGATTAGTAGTTCAGGATACTCCCACCCACCACGAGTTTTGAAGCCTCATTTGTCTCATCACTACCGAGAATCACTCCCCAGAGAACAAGTAAGATCACTGTGGCTGGTGCAGTCTTTTACAACCTCGGCATGTACAAGGAGCTGCGCAGACCTGTGCAGATTAGTGGCAATGAAATTGTAGAGAAATACAGTTTTTGTTCATTTCAGGTGTGTCTGTTACTTTTTGCCAACAGGCTTAATCGCGAAAAATCTTTTGGAGACTTCTGCACCAATGCAAGGCAGCAGTAAATGTCAGTTTATCAGATTACTTACTTTCTTAAGATATTAAAAACCACGTAAATACAATAAAAAATACGTGTAAATACAGATTGGAACTGTCTGTGGCTTTAAAATGTAATCCAGATGCCTTAAGATTTAAAAGTGCTCAATAGAAGCTTGGCCTTACACAATCCATCCTTACACAGGTGTTTCAACAGGGATGTCTACACAACACAATAGCTCGTGTACATGTTGAAAGCTTTCAAAGTTATTTGCAATATCTGATTTGGGGACAGCTTTTCTTAAAATGCAGGTAAACAATGTGCAGAGCAAGTTTGAGATAAACTGCAGAAACAGTGTCCTCTAGCGGTGTCAACATCAATTTTACAGAGATTTAAACTGCAGACTCAGAAGACACGGCAATGAAGGTTACGTGACTTGTTCCAGATTAATAAACTTAGATTTTAACAGTAGCTAAAATAAGGACACAGCAATTGCCCCAATTTGTATCAATTCACATGTTAGTTTACTACTTCTTTCTGCCTAATTGTCAAATAAGAGACAGTTCTCACTGTTTTGTATGTTTTCAATAATATTCATTATTTCTATATGAAAAGTATATGCACTACTATGTTATGCTGGCTGATGTAAAAGAAAAAAATCAGAAACTGCTTAGTTTTAGGAAATCCTTTATTCACTGGATTGGCTTTTTGCTGAATGCGAAACCAGTTGATTTACTCAGTGGTCAATCAACAGAAGTGCCAGTTCACCTGAACAAAACTTTTTATTTTTGCTTAATTTTGGACAGAAATAGAGGGACTATAATTGTACAACAAACTCCAACTGGACAAGATAATTGTATCCCCTTCTATGTGTTTGCAGGCAACACAATGGATGCACTCACTTCATAAACCTCCAAAACATCAATCAAAAAAATTATACCTTAATTGTGCTTTCCCAGAATGCTATGCTATTTTTGGTACTCCACCCAATGCAGTCCAGCTTACTGCTATTACTAACAGATCAATCATATTGAGTTTTTTCTTTTTCTTTTGTTATCTTCCTGATAAACTGGTATTTCATACTGACTTTTTATCAAAACAATTTAAGAAATTACTGTGGACAATCACACGTTGATTCTCCTACAACGTACAACAAAGGAAGTAACAGCTTCAGAAATTAGAAAAGTTGGGAAGCCAGACTCTCTTGTTTTGCTGTTTTTTTTTTTTTTTTTCCTTTTTGTGCTTTCGGGTGAAACGTTTGACAAGTATGACCTCAGTGTTTCCGTTTTTGGTTCATTGTCAGGATTCCCCAGTCTGGGACCGAGTGCCACACACACTCTCGCCAGTTTGTGCAAAATCTTGAAGGGATGAGAAAACACCAATTGAAAGTCATTTTAAAAAGTACAAGTTCTGTAGAACCCTTCCAGAAATATACAGGCATTTGTAGAGGAAGATATTACAGAAATAAGTCACGTGAAAAACAAGTTTAAAAAAATTAACATCACAGTAAAAACAAGACAATGTTCTTAACAGCATACACATGCAGGAAAGAGAGAGAATTAGGAGTCCAATAGTGAGGAGCTTCAGGAAGCACACTGTGTCCCCAAAGGCCACATGCCCAGTGTGGCTCAGATGGGCAGACAGACCATGTCCGGCAAGAGGGATTGTAGAGGGAACATTTGCACTAGTCCCCCCCCACATCTGCAGTTGATACATTTCGGGCTCAAACATATCCATGTTGCAAATGCCACCACAATCATAACTACCTTCATTTTTTGCAGTTATGCATCTTACAGTTTCTTATGGGTTTCTGGGATTTTCGACTCGGTGTCGGTTCGGTGCAGTGTAAGAAGTAGTCCATTTTACAGACTTCCGTATCAGGGCCATGCCAATCGTCAAATGGCATTTTGGCCTACGTGCTGCTCCAGTTACTTGCATGGCACCACCATGGAGACTTCGGCAGCTTTCGTTTAGCTTTTTGGGGCAGCAGTGGTGATTATAACTCAGTAAGGCTACACCTAATATCTTTTACACCTCAAAAACAGTCACAGTAATACAGTACAGCACTATTTAATCTGGGCTTTGTAAGTTTATCAACTAAAAGTACCTGTATGGTTTGACAGGCTTAGCAAAAACAAAACTGATTCAAGACTTGCGATATACAAGACATTTCTGAAACTGGATGTGAACCTATGACCATGTTTGCAGCCAGTCTCAAATCAAAACACAGGCCATCAGTGATTTAGTCACCTAGGGAATGATGGAAAACAATGAGAGGTAGCTTTTAGGGAACAGAAGGGGGCATCATGGCAACTTTATACTCTAATTTCTGAGAGGAGGTACACACCTAGGATTTAGGAGGTTTGAGCTGATGGTAACAATACCATAACATGTAATGTAGAAAAGCAAGCCAGACCTCTGTAATGCCCTAAATCAAATGAGCACCCAATAGTGGAGGGAAAAAATACTGCAGAAATAATGACCGGCACATCTTGTTTATGGTTACCTTTGTTATTACCAGAACATAAACTTCTTGTTTCTAAAAACTACCCAGCACTCCATTAAATTGGACTTGCAGTAGAATACAGATTTTTGTTTTGTACAATACTTTCCACACTCTTTTATGCAAAAATGTTCTTGGAGTGATTTAATAACATGTTTACCTTTTTCGTCCTTATGTCAGCTTGAGTTTAATTTACCATGTTACACAAAAAAAAAATTCACAAGAGTCACAAAAATGCTACATTTGCACCAGTTTTGCATAAAATTGAATTCCATACTGTTTAAGCCTAGACATTCGGTCCCAGTTTCCACGACCGCTGCCCTTTCTGTAAGGCAGCGAATCAAATGTCCTACAGTATGGAAATCAGGTTCCTGTAGCTCTGGGTTTTATGTGCTACTTCCAACAGCTCTTCCAATCTCTTCCATTAACTGACACTTTCCGATTCTAGCCGCCTTAATCCATCACTGTTTATTCGTGTCACATGACCGACCATAGTGTTGAGATGTGCTTTTCCATGCCGGCTTCCGTCGTAGTAGGTGTAAGAGAAACCGAAGCTGGGAATTTCAGAAAATGACATTTCCTGCAAGCCAGCCTCAGGAATACCACGGCTTATCGTGCACTCCACTGGGAAAACCAAGTTTAAAGTGGAATTTGCATTTTGGAATGTCTTGGGGTTCTGCTTTTCTAAGTGTGCATAAGAAAAACACAGAATTGAGTTGCAATCGTTGTGTGCACATTGAAAATACAGACGGTAACAAGCATGACTTTAGAGCTGTAATTTTAAAAACCCGTTATTTATGTAATTAGTTTTTCCCCAGAGTGCCGTTCTGTTCCGAACCACAGCCCCAGAAGGACTAGCCAGTTGCAATTCTATTCTGCAGAGCTCATCTATACAAGCTAATTCCATTTCATTTTTTTCAAAAGACTGACAAGGAGGTCTCAGCACCATAAAACCTGGTTTAAATCCCAAGAGTTGTGTCTCCAATGTAGCTGATGAAAAATTTGAAAAACTGAGCACATGCTGAAATGTAAAAAAAACAGATTATTCAGGATGACTGGCAGGACTTTATGCTTGCTTAAGCATCAACAATTCAATGATGGCAGATGGAATGAAAAAAAAAACATAATTGTTGAGGCAAATTCTCCTTAGCAGCAAAATAAAAATAACTGAAAAAATTGATACACCAATTACTGGCAGCCCATCACAATGCCCTGTTTACCGGGATGTCCTTTGTACTGACTGGATGACCTCTGCCCCTGCGCTTTGAATACACCATTGGTTCCTAATTGCCTCTTGTCCACTTCCTCATTCCCCTTCCTCCTTGTCTCCTGCATTCTCCACACCCACCCTCTTCCTTTAGGGGGTAGACGGGCCTTCGTGTGAAGCAGGAGCACTTAGAAAGGTGAGCTGGGTGAGCGGACCGTCTCGGCAGAGCTAGGGGAATAGTCCTCAGACTCAGAGGTAAAGTCAGCAGGGGCGGGGCAAGGAGAGAGGCCAGTAGCCGCAACGTGGAGACCGCCCTGCGGCACCCGGGGTGTGGGCCTCACATCCTGGTGGCGTCTTCGTCTGAAAACCTGCCTCTCCTTATCAAGTGCGGTGGTCTGTGGGGAGAGGGAGGGACACAGGAGGAATTCGGTCAACACTTTCGAGAATCTGACATAACAAACAGACATGGCGATGGAATAACAAATGACAAGCTGCATAATACGTAATAGATTTGCTGTTTGTCAGAATCCAGAACAATGGTAATATTCACACCCAAAGTTGCTTCTTAATCAATCCACACCTGTGACATTTGGTTGGATCTACACAATACTTATCAGTCAGCTTTGTAGAGGTTGTCCTCGCTGTGTGCGTTTGCTACATCTGGCCACACCAATCTGAGAGAAAACTGAATGTCCAAGAGTGTCACAGGAAGGACTCAGTGGTAGTGGTAGGGGGGTAGATGAGAACCCATAATGGGCTTGGAGGTCAAGACTTGGATCATGAGGGAGGCTGGAGCAGGGCAGCTGTGGGGAGATGCTGGCTACCACCACCCAATTGGGTCCACACCCATCAGACAGACAGAGGAAAATACCCACCCAAACACAACAAGACACCTTACACTCCACAAGTCCACGATGTGACAGGCGTCACAGCAGAGTCTTACATGAATCAAAACACAGTGGGTTCACATCGGAATGATTCAGCAGAATCGAGGGTACGAGGGAACAGCACATACATTTGAACCCTGTCCACACACACAAAAAGGCACACCTTATGCACATGCCACCTTCTCAGATAGGTACAAGTTATTGTCCCCTTTAGCACAGAAAAGGAATGGAGACCTGGAGCAATGCAGCCTACAGAGAGACAACCACAGAGTGAGTGGGATGAAAAGCAACTGGTGATGTCACAGTGAGCAATGGCGGTACAAAGCAGGTGTGTCATCCACGCCATCGATCAGGGGGGCAGGGCGAACGAGGGAGGGGGACTCTCTGAAGCGATGCTTTTTGGCCCGCTTGGAGGAAACTGGGGCGGGAATGCGGGTGGCGGGAGGGGAGAGAGATGGAGACTGCCAGCACGTTGCCATGGAAATGCCCCGGTTTCGGAGCTGCAGCGTGGCGTACCTTATCCAATACATCTCTGGGTGCTGGTAGAAGTCCAAAGACCCTGATCTCTGGATGGTAAAGCCGTGGTCCAGCTGAGCAGAGAGAAATGAGGGCAACTCAGTGGATCACCTTTTAAATTTGTTTCTTCTGTTTTTTGTTAACCCGAGGAACTTGGAAAAAGCCATGGGAGGGGGGCTGGGAGGGGTAGCCAGCTGTGGTCTGAACTGGGACTGCTGCTAAGCGGTACAACGACACAACCAAAGGAAAAAGATAAAGCCTGAGTGCACAGAAGTAACTACAGGAGGTTCCACGATGAGCAATGACCTGAGGTTAGTTATGAGACCTCTTCGTGTCAAGACCAAAATGGAGAAGCGGCTGACGTTGAGCATCTAAAATGCTCTACGGAGGACGTTTTACCAGGCCCATTCAGCACCTCCCTGCTACAGAAATTCTGTAACAGTATATACAGTGAAAATCAAGATGCGTCTAAGCTTTCCACCTCAGAAACCTAGGTAAGGCTTCCTGAAAGGCAGAATCCTTGAAGGGAACAGTGGTGGTGCCTGCATGTTGGACTCAAACACTGCAACCTGTGCTGGCCTCAGAGAAGCCTCTGTTTGTAGGTGTATTGCAGATAAGTCACTGCAGCACTAAACTATTTAGCCAAAATTGCTACAGTAAATTATCAAACTGAATGAATCATAAGCTTAGCCTGAATGTTTAAATGTAAACACAGAAATGGACAAATGAAAAAAAATGTCTCTCTGCAGGACAACTGCTATGTAACGATACCATAAATAAAAATAATGCAGCATCATTTCCTCCATGGATTAAACCAGGGTTACAAAATTAGTTCCAGATGGCGGCCAGATTATGAAAACGGTATCAACTGAAAGGCTGTAGATTATTTTTCTCAAGAAGATTAAGAAAAGCATAACTCGAGCCAGAGATGAAGGAATGGGGAAAGCTTGTGGTGGCTAACATCACTTTGGGTACACTTGTTACATTTTGGGTGACCAATCCGAATTGGCTGTTAACATTGATGGGGCAGGACAAATAGGAATTACCAATGTCATATGCAGGCTTGATAAGAGCCCACACAAATGAAAGTTTGAAAAACTTTCTCTTAATTAGCTGGTAAGCACCAATCAAGGAACAGTAAGAATCAACTGAACAGCCGGATATGGGACCGTTAACTGACCAGCGCTCGATTAAAACGTGAAATACTGTCAGCATTTTTCAGTTGGTCTAGTGTCTAAGTGAATCTGGTCAACCACATTCATTCCCATATACCACGATCACATCCTTGACAACAGTGCTGACAGTCGACGTATTGCAACGGGCAAATGGAGAGCTACGGAGGCCGAGGTGAGCACAGGCGGGCCTCACGTAGAGGAAGAGCATGGTCCTGCTGACGATGAAGCCTGTGAGGAAAGGAAGGACTGGCATGAGGGCGAGCCAGTGGAAGACAGAGGTGCTTGTCCCAGCTGCTACATAAGGGCTGATATAGATTTGAGTGAAGCTCTGGCCCAACGAACAGAGACAGAGAGACAGATGTTCACCTGCTGGAAGTGTGACTGGTTCCCTGCTTTCACATGGACACCAAACAGTTGTTAGACCTTTCTTATAGCTAAATGTAGAGAGATGATCTACCAATGCACGGAGAGCATCTTTCACAGCAAAGATCCTTCGCTGATGTCTCTGGTTCAACTTTATTCATACTGACACAAATAATTTCATGTTTGCTCATAATGAATGTGTTATAAAATGTTTTTCATGTTGATCAACAACATCAAAACTCAAAGAAAAATCCTGTAGGCTCAAAGCAAGGCACTGAAGTCCTAGAGAAATTCTTCTGATTATTCAGAACACAAAACAAAGAAGAAGTGGACATCAAACAATATCAACTGGGCGTTACCTGAAATTCGTGTGTTTGTTTGTGTGTGTTCGTTTGGGTGGGCAGACGTGCAGTGACAGACACTCACTGTTATGACAGACACTCCAGCCGTGGTGTTGTGGGGTTTGGGTCCCGTGTTGAAATGCTTCTTGATCTTCCCAGCCACAGACAGCTGGTGCTCGTTCTCTGACATGCTGTCATCCTGTAAGACGGAGCACGGCCCCAACATGTATCACTCATATGCACGGTAACTCCAGTGAGATGAAAAATGGGCCCCTCTCCATCATTGCCATGATGACACAGGGTGAACTCTGCTAAAAACATTCAGAAGTGTAACAGTATGGGGATGTGATGGAATGATATGACCATGGTCTACTTCCATAAGATACTGAAAGCAGACAGTTGATATCCTGTGTTTATAAGTTTAGCAGACCAAATATTTAACAAGAATGAAACAGAAACTAATACTATGATAAAAATACATTGCATGTTGTCATCTTTCTGCCACTTTTTCTGGTCAGGGTCACAAACGTTTTTCTTGTATCTTCTAACAAATCCATTGAAGACTGGTGTAACTGCACACACAGACTGCATGTTCTCCCCTTGTGTATGTGGGTTTCCCTCAGTGCTCCACTCTCTATCCACAGTCCAAAAGTATGCTGTTAGGCTAACTGGCACCTTTAAATTGCCCACAGTCTGTGATTGTGGGAGGGAGCGCATGTGGGTGCCTTGTGACAGACTGACATTGCATCCAGGGTGTTCCCCCGTCTTATGGCTCCTGGGCTAGACTTCAGGTCACTGTGACTCTGTACTTTGTATCTGGGCACAAGATTTTGATGGATGGATGGATGGATTGAAGAATGCTACTGCCAATGCTACGTATCTTCTTTCCTAGCGTTATGTCCCACGCCAAGCAAGGTCAGCTTTGTGAAGTGATGCGACGAAGAAGGGATCCAACAGGTGTGTTGTTACCACCTGCTACGTATCACCCTCACATAAATCTTTTTTTTTCCAATGATACGCAATCTCTCTCTCTATGTATTAGAATGAAAAACTAATTCTAGAAGATCACCCTCTTTGTATGAGGCTGCCACAGTGCCTTTCTGCCAGATTAAGGTCTGTAGCTTGGCTTGACATTGAGATTTTAAGGCTGTCGGTGTAGGAGGGACACTTACGTTGACCCACGGATGGTCCAGCACCTGCAGAGCTGTGTAGCGCTGGTCCACATCCACCTGCAGCATGCAAGTGATGAGCTCCTGTGGGGACCGTTAGGGAGGCGGGTTCAGGACCGGTCAGAGGACACAACTGGCACAAGAGTGTGGTCACTCAGACAGCACTCACGAGTGTATATATTTATGTGAGAATAAATCCACAATGACACATGCAAAGACACAGCCAGTCCCAGACACTCACCGATAAAACGAAGACAAACATGCATACACCATATGGCTACAAGCATATGGATACTTCAATTAATTAGTGGAACTGGCCAATTAAGCCACACCCATTGCTGACACAGGAGTATAATTGGAACACAGCCATGCCATCTCCATTGACAAACATTGGCAGAGGAATGGGTCACACTGAACAGGTTTGTGACTTTCAATTTGGCATCATCACAGGATGCCACCTTTCAATTAAATCAGGGCAGTCAAATTACCTGGTCAACTGCACATAAATGGATAGTGAAGTGGAACTCTCTAGAAGCAACAAACACACAAATAAAAATGACCTGATTCCCCAACATCAATACCCAACCCTGCTAATAAAGTGACAGCTGAATGGCAGAAAATCCCACCCTCAAAGTTCCACTATCCAATGGAAAACCTTCCCAAAAGAGCAGAGGCTATTATAGCAGCAAAGCCAAGACCGACTTCTTATTTACACTCTTGATTTTGGAATGAAATGTTGCACAGGCAGGTATCCATATACTTTTGGCCATAAAGCGCACACACACACACACACACACACACACACACACACACACACACACACACACACACACACACAATAATACACTCACAGGTTTCCTGGGTTTCACCCTACAGCATTCTGGCTGAAGTTTAATGTATGTAGAGGCAGGTGCATAAATGCCATGAAGTTTTGTAAAGGGTGAATGAAGGACTCATAACATCAGCCAGGACATCTGGACGTGGAGGGACGCGATTATGTAACGGCCGCAGGAAAGCTAACAGACATGAAGCCTGAGTTCGAACTCACAGAGCCGCACAGGCACATAGAGACTCACCTTCGCAGAATCTGACACGCTGTCCCAGTATGGAGAAGGAAAATCTAGCTGCCCCATTAGTATCTGATCAAAAAGGGCCTCCTGATTGTCACTATTCCTACACAAACACAGAGCACAGAGATTACTGATAGGACAGGAGCTTTTCTGTCACAAACTAATTCCAAACTAGAGGGCGTACGCTGTTGAACTTTATGCACGAAAGTCACAGCAACAGAATAATAACTATTCCAGGGGCCCTGAAAAGATTAACCTGCCTCAAACCTTATACTTCACCACAATGACAAACGGCCACTTCATATGGAAATACCTGTTATTCGTAAACAGTACTCATAAAAAGTATAATTCTACACATTCAAAAAAATATGATTGGTTTGCAGTATTTTTCACACAGCTCAAAGGCAGAGGTGAAGAATATATCTACCACATACCCACGGAAAGGGGGGAACCCACAGAGGAGGATGTAGTTGATGACCCCCGCTGCCCAGATGTCGACCTTCAAACCATACCTGCAGGGAGGGAGAGAGAGACAATGAGAAAGAAGCCCAGAGAAGTGAAAATGCAGGCACAACGACAAAGTGTCTGAATATGAGGGTTTGTGTTCTCCTCCGAAAACAGCCCTCACTTACCCAGTCTCAGCTATGATCTCCGGGGCTACATATGTAGGGGTCCCGCACACAGTATATAGGGGCCCGTCTGCCACCGTGGCCAGGCCAAAATCACCCAGCTTCAGGGACTTGCTACCATCCTGATGCTCGTAAACCTAAACCACCGAAACAGAAAGAAAACACAGGTTTCAATACAGCTGTGCAGAACTACCATATTGGACAAGTGACTTTTTCATTGGGCAAAACTATTATCAGCTGCTTTTTTTTTTTGTTTGTTTTAATTGTTTTTGTGCAGTCTGGCAAATGTCTTCACTGAGCAAGGTGGTTTGAAATGCTCCAAGCTTCTACAGCCTATCTACTCCATGAAGAGGTCAGCACTGAAACAGGGGAGAGCAGCAATGATCCTTCTTCATTAGTGAGCTGCCCTTCGTTAGCGACCTCAGATTTTGAAGTCCTATTGTGTGGCCTGGAGTAAACGGCTTATGTGTGGGTCATACTCAGTAACTACTTCATGGGATCAAAACTCCATTACAGAGCAGGTGCGAGCCTTCAGCCTGGATAATCCTTCTGGATGAATGACCCTCAGGCAAGCCAATGTGGTAATATGTAGAGCGGCACCCTTACCAGCAAGTTTTCTGGTTTTATGTCACGATGGACAATGTTGAGGCTGTGAAGATACTTGATGGCACTGGCAAGGTTATACAGCATTCCACTGGCATCACGCTCTGTGTATTTGTTGGTAGACGTGATGGCATCAAAGAGATCACCCCCCTGGGAACAAGAAAGCCAAACGCTAAACACGTCTACTCTGAAGAACACCAAAAGAACAATGTACAGTCTGTGCTAACTTTTTGGTATGGCCGAGAGTGCAAAAGAAATTAATAATAATTTAAAAACAGACCCTCAAGAAGTGCTCTCTTGCACAATCCTGCATATTCATGTATGGTCTTCAAAAAGCTTTAAAACTCAAACTGACCTATTTTCTTTTAAATCCCTTTGCACAGACAACAAAATGGAACAGTGGCTCAATATAGAACTTCTCTCAACAGAGATGAGAACAATTGGTCTGAGTGGCAAGGGAGAAACTTCTTACAGATAGATCTTTTAATGGTCTCAGGAACATGGGTAGAGCTTGTGTGATGGACAGAAAAAAAGGCTTCTGATGGCCAAACACGTATAAGAAATATGGTTGGGTTTTCAAAGGCCTTCTCTGAGACAGGTCAGAGTTTGTTTATATGACAAGGGAAAGGGGTGTCGCTAAAATACAAAAGTGTACGTTCTCACAATGTAGAAACATGAAGTTCTTCTAAACAGCAGAAGAGGAGCTTATTTTTTAAATAAAAGGACTAAGTCACAGCACTGCAAGTGGGAAACACCTTGAAAAAAATTATTTTTCTCATTTCATTAGGAATACCTCTACAGACTAGGAGTGTAACAGTACACATATTCGTACCGAATATTTTCGGTACGGGTCTTTCGGTTCGGTACGCATATGTACTGAACCAATGCAGTACACGCGGAACCTCTGTGTGTTTGTGTGTTTCCCCCGAGTAACATTTGGAATATTTGTGTTGCAAGGGTCTAATATACAGCTGAAAGCTACTAATGTGAATACAATACAGGTCAGGTACAGTTAATTTCTCAACATTAAAAAAACTAAGATTATGGCATCCGGACCCATCACGTCTTGGCAAATAGAGGGGGAAGAAGTGGAAGT
>JAACJT020000031.1:11411094-11443018 GCA_009936485.2 Gymnarchus niloticus | reverse complement strand
TCCTTCACCAACATGTCCATTGAGATCCGCTCCAATCACCAATCTCTCTCCCTTGGGTACACTCTCCACCACTTCATGCAACTCACTTCAGAATTCTTCTTTCTCATCCATCTCACGCCCAACCTGCAGGGCATATACACTAACAACATTCATTATCACACCCTCAAATTCCAGCTTCATACTCACCATTCTGTCTGACACTCCTTTCACCTCCAAAACACTCTTGGCATACTGTTCCTTCAGGATAACCCCTACCACATTTCTCCTCCCATCCACACCATGGTAGAACAATTTAAACCCGCCTCCAATACACCTGGTCTTATATCCCTTCCATCTGGCTTCTTGCACGCACAATACGTCAACCTTCCTTCTCTCCATCATATCAGCTAGCCCTCTCCCTTTACCAGTCATACTGCCAACATTCAAATTTCCTACCCTCACTTCCACTGTCTTAACCTTCCTCCTCTCCTCCTGCCTCCAGACACGCCTTCCCCCTCTCCTTCCTCTTTGGCTCCTTGTTCTTCGGCCAACAGTAGCCCACTTTCCACCAGCACCCTGTTGGCTGACAACGCTAGTGGCGGTCGTTGTTAACCTGGGCCTCGACTGATCCGGCATGGAAATCTGTTCTGTTGTCCCCATATTTGATTTGGCTAAAATTTTACACCGGATGCCTTTCCTGATGTAACTCTCCCTAATTATCCGGGCTTGGGACCGGCTCAGAGAAACACATAATGCATTCCCCAGCAGCTGGGTTGTGTAAATAAAGCACAGTAAATACTGCTAAGCTATTACTCCTGAAAGTAAGATTTTCTCTTACTGAAGCCAGTCTAATATCATCTGTCAATAGCCTTGCTGTTCTGGCTTGGGCCCTATTCTTCTTCTGCTACCTCCATTGTTTTTTTCCCCAATCCACTTGAAGATTGTCACCGTTGTCACCTGACATGGAGTGTAGGGCAAAGAGAAAAAGCAGACAAGGCGGCAGGTGTGAGTACGAGGAGGTTTCAGTAACAAAACAAGAAAACACACCCACAGAGCTCTGCCATGAACACAAAGGGTAAATTAGGCAGGGACTTGAGAGGAAACAAGGCGAGAACAGGAGCACGGGGATTAGGGCACGGACAGGCAGGTCGAGGGAATTAACCAACCAACAATTTGGAATGGGCATAGAACAAGACTTACAGTGACATAAACAAACACATGGTAGAGACACGAGGAAAGACACTGATTTAAATAACAAGAGACAGGTGGAGCATATGAGGGCAATCAGGGCAAAAGCAATTGCCATAAATGTGGAAACTAGATGGGCAAATGCAATACCCCAGGCAGTACTGCGGGGACCCACAGCACTGGTGCAGTTGTGACAAAGATGGATGTGCACAGAACATATCATGAGATGGGAAAATTATGATCATACTTTTAAAATAACCTTTATACTACTATCAATATTACAAAGTACTCTGACAAGAGAGGACAGTAAATAATGACAAATGTTTACAGTGACAGTAGAAATTAGTAGAGAAGTTCCCATCAATCTGAACTTCTGTTTTCACAGTATTCAAGATATTACGAGTCTGCTATTAGCCTTTCTAGCATTATGACATTATTATTCTCAAGACAGACTGGCTCACTTTCTGTAGGCTTAAATCATCACATGATCTCTTTTAGCTAAAGGTTCAACCAATAGCTGAAGCCTTTATGCAGAGGTAGGAACTGATTTGAAGTTTAGTCACAAACCAAATTTTATTATTAGGAATACGTGGTCATGTTTCTCTATGCCTGCATGCTATTACCAAAGCACCAAAAAATTACCTCTATATGGTGCAACTTTCTTGAAACAGCAATAAGTTATATTGTACACAATGGATAATGACACCATTGTACTGAAATAATTAGACTGAGGGGATGCGTGATCAGTCAACTGGAAAGGTATGAACAGGACAACGGTAAACCCTACTTCAGCTATTCAATATTTATCCTAAAATACAAAAAAAAAAATCAAAGTACACTTCTACAGGCAAATTAGATAATGCCTTCATGAAACACCCAGCAGTATAAATGGGTCAAAATGTACATGTAGAAATGTACAAGGGCATGGATCGTTCCAAGCAGAATAGCATGCAGAAATAGGTCACCTACTCATTCATGCATAACAATGTTAATCACTTTATTGTCTACCGGAAAAAATGGTGTCATGAAACTCCCTCCTTCTGGGAAATAAAAGCAGAGAGCTCTGTGTCTTAAATCATATGCAAGATACTGCATCATCAGACAGACATCAGCATTACCTCTGTAGTGAAACGTCTATAGAAACGATGGCTTAAACACCACCGAAATTTCAGTACCAAACTGTTTGTTCTTTAATGTGAACACTATCACCACGGCAACGGTGACATCTAGTGAAAAACTGCATCACCCAACTGTGCTAAGGATCTAGAATCTTCTTTCTTTGAGGAAGATTTAATAAAATATTTACTGGAGCATTTTAGTTGGTCATTGACAGTCCATGTGAGGCCTGCATGAGGAGATTTTCCCTTTTCCTTTGTTAATTCTGTCTGCAAAACAAGCTGTAACACACGTAAGGCTTAACATCCCACGGTGAGCTGAGGTCAGGTGATGATTGAACATATCGACTTTACCTTTGCAGGTCTAACTTATTGCCAACCATATAGGTCTGGGTTCTGCTCTCTCTTGGTCCCATAACGTGCACCCCTGCCCTGACTCCCAAATCCACACCCTGTCACAGTAATTCAAAAGATCCAATGTTTGTTACGTCTTGTGTATTTTCCCATGCGCCAAAGCCAAAAAATCTAATTCTCATTCTTCATGCTCTGAAGTTCAGCTAAGTCTTCTCAAACGCCAAGGGTTGGGAAGGAGGACAAGGCTTTTTCCTCCAAAGCTAATCAAGAGACAGCCTTAGCGGAGGACAGCAAAATGCTACCTGTAATTTTATTGGAAGAATCACACAAGACCCATTCATCATAGTCAAGAGGATGTGGCTCACTCAATCACCAACATGGTAACATGTACATTATAGCACCCACATCAAAGACCAAGCGACTGATGGCGCAAAGTGCCACTCAAATATTTCTTAACAGAATAACAGCACAAAGACAACAACTGACAAGAACTCAGAAGCTCACCCCTGTCTGTACTGCAGACTAACCATGCCACTACTACAGCATCCAGAAACATTTGTGTTTGTTGGTTATGAAACCATTCAGTGAACAGAACAAGGTGACTCTAAGCCTAAGCTATATATGATACACTCACACTGGTGTTCATTAAGATGATTTTCATCCAAGGAGTTTCTAAATTTGGTAGCCTCCAAGCAGCAATGAGAGAAGCATTTTCACATGTTAATCTGTGAAAAGCACATCTCAGATAAACACCACTTCCACCCAGACAGACAGCAGCAGTGAATGACAATTTGTTCCCATTTCCCATAATCCACTTTACAAAGCCCATTAGCAACAAGAATAATCATCCTCACTTTGTTTTGAGCAAACAACCACTCCATTGCTTAATTTCCTTGGAGAAAAAGTAAACCTGTGCTAAAAAAAACAAAAAAACTGAAATATGTGGAGCAGTTAATTGTTGTACAAGTATAATCATTATGAAGTGGTATCTGGTTTTGTGAAAAACAAAAAAAACATGAAAGCTGCATCATTCCCCAATATCATCTGGCTTTCTTACAGAAAGGTGTCAACGCCAGTTAACAAGTGGAGAGTAATACCCATGAAGCACAGTGCTCCACCAATCACCTGCATTGTGGGGGCCAGCTAACACACAGAAAGGCTATCCTCACTGATTTGCATATTAATAATTGCCACAAGGCAGAACCTATGAGCCATCGGTCACCCAAATGAGAGGTGTGACTGAAAGATGATATGTGCTTTAATGAAAGATTGGCGTTAAAATGACTTGCGTTTCTCCTCAGCTTGTTTTTCGGGGTGCTCTGTGCCCCTCAAATTACAAAAAGCCTTCATCACAAGAAATCCTACACAAGAAATATTAGAATGCTCTTAACTTAGTTATTTAAAAAGTTTCATTAGGAATACAGAATGGCAGAATTATCATGACTACCACGAAACTTTCACATGTTACAGACTAGGGTACATAGACAGTACAGTAATTTATTCAAAGCAATCTGAAAAAAATCCATCCATCCATCCATCCATCCATCCATCCATCCATCCACAATGCTCTATACCAGTCCATCTAGAAAAGCTTTGTATCAGTTATTGAAAATACGTTTTATATGCTTTGCCTGTATGTCACCAGATTACATGTGGAGCCCCCATCAATCACCATACTGCCAAATTCCCGACATGCTTGACAGATACTGTGCGGGTAGAACTGTGAGGCCCCCTTGAGGTAAGAAAGACAGTGAGCAGCACTGCCTTACATGTGTGAATCACCCATATTTATCATGCAATTTTCTTTAGACACAGGATGACTACAAGCACCATATGACTGATGGGAGCCTGGATTTGTGGAAGCCAGACAATTATAAAAGCTACAGACCAGCTTTAAAAAGCATCCTTTTGTGTTACAAAGTCATTCACCACAATGACAAATGACAGCTCATCATAGACAGAAATATCAGCTATGACAATAGCAAACAAGAACAAGACAAAGCTAAAAAAAAACAAAGTCAAAAAGATCTTCCTCCTCACTCTCACTTATAAAAGGCCATTGTTGATACAATTGTTTCTACCATCCTCAAATTAAATTCAAAAGATGATTTTTGTTGGTTTGTTTCAATTATTTCTCTTAAAATTTACTACTGGCTTGAAATGAAATCAGCTAAGTCATGTAAAAATGATTAAAATTTTAGACTGATAAATAACATCAGTGGAGGTCAGGCGAAGAGGCAGCTGATATCCTATTGTAATGCCACCTCAATAAATCATGCTAGACTAAAAATAAATCAAGAAATCTTTGAGACTGCAGTTACTTTTAAAAATGATTTTGTGGACTAAAATAAATCTAACCACTGTGCCGGACTATTTTGTTGATGCTTAGTACATGTCCATCAGAAAATTTCATTTTGCAAAACATTGCCTCGGGGTCGACACAGCCGTGGGCCAAAATGGCAACTGGGTAACTTTGCCCACACAGTTCTTTTGTCCAATCAGAACCAACTAGGCTTCGTGTTTGTACTAAATAAAAGTACCAAAGCTGGCATGACTCTGCTCAAACCGCATTTCATATTTATCTGGAACAACCAACGAAAGTAATATCTGCATAAATAGAGTGTAACATTCATACAGAAAGGGAACAGCTGACCTGCCACTGCAAACATGTTTTCTTAATTAACGATCTGACAGAGGAAACACGTAGCATGTAATGGAAACACGAATAAAGCAGTAAAGTGCTGGCTCTGCCTAAATGTATAGTAAGACATAAAAAAAAAAGCCTAACAAAGCAAAACACCACAAACCTAGGTCAGAATCATATTGATAGTTGTCAATAAGCTTCTGGGAAACCAGCACAGAGTTGCTCAGCATCCTTACAGATGTCAGTTTGCGGCAAATGGGCCAGGAAATGGATCCACAATTGAGTATATACATACCAGAGGTGCCAATGGCATCCTTCGTTAATTAATATACACTGGAGAAGTTATCGGCCTTGCCAGTTACTGAAACATCACTGACAAAACTACTGACCTGCTCTGCTTCTGAATATTAAACAGAGGATTCAAGCCTGCCATTATTACCGAGCAGTGAGAATTACATCTACGTCTCATTACAATGCAGGCACACAAAATACAGGCCTAGTGAACAAGCGATAAGAAAAACAACTGTGAAGTAACTAAATCACAATTATAGGCATATTAACAAATCTGAGTTTCATTAGCTTGAACACTAATTTGTACCATGTATCAGCTGTAAAAGAGGTCTGAAAATCAACACGTTATATGTGAGTTTTCAAAACAATATGAGGCACCAGACAGAGTTCCAAAGAGACCAAATAGTCACACCTGAATCGCAGGTGCGTTAACCACAAAAACCAATAAATTATTTAGCCGTCTCAAAAATCATGCCAGAATATGCCAAACTCAGACAAACTGCATCAGCAAAAAAGAACAGTCAAAGCAAGTCCATCACAGTTTACACATATGCTCAGATTGACACAATCATACCCTATGGACAACTTAGAGACACCAAATAGCCAAAGTGCATGTCTTTGGACTGCTGGAGGAAACTAGGGTACCTGGATGAAACCCACAAAACCCTGTGAGAACATGGAAAGACCACACACACTGAGTGGAGATGGGGTTCAAACCCTCTAAACTAGAACAACAACGTGCAAATGACTGGTCCGCGTTTCGAGTTCAATTTTCAATTCAATTAAATTGTATTTATATAGCGCTTTTAATGAGGACAATTGTCACAAAGTGCTTTACATAATCCCAAGCAAAGGGCCCCAGAAAGTAAGCCATGAGGAGACCTGTCTCACACCCCTCGCTGTAGCATGACTCTCCTTCATGAGGTGACCTGTCTCACACCCCTCGCTGTAGCATGACTCTCCTTCATGAGGTGACCTGTCTCACACCCCTCGCTGTAGCATGACTCTCCTTCATGAGGTGACCTGTCTCACACTCCTCGCTGTAGCATGACTCTCCTTCATGAGGTGACCTGTCTCACACTCCTCGCTGTAGCATGACTCTCCTTCACACATGCAAGGTGTGCTAACCCTGCTTAATCAGTGCTGGTCTCAAACATGCATTCACCAGCTGAAAATTTTTGATGCAGCCACCCTACCTCCACCTATTTTCTAAACTACTTATCCTATGCAGGGTCACAGGGGGGCCTGGAGCTTATCCCAGGTAGCTTAGGGCACAAGCTGTGGGACACCCTGAACAGGGTGCCAACCCATCATGGGCACAGCCTGCAGACACCTTTGCATTTATAAATATTGTCCATCTGATAATCCATTGCCTAAATAATAGGAAATATACCTTTTCACGGAAATTAATTAAACTAAACTGGTCAAAATAAATACAGTCTGCCAGTGGTTTGTGTGGACATGTTACCCCGGTGTAGAATAAATATAAGGTTATTTAAAAAAAAAAAAAAAACTGAATGAGAGTTAATATCGTTTTTCGTATTTTTGCACCATCTAGTGGAGAAATGCGTCCTCCTACTGCTTATACTGGTCAGGGTTACATAAGCCAGACCTATCCCAGACAACACAGGGCACAAGTCTGGGGTAGCCTATACCCTGGATGGGATATCAGTCTATCAGCGGGCACATACACGCTCACATGATCATACACTACAGGCGCTAAAGATATGCGAGTTAGGCCTGTCGCATGTCTTTGGAGTGCAGGAGGAAACTCAAGGAAACCAGCAGGACATGGTGAGAGCATGCAGACTCACACACCTACAGAGCAGAGGCGGGATTCAAACCTCCACACACTGGAGCCGTGAAGCAACAGTGTGACCCACTGCACCATCATGCCCTCAAAATATGCAACTTCCAACATAAATCACAAAACTCCTTTTCACTTTTCTTTGCAAAATATCATCTGATTTTTGAAATAGC
This sequence comes from Gymnarchus niloticus, assembly GCA_009936485.2. Taxonomy (NCBI): domain Eukaryota; kingdom Metazoa; phylum Chordata; class Actinopteri; order Osteoglossiformes; family Gymnarchidae; genus Gymnarchus; species Gymnarchus niloticus. The sequence goes on along the minus strand of JAACJT020000031.1, from coordinate 11,435,467 downwards.
ACTTTGCTGTTCACAGTAATAGTCCAACAATACACTTGTATGAAAACATCACAATTTGAAACCTGGTAGAAATTATTCAACATCTTCAAATTACATGTCATTTTTGTGTTCTTGCTAAGTTACATATTCTTCACAATACACAACACAAATATGTAGCCAAGTCCATAAATAAACACAAAAGCACTTTGAACATTGGTTCAAAGCACCTGGTACTTGTAGCCTTTAAAAGGCAAATCATCTAGTCTAATTAAGCCTAATTAAAAATAACCACTAAGCAGAGAACCAGCTCTCTCCGTTCCCTCTGTTTACCACAAGATGGCAGTATTCATATACAAATACACTACAAAGCAGCCATGACTCAATATTCAGACATACCTTCTTTACTGTGCATCTTAGGATGCTGAAGGCTCAGCTCTACCCTGAAAGCAATCAAACTGTTTTTAAACAATCGATCCAGAGTTTTCTCGGGGGAAAGGAGCAGTAAATCTGAATGATGTACGGTATCCACAGCTCTGCTTTGAGCAGACTCTTTCAGATGCATACATGAATAACATTGAATTAAGCTGACAAAGTGGCTCTGACCCTCAATAAAACAGCTAATTGCAGCACTTAGCAGACTTAGCTGGGGCAACCTAGCGTAGGTAATGCATGGCTGTCCCGAAGCTCCATTTCCTGAGAGGAGGCAAAATGCTTGGGGCAGTCTGATTGTGCAGTAGATGATTATAAATGCAGCCTTGGAAAAAAAGTTTTTTTTGTGGTCAAACGCCCATCCCAAGATGGCAAGGAAGAAGATCAGTGACGATAGAGGGAAGGAGGAGCATCTAGTGGGAGGATGTGGCTTATGCACATTTAAAGTATCGGTTTTTGATAATATTTGGTTATAATCTGTAACCTGAAACATGCTTGTCACATTTGAGCAAAACACTTTTCCTGTTCCAAGTCTCTTCAGTTGATCAGAGGCGGATTCAGGTAATAAACTCGGCAACCTGAGGACAGCGGCTCCGTTGCAAGAGGAAATTCAAGGCTGTTGTCCACCTTTAAAGAGAGGTTACCTGTTTCTCCAGTGATGTGATTCCCCATCGGCTGCCAGTCTTGTTAGTAGCCTCTGTGTAATAATCACATCTCAGACATGCATATACCTGTGGTTGACTCTTTCAAGACAGAGATTTGTCTTTGCATGTAAAAAGCAGAGCTGTTTTGAAAATGCGGCACAGAAAGGAGGTAACTGAAGCAGACAGACCGCAAAATAGCAGCCATTTTATCTACATTTTCTTTGTTCATCAGCTAAAGTGTGTCAGCCAGCTCCATCTGTCATGCAGCTCGAGTCGGGATCAGGGAAGGAAAGTTGATTCTGGAATTTTCTAGGAAGCTTCACAACTGATCACAATAGAGGCGACGCATTGCAGAAAGTATGAACAACACCCTAACAGTTTTGCAGCAAAATCTGCGAGTTTTAGGTTGGTACAGGCTCTGAAATGTGTCACGTTCTCACACTATACCACTCAGCTGACTCAGAGATTGTCCCAGCTCCTTATATCTTGTCCTGCTTGATCCCATCCTTGCACCCTATGTATCCCACTCTCCGATTAGTGCCAATGGCAAAGGCTAAGCAAAGCTGCTGGACTTGTCATTATAAATGACTTCTTGATAAACATGCATCTATCTTCCATAACCAGTCATGCAGTACAGGGTCCATCACCGAATATAGAAATAACCTGGTCAGTATTCCAGCCTATCACAGGGCATGCACACAGACTCACACGCAGACACACAGGTTTTTGCATTTCTAACCTTGTGGGGACCTTACATTCATTTCTATGGGCCTAGCTATAACTATAACAACCCTAACAATTACCCAGCCCTAACCTTAACTATAAGTAAGGGCATGGTGACAAATGCCCCCACCAGGTAAAAATGTCAGGTTTTTATTACCTCCTGGGGACATTTTGTCCCCACAATGCAATATAAACATGGTACACACAAACACAGCTTACAGACCCACACACTATGGGCAATTTAGATACCAGTTCACCTAGCCTCATCTTTACAAACCATGTGAGAAAACCTGCACACACACAGAGCAACAGGTGGGAACTGAACGTGAGACTACAGCCTGACCCAGTTGTCTGCCGGAGGAGAACAAGGTGGACAAGCTGTTCTATTGAGCTGTTCACATCTGCGAGGATGGTGATTTTTATTCTTGTGCTTTTTAGAGTGGGGCCCGGGAGTGAGTGAGTGAGTGAGTGAGTGAGTGAGTGAGTGAGTGATCATAACATAGCTTCATGTGCTGAACCACTGAGGGAACCCTTCTCTACAACAGAGAAGGCTTAACTGAGGAGAGCCTTTTACAGCCTTTTCTGGTCCATTAGTTAGCGAGCCGGGTATTTAGGGAAGAATCTCCTCATGGCAGTGTTAAGGCTTCTTCCTGGAGTACCTATTCAAAGGGGCCAAGATTTAAGCTCAAACTGAGATGGCACCCAGATGGAACATATTTGAGGATATGGTTTAGTAAAAGAACCGTGACAGGGAAAGAAAAGGTACCAGGAAAAGAGACAGACAAAACACAGCTGGAATCAGAAAGCTCACACTTGGTGGGTGTCAGCACTGTGTCTCAACGAGGCACACGGATAAGTACAGTTAACAAATGCCACTGACACAACCTACCGTGTGCATTCTCGGCTTCCTGACTACACCTATGCAGAATCACTACCCTGCCAGACCCCCGCAACACAGAAAGACAGTGAGACCATGACACGTGTTCCTTCGGGTCCACAAAACGCTCGTTGACCCACAGTAATAAGCACAGAGATAAACGAGGCAAGGATTTGATGGACAAACCAGACAGCTCAGAAGCTGCAGCCGAGGAATATCCATTAAAGGGGGTGTATTTGCATTCTCACGGTTCATAGATGTTCTACTCTCTCACTCCTCTCTCCTTCAAGTTCACCAATTTGCTCTCCACTGTCATCTAAGTATCATGTGATCTCTCCTTACTCTCCTTCTGCGTGACAATGAATCTCTACTACACCCGGCCTCCCCACTACCGTGAATCTCTACTACACCCGGCCTCCCCGCTACCGTGAATCTCTACTACACCCGGCCTCCCCGCTAGTGAATCTCTACTACACCCGGCCACCCCGCTACAGTGAATCTCTACTACACCCGGCCTCCCCGCTACAGTGAATCTCTACTACACTCAGCTTCCCCGCTAGTGAATCTCTACTACACCCGACCTCCCCGCTACAGTGAATCTCTACTACACCTGGTCTCCCTCCCTCCACCATTCTATCCTCCACATTCCGCAGCCTTTCTTTCCGCCTCTCCTCCCCCCATACTCCCCCGTGTGTTCTTCTGCCGCTTCCTCTCCACTCACTGTTAACCTCCACCCCACTACACTCTGCCATCATCCTTTCCCCGAACGTTCCACGCTGAAGATGGAGCTGCTGTTAGCATAGTGGGACCTGTGGCCTCTTGAGTTTCTCTGGGGCCCCCTTCTGAATGCCCTGGGAGCTGCGGTAGGTCACGTTAAACCTTCTGATGGATATCTATCCATCCATCCATCCATCCATATATCTTCTAAACCGCTAATCTTTAAGGGTTGCGGGGAAGCTGGAGCCAATCTCAGGCGACTTTGGGCGAAAGGCAGGGTACACCATGGGCAGGTCACCAATCCACCGCAGGGACATGGATATATATAAAAAAAGTTAGAAATGAGCAAAAGTCTTACTACTCTGTAAAGGAGTGATTCATTATAGATTGATAAATACATTGCAGTCCGCTCTTAGATAATAACACTAAAAATATCCTCCAGTTTCATAATTCCCTCATTTAGTTCTATCTCATAGTGCTCATTCATCAGCTTCAGATTGGTCCGAACGGTGCAAACCATCTGTCATTATCTTCACAAATATCTGCAGGTGGAATGGAGGGTGTCTTCATGGTTACGACGTCAGCCATTAGTGGTGGAGTTTTGTACACGATGTTTAGCATGATAACCACACAAGATGCTCATTTTCAGTGGGAAATAAGCCACTGAAATGTATTGCGTGTTTCTGTGTTTACTGAAGGGACTACCTAAATAACAGGCCTCTCCACTTACAAAACCAGTCGACCAAAGTGGTGACAAAACAGCAATTAGCAATGCAGTGTTCCAAGCTGTGCCATATGGGGGACTTCAAATGGTGGGTGTGGGCGATGGCACCACCACTTGTGATGCACTCCACCCCCAGTGCTCCATTAGCAGCTGTCAATGGAGAAGATCTGGAAGTAGCACGGTAAGGCACCGCCCACTCACAAGCAAAACAGACTATTTATACAAAACATTGCTGTTTAAAGCACAAGATGTACTTACGTAACAGCAGCATCAGCCACTTACCGGGTGACCAGCAATTAAACACACTGAAATGCAGCAAACAAATAGCAATGGAGCTGCCTTGCTCTCCATAAAACATGGCTGTCACTTTAAAGAGCCACTTTGGAAAAGACACACTACAAGGGAAGGGTCCAATTTTGGACATGTCCCATTGTTGTAATGGGTCAATAGAGGTCACCAGTGTATCAATAAATCAATAAAACCTCCTCATGCATGAACCTCTATTTGGACAGGGGTAGCCAGGCTCTATGAAACACATCTATTCCACTTCCAGGACGGAACACGGTTTTGGGAGATCTAAGGGAAACCCTGTCAGTTGCCTGTTTCCAGGTACTAGTGTCCCCAGGGCACCTAGCTCTGGTGCATCATGGGAAACAGCTGGAAGCGTACCTTTGCTTTGGCCACATAACCCAGTCATGCGGCTGTTCGCTTCCCGAAGACTGTGGAAGCCCCCCCCGCCTCCGCCAAAGTCCCCTTCGATGCCCCCCCCAGGTGCAATGCTGTATGCATGCCACTGATGTCACTCCACTCTGGGAGCGGAGTGACTCAGCAGCTCAGCAGAAAGTAGGCCACGTGGCGAGGGCCGGCCATACACCCGCCCCCCACCCACCGAGGCCTGTAACTATGGATACACCGCCTTCTACTAATGCGACAGGATTGACAGGCAACTCACACAAATCAACAGCTCACAGCGTGTGAGAGAGTGGGGCTACTGACTTCAGGCTTACTCGACTTAGGGAGGGGGACTCAGATGCAACCTGATGTACAAAAGCAAAACTTTTTAGGTGCTGTACTTTTCACACGTGAATGAAAGAGGAAAAATCAGAGAAGAGAACATGAGGATTATATCGGACATCCCGTCCAAATTGAAAACCCTGCCTTGGACCCTGTGCTGCCTGGAAAAGTCTCCAGGATAAGAAGCAAGGAAACAGATGGATGGATGAGGATTGCACAATCCTCCCTAAAGGAACAAACTTTTCCAAGCATTAAAGGTACTGAACACTAGAGAAGAACAACAACCATCTAGGCAGGTGACAAAGTTGACATAGTGAAGTAAATTGGAGCAGTCCGTGAAATGCAGTTTCCTCACAGTCCCAACTGAGTTTTTAACGACTTAGTCCCTCCCGCCTCCCAAGACCATGACTCCTTGCATAAAAGCGCCTTGGCAAACTCCAGCTTCGGCCGAGTGAGACACTGTGCTGGCTGACCCGAGTAGTGACACGCAGGGCCACGCTAAATGAAACCACATGCTAACCACACAGTGCCTCTTCTTGGCCAGCCAATGCACGAGCTTGGCTTATTCACCGGTCGCACTAAACCGAGGGTGATCGTTTGGTGGCTGCCAGCAGGGGCACCGGTTGAGGGCATATGGAGCGGCTTTTTGCCCAAGGGCTGGCCATCCAATAGGCTTGTGACGATAATGTGGGGCGCAAGATGATAATTAAATGGGTTTTGGCTGTCTGGAAGTAAAGCATGCTGAGCCTTTACATATGAGTCACTGTACGACCGCTCTATCACTTACTGGAGGAAGCAATGGTATTGAGTGATGAATGACAAATGCTTTACAATGAATACATAAAATCACAATCTCGTCCAGGATGTCCCGTGCCTTGGGCACAGTGCTTCCTGGGAGAGGCTAGGAGAAGCAAACAAAATATTAAAATGAAAGGCTTGTCATGAAAAAATAATGGCATGGTAGAAAATCAATCATATTAATCTTTCAAACATCACTTTAATTGTAGATATGAACAGTTTTGTTTGTGCCCAGTAATGGAAAGGTGTCCCGAACCAGGGTGTCACCCGCCTCATGCCCCATGTTTGCTGAGAAAAGCTCCAGGCTCACCAGCAATCTATAGTGACTAAGCAGTTATGGATGGATGGATGGATGGATGCATGCAAGAGGCAGTAACTGTGTTTGCCATTATATGGACTGGACTGGGCTTGAAAAGCAGAATCCTGCCAAAACTGGTCTGGAATGCCTTGGTAATAAGGCTCCATCTCCACTCCTGCTCAGTGCAGGCCTCCATGACATCACCGCTGCAAAGCTCTGCTGCAGAGGCCGTTCCTAAGCAACCGGCACTAGTAACCTCATCACCATAGAAACAAGGAAGGGAGAAAAGGGATGAGGAAAAAAAATACATTACAGTCTCATAAAAATGGCATACATACATGAAAGGGAAGATACTGTTAACAGCAGTTCTGCTAAAGCGGCACGGTTTCAAATTCACTCATCAAAAGCTGTTTTTACCTTGTACTCTGTTATCATTTTCTGTGTCTCTTTCTCGGGGAAGCAGTCATTGGCTCACGTTTCACATGTGTACAGAATGGCTTCTCTGAATGCAGTGGTTCTGGACTCAAAATAGTGATTGTCAGAATATGCAAGTCACTTTGTTTCTCAGAAGGCACACCAAAATATCGTAAGGTACTTACAGCAATGAAGTATGGTGTGGTGACTCTGGCAATCGTGTAACATATCTGAATCCTGTTCAGGTTCAAAAGGTAAGAAGCTGTGATGTCTCTTGAGGCACTTGATGATTAAAAAAAAAAAAAACACTTATCTACTAATTCTGAACATCATTTTTAGGTTAAAAAAGTATAACGGAACTGTGGGGACTGTCCATCGAGTTCCATAAACCTACTTCTTCCAATCAGTGAGCGTGTTTTCCACCTGCCAATGAACTTAACCCCCTCCTACCTGATGGCCTGTCTCGCAAACACATCATTCATGTCCCACAGTAGAAGGCCTTTAAGCTATCAGATCAGTTGAAACAACGAGACGCTGTATGGAAAAACTGATGGCTGGCTTCTTCCCAAGCTAGATGCTTCTAAACAGGCATTTACCAAGAAGTGCAGCTGCTTCCTAGTTCAGAACCACCTGGGGAAAACAGCCAGTGCCGTGCTTCTGCACAATGGGTCGTTTCAAGGTCGCCAACACCACATTGAGTAATCTTGTGGCACTAGAATTGTGCACCAGCTGGCAGGTGCTGTACCAGGTCCAGAACTGCAGTGCAGGTTCCATCTTCCTACCCTGGACTGTTTTTATTTTTCTGGGTCAGACAGCCCCAGCCTCGCCAGGGTGTCCCAGATCCGACCGAAAGGAGAAAAAAAAAAAAAAAAAAAAAAAAAATGGGCTGGATGTATTTCGTTTGCCATGGCTACCATGTTGGATGAAGGGCATGTTGTGGGTGACAGAAGTGTGATCAAAAGCCCATACGAAATCCCTGCCTGTCACTGGCAGGTGCATAAAAGAGAAGCCATGCTTATCCTGGGAAAGAAAGGGGCATCCAGACGAAAGAGAAAACTGAACTGACACACACAAATTGCCCATACCTAAAACACTGGACTGCTTGAAGGATACCCTCAGACCACGTTTGAGGAACCAGGAATGTTGGTATAAGTATTCATATCAATGCATCTATCCATCTAACCATCCATCATCCATCCATCCATCTACGTAGTTTCCATAAAACAGGCAGTACATAGCCTGGAGCTAATCCGAAAAACACAGCTAGGGGACATGCGGGATGGAGTGTCAGTCCATCACAGGGCATGCACTCACACATAGAAACCCATGTAGATTAGATAGTGAATTAGTGAATAATATATTTGATTTTTCCACAAACTTTTTTTTAATTTCCCCTGCCATGTTCCCCATGTTGTTTGGGATAGGCTCCAGGCTCAATGTGACCATCTACAGGATACACAGTTGAATGCATGTGCATTGATATTTTTAAGACAAAGACCAGCTATACCTCTAACGTAGGCAGCGTTTTACAATATCAAGTTCATTCAAACCAGCAAAGGAGTCGCACATGGGGAGAAGTAACTGTAGCTATGTCATTATCCGAAGAGCGGTTACATATTTATTTGGAAGTAAAACCATGGTGCCAAATGGAAGAAAAGAGCTCATCAGCTAAAATATCCACAAGAATAATCAAACTCTGTAGGCATCTCCGAGTGTCTGAGCAACCACTCACAATCATACAACAGAAAGTCTGTGAATGTCTCTGAATTACTGTAAAAGAGAAAAGATGCTCTTACAATGCATCTAAATAATGCAGTTATGCTCTGATATACCACGCAGCATGCTGATTGATAATCCTCTAACATACTGCACAGCAGATAACAGCTGGCTTTGTGAGGAACTGATGGTTGTGGTTTTTGGCAGAAGTGTAAATCCATCTTTTTCATAGGTAAGAAGAGGGAAAGGCTGTTGAGACTTCCTCCGGGAAATTTATGAGCCAGATGTTAAAACTGCAGCCGCCCGATGATTATGTAGCACTCTCTTAACACTGATTAAACTGAAGTCTGTTTTCTTCACAAGTGGATTACAAAACAAAAGCTTATTGCATCCTAACCCAACTACCCCTTTGTAAAATTCTAACAAATGCACTTTCTTTAAAGCAGCTGCAACCAAAAAACAAAACCACACCAAATAAACATTTCTTTCCACCAAATTCCTTCAAAATTCAACATTTTGAGTGTCATTCATCATAATTACTGCTTTACCAACCAACTGCACTTGGTTTCATGTTCTCCAGAGTGAGGATTTTTCATCAAAATTGACATAACTCTGACTTTTCATAGCAGATTACCAGAACCTTTCTTAAACAGAATTCTTTCTGTGAAATTAAAGAAGTGGCATAAGTAAGGGGGAAACAAAGATTGGAGACAGCTGAAATACTACCTGCTTGCCATCCACAGTGTAGAGCTTCTTGACGACTCCGGAGTCCAGCTTGATGGCATCAGTGATGTCGCTAAGGACCTGCTCGAAGGAGTGGGCGGTCTTCTTGTTGAGCAGGATGCGCACTGCTTTGCGTGGTTTGACCCCACTACGGATGATGGTCACTAGCTTTGGCCGGATGAAGTCCTTGCTCTCCCGCATCTCTGTGCACACAGCCTTGGCGCTGGCCAGGGAGGTGGGGCCACGAGGCAAGGCAGAAGTCTTGATGTTGACCGACCAGTTGGGGTTGACATTCTTAGTGTACTCCAGCTTCTTAAAGGGCTCTATAGACCCACACACGTAGCTCTCGCCTGCAAGATGCAGAGATACAAGGTGATTTGTGACTTGGGATTTGATGAAATGATCGTGTTACCACACCATTACGAACAACAGAATCTGAAATCAAAGTGAAATCAATTAAACCCAAGCTTCTCCTGTCCAATGAAGTTGACCACAGTTAAGGAACTGAACTTGTTACCAAAAAATTGTGGTTCAGTGGCTTAAGCCACTTTGTACCTTTTCAAAGAAAGATATATTTTTTAAATAATTCTGTAAAACTCTGCAACATCTGTACTGTCTAATACTATGAGCTGACCTCTAGGACCCACTGACAGCTGATCATATAACCCACACATGACCAAGTCTTCACCTCTGTTTTCTGTTTGTGATTTCCTAAGAGGACACATCTGCAACCATTTTCAGACATTCTCTAAAGGGGTCTGAGCCAAAAACTTGCTCATGATTGCACCAAGCAATCTCATGATACAAGTTTCCAGAAATCCATTACCACTGTCTGGGAAGTAGTAAAATTAGCATTGCCCAAAATACGTATCTCATCAGTAAGACTGAAAGTTAATTGAACTTCCATAAAACTCTGATTATGATTGTCAGAACTTTAATCATAACTCAAAATATCTGACAGAGTGAGAAACATTCAAAGCATAATACAGCTTCACGTTATTTCCCTCAAGTAGACCTATTGCAAAATAGCAGGTCCTCCTGGGCATATTTACATGGTCTGTCTCACTACTCAGAGGAATCATTTTTCACATAGTCATGCCTTGATGCTGACATCAGCGACTTGACCTGAACAGTCGTCGATCCAAAGAGTCTGTTATCGTCAAGGTTTTACACCAGTCACTCAATGCAGAGTCACTTAGCATATTTATCAGAAAACAGAAGATACTATCCTTGAAAAAGGGTAATCTATCAGGGAACAGACAAGGATGTCTGCTGCTCATAGCTTACATGTTGAGAAATAGTTTTTTTTCCCGACTTCAAAACCCGTGGAGGGCAAGAGTATTGTGGACTATCAATCAATGCTGTAGACCACTACATATAGCATGTGCATCCATCCATCCACATTGCTTATCAAGTAGAGGCTCGTGGCTAGCCTATCCCAGGAAGCACAGCACATAAGAACATCCTGTACAGGATGCTAGTTCGTCACAGCACTCACATGCAGTCAAACAGTAAGGGCAATTTACCAAACGCACCATGCAACACAGGAGGAACACGTGCACACCGAGCAGGGTCTGAATCCCCAGCTCTGGAGGGGTGAGGTGACAGAGCTATACCCCCGAGGAAGCACATCATTGCGTTCCTTCAGTTCCCTCCAGCAAATAATGTAAAAGCAGCTATACAATTTGCCTGGGTCAAAGCATAAAGTAAACATATAAAAATGAAGTCCTGAAGGGGACCAATGCTTCCATGTATGAGCTCCTTTATCCAAGGCTTGATTTGCTCACTGGTGGAGTCGTTCTAACAGATGCGTTGCTTTCACACTCTCTGTGAGTCTGCAGCTTTGCCAGGCTGGATATCACAGACACAGGGACCAGAAGACACAAAGCTGTTCTAAATAAAGCCCATCTCCACCTTGCTCCAGTTGGGATGTAGACCCATGAAAGAGTAATATGCGGGCTCAGGGTGAGTCTGGAGCCTATCCCAGGAAGGGTGGGGTATGACACAGGGAATACCCTGGATGGGGTGCCAGTATTGCAAAGAGCAAAAGGTCACACACAAGGGGCAATTTAGAGACACTGATTCACCTGTGTCTGAACTGCGGGTGGAAACCAGAGTACCTGCAGCAAACCCGCATGAACCCTGAAAGCATGGGGCCATGATGCTGCCCTGCAGTCTATTTAAATTATGCTGAGTCACGTTAAATAAACTACTTTTTTGGGTCATCTTGATGCAATGGCTGATCCCAGATGAATACTTATATTACACTTCCCGAATATCAAATCACCAGACGCATGTTGGGTAAACGATCCAGCAAAACATTACCATGCAGCACAGAATAGATATGCAAGCATATCGAAACAGCACACAAGTAAAACTTACATTTGGTTAGTAAACTGTAATGAATGACTTGACTGGTATATCCGCCCAGAGAGACATAATTCCAAATATTGTACCTTTTAAACAGTGGCATTTTTAGACAATTCTGAATACAAAAAGTCAGTCTTTACAGCTACTAGGGGGTACACACCGATTTCGGCGGGACGGAGAGGCGGAGTAATTACTGACCACAGGTATTAATATTCATGATTTCTTTCTTAAACCTTACAGAAATGCATCTGGCGTCTCAGATATTTTACCTTCCACCAGCATTTCTATACTGGAGATCTTTTTGGTGCCGTCGATGCTGTAGATGGTACGGACCCCCTGCGGTAAGTTGACATTGTCGGACAGAGAACGTGTGAGGTCAGCCAGCAAAGCCTCGAAAGAGCGGAATCGTTCCGTCGAGATGGCATACACAATCCCTTTGAAATAGCGGTCTCCGTTGCGGTAGAAGCGGACTTTCTTCGCCTTCTTCTCGGAGCTGAGCGCCTGCAGAGTGCGCGTCCGGTATAAGCTGCAGTGGGCGCTGTGAGTGGGACTCGGCAGCCCGTTGGCCCGGGAGCCTCCACGGTTGTATCTCTGCGCTTTGTCCCTCTCGTCGAAATGCTCCAGCTCCATCTTTCACGTCGACGTCAAACTGAAGACGAGCACAGGCAGAGCAAAGTCACTTCATTTATGGCGTTACATTACAAAAACGGCGCCTGCTACGTCTGATTCTGCGTGCTGTTTGATTGTCACAATATTCCGAGAGAATCAAACTTACCGAGAAATCTGTGTAAAGTATGATTCTAGAAAATGATGATTCGGTATGATTCTAGAAAAATCTAAGGTGTGCTGTCATTTTAAAACATCCCAGTTGTATGAATATGTATCTGACAGGTTTAAACATCATACAGGAATGATCTTAAATCATCAGGTCATCCTATCTATGCTATACCGTAGCCCGGTGACCTATGGATCGACTCCGGGCCCCCCGCGACCACGACCATGACAGTCGGTGAAAGGATGGATGGATGGATGGATGGATGGATGGATGTCACATTTTCCATACTGAAAGCAAGCCTATTGCTTTAAACCGATGCTATGACCTTTAAAGCACGAGTAATGATTATTATAATTACGCTCGCGCGACAGTCACGTCGAAACTGTCGAAAGATATACACGATCAATACCATATCGATATAACATAAATGGATAATAATGATAATAAAAGTCTACTATCGAGTTAACTAACATCCTCACACTGACAGGCAGGATGTTGAGGTGGGGGGTGTAGGCTTTATTGGATATTAAAAAAAAAAAAAAATGACAAGAAGACAACCATAAATCGATACACGTTTTATCCTTTAAAAATAACGGTTAACACTTTTTAAGGGTTTTGAGTGTTTACCTTAACGCAAAGGATCGGTAGCAGTCGAAGCTCTCCGGCTGATGTATATTCCAGGACGGCAGCCTTATAACGTGCTTACTGCGACTGTCCGTCTGCACCAGAGACGGGGGTCGTCTAGGGCTGGGCTCGGCTGGGCTGGGCTGGGCTCGGCTGTAGCCGCTTTCTTCCTCTGTTATGCTATTGCAGTCATTTGCATTGGCCCTTCCCTCATTTAAATAGAGCCATTCGACGTGTGCTTCCACCGTTTCCACACAGCCCACCTCTCCTGACATGCACCCAGTATCGCGTCGAGGGTGGTTCCAGCGCCGTGGCGGGACTGACGGATACAGACGAGTGTCAGAGCCCGGGCGTGTGTGGCATTGCGCTTGACAGGGTGCTCTGGCCGTTACAGTGTATTCATGCACAGATAACCTTGAAACTGTGAAGGTCGTGTTGTAAGGCGACGCAGAGCGTTCAGACTTGCCTCAAACACCAGCAATGAAACGCTGCGGCGCAGCGAATCCACTCGTCCCAGCACCCGGTGTAGTAGCGCACAGTCCTAAACGTGATGTCAGGACCAGCAAGACAAATTGGGAGAACAGTAATACTGCAACTGCAGGAATATTATCCTGTTGGAAACAAAACAAACTACTGTGCACATAATGTCTTGGGCGGTCATATATATCTAAAACTGCAGCAATAAGAGAAAGGCGACTTCCAGGTGAGGGACCTGCATGTTTTTGTCTGCGGTAATATTGCGGATTATATTTGTGGGACTTCATTCAGGAAATCCGAGGACAAAAATGAATTGTATTTCTAAAGGTCGGTATCGTGAAGAGTGTAGTTGTAAATGAGCTGATCGCAAAACACCGTAGGTAAAAAGGAATGAGGTGTCTGATTTTAATCTCAGTGATTTACCTTAGAATATTTTTAAGGACTTAATCTTTTAGTGATCAATATAAACAAGTTGCGAATGAAAACGCTGCATGGATTTGTTACAGATGTATTTTACATTCCAAGTCCTTAATCAATCGTCTGTCTGTTCACAATTTTTTTTTATTGCTGTCTCGAGTGCTCCATGTCACCACTAATAAAGTGAATCGATGTTTATTCAACGACGTCCTACTGGGGTGGAGACATGTAACAGTACCGCATCACGTCTCTCTTCGATCATGAACGGCTTTCACTCTGGGATCTCACTGGGAGGAAGTTAATTTATCAAGAGATCCTCCTAGACTACCCGCACTTACATGAACGACGTAACATGTCCAGAAATCAGATGCCGTCGCATAGGAAATGAGGAGTATGGAGGCACGCTAATGTTCTCAGTCGCCAATTATCATCTTACAGAGAGGTGCTTTGCCTTCAGGCAGACATTTGTGTTTGTGAGATGCTTGAGAAATGTAATGGATAGAAACATTAATAATAAATAAATGTCAAAGGAGAAAATGCAGGGATGCCTCGTAATGACACTACAATGTAACATTTCCAATGCTTTCAGATGAAGGGCTAAAGAAAGGATTAGTGTCCAAAACAGAATTTTCTTTTTTTTAATTTGTATAAGCATTTTTCCCCTTTGGTTGAGGAAACTAATTTAATAGGAGTGTTTGACACTGGTCAAAAAAGATCCCATAGCAAATCTTATATTGATGCCTGTTTCTTTATATGAAAATATATTTGCTATTTTTTCTCCAGGTGTCCTCATTTGAGTATAAGAACTTGACTGTTTTCACCTTCACCAATAAACCAGGCCACTGCTTCTCACCTCTGGAATGCCACAGAGGTTAAACTAACTCCTGCCACTACAACCAATTATGCCTAATGAAGTCAAATACCACTGGACTAGGTACAGAAACCAAAAGGCAAGTAAACAGACAATCATGACTGAAAAAAGTAATAATTAGGAAAAGAAGAAATTACAGCCTGCACTTATAAAAATTATCCATCTATCCATCCATCCTTATCTTGACTAGGGTTCAAGGAATAATAAAAAAATCAATATTATGAACAATTCAGCTACATCAGCATCACAGAAAAAAAGGGTCTGCTAACACCTCTGGTACGCTTTAGAGCAGAGTTTTTAAAAATGTTTCAGAACTCAACAGCATCTCATTTCCTCACACAGCAGGGAGAATACAATCAAATGGTTCCACTCCTTCAGAATGGATTTAAAATGTCAGATGAGGAACCTCACCATAAAACGTTGCGGATTATATCTTGACCAAAAAAAAAAACGTTCATAGACGTTCCACAAGTAGTCTTAGCCAGAAACAGGCCCAGCCTAGATCTTATTTTAAAACAATAGGGATTTCTATAGCTGGAGAAATTTGGCTGGAAAGTGAAATAGAAATTAGCATGTCAGTTCACTGTAGCACTGTGGCTCTCTGGGTAGTTCTATTGCCTCACACCTGCAGGGTTAAGGGTTTGAATCCTGCTTGTGCTGTGTCTGTGGAGGTACCATGTTCTTCCTGTATCTCATGGGTTTCTTCCACAGTCCAAAGACATGCTGTTAGACTAACTGGTCTCTGTAAATTCCCCATTGTGTATGTCAGGCAATGTACTGGCATCCCATCTAAGGGGTTCCTCAGCCTTGGACCCCATGCTGTCTGGGATAGGCACCAGTGGGGTATACTGTGATGCAAGTCTTACATACTCAGAGTTAACTTAAGCCGGCTTAACGGAATCAGCAGTAAATGGTACTATGATTGTGAGCTACAATTCATAGTAGCCAAAACTCAGGTGTAAGCCTCAAAACACCTCACTAAGCTAGCAAATTCACTTTGTAGTACACCACACAGGTCACCTGACCAGGATAAGTTGTTAAAAGATAGACGCTGTCAGTCAACCACCAGAGGGTGTTTTCAACTACAGCTTAGCTTTCACATCCCAGATCAGTGAAATGCAATCAAATAATTAGGCCTTTTTGTTCTGTCAAATTCATGAATCTTCACATATCTTCACATATGCATGGACATTTAAATGACTAGTCATCTTTATCACAAAAGACAAGGATGAATGAAAGTGAAATATTTTCATTTAGTTGAATGCAAACTATAGCTGCTTTAAAAAACAATGTTGAAATAAACCAAATGTATAACTATGTTACTTTATCCTCATTTATTTTTCAAAATCGCCTTAAAGCAACACTATATGTGAAACTCATGCAGCACATCTATGAATCTGGATTGATACTTTTGATTCCCAACTTGAATTCAGTTCTGGAAGAAAATCCGTCAACATGAAAGTAAACAAAATAGATTATGAAGTCCAGGGGAGAATCTGTAACTGGATGATTCAAACCTTCCCAAAAAATATCCACTGTGTAAAGAAAATAGAGTCAGACTTACGAGTCAGTGCAAAGGCAAGAAATTAAAGTTGGCCCTCTGATTTGAATGATTTTTTAAATGTACTTACTGCTGAATAAATTAAATGTATGAGAGTTTTAAACAAAAAAAAAAAAAAAAAAAACACACCACATCCTCAAAACAACACAAATCAGTTGCCAAGCAAGTCCAGCATATGTAAATGCTTCATACACTAACAGCTATGTTCTAAGGATCACCCCTAAACCAAATTTTTCAGTTATTTTGACAAGACCTGCACATTTTTAGCATCGCACTTCACCAAGGCAAAACAATTAGTAAGTCCAGGATAGCAAGCTCAGTCTAAAATAGAGCTTCTATTCATGTTTTGTTGCGGCTTCGCTGTGGGTTGCAGGAATTTTTGCAGTACTTAAAGTAAACCCCAAGTCACCATGACTTGCATTTGAGCAGCTATCCAAAGGGACTGGCTACATTTAATCAAGAATTACAGCCAGGACATTATCTATATGTGCATTTACATCAGTCATGCTAGTTTCATTCTGTACTGATGATGTGTATTGCTCACTATAAAGTTCCATAGTGGGGGTTTCTACTGACTTCTTAGGTGTAGCAGGGTGGCCTGTTTGACTCTGCATTTGAAGACTATGAGATGAGTCAAGCAGACACATTTCTTGGGAAAAACACTGTAGGGGTTGGACCATGGCAGAGCAGCGGAGGTTTTCGCCAGAGGTCCACAGGACCTGGCTTGAAAATGAGCATGAAGAAGAATGCTGGAAGCCAGGTTCAGGGTTCTGAAGCGGGGGAGCCATGTTATTAACCCCAAGGAAAGAGCTGAAATTTGGCAAGACATGGCCAGGAGGTTCATAAAGCAGCTCCGATGTTAGGAGCTCCATCCATGAGCTAGCTGGTGCAAAGGAGCAGGTGTCCGGCGTTCTTTCAGGGACTGCTAACAGAGGTGAAGGCTGGGTAATGACCACTGTGTGGTTGGACGGCTCATTCTGCACTAGCGGCACCATGAAGTTCTGATTCAAGGTCGTTGAGGGAGTGAAGCTCTGGTTCATCATGAACATTGGACCTGATGAAGGACAAGCTGGGTCTAAACCTGCGGGCTGGGAGGAGATCTGATCTACTACAGTAGACATGCTAGCAACTGGGTTTAACACTCCTGCATGCAAGTAGTCTGTATTGAGACTTAGTTGAGGGGCAAACGTTGGATTTAGAGTTCCGGGTTGGCAGAAAGGAGGTGGCTGATTCACAAACTCAACAGGATTACAGCTCTCAGCCGTCGTCAAGGGGTTATTGAACGAAGAACCGGCCTGCTGCAGCATCATGCCCGAGGTGGACGTAGAATTTAGGGCTAGTGGTGGAATGAATGGCTGACTAACAATCACAGGGTAGGTGTGTACAGTAGCAGCCAGAGTCATCTCTGTCCTCGGCAGGATGTGTCTCCCCAAGACATGGGCTGCAATGAAATCTATGAAAACAAATCACATGTTACCAGGATTGTGACAAAGGTAGCAGACAGCTTCTATCCTCTAAGGACCTCTTGGTTTAAACACATGACAAGCAAATCAATACCATCTACAAAATCTTCATCAGCAGGAGTCAGCTTGACTGTGCATTCTTCTTTCAGCATATGATTTCTGAGGAGATGATAGGAATAAAGGTTACATATTTCCAATTTATTATTTTGTACCAATACATAGTCACAAGAATACAGCCTGTCCATAATATGAATTTCAGTTAATAAATAATTGTGATTTTGGGCAGCACAGTGACTCAGAGGTTAGTACAGAGATAGGATGCTGTGCAGATGTAAATAGCAAGCTGATTATAGATGGGGCTTTGTGTAATTTCCCCACTAGATAACGATAAACCTCTCTAGGCTAGTGGTTCTCAACCCAGTCCTCAGTACCCCAGCCCCTCCCCTCACCCCCAAGCCAGACCACATTTTTGTTCTAGTCCACTACTTGCACATCTAAGACAGGTAATCATTGATACAGTCATCAAATGTCAAGTAAGTTCAGGTATGTAGGCTGTGGAACATAAAAATGTTGACTGGCTGGGGGGGGCTGAGAACTGGGTTGAGAACCAGTTTAGGCAAAATGAAAGCTTTACTACGGTACTTAGTTCTGCAATTTTGGAGCAACAAATGGAAAATTGCTAATTCTGTTGCTAAATTCTATACATACAATGTAGTTTGTGAAACCTGAAGCCTATCTGTGAGAACTAGCGGCGTCATGTAATCACAGGTGATGGATGATTCCGTCTTAAAGATGGCTTTCTCTCCAGTAATACAACACATAATTCCTTTGTCTAGAAAATAGATATGCATTACCTAGTTCTGGGAGCTTTAGTGGACTTAAACCATGTATTTGGCTTGGTCTCCTCAAGGGCTTTCACCACCTGAAATTCAAAAACAACAAGAGTTATTTATCTATGCATTCCAGACAAGCTAAGATGAAAGGAATTGGTTGACTTTCGGTGTTGTGTCTGACCAAATGGTTTTCTATCAATGACTTGCACTTGTGCCAATAGCACACAGATCCCCCAATCATCATGAATTTTGCTGAGGATTAAACAGAATTACTTTGTTGCCATTGTAAAATTAAGTGAGGGCAGATATGAGATACTGGATGACCTTTTGCAAAATCTCTGTTGGCATCTGCTTTTGAAGATAGTCCACGTACAAAACCGTCAGCTCCAGAATGGATGCCGTGTCCAGCCGCTTGCTCACAAACGGCAACAGTTCCTGAAGGCGGTTGCAGCATTTTTTGATCTGAAGCCTATCAGAATGGCCAAAAAAGTTAATGCAGGAAAATGGTTACACACAACAGAAAGAGTGTTATACAGGATTGTTCTCAGTTTGTTCTGGTCCCCATGTTGACTTGACCTAGCTGACTCCTGAAAGAAAAAAAAAATGTGGGCAGGTGGAGCAAGAATGATCGAAAATGTTCTTATACACACACACACACACACACACACAATTCATTTCACAGATGCTTTTCTCCAAACATACAGGGAGGCAGATGCAATATAAGCTGCTGTATGTTTAAGGAGCTACGTAAAGGTATAAGAGTAGTTAGGCTGAGTGTCCAATGAGGGACCAGCAATCAAGTGCAGGCATCTTAATGTATGTGTGATTGATATTAATAGTGCATGCCCTCACCTTCTCTTTTGCTCCTTCTGGGAGTGCAGTAGTGCATGCACGCTGCTATCTACAACCGGTGGTGAGCCATACCTCCAAGGAGCCTCTGAGGGTCCTCCTCCATCATCACCCTCAGTGCTCAAATCCCATGAGAAGAATGGGTCAAGAGAAAGCAGGCAGGTTAAACATCATTAGGATTGATGTACACTGTGGTTTAGGTGGTAGGTGGTGCACTGAATGCTGATGCTAAACAAACGTGTGTAGAACATTTTATGTTAATCCATCACCCGAGACATTCGTAAAGGCCAGTACTTCATCCCTTCCAAATTCTCACAAAAGTAAAACCTAACTGAAATTTGCACTATAGGTTTCCAAACCAAGCACTCAGGGTTTTTTTTCCTGCAGTACACGATGTCAGAAGTGTTAATTATTAATGCCATCTTCATGAAGTGCATATAATGTGTCTGATTTAAATGAAAGTCATAGATAGAGACCTTTCCTGCTCAGAAGCTCCTTCCTCCCGTCGGCACCTAGAGCATTCCTGTGTGCTTGGCCGCATCATACCAACTGCTGATGACTTACAGTCACTTTGACCTGTAAAGACATGGGCAAATTCTGACCGTCCATATGTAAATCTATTGTCCATTACTTGGTAGTTTTAGTAAAAGTCGACTGGCTGACCGGAAACAAGTAAGCTACCCAAATTCTCACCCCGCTCAGTCACAAGACGGCAACCTCTCAGGATCTTCTCCATCTTCGCTATGGTGACTGGCTGGGTCAAAACAAAATCCGCAGCACCAACTGGAATATCTTCAAAACGACCAACACTAGGACTCAGACAGATGTCCTGTCCATGCAACCCAACACTATTGCTTTCACATACCTGAGCCTAGCTCTGGAATGATAAGGATGCAAACTGTTTTGTCAGATCTCTGCTTCTCTCTGTGGATATTGACAATTTAGCAGATCACTTTTAAATCAGGACAGTTCAATTTGCTCTGTGGTTGTTTTTTGATCTGTGTGAGAAAGGCTATTCCAACTCACCTTGAGCAATAAAGTCAAAAGTTCCCCTCCACTGGAATATGTTAAAGTCTTGAAACCAGCTTATCTGTTTTTTTCAAATAGATCTCTTGGCTGTAACAAAAACCACCAGGGACAATAGCCCCAGGGACCCACCTTTGAAAAGTGTCAGTAGACCTCACCTAATGCTGAGCAGGGCTCCGAGCTCAGCTAAAGCGTTAGATGACGAAAGGTGAAAGAAGTAGAGCTGGAAAGCCACGAGGTCCACGAACGGGGCATCACTCAGGGGAACACTTTCCATGACTCCAGCCACCCCAAACTTTGGCAAGGTCTCCCAAAGAAGACGGGACGTCTCAGTAACATCATCAGTGTTGCCGACAAGCAAAACATTGATACCATCCTAAACATCAAGCCAGACAAAAAGGGGGTGCAAAAAAGTGACATCATTCGTAATACCCTGTTTCTGAAAAGAAATGCAAGGAAGTCATTAGACATCGCAATCGAGAAGCCCCGTTTTTATCTAAAGCTATACCTCGGTGCTTGTGGATCTGATAAATACACAGATGAGGTCTGAGTTCTCACCCATAGGTGAGAACACAATTTGTACAACCATAGACTTGTACAAGCCCATATATTAAAGATAACCTAAAATATCGGTATGTGTTTTTTAATTAGATAGTGCATGTCAGTTGACAGCAATGAGAACATAATTGCATTCAAGTCATTTGGGGGATGATCATATGATCCATGGTCAGTGACACGGTAGAAACCAGATATTCACGAGTCACAAACTGCAAGTCTGAGTCAAATCTCAAAAGTGAGTTGGAGTCCAATTCAAATCTGAAGTCTCAGAGAAATGAGTGAGCAAAGTTCAGTCTCTGTAATGTTTCAAACCTAATATTTTAGGAACATCTCAAATTATCAAAATTGAAAGTGTCCACTTGAACCACAATTATTGTTAAGTTCTATTGCCTGCCTTTTGAATAAGGATAAAATAGGTAATATTAATGTTATAATCAGAAGTATTTTGTAATGGCTTTCTGCCTTAGATCACTCTGGTTATATTGTGGCACATTTCTGTTTTGAGGTAAAATAAAGTCTCTGGTGCTGTGATTCTCTGAGCCCTTCACACAACAAAAGGCTCTAACTATGAAACTGTTGTGTTCTTTGAACCTGCAGACAAATATGAAAACTTAATCAATATACAGTTACCTATTGCTTTGTGAATGAATTGGAGACATTAAGGACTAAACACTCATATACTCATTTGGTAATGATGCAAGATATTTTATGAGCTTAGTCATACTCACACTAGGTGGCAAATTTGACCTTTAAATGCATGGTAATTTGAATAACCAACATCATCACATGCCTCAGGTAATTGGTTTAACCACACAAAAACAACCACATACTCTTCTCAACATATCAAATTTTATTCGCCACTTCACCAAACATTTCCGTAACTTATTCCTTAGTACAAGAACACCAGTACCAGCAGTCATTGATGTTTGTACTTATCAGAAGTTTTCTCCTACAGACGAGCTGATCGAGTACCTTATTCCAATCTTGGAATGATTCATTATTCAGAAATAATTTCATCATTGAGGTGTCCGAATCAAGGCTGAAATAAATTAAGTACGAGTCTGGAAGTCTATTTATGTACAGACTCGAGCAGCCATCTCTGGTTTAAAAAAAAAAAAATCACAGAAACTGACCACCACTCATCAAAATGAGTAACCGCCACTTAAGACGGCTATAAAATAGCGTGCAAACAAACATGAACTCACTCTTATATCTCACTCTATATTCCGCCTCTATTAAATAATGTCTGTCTTTAATTGTGCACGGCGGAAGGTGGGGAAACACGTGAAAATGACTCGGCTTACCTGGCTCGCGGGATACTTCCGTAGACCGCGTGAAGCGCTCATTTCGTTTCCGCGTGGAAATGCCGCCGCCACCACACACTTGCAAAAATCTGTGGCGCCATTGAGCGCACGTGCTTCTCAATTACTTTCTACTCAAAGTCATCACACGGGCAATTAAATACAGTCGGAACCATTCGGAAACTCCCCTGGTGGACCGTAGTGAAATGTAAAACACCAAAATACGTTTTTATCACTATACAAAAGAACAAGCAAGAGTGGCCATCATTCATTTGCGTTATTTATAACTCAAGTTTTTTCACTTTCTTTCTGTAATTCGAGTGACGGGATATCTAGCAGTCCTCAGACTTAACACTGCATTCCGATGCAAAGGGTTCAAAGTACCGCCACATTAAACTTCTTTTTTACTTGTGTTCTGTGTTTAACTTCTGTACCTTGCCTTGGCCTCCCTTACTATTGTTGTCCTAACTTTAATCATTCCAAATTAAAAACCTGTCACTTTAGTTTTTTGACTTCGCACTGTATTTCACAGTTCTGACCAGTGCATGGTCTTTTATCATTTATTTACAGGCGATGTTTTACTGGTTTTGTGTCCATCCAGTGGCGACAAACGGAAATTACAAATCTAAAATACTCTCCTCTGTGCGAGGACACTAAGAATCTCATTGGCTCAAAGGAAAGACATTTCCTTAAGGCTTCTTACCACTATGCTAAGGGAAATTGACAGTGATGTTGCATGGTGCCGCACTGGCAATGTAATCCTGTGAGAGAAAACATCAGGATGAAGCAGAACCCATCCAAAGAAACTTCGTTGCAAGTTCCTTTAAATACCACTACCAATAGAAAAATTTCAGACAAGGTGTTGCATAGGCATAGGTGTCTTGCAAGCTGAAAAGTGTACTGTTCAAAACAAAATTATAAGAATAACAAAGAACAATAATGCATAAAAACAAATATAACTGCACATAGTGATCAAGAGGTCCAATCACAATAGCAAGCTGGAAAATGTTTTTCTTTTTCTTTTTTTTTTTGGATAAGTTCCAGGCTATGTACTGGTGAAGGTTTATGGATGGATGGATGGATGAGTAATTTTATGGCACTCTGAACAAATTGGAGACAATAAGAATGCAGGGTCCGGTACATGGCACACAGAAGAACTCATCACAGAATGATACAAAATATAAAGGTAATACAAAAAGGATGAACTGGCACATAGCACATACAGCAACACATCACAGAAAGAAGCAGACTGTATGTGCTGACATGCAGCTGACATTAGAACACATCACAAAACGAGACAATATAAGACAGGCAGTTAGCACAGATTGAAACATATTGCAGAAAGTTCAGCTTGACTGTTTGGATGGATGGATGGATGGATGGATGGATGGATGGACAGGAGTTGTGCATCACTGTGAATGTGGTGTTCAGATCAACGCAATGCAAGCAGTTGGCCATCCTCATAGGCAAACATTAACGGGACTGAGACAGGCAATGGCCAGCAGTGCTGATGGCTTGCCATTTGGCAGTGCAGGATTCCACACTGTGCACTTCTGCCCTCCTCATGTTAGGTGGATGGCCTTTGGGAGACCTCCTGATGCCCCTTCTGTTCCACCAGGTCCTGAGTATGCCAGGAAAGTGCAGAATTGCCTGGAATGAGTCCATAACTTTGCTAGGGGTCAGTATTCTAAAGATTGGGGTGTGAGAGAAATGGAACTTTGATGTGCATGTCAAAGAGAGGGATATTGCTTGATAGTCAGTTGGATGGTTCACTGCATAGTGCTGGGAAGGATAGAGATGGTGGTGTACCTGGTGCTGTTACTCACACATGATAGGAAAGTAGCTATGTATCGGGACTTCAAGTCGACACAGTTGGTTTGTAGAAACTCTGCATAAACCTATGAAAACCCTTGCTTTACATGTCCTGCAAAGTATCTCAATCATTGGGAGTGGAAAGTGACCTTTTTTCAGTGATTTGTTAAGTGGTCTTGTATCTCTACATATTTGGTTTCTTTACAGTTTGTTGTTGTTGTTTAGTCACACAGTCGTGTCCAACTCTTCGCGACTCCGTGGACCACAGCACGCCAGACCGCCGTGTCCTCCACCGCCTCTTGAAGCCTGCCCAAACTCATGTTCATTGTCTCCACTACACTGTCTATCCATCTCATCTTCTGCCGTCCCCTCTTCCTTTT
>JAACJT020000031.1:11398857-11410994 GCA_009936485.2 Gymnarchus niloticus | reverse complement strand
AAGTGTTCTCCAGCACCATAGCTCAAAGGCATCGATTCTTCGGCGCTCAGCCTTCCTCATGGTCCAGCTCTCACAGCAGCGCTCCAGGTTAGCCTGGTTTGTGGAACCGAATTTGGGGAAAGTGAATCGGAATTGTTGAAATAAGCCTGACTTATGAGGTTAGCTCGCTTCGTGGAATACCCCCCTGGAGTGACCCAGATCAAAATAGCAAACAAAATGTGTCTAACTATTACACCCAAACTGATTTTCCTATCCAAGCAAACAAACTTTTCTACAGACTTCTTCCCACCAAATAAAAAACTGAGTGATGCATCAGCAGGGATCTTCATGTTTATGAAATTGTATAGCCATATAGAAAAGAACATACATGCTTCTGTGGGGTTGACAGTACAACAATATTGGTGGGTGCGTAGCATTTTTACAAGGGGACCAATGATGTGAAACTTGTGTGAGCTCTGCGGGGGGGGATTTTTTGGAGAAATTTGTGCAAGATATTAGGGGGGTGGCAACTAAGAGAGGGTAGAATTCTGCTCATAAAAAGCAACTGGAGGCTACAAAGTCAGATGGATGGATAAATACTAGATTGCCTTCCCAGGGGCAAGTGGAGTCTTCTTCCTCCTTACATGCTCACCCCATGTTATACAAGACTTTGCACTCCCATTTGGCTGGTTAAATGTCTTTCGTACAGTAAGAGGAACAACAAGCATACCAGCTTCCTGTGTCTGCGGGTACAGGCACAAATTTCTCTGATCTTCAGCGTGACCTTTCGCAGCAGTACTGTTTGCTCCCCCAACCAGGTTCTCTGACCTTGCCTGTCTTTGGTTGTCCCTTAATTCTCAGCAGGGATCTTACCTGTCATTGGCTAACCGGTCATCTCACGTTAGATGCCACTGATGACTGATCACCTCTCACCTGAAGGAAACTTCAACTATTTGAGTCATTTGATGAAGTTTTCTGCTGCCTGTCTGTGGTGCCATTTTCTGTGATCCATAGTGTTTCATTAGATTGCTGATTGTACTAACAAGAAAAAGATTTTCGTTGAACTCTCCCACGATAGTTTTTCCTCCTTCCAGGCTGTCCATGTGAATGATCATGTTTATTAGCTTCTCTTGAAATTGTCCCAGATTGTATGATGGTGTCTGTATAGTACTGCTGCCGTTGAATTAAGGACGCTGATACCGAACTGCAAACACTCCAAGTTAGCACATTGCATGTCAGAGACCATACAATTGGTAGGTTCTTTATTATAAAGAACATCCCACCTCTCCCGGAAGTTCCGGGACTCTCCTGCATGTTGATGACGGCTCCCTGACGCCCGCAAACTATATACAATATTCCGGAAATTGATTTTTTGAGAACAGTCGAGCAAGAGGGCAAGTGACAACTGCAGCGAGAGAGTGACAGAGAGAGCATCCTGATGGGTTTCTCTTTGTGCTAAAATGCTCTTTACCCCAGACTACACTAAAGTATATCCCTGCCTAATAGGGGTCAAAAATCACAACAGTGTTGCTTGTTGCCCTTTTGCACCATTTAGATGTTTTTAAATAAACTGAAATAAAGAACAAACAGAAGACATGCTAACAAAAAGCTATAAACCGAACATGTGAGTAGCGTGACCAAGCCCTTAAGATTCATACAACTTAATAACAAAGGACGCTGTTCCACGGGGGAAAGAAACAAATCTGACTCTCAAGCTGGTGCTACCATAACTAACTCTCTTTCTGTTAATTCACCCAACAGACATTCCCACACTACCCCAACCTACAGCAACCCATCCGGGGACTCACTAAATATCACACAGATTGGTCTTTGAAAGTAAAGTCAGCTCTCTCAAGTACAATAGAAGCCCTGAAGAATGACACATCCTCTGTGTGCTGTTCAGCTGTCCATTGTCTGCCAAGCCACATCTGCATCTTTCACTAACTTTGTTTAGTTTAGGGTTGCAGCATTCATCATATGCCACTACTACCATATGAGTACTTAGTTTGCCAGGCCTTAATTTTACCATAATGAAAAGTTAATACAATTTTGGCTGTGTACACCCACACTTTATTAAAGGATCAGACAAACATTGGTTAGTAGTAAAATACAGTAGTAAAATTATTCAAGTCCAAACATTCCAACTCTAATATCAGGACTTGTAAAAATATTGTCAAAACTAATCTCCCCAGAAACAATTCTGAAAATTACAAAAGCCCAGATGGTTTTTTTTTTTTTAAATACTGCATTTATTTTTACCACTATAAGCAGCCAGAATAGCATACATATATTTCAGGATCAGTAAATGAGAAACACCCGTGTTCTACTGAACTGTGTTATGGACAAGTATTTTCATCTTTATTTTGTCCTCAAATAATCCTACACTGTACTTAATTTATATGAATCTTACACCCATTTTTTTTCTTCATATCAGTACTCACAGGAACTGTTGGGTTTTATAAATACAGTAAAACTAAAAGTTAGAATGAACTGAGCGATAGTATTTTCAACAAATGTAGAATTCTGTTCAACAGGCCCCCTTGCCTCACCTAGGAGCTGAGAGGGACACACACAGATTTGTCTTTGGAGTTTTTTTTTTTAGCCACCTTATGGATGATACCAGAAAAATAAAGCTAAACAAAGCATTCGCAAATAGACTTTAAATAGCGTCTAAAATTTCAAACTTCAACTCTTTCATATAGGTTAAAGGGTTTAGCAGATATATTAAACTCCAAGACACAAACTCAGGTACCAAATAATATCAGAAGAAATTAATAAATTTTTCAAATACATATCTTAGAATACAGGTATATATTAAGCCTTTAAGAAATAATTAACATAGGCATTAAGTTAAACAGGAACTGAAGTCATTTCTCTTCCCTCTTTTCCAAGCTGGTGTCTGTTTTTTCCTGAAGTCTGTAGTCCTCCAGGATAGCCTGGGCTGTCTGCTTGCCAGTTTTTTTTACCACGGCTTTCACGCCTAAGTTGTCGATGTTGAAGGCCGTCACGCCCATGTTGATGGCAGAGTTGACCGCGTTGTCCGTGGCCTGCGCAGCTGCCGGCCCATACCTTGACCACAAACAACCAAGAAGGACTGAGATGGAGGGCCAAAGGGGTAAGGAGCAAGACTGCCAGCTATGACGACACAGTAAGTACACACACACACACACACACACGGGGGAGCCCGAGCCAAAGGGTGACAGATTAAAGGAGGGACTTCAAACTTTTGGTTTTAATGGCTGAAACATAAATGCAAAATCAGTCCACTATTGGAGTTCTCAATGTATCAGTTATTATCAGCCTCCTTAAAAATTCAAAGGTGTCACCTCTATTAATGTGTATGCTAAGTGAATTTTATTAGGTCTGGAATTTAAACCTGACAGTATTAAACTGGCTGTATTATGTTTTTGTGTGTATTTCTGGTCATTGCATATTGAGTGGTAATTATATTGATTAACAAAATTAAACTGGTAATGCATGGAATAATTTTTAATCACAAAAGTACTGGTGAAAACACTTGTTGGAACAGACAAGTACAGTTGTGCAGCTTTCAGCTCCTGTTAAATTCAGGGTGTTAACAAGATCTGCGTTTAGACAATGCAAAGCTTAGTAAGGCATGGCAGCACATCTGGTCCCATTTGACAGCTGGTCTGCTGTGGACAGCTGGTCACAGTATCCCCAGTCACTGAACTGCACTGGTGAAAAAACGGCATTCCGCTGGCCATTTCTAGGAATGGGTCCTAATTTGGTTTTATCTTAGCGTCGCCAGGAGAGTCTAAGATGTTTTGAAGACCCCTATATCTGCAAAATAAGGGGGAGGGGAGGGAATGCGTTAAGTGCCTAGCTTTTTTCCCCCCACCATTTTACAAAACCCTATCTGATGCAATGCAAAATTGGAAGTGTGGTAAATAGTGGCCTAAGAAGGTTTGAGGGTGAAGTGTGAGGAAGGTCTGCACAGTATCACACAAGTCCTTCAGGTGGTCAAACACGCAAGGACTTACTTATGCTTCACCGTGGTGACGGTTTCAGAGGCAACACTCTTGGTGATGCTCTTGGCAGCCTCCTCTAAACCAGCCCACATGGTCACAAATCCTGTAGTGATGTGGAGCAAGAGATTGTCTACAGTGAAACATGACCACAGCACTGTCCAAGGTGGCCGGTAGATACCAGACTCAATATTTGTCTTCATGGTTCCATCCTTAATCACCTATAAATTGGTTAGCTGATTTTTCACCCAGGCCGATATATCGGCCAATAGTCGGGGTTTTTATGGCAAACAGGCAATGTTCGATATGTGTCCGACTAATAGAAGTGCTGGCTAGCAGACAGCGGTGTCAGAAACTATGAAATGCCAAAAGACGAAATACTGACACCGCTTGCTCTCTAGGCCTAGTTGACTTTACTAGTCACCATTAATATAGAAAAAGTTAGCCATTGGCCCCGGAATACTCTAAATATCGGCACTGGCCACTGACCAAAACATATCCATTGAGCTCTGCTTATAATATGCACACATTCAGTCATGCCTCCATTTCCAGAGCCCCTTTTCCCAGGTGAGGGTCAAGCATAACCTGAATCTTGTTAAAATATTGTAGTGACTATAGGGTCACTCCTTTGCTCTTTATGACCTGGGAACCTGCAGCTGATAAGCATGAACACTAATCAGTATCTCAGCTTCACATAGCTGCATTTACCTATCATTTCCAATACTGTATCCTTAAATATCGACTGATACTGATGCCAATCCGATAGTAGAGCTAAATTGATGCCAAAAAAGACTGAGATGTTATATCTGGCCTGTTCTGGCCACTGTTTTTCTAGTTTTTCCCTTTGTATTGCAGCTGTATCACAGTGTAAAGTTGACTGGAATAGTGCAAGCTGAAAATATGGAGGCTAAATGTTCATTTATGAAGTTAATTTGCATTTACACTATACACTGTTCCATCTATTAATCACGTTTCACACATTTTTAGCCACTTATATACCATGTAATATAGCAATCTTTTTAAAAAAATGCTCAAAATTACTCTAATCCCCCATAGGAATAATTATGAAATGCTGGTTTGGCAACATAAAATGATTGGCCTGCAACTTTTTTTTCCCCCCTGCACCCAGTGTTTTTGGTTGGTATTAGGACTGTTTTCTGATAACCAATCCAGTGTTATTGCTCAAAATCAGGACTGATACTGAAACGATTGGCACACCACTACCCATACTCACGTAAAACTGATAATCATACTCCTCATTATCAATGGACAGTGAGAAGCAGGATAGTCACGATCTAGGACCAGAGTGAGCTGACTCTGCTCTAAGAACTGTCCTGTGATCAGAAACAGTCTATGGACAAACATGGCACTGGCTATGGCAGCGAGTGGGCTGTACCTTTAACTCCGCTGGCTGCCACCACCATGGCCCCATCAATGTTGGATTTCCCATCTTTGTCCTTCTTCAGTGACTCAGGAATCAGCTTCAGGCCATGCTTCTTGACGTGTGGCGCCAGCTCCCGGCCCACACAGCTAGCCACCACGCACACCCCATCCACTATGGTGACAACGGCACAATTTTACCATTAGCCAGGGTATATTGCAATGATCTTTTTAATTTCAATGATGGCTGCCAAGCCACAGTATAAATGTTAAGAAATTAACTGAAGTTTCTCAGTTTTAAATCTCATCACCGAGTAATCATAAATATTTTTAACTGTATGCCCATGTCCAAGCATTAGATTACTATGAAATCACCAGCTATTACGCCCATACAGGAAAAACTCCTTCTCTCATACCCAGACACTGGCTGATTTTGACAGCACCGCTGGTGGCCTGCTTGGCAACATGCAGTCCTCTAGAGACTGTGGGGCTGACTGTTGTGGGCTTGTCCTCTGGGGTTATGTGCTCCCTCAGTTTGGACGCCCCCTTGTGGATGGCTTTACCGGTGTACTCTGCTCCTTTCAGTAACCCCCAGCTCAACCATGAGGCACCTGGAGGGAATCATGTAATATGAGAGAAACATGAACACAAAAATACTACTATTAAATACTAAATGCAAAAATACTGACTGTGCAAACCACATATACCTCAAAGCTACCAAGCAAAAAACACACATATATGCAACAAGATTAAAAGAAAGCCCCTATTTCTACCTTCCCTACACATTTATCTTGAGATCACTCGGCCTTGTGATTGAGCTCTGTCTCTCAAACTTACCAGAGAGGATACCATGGGCCATTTTCTCACTCCATTCTGGGAGTGACTTCTCTTCTTCCTCCTTCTCTTTCTCCTTCTCCGTTGGCACCTCTGCAGGCACTACCTCCGAAGGGTGGAAGGGCACCTTTTGGCAGAGGTTCATGGTATCTCCTGGTTCACCTGGGGCCTTTAGTGCCAATACATATTTTCAGCACCCATGGAAACTTCCTAACTATCAGGTTACAAAGCAAGCAAAATAGGGAATCTACAGCAAAGTTACGGTAGAACACTAACACCCTGCATCATGAAATAAGCCTCTGTGCAGTTTTAGTGGCAGCAATCGCACTCTCCGTGCAGATTGCACCTCTAAGCTTTGACATCAGTCTCAGTGTCATTATCAGGTTGGTTTTGTCTTGGGAACCAGATGGCGACCCCCAGGAAAGTCATAGTATCTCAACTTGCTGGACAGCTAGTGACTCCTGGGGACATTTCAGTGGCCTTTTCTTATGAGACGTGCAGCTCTAGCAAGGAAGCAGGCCTTGACTTTGATTTTCATCTTAGCTTACTCCCCACACCACATAATCCCAGAATCCTCTCTACCTCTGGATCCTGCCCTGTAAAAAAAACAGTACAACAAGCTTCTCACTGCTGCCCGCAAACGCATTCAACAATGCCCCATTTGTGGTCCTCATAACAAAAAGGCATTCCATACAAATGTATCCTTTGGTGCATGTCCCAAGGGACAAACAAAACCCGTCAGTTCCTCTGTCAGCTGCCAGAAAGAGGCCTCCCTCCAAATGTTTTGATTTTGGATGTATCCTCCTTATAAATAAGGCCCCGAATCTAGTAATGCTTCACAGATGGGTACCCTTTCAATGGTAAATAAAATGTCAAAACCAAACGGGTGCAAGTAAGAGGTCTCATAACAACAACTGTTATTGGAACCATAGTGAAAGCTCTTAACCTGGACTGCTTTATTACAAAACCAGCTGAATATAGGTAGAACTGTAAGCCACAGTGCAGAGGTAACCAACAAGCTTTGCAGTAAATTGGGTAACAGCATTGAAGCTGATTACTGGCCCAGGCGAGTTCAGCACGAAGCAGGACAGGCTACAACCTCGTGTACAGCCTGCACTTGGGAGGCCAGAAATAAAATGCTCCTGGGAAGTAGGATGGTTGCGGGGTCATACAGTGGGAGGCCAAAAGGAACATGCCACACACCACCTGAATAGTCTGTAGGCTGTGGAAATTTGCAAACATCTTAGTCCCAATGAGGTAAATGGAAACAGATTTCCAGGTCAGTTCATTTACCAGATCCTGGAAATTAAAACTGGACAAATCAAACATATTTACAAATGCCACTGGCTTAGAAGGTGTTCCTGCCATGCATCTGTGAATGTACTGAGTAATGAGGCAGGTCAACAGGGAGAAGAGGCAGAACTCACCTGGATTCTCAGATCAGTGAGCTGTGAGAGAAGATCCTGGAAGAGTTCTCTGTCTGACAAAGGCAGCTCAGAGGACAGGACAACACCCACGTATGAGCCCGCTGCCAGGGCCATCATGTCGGGAAACATGTAGACCCCAGTGTTGCAGAGAAGAACAGGAGTGTCTGTGGACATCAGGGGGTAGAGCCAATCGCACACCTGTGGACCAGTACCGTGTGTTCAGGTTCAAGGAGTCATGGTCAGCCAACACACATACTTATCACATTACATGTTTCCTCTGCACGTTTTTGTCTTTCATGAGAACCTAACTTTCATTCAACCATTTTTATCACATTCCCTGCCTCAGCTTGACTCCACATCAGGAGATCATGAGAAGATGGGGCAAAAGCTGTCATGAAAAGGCTGCATCTCCCAAACGTGCTGGAAAAAAACAAGAAATACAACACCCTGGGGCAACTACAACCACGAGGCGAGAAATGTCATACAGCTGGAATAAAAGGAGCTGGATGGTCTGCTCAATTACACTTTAATACCACATTAGAACGTGCTGCTATTTTGTTATATGGGGTATGTTCTTAACCTGAAATTCTTAGTTTTAACTATTATTTAGGTTTACCATGTTTGTCAATTATTTGCATGGGGGAAAATACAGCATTTCGTTTATGTACGTAAATTCATAATGGAATGACAAATGAACCTTGGATCATCATTTGTTATTTTTAGCATCTGACGTACCAGGAGCCAACCCGACAATGCATAACAGCAATGTCATCAGCAAATGTGCCCTTTGTACTGGATGATGTCACCAGCTGCAAACTCTTACCCTCGAAAAAGATCACCAACAGTACAGGGACCACCACCTAGTTTTGGTATTGCTGCTATGAGGAGTGGGAGGTGTTATTTCACTGTAGCTGAATTTGAGACATCCATGGCACATGCTGCCTACAAACTATATTAATTCAGAGTTCAGTTACATTACTGGGGCTTATCTCCTGCTCAGTAACTAAAGCAACAAACGCTTTTGAACTAAGTCCTAAGCTTATTTAAGTGCCACCTGGCAAACACTGAATTGTGTAAGACAGTTCTGCCAATTTTTTTCCTCTATTTCAACTAATTGACATCACAGCACACTCCCCAAACAGGTGTTCACCTGTCAGTCATGCTTAAACACCATTTTCAAATACCTCCCAGGTGTAACTGAATGTACCATCTAACTTATTGTCACTCACTAACCAATTTTCCTTTAGGTTAGTAATACTTCAAAAACCGAGCATAAATATATTCATATATAATAATTACAACTAAATTGAGCCATGCAAACTTATTACATGCCATGTAAGTCCTATTCCAAAATTAATCATGGATGTGGATGAGTATCAAACCTATGACATAAATACTGCACGTGCAGTGCTCTAAACAGTTGAGCCACTGATGCAGTTGACTATTTACTTGCATATTTAATGTATTGATATTTTGCCATGTCATCTCCCTTGCCTTAATAGTGGCAGTGTTTCCTTTTCTTGCGATTACATACTTTTAATCATCATACAGGCGCATAAGCAGCATTTGTTTGGCTGCAGAAAAGACCACCACCCTTGTTTTGCCTTCTCTTTGTGAAGTTGTTGTTGATATCAACAATCATCTGATCATGGCTGCTTAAGTACGCTGTGCTCATGCACAATGACAGCATAAACAAGCTTGCCCTGAATGAACATGGTTCTGCCTCACCTAGTTCATTTCCATGGCATAAGCTTGAAGTGGGAATTGCTGCTAATTCATTTAGGTGCAGATTTCTTTACCCACCTTGATGGACTATACCCCCGGATTTGTTGCAAGAACTTAGAAGACTGACTGAATGTTTTTACATTACCAATGGAGTCGGTTATCAAACAGACATCTCAGCACATCTGATAAGACCTTAAAATGTTACTACTTGGTTCCAAAACACAGGATTAAAAATAAATAAATAAAAAAACTCACTGAAATCCTACAGGTTATGAAGGCTTGGAACTCAGCTCCCATGATATCACGGTTCAAGCAACAGAGGCACTATCACAACACTGACTTGGGGTGGGGACCCACACATTTAGATTTTGACCTCTTACCTGCAGGAAGGCAGGGGGTCTATTTGGGGTTCTCGACGAGCGTTTGTTACAAAACTTGACAATCCGCAGGTAGCCTGGGTAAGAAGGCGCGCTGACCTGGCCATCAGGCGAGACAAAAAAGATCTGCACACCCAGGGGCAGAAATAGGAGCTCCTCTCCATCCTCACCCAGGCTCTGTGGAGAAGATGTCATGTTGGAAGCCTGCGGATAGAACTCGTCTCCAACCAGCGACAACTCCCCAGCGTCTGTGCCGTAAGAGATGGTGAGGTGTCCGGCCGCTGCCTGGGGGGAATAGGCTGGGGGCAGCTCTCCTTGGACCCTGTGACTTCCTGTTTCACCACCCACTGTCCCAGTTGGCTGATAACTGAGGAGATGGACATTGTGTGGGGGAGGTCTATCTGGTTTCTCCGAGGGCAGCTGTGGGGTGGCACCTGTGGCAGGCGTACTGCTAACGGTTCCATTGGTTGTCGTCACCCTCGGGTCCACGGTGGTCTCCAGCATTGCTAGGCGGGTGGTGATGTTATTTAGGGTCACCTGCATCTTGTGCTGCATCTGACGGGCTGAGTCCCAAGCAGGACCTACACATTCCTCTCCCTGTGAGGGGACACTAATGGCCCTGAGGAGATGCTGCCGGCCCTTCCGGTAAAGATCCAACGCTCGTTCTTTCTGCCCAGTCTCATCTTCTGTCAGGCCTTCGTTAATACACTCAAAGGCTCTTTCATAGCCATCTTTAATGACTTGAAGTCTTGCGTTGTCAAATGCCTCCTGTTTTGCTTTCTCCATTCCTGAAGAAAAAGCAAGTTAGTAAGAAAAACAGTTACAGAAAAGGCAGCGTTTTACTATTATCTACACTATTAATATCTATGTCTTGAGAGGTGGAGCTGGAGGTGCTCTCTTCATGCATTCCTATCAACTGTCTTTAAGACTCTTTCAGCGCTTTTCGGGACCGTCCCGATCCTGAGGGGCGTTTTTTCTTAAAATTGCCCACTTTGCTTTGCCTGAGTCACAAGATTAACCATGGTCACCATCGTTCAATCAAGACTATTAGCCTAATACTAGGGAAAAAGTGTTAAGTTAGCTGTACATCAACCTCGTTCCCAAACAGTCCAATTGACCGTCCAGTCAATTACGGCGAGCTACGTTAAAAGTACAACTAAGCGGTGCACAAGACTGCTTGTAAACTAATTTTTGAAAACCTGTAATCACTACTAAGTTGCCCTTAACGACACTATCCGTTACTCATTTCCAAGCAAATAACTTACTAGTTTAAGAAAGTAATTTGATATGACATGTCGTTGTATAAAAAAAAACAAAACAATTGACGACACACAGTACAGAAAAACAAGCACTCGTGACCACCAACCCCTTGCCAGCATATCTAATCACAACTACGTCGACTAATAGATGCCACATTTCCTTACCTTTCATATATCTAACCGGAAAGAAAACAATCCAGAGTCTACCTACAAAACAAGGTAATACACCCTTATTTTATATCGTATTTCGTACACTAAACTCACCATACCCACAAATTCATTGACCCTCTCATCACCTGATACGCTAAACTTCTGGCTCCACCTACTTAGCTATGGCTACCCGGAAGGGACAAACTCTTTTAAATTGCGTAGAACGTCGAATATTTATATTGCAACGGCAGTCATAGTTCAAAGCACCTCTCCAGGATTCGGCTAGGTCCTTCAGCCTACGCTGAACTGCAAGCGGTCCGAAAGATAAAACATATAATAAGCACATAGTGTTCGTAAAATACCCTTTACGTTTCATAAAAGCTACAAAACACCCATGCATAAGTTAATATCGCTCTGCATATGGGAATGCCAAAAAAAAAATGCGCTAAATCAGTTGGTTTGGCGTTAGTACAGTAGGACGAAAAGGGCTAGAAAGAAGATCACTTATGTGATCGTGTTTTGCATTTAGCTACATTTTCATCTAATGATCCGTTGGGTTGCAAATAGCCGAAGAAGGAAGGCACCGCTAACATTTTCCTAGTTATTATGACCTAACTACTGTTGTAATTTGGTCCGTCGCTATCTGGTTGTGTGTTGCTCGCAATTAATAAAGTACATTGTAATAGTAATCAGGTGTATCAAAATAGGCTGGTACTTTCGATTGGCAGAAAAAGGCAATTATGAAATAAATAATCGCATGATAAAGTGCAGTAATATATACAAACGAGTCAGTTTGAAAAACCTTTTAACGATGATTTATAAGACTGAGTGATTGATTAATAGATGACAAACCCAGCATGAGAAGATACGGTTTGCAGTAATTAACGCTGGCTAACATGATATTCTGAAATGTACCGCTCGGAAAAATCCCACTATGAAATACACTGCTCAGAAAAATTAAAGGAACACTTTGAAAACACATCAGATCTCAATGGGAAGAAAAATCATGCTGGATGTCTA
>JAACJT020000031.1:11340341-11398757 GCA_009936485.2 Gymnarchus niloticus | reverse complement strand
GGGGCGACACCCGCCAGTCAAGCAGAGAACCCCGGAACAAAAAAGACAACGAGCCGCCCCCGATAGGAGCCGCAGGGAGGAAAGGGGAAAAGGGAAGAAAGAGGGGGGGGGGGGGGGGGGGGGGGCAAACAGAAACCCTCTTTTTGTGCTTGGAAAAAAAGAGTTCATTTCTTAGCAGAAAATTCCAAATGAGAGAAATAATAGAGATCACTTGTCTAAGGTAGGAGCAGGAGGAGAAACTAAAAAACTCCTATAAAAACAGTTTATAGTGAAGTCTTCGTTTTTCCCCACCTCACTTTGCATTTCATGTCACATTTCACCACGAATGGCCAGACCTATACTTTGATACACGTGTGTGGAATCCAAAAGTAGATTTTAGGCCTTGCCTACTGTAACTTCATCTTTCTCTGCTCTGATTATGTCGCAGCTCACTCCTCCTCCCCCAGGGGGAGCCTCCTCCTGCCCTCGCTCTCGCCTATTTATACCCCTGGCTGACGTTACCATCCCTGGTCCGTCATTGTACTGCTCTTCCCTTGTCCAGGTCCTGTCTCCTGCCTATTGTCCCAGTTTTCCTGTTTTGGTCTCCTGCCCTTTGGACGCCTCCACGCTCCTCCCTGCTGCGGTCTATGTCCTTGCACCCCCGGTTTGACCCCAGCCGTGCTGTATTATCTG
Organism: Gymnarchus niloticus; assembly: GCA_009936485.2. Classification (NCBI taxonomy): domain Eukaryota; kingdom Metazoa; phylum Chordata; class Actinopteri; order Osteoglossiformes; family Gymnarchidae; genus Gymnarchus; species Gymnarchus niloticus. Next base: position 11,398,085 of record JAACJT020000031.1, on the reverse strand, counting down.
CCCAGTAAAGCCCTCAGTTCCTATCCTAAGAAGTGTGTCCTGCGTCTGTCTCTCCTCGCTCGGGCCCAGCCTCCGGCCTCATCGTGACAGATTAATTTATTCATTGGGCGTTTTAGGAGGCACTTCTGCTTTCTTTAGTGGTTGGTGATCATTCCATGAATCCAATTTGTTTGACTTAACCAAGAGGCAGTCAGGGAATTGGTGATACAGTGTTGTGAAAAAGCCATCGTCCCTGTCCTGATTTCTTATGTTTCTCCATAATTGACACATTATAATGTATCAAATATTTAAACCAAATCTAATACAAGACAAAAATAACGTGTGTAAACACAAAATATAATCTTTAAATGACTATTTCATTATTGAGGGAAAAAAGTTTTCCAACACCAACAGCCCATGTGAAAAAAGTAATTGCCCCCTCAATCAAATAATTAACCTTATTGTGAAATTAAATTGACAATTGAATTTAATTAGTAAATGAGTTCAGTTAGACTATACACACTCAGGCTTGATTACTGTCAGCCCCATTGAATCTAAACATCATTTAAACATAAAGTTTTCAGTAACGTGAAACATGCCCAAAGGTCTCAGCAAGTGACAGACTATACTGCCAACAGAAGACATTGTGTGTATGGTACTGTTAGTAGTTTTTAAAATCTATCAGTCTGGAAAGAGTTGCAAACTATTTCTAAGGCTCTGAGACTCCGGCAAAAAACAGTCAGGCCTATTACCTTCAAACAGAGGACTTGGAACAGTAGTGAATCTTCCCAGGAGTGGCACAACTCCTCCAAGAGTGCATCAACTACTCATCCATGAAGACACAAAAGACCACAGACTAACATCTAAGGAGCTGTAGGCCTTGGTCACTTCCGATCAGATCAGATTCATGATTCCACCATTACATTGAGACTGGGCCAGAATGATATCCATGGAAGATGGAAGAGTTGCAAGGTGAAAGCAATTGAAGCTCAAATCCAATCAATTTATGCAACAAGACAACAATCAAAAGCACAAGAGCAAGTTCACCTCCGAATGGCTCAAAAGAAAATAAAATTATGGTTTTGTGTTAGCCTAGTCAGTCTTGAGTTGATCTCCATTGAGATGATGTGGGAGCAGTTTAAATGGGTAGTTCATGGTAAAAAACATTCCACTGTGGAAGAATTAAAGCAATGTTGCAAAAAAGAGTGAGCTAAAAATTCATCCACAGCAATGTGAAAGACTGATTTCTAGATAGTGGAAGAGTTTTGTTGCAGTTGTTGCTGATGAAAGTGGCACAGTTAGTTATGTTTAGGAGAGGGGCAATTATTTTTTATTATAGAGTTGGATAATCTTTTTTCTTCAATAAATGAAATGATCATTTAGAAAGTTATTTTTTGTGATCACATCATGGACTGTACTGTATAAAGATCTGAAATTTTCAGGGTGATGAATATGCAAAAACAGGAAATCATTTACTTTATACAAAAATGGCTGAAATCTACAGGTCTTTCATGGAGCTGATTTAAATGGGCAAAAAGGGTTATATTCTCTAGTGAAATGACTGAGCTTGAGTTATTTTATTTGAAAACTTTTGTCTACTCAGTAACAACCAGAGTTCCTTTGAGTACCAGTCCACAATAATGAGTTTTGATTCATCCATCTTCCAACTGATTATCCAGTACAGAGTCAAGGGGTCCTGGACCCTATCCCAGACAGCATAAAGCATTACGTATACCTTGACTTTGGATGGCATTCTAGTCAATCACAGGGCACACACTAGAGGCAATTTAGACACCAGTTAGCCTAACTGTGTATCGAAAAACCCATACAATATGAGAACATCTACACTCACAGAGCAGCGGAAGGATAATAGAAAAACAGTCGTGTTGGTGTGAGGTGAAAGTGTTGACCGCTAAACCAATTTGCCATCCACCTACATAAATCGATTGAAGAAAATTCAGAATAAAGCTCACTCTTATTTTAAAAAATGTTCTCTATGTAGGTGGCTATGTGTTAAAATCACAGGACAAATTTATTGAAGTTTCCCAGAATATGTCGATTTCTTCAAGTTTTTCTCGTATTTGCTTAAATTAGTCAATTAAGAGCTAAAACAATAATATTTCCATCCATCCATCATGAACAAATTCTTTCCTCTGCTTCATAGATGTAAACAGAATCTGAGAAACAGATAATATGTTTATAACAACCCTGACGCCATCTTGACAGACAAACATTAAATTGCAGTTGTAGCTAGCATTTTAATTTATGAGCAGTCAAAAACAGCGACATCAGATCCAGACAGAAAATATGTTTTTAATAATTTGAATTATACACCATCTTCAGAAATGGGTTCTTCAGACCACAATGAAGACAGGATCTCTTTATAGAGTGAACCATCATTCATGATTCGCTTGCTCCGTGTGTCTGCGCTGCTTGCTTCATGGATTATTTTACCATACAGCTGAATAATGACCATGGGTTTGGCATATTTTAATATTAGGTTTTATGGATGTGGTTTGTGGAAACTGAGATTTTCTAAACAGTGCCAGATGGCAAGCCTGAACAGTGCAATGGCTTCCAGTCACTGGGCAAAGCCTGCTGATGAAAATGTTATCATTATGCTCTGATATTGTTGCAGTGGACAAAGATCTCCATATGCATTATGGGATCACATCATCATTATGAGCAAAGAAATATTTTTGCAGAAGTATTAATAGAATTTTCCATCCTGGTTCATGGGAACATGTTCTCTAACATTTTATTGTCCCAGTGATGTTTATTACCTTTCTGGAGATTTGGAATTAATTATATAATTTTCTTTTTCTTCCAAAACCAAACTGACAGTCACAACCTTGGGACCTACCAGGTTGGCGGTGGGGAATCTACAGCTTGGATGATTATGTTGAGCAGTGGCCATGCACTGACAGACTGAGAATAAAATGTACATTTTAAATAGATATGCCTAGACCATGGGCTCTGTTGCAGACTGCAGAAATCAGGAAAAAGACCACAGCACACCACAGAAGGCTTCCTGCAGCTGGATCCGGCAGTTATATTGATATGAAACTGCATGTTACTAGATCATCCTATAATTAAAGCAAGACACACGGAGTCCCAGTGAATTACAAAGGCACAGAAGACTGGCCATTTAGAAACACCAGTTTACCTAGCTACATGATTTTGGTCTGTGTGAGGAAACCCAACATGGCAAGAACATGAAAACACCCACCCAACATGGCAAATACATGCAAACACCCACCCAGCATGGTGAATACATGCAAACACCCACCCAAAATGGGGAGAACATGCACCACCCCCCAACATGGGGAGAACATGCAAACACCCACCCAACATGGGGAGCACATGCAAACATCCACCCAGATTAGCGAGACCATGGAAACACCCACCTAGCATGGAGAGAACATGCAAAAACCCACCCAGCATGGGGAGAACATGGAAACAATACATTGTGCAACTCATTGAAATGGTATATATATATATATATATATATAAATACTCTGCATTTGTCTATATTTGTCAATGTGCTGAAATCAGTAGGCCTTCATGCTGAAATGGATCTGTGACTAATTTGATTGGACTGGCATAGACATGCTTGCCGTGAGGTTTTCAGATGTAACTTGGTGTTACCAGGCAGAAATGACAAAAACGACATTTTTTCCTCCTTGATGGGAGAGGTCTCACTAACCAGCTGTTTAGTGCATGCACAGTCTTGTAAGTGAAGCTTATGCCTGTAATCTCAAGCCTTAAAGGAAGTTGACTTGCTAACTCAATGTCAGCAACCCAGCAGGCCTTGATGTTATGTTCAGTGCCTTAGGTGTGGTCTATCAGTGCCACATGCCATTTATATTACAAAGCAGGATGTTTTTTTTTTCCCATAAAGTAATTTTTTCCATAATTACCCCAAAGCATTTGTTATGTGTGGTTAATCCAGACTTCTAGGGCTTTACAGCAGTTAGCTGATAATGATTATGACAGAATGGTGTTGTGCCACAGTTCCCAGGTAAACTTTCACTTGAGTTCAGAACCATATTTTTTTTTTGTTTGACACAAGCAATGGGCAAGTTACTATCGCTGCTCAATTTGCAACAATCATGTTTTTTAAGATGGAAGGGGAACAGCTGTTTTCAGAGAACCGCACAATTTTAACATGTGTTTCAGTCAGTCATTCATCATAATTTGCACAAATGTGCTTCAGTTTAGTGTTATATTTACAAGTGCATTAACAAGCTTCGGTTCTGCCTTTTACAGTCTGTTAAAGGTGTACTGTTATCCTCAACAGAAGTTTATGTTCTGTTGCGTTTTGCCTTCAGTCTAGACCTTTTGAAAATATCACGTAATCCAATGAACACATTTACACACTGCCCCTTAATAATACCGCCCCACAAAAAAAAAGAAAAACAGTGGCTAGCTCTACTGCACTTTCTTATACTTAGCCTGCACTAAAACTGTGCAGGGGAAATGTGCACTAGTAGGCACTACAGTACCCATAATGCCCTGGGCATCATTATGACACATGTGTGGTGCACTCGTAAATTGTTCAGTACATGTTAAATGATGTGAAATTTCACTTTTGCAGCCTCACTCTCTCTCTCACACAGGGTACACATTCCTGACCTGGCAGGCCTGAAGTGAAAGAAACCTGGCCTATGGGATCGGGGGGCAGCCTATATTCCCCCAATTATATTACACAAAAGGTATATTGGGTACCAGATTTGAAAGTGTTTTAAAAGGTCCCCAGATGAAGTAACCTGACACCTTCAATTGTGTATGCGGTAGATCTCACTAAACCGAATTTGTTGGAGACATAAAGAACAAAAACATAACAGGAACAAATTAAACTATGCAGTGTTCTTAATTGCATTTGATATATTGAAAAAAAAGTGTTAGATTGCCAGTCCCGTATTGTTAATAACACCAGCGCTGTGTTAGTGGCCTCCCTGATCGATGATTATTGGATCAAACTGTGGCCTGCACAGAACCCATCCCTGAATCAAGCAGTGGCTCTTTCTAATTTAATTTTTCTAATTTTCCCAGGTCCTGTTTCTGTCATTGTCTTCTTGTTTCCTAGTGCAAAAAACATGAACCTGATAATCCCTGTTTAAACACCTTCCAGGGACAGGTTGGAGAATTTGTGCTCTGGCTCCATCTCTGCTTAGGCAGGCATGCACATGCTTCATGCAATCAGTTGTGGCAGGAGAAAATGCCTCACGCATTGATGTCCTTCAAGGTCCTCCTCCATTTTTACTCAAGAGTGGTCCAAAGCTTTAGTCTGGGTTGTAGGGAGTTACCATTCTGAATCTGCTTGCATGTGGATTTACTAGGAAAAGACATTGAAATTGCCACCATTCCACAAAATGTGTTAATGTTTAATGTGCAGGTACATCAGATGAAGCTCAACTTTATCATCATGGCATCATAAATGCACCCCCCGTGGGGTTGATTCCCCCTCCATCAATAATTGGCTTGTGAACTATGTCCATTGAAAATTAGAGTGGCTTAAAACTTCTTAAGTGATTTACGCTATATAATTCTTGCATCAAAATATATAACCACCATAATAATGCTTTTATGTTATACTCATTGAAACATCGCAATACAATGAAGAATAAGCTTTTAAATAAAATGTGTAAACCATGGGAGTATATGACTTTATTCTTACTTAAAGTGTATCATATTGGTTCTGTCAACAGAACAGTATTATTTAAATTTTCGTATTTTTATCTGAATGGAGACCCCCATTGATAATTCAGAAAATGATTTTCATTAGAATGTTCCTTATAAATGCGCAAATGGTTCTTTCATCCGTTTGCCAATAAAGTTTATCCTGTTAAAACACAAGTTGGTGAATGCAAAATGTAAACAAAATAAAAACACAAACATTTTATTGTAATAGCTTTATGATCTTTGTAATGTACCTATTAGCTATGAAAGAGCTTTAAAATGTTTAAAAAAATCTTGGTCACATTCCTGTAATATCTTAATCACTATTATAGATGTCAGGGGCTTAAAACCAGGTAATCCTTAAACATAATTTAACCATGGTTTACCTTTGCTGCCACGGTGATTTTGAAATGAAGACAAATACTTGTTGGACACTTCAGAGCAGGCAGGATTTGCAGCTGTCATTGTTGACACAAGTTCATTTTATATTTAATGATGCCTAGAAAGTATTCATTCAGAAAATGTATCTGTGGTGTTTACTTCTACTTCAAGGTTTTAACTCTTTTATAAGTTTTGATAGTCTCACATACCACAATTAACATGTAATATCACCTGAAATTCAATTGACTGTTAAATGTTTCATGAGAGAAAATGCATCTAGTTGTACAAGTTTATTCAATCTATCTAAGAAACAGCTGACAATTATGGTATCTTGGACAAATATGATGAATGAAAGAACAGAACAAAAGCACAACTTCCCTAACACACTCGTATGCTGCCTTTTCACCTTGCAAAGACATTTTCGCTGGGCAAAAAAAAATAAAATAAATAAATAAACGTAAGAGCAAATGCTGTATGGCTGCCAGAAACAAAGCCTTTGTGGATTCCTGTTAAGGAGGGAGACTGCAGGCCAGCTTGCCTTTAACCGTGTAAGGAAAACTGAGTGTGGGCTCGGCGTGTTTGAATGTGCGACTCAGTTGGAAAGGATGCATGGAAGCGTAAAGCCTGCCCACCCTGTGTCTGCACGGAAATATACTGAGCAAAGGAAAGATTCAGATCAGGTTCAGTAGACGCACTTGGAAATGGAAGAAATGGCCAAGCAGTGGTAGAAAAAGATTAACCCTTCATGTCCTTGGAAAACATAGTATTTTCAAGTTATTGTCAGCCTAGAGTTAAACTGAAAAAGATCTTGTTTATTGGGTTTAACAAATAAAGCAACAACGGTTATGTTCTTATCGATTTCTGAGCAGTCGAACGGAATACTACTTACTATAATTAGCAAAATATTTATAAATCAGAATCAGAATCAGAATATCTTTATTGTCATTGTAACGGGTACAACGAAATTAAGTGCAGTCCCTGTGTCAGAGAGATTTATACAGGAAATATAAATATATATATAGAAAATAAATAAAACAGTGTTTGCATCTATGTGTCCTTAGTCTTGGCAGACAGATACTTATATAAAAGTTTGTTTGTCGTGATGACCATTAATTTTGACTCTATGCCGTTGAGCTGGAAAGCTTTGCTGGCAGAGTATTAATGACCATAGACTGTACAACCACCAGAGGCATTTCTAAACATGCCAATGAGAAGAGGAACCATAAGCATGACTGGAGGAGTTACTCCCTAGACGAAGTTGAAGAGTTGTAAGCATCTGTAAAGTGCTTTGTGACAATGATCCTACATCAATAAAATGCAACTGAATTGCCTTTTCAAATCCAACGCATCCATACTTTGAAGCTGTTGTAATTCTTTTGCACATGTGATTCTTTACATTTGAAACTTTATTGTCTTTGCGGTTTAATTTTAAGCTGGAGAGCACACTGAAAATACATACACAGCGTCAGGTGTTTGATTGCTGAACCTAAAGTATTCAGTAACAGTTTATACTTGTAATGAACACTCCAAGTGCACCTAGGTCAGTTTATTTGCTTCAGCCACTCAGGAAGTCATCAGTCAAAAGGGCAAATCCAAAAGCATGGTCAAAGGACAGGAACAATAGTCAGAAACCGGGTGATCAGATCAGTAAGCAAACAAATCCAAGACAGAAGACAAAGCTGGTGCAAAACACAATAGGCAATCCAGGGTCATAAACTGCTATCCAGAATCCGCTGGTAATGCTCAGCAGGTGGCAAATGATACACAAAATACCTCACACTGAAGTGTGGAAGTTGCAGGGAACTTAAAGGGATATTCATGGGATCTTTATTTTTCATTTTTAATTTTGTTTTTAAAATTGCCATGAATGTATTTTAATTGCATCATTACTGCTTTTTGCCATTCAAACTCCTGGTCCCCAGCAAAAATTGTGCTTTCTTCCTTTGAAATTTGCTTTTTAAATGCACGTTTCAAATTGCACATCATGATTCAAACCGCTTCCCAGAAGAGCAGTTAAGGTTTGCTACTTGCAATTAGAAATTCAGGCATTATTAATTTTATTCAGCTTGGCTTTACTAGTCCAAAAGTGAGAGTGACATTACTGTCCTGTCAGACACGGCACAGGACCTGGACCCACTAATGGAGTTTAGACTGTGATAAATACAAGACACGGGGCAGGAGGCACACTGGATGGGATGCTAGTCTGTCATAGGGTAAGACACAGGGCAGGGGGCACACTGGATGGGACACCAGTCTGTCGTAGGGCACACATTCCATCACACAACCATACACCTGACTGCATACGTAAGGAATGTGTGAGGAAATAGGAATGCTGAGAGAAAATGATGAACATGGAAAGAAAACCCAGTCACACACTACACACACAAACAGAGCAGAGCCATCCCCACAGCCTTGGAGGTGAGGCCACAGTGTTACCCATTCATATACTGTGTCACCCAGTCTGTGACACATACATGCTGTATTATTTAAATGACCAAAACTTGACAGTTTATATTGTTGACTTCAGTATCAGGGCTATTCTCCAGTCTAATGCTATGCTGTAAGTATACACAGTATGTGTTGTTTTTGCACACATAGGCCATTGTTGACAGAGGCTGGAAGCTAATCATAAATGAAGGGTGTTTGCATCCATGAGTAGTCATATGCCTTTGTGATACAAGCACATTTGACAAACAGACTGTTACTCCACCATATTGAACAGCACATTATAGCTGTTACCGCTATTCAGTTAAAGGGCTAACTGAATCCCTGGGATAGTATGGAAATATTTTAATGGAACCGGATGTTGAAGTAAAAAAAGGAATGTTTCTCTCTGGAGACCAGAACACTTGAATTTTAGTGTGCTAAGCCATTAAAGGTCATATGAGTGACAAATTGCAGATTTTGTTGATGAAAGAATTGCCTTAGAATGACAGGATTTTTCTGAAACAGTAGCAGATATTAAAAAATTAAATAAATGACTTTAGTTAGTTTAAGAAACCTTTATTTCAGTCAAACATTAATGCTAATTACTACATTGAGATTGCGGCGGAGCATAGCCTACGAGACCCACACCCAACAATTAAATGACTACGCCACCCAGGGACTTGCAGCCCGGGAAATACTCCTGTAGAAAAATCCCTTAAATACAAATTCCCATACATAAGTTTGAGCCACCAAAGGGGCAGAGACAGGACACAATAAAACAATATTTTATTGCATTTAAAAGAGTGCAGTCATCATACACTAAGAACCACCACTTCACAGTTAAAACCAAAAAAAACCCCAGCCGACGAATGGGTAAAAAAAGAACTCCCCACAGGCGGAACCTCCATGAGCCACCAAGTGATAACCCACACAAACACGCCTGTGGTCAGTAAACTAATACACAATTTATCAATACACACACTACACAATACACAATGAGGTTCGCCGCCACTAACAGGGAGGACTCAGACCCTTGCAGCTCCAAGCCGCAACACTCTAATTCAGATGACAGAGAGTGTATGCCAGCACTGCCACAATCACCGCTGGCTCGCAGGAGAACCTATCTGACCGCCATTCTTACCCCGATGCTCACCTTTTACAAAGGCAAACACCGCCCACAGGTGCAAGAGTAACCCATACGATTAAAGATGGGCCAGACTGCCCATCTTACTACACAAGGTATCATAATGTATCACTGAGCCTTAAAACACATTTTGCTTTAGTAATAATATTAAAACTGGACATTTATTGTAAAAACAGTGAAACACAATTCAAATCATACTCTGAAATTCAGCATGCCAGCAACTATTTGAGTCGCATTTTGAGCAACTTTAATTTCCCATTCATCTTCAAAATTTCAATAGGTATGTAAAGGACAACTCAGCACGTCCTTCAAATGGATAGGAAACAGTGGGAAAGAATACAAGCACTAAAAGACACTGCAGTGGGGACGTCTTCTCACATCTAGCAAGTATCATCTGCAGTTCAGAAACAGATTTGTACCTAGCAGCAATCTGTTCCCCTTTGATCACTGCAGAGTCTGTCCTTAATGTCTTTCTAATTGTTTGCACCTGACTCGGCTTTGCTTAATGAGGCACATGCTCTGAGCCGCTTACTCCATGACAGATTTTCCTTTCGGATGTCTACATCAATATCTTTGCAGTTACAGGGCCCTATTTTGAACCGGTGGAAAGCGCGACACAAAGTGGTTTTGCTAGTTTTGTACCAGCGAATTCCTCATTTTCACGCCAAACGCACACGTCTTCAAAACAACAAATGATTTTGCGTGCGTCTCCTGCTCGTAGGAGTGGTGTTTTTTTAATGAGGTGTGGCTGGGCGCATTGTCAGCACATAGCTGTTTTTAGGCAGCGAAATGACATTGCACTTTTGACCAACAAAAACCACATCTAAAGTCAGTGGTGTATTATTAAGCAATATTTAAGGAGCGCATTTTAGAGATGGGTGGGTGCATGCCGGTCGTTATGGACACAGGAACACGCTCAAAATGCACTAATGGTTTTTTGTTATTTGATTTTATTTCATTCAGATACGTTTTATTATAGAGTACAACTTATGGAGAGAAATTTCTCCCAAAATGAATCATTTTGGGAGAAATTTCTGTCCATATTCCCACACCTGCTTCACATCGAAAGGCTTAGGTGGACCAGTGGTGCTCCCGTAAATGATTTGCTCCCATATTTTCACTTTCATGTTTCCTCAGCCAGGTAAACACGTCATTATAAGAGCAATCCACCATAGCTCATGTGCCCCTGCCTTTTAAAGGTGAGGTGACGTGTCATTCTGATTGGTTTATTGCATGTAACACCCAAAACACACCTCTGAATAATTAAGAGAGTTAGAACAACCTTTTTGCACCTTGTGCTGGTGCGAAGTCTGTTTTTTCCGTCGTCAAAATAGCAAAATAGATTTCGACATGCCCATAAATATTACTTACGCCTTGCACTTTACGCTTTGCGTTAGATTGCCAAAATAGAGCCCACAGTGTTGCTGAGTGGGAGTGACTTGATGGTCATCTTGGCACCCAGTCTAAGGTGTCCCCTGCCTGGTTTTCTATGCTACCAGGGATAGGCTCTATGCTCACTGCAGGCCTGTAATGGACAACTGGTTATGGAAAATCGACCACATTACCGAGTGCTACAACAAGGATGCTAACCTAAATGAGATGGCACCATACAGCAACTGCCTTTGCTTACCATGTATCAACCTCTCAATTTAAGGGAAACTTGATTTGCTCCCATCCATTGGGAAACTGATTTTTCAGTAATCCTTCAGATTTTTTTTTCTATGAGGATAGACAGACAGTCAGACTGGCATAGATAGATAGATAGATAGATAGATAGATAGATAGATAGATAGATAGATAGATAGATCTTGTTCACAATGGGAAATTTAGGCATTACAACAAGAAGATGTAAGATACAACAAAACCAAGGGTCAACTGGTTACAGAAGGGGCAGGAGCCTACATATACCATTCGGCATAGGTCAGGATGCCAAGCCATCACAGGGGGTACACACATACACACACACACACACACACACACACACACACACACACACACACACACACACACACACACACACACGTTTATTTTTCTAACCATAAGGGGACCTTCCACTCATTTCTATGTCAGGTTTTAATTACATCCTGGGGACGTTTTGTCCCTACAATGCAATATAAACATGGTTACCACACACACACACACACAGGAAATTTAGAGACCAAGCCGGTGGGTATTTGTGTTGGTACAGCTTGCTGCAGTTAGGGACATCGTGACAGTGATGGTTAACAATTAGACACAGAATGGACAAAATATAAATACAACACACAAGATACACAGCAGAGAAGTTAGGTGATAAATAAGGGTTTGTGCAAATTTAAATAATCCAATGCCGAAGCTGACATAGGGACAGAGTAGACAACATTTTTCATATAGTGCTGGACGTTAACGTGCAAGGTGCAAATAGAACATAAAACAGATGTGAACCAGCAGTAAAAACCACTGAGTCACCATAGCCCCAAAACACAATAACCTGTACAGAAAAAAAACACTCATATATATTTCAAATAATGTGAGCACAATAAATACCACCACAAAACAAGCATACAATGGGTGCTTGCCAAGGTAGTAAACATAATAAATGTAAACATAATGTGCATCATTATAGTAAACAAAGTATTTATTATCTGTACAATAAATACTAAAGATGTGTATATGTCTGCAATATCTTATAGTAGTTTGATTTGCAATTAAGTAAACGAACAAACAGGCAAATTAATTAGTAATACAGAATTCGACAAATACAAGAATCTATTGGTAGCTCCTCTTACAATTGCTGAAAATTCAGGATTGTGAACAGTATCAGAAAAGAAAAAATATTATTTCCATCTGCTCTCTAGCTGTGATTACATCTTCAGAAAAAAACACCTTTTACCGTTCAATTCAAGAAGGCCTACTTGTGTACTGCATATGGCTCCATTATTTTTCTGAAGTTGTAACTGACAACCTTTGCGGAATCATGGAATATTTTTTTAAATCATTCTGGCAAATGTATTTTTTCTTGCCTGTTATTTTGCAGAAACAAAAGCATGCCAAGTTATTCATTATAAACAAATGTTTTTTTTTTTCCCCTGTGTTTCTTTGGGCATCTGAAAAAAGCACACCATCTATAAAATTATTTATTGCTTGTATTATACAGTCTCTTGATTCTAAACCAATGTTCTGTCAGAAAAGCAAGAAAAAAATATGCATGTTAAATTTTAAAAGATGCACAAATATAAAATTTGCAAATGGCGCTTGTAAAGTGCTCAAATAGTTTTGCAGTGCAAATTTTAATAACATTGTTTTTTGGTACCTCAATTCTCTATTGAATAAGCAGTTATAGAAGATGGATGGATGGATCTTTTGATTTGATAACCTTAAACCCCATTTTGTGATCTCATCTATTAATCCGAATTTTGTTCTAAAATACAGCTGTTAAAGGCCACACTACATATCAATCTCTGTAAGCAGTCAGAGATACATCTGGTTTTTGTGCCTGTCAAACTCTTTTGTTACATGGAAATGATTAGGCGCTGCGCTCATCCAGATAGTCTGGACTCTGGATGAGTTTTTGTAATAAAACAGAAGAATCTTGGCACTTCAGGTTTTAGTCATTGGTAACAAAAACATTTTCTAATCTACTCTCTACTATTTTTTTAAGTCAGACTTAGAGCAGAGATGGCCTAGTTTAAAAACTAGGACAGTTTAAATGACATCATTTTAAATCACAATATGTAAAGACAAAATACAATGTGTTTTCCTAGTCAGCAGCTGTTGGGTTTCAGTTTTGAGTTTTAGTCTGTAATTTCCGAATGATAATATTTGTCAGGGTTGCTGGGGCCCTGCAGCCTTTCCCAGGCAGCACTGGGTACAAATTGTGCCATTGCAGGGCCCATGTACGAACACACTATGGCCAATTTAGGGACAATTTGACAAACTGCATGTCTTTGGCCTCTTGTGGGAAACTGGAGTATTTGGAGGTAATCCACACACTGCAGAGGTAGAACTGAAATCATCTATCCATCCACCTTCTACCTGCTTATCCTTGTTAGGGTCATTGATATTTTCTGTAATAAAACTCAAAATCAAAATAGTCACAATAACTGTGGCTTTTAAGCCATGCTTATCCTCACAAGGAGAAACAGATTCAGTGTTAGCCTTCAATAAGTGGCCCAACAAAGCAAATGAATTTCAATTATAAATTGATTAAATAATACTTTTCTAATAATACATTATAATTTTTAGTAAACAGATGCAAAAATAATTTAATAGATGATTGTCTTGTCATGCTGGATGGTATGAAAAGAAAATCCCAACAACAATACTGAATGTAACCGAAAGAGTAAAGCTATGTACTGACAAACTACCTCTATACAGATCCATGATAACAGGAATGGTTTAAGTCATTAGCAGTTTGAAGAGACAACTCTCAAGCTAGCTAAAGCTGTGGTGCTCTTTTTTTAGGTTGTTTTTGTGTCTGAAGAGCTGAAATTGTGTTTTATTAATCTCACTGGTAGCTTGGCAGAGAACTGATCTGCTTTCAACACCTGCTATGTTGAGTTTGTGCCTTAATGTGCACAGTAGATGCAAAAGATATTGTAACAAGCAGGAGTCAGAGACATCTTGCTGTTCAGACCAACGCACTTCAATTGGAGGCAACTAGTCACCACAGGCAGCCATACTCATATAAGCGCCCACTCAACCAACACCAAGACATTGCACAACGTGAGGGTTACCCTTGCTACCCCCCAAACGCATACCACGGTGACAACCTCGCATTACACCACCCACAATCCCACAGTCCAAACATGGCGCAGCTACACTGCCCCCGCCTTAAGGGTCAGTTGCCCCGACGACCCCCAAGTCCCGGACAAAGTCCCACAAGCGGGCGGCATCAGGCGCAAGTCCCCATCACCGCCAAGTGCCACACTTCCTCGGGAGCTGTCCAGCCACTCTGCAGCGGATGCACGTCGCTGCCTCCAGCTGGTCCCGTCCCAGCTCCACACTGGCGTCCCGGACTGATAGTCTGCAGAATCCACTTGCATCCAGGTGCGGTCATCTCGGCTCCTGTGCTGTCGCACCCATCTGGACCGTCTGCGGTGACCACTCAGCAGGGAATGCACCATCTTTGTGCTGAAGGAGGGAGTTGCAGGTGCCACCAACACCCATGGGCCCGCAGCTTCCTTCAGCTGGGCCACTCAGCACAAGGCGTTGGGTCACTTGGTTGGGAGCAGGGTCTCGGCGGGGAGTCGGCGCCGCACAGTCACGGGCAAAATGCCCACGCTTGCTGCAGTGGTAGCAGGGTCTACCTCGTCTTGGATGCCGGCGTTCTGCTGTGCCATTTGTACCCTCTTCGGTGATGGCTCCCCCTCTTCAGCAGGCTCCTTCTGTCCAAACCGACGCTGCAAGACACCTCACAGCGCCAGAAGATGGCTGCGTGCCTCTGGCTCCGCATCTCGGAGGACCATCAGAGCCTTCCCCCGCAACGCCAGGCCCAGCTGCACCACCATCAGCTCCAGTGACTACCCTCAGTACCGCGCTGCCATCTCCAGCTGAACCTCATACAGCCCCCATGGCACGACGCCGCTATACTCTGGGAGGCACACCGTCTCAGCTCCTGATGCAGGCAGTGCCTGAGCTGTGGAGATTGAAGCTTTCACCATTGCTGCTGATCCTTCCATTGCAGCAGCTCCACCCACCTCGCCAGCACAACTTCCGCTGTCGCTCACCGGCAGCTTGTGAGAGGTTCTTCGTGGAACTGGAGGAGCCACCTTGTCTTCCTCCGACTCGCCGGAATCCCCGATCTCACTGCCCGGCCGCTCCGTGCAGCACCCTGTCAGTACTCCACTGTCAGAGATTTTGCTCCACCCAAAACCACACTCACTCAGCACCGTGTTAACAGGTTCTGGGATCAGCTCTTTTGCAGCAAATAGCTTCCTGATCATAGCGAGCATGTTTTCTAATACAGCCTCTAGGTCCACAGTCTCCTCTTGTCTTGAGGGTTCAGATGGTTTACTGACCATCCCACTTCTGACACCAGAGTAACAAGCAGGAGTCAGAGACATCTTGCTGTTCAGACTAATGCACTTTAATCGGAGGCAACTAGTTACCACAGGCAGCCACACTCATATAAGCGCCCACTGAACCAACACCAAGACATTGCACAACGTGGGGGTTACCCTTGCTACCCCCCAAACGCATACCACGGTGACAACATCGCATTACACCACCCACAATCCCACAGTCCAAATATGGCGCTGCTACAATATAATATAACATACTTCAAAGCTTTTCAGATTTATCCAAAGACGCTTTTTCAATAGTTGTACTCTTTTACATGATTTGATATTTATCTTAAGGGAGTCATGTTGCATTGTGTCATTTAATCAAGGGTTTAACAAAATACATCTTCATATTTGGCTACTTTATGACACGGATCATGCCGGATCATGAATTGCTACATCCAGTCCTCAAGGAGTGGTTGCTGTAGGAATGTGCCATGTGCGATTGTTTTCTGCCCTAGGGTGGTGTGGTGGAAATGGCAATTAGCCACTCCTTGCCCCTCTGCAGGAGTCCATCCTACATTCCAGGGCAGGAACCAGAGATGGCCAAGACAGAGAACACAAGATAATCACAGTCATTTAGGGTTTGTTCGTAATGTTATTCATAGCTTCAACAGCAAGTCTTATTAACTAAGTGTCTAACTAAGTTTACTAAGATTTATTAACTAAGATTTATTTTTTACAGGAGAACCTAATGAGGGTTTGAACCAGACATCTCATGGAGTGTACACTTGCCTGTATGAAAAAGAAGCCACAGTCTGGTCCATCTTGAAATGAGGAGCATCTCACATCAAACCTGCAATTTGCCCATGGAAAAGGAAAAAAATAGATGTTTATGTTTTTAAAAGTATTTCTCTTTATTAAAAACAGGATGTTACAAAGAAGAAATGTAATATGTTAACTCACATTTCCCCTCTTGTGAAAAATCATACTTTGATGTCTCACTGAAGCTTTCGTTTAGGTTCTAAAAGATCAGTCTTGATGAAATCTCACTTGCGCATCACCTCTGTGTTTTAAAATAATCTCAGTTATTTTGCTATAAGAGCTCAGGTATTTCCCCCTCTAACCTCCTATCATCATGTAACTCAGTCAAATTGTCTCTTCTTCAAATCAGTTTTCGCCTTCACTTACCCCAGTAGGAGCTAGAGAGACCGTGGCATTAGAAAGAGAAGTCAGGATCATTTTTTAAATTGCAAATCAAATTTAAGTGTAATATATCTAGAAAAACCTAAGTCAAGTGAGAATACATTTGTAATTAAAAGTCATATTTTAAGAGCAATGGTGATATCAAGGTAGCATCACTGAGCAGGGACTTTGCCCATACAGGTCCGATATTATCTGTTATTATTCTGGCGTGTATGATTTCTGTCAAACTAAGATATGAATGTTTATGCCATGCCAAGATGTTCTGAAGGAAGCTTTTTTTGAGTGAAGTATTTCAATGGATGAAGGACTGTTATTTGCTATATGGAATAAAGAAAAATCCACTTTTTCAAAGCAAAATGAAGATACAAGATGTATATAGCATCATAGGAGGTCTGTGAAGTGAAATGGTTATAGGTAAAACCCTGGGAAGGTACTCTTTATATCTAAAGCATTTAACTACTTTCCCTGTGTTCTTCTAACATGCTGGCCTTAAATATTACAGCAGTCGTAGTCTTTCTGTTAAAGGACGTTAGTGGCTGTACAGGAAGTGCTTGGTCCTGCATGGATTGCACTTGGTCTCTCAAACAGCATGTTTATATCCTTATCTGCAATCCACAAGCAGAGAAACAGGTGGAGGTGAGGTGGAGGCTGGGGTGGAGCAAGAAGTTTTCAAATGAAGGCTTCTTCAGTTTTCAAGACTCATGACAAAGATGTTATTTTACCCCAGGGAAATAATTGCATATACAGTACATGTGATAAAGTAGTGACCACCAAAACTGGACCATGAGGGCTAGCTATAATGAACCCTTTGTGGAGAGCTAATAACGTATTTTTTATATTGGTAGTACAGTGTAATTAAGTCTTCAGAGTTTTAAAACAGTCAACTCATTAAAAAATTAAACCTGCATCCTTGTCAGTCACATTAAATTATTGTATTGGTTACCATGGCACTGCACACAGATTTTTAAACTAAGCTACGTAAAACAAGTTTGACAACAGTTTAGCTTTCGCCTGTGTAGTGCAGACTAACAAATGATCTTTACTACCAAGTGTTTTTGTTTGTGTCGATTTTTCCCCACATATCAGTAGATGGGTATAATCCACTTTTAGTACAGCTTAAACCATTCCACAAACCTGCACAGCTTTGCTGGACTTTGACTCCTCCAACCTCAGCATGCCACACAAGTCCGTTTTGGCCACCAGCAGCTCACTTTGCAAACGGGACTTTGGCCAGGCACGGCAAACACCCAGTCGTCCGTCCTCTCGTGGCTCCCGTAAAATAACCACGTAAATCCCTACTCCGTTTTGGGCTTCTGTTGATTCGAGTTCTGGTTTGGATATTTGATGCATGCTTAAAATAGACATTATTTTCCTTGAAAGGTAAATACCTTTACAGGAATTGAATACAACATAAGATAAAAACTGACTATCAGAATGGCAGTGGGGGAGGTGAATTTGGAAGACACTGATTTTCTTGGAAAGGAATATTCAGTATATTTGTTTTATTCTCTTTACCTCGACCAGTCACTCATTGCCTCCCACTGTGTGAAATTCAGACAAGCGATGTCAGACAAGGCTGATGTTGTGTTTATTTTCCATCTTGAGTTTACTTCATCTCTGGTATTGTTCCATCCTTTACCCCTGAAAATAGAAGCCTTAACTCAAAGCCCTGCTCGCTAATGAATTCACATGAGCCTGTATTCCGATTGATCTGTAGTTTTGAATAAGCAAGACATGCATTAAAATATCACTTTCATAACTTGATAGCATATAGGACAGCAAAGCCAATATAAATAAGTGCATTCAGTTTGACTCAAAGGAACTGCCTCAAACTTGTTGCTAAGTGTCAAAATAGTTGGTTTTTTTTGGCTTCTGCATAGGAACTCTCAAGTAAATCTGAGCTTTGTGTAACTCATGCCGTAAAGCTTCTGGCATGTATGTAGCCTTAGCAAACATCATATATAACTTTTAGTTAGCTGACACCAGAACATTTTATATCCTGTGATCAGGTTAAATGTAATCTATCTTTCACTAGCCACCAGTTCTAGGTGTTTTTGTTGAAACATTACTATGTTTTCAAAGTGACCTCTTTTAAAGTCATTTTCTCTTCACAGCGATTCTCTGTTTCCTGGATTCCAAATCACAATTAATTCAATTTTAAACAAAATCACTTCCTCAATTCATACTGTGAGCTCAAGTGCTAGACTGCCCCAAAATGCTTCTGGACTTTTTTTATAAATAATAAAAATGGATATTGACACTGGAGTTTTTTCCCGGTAATGGAAACTACTTCCATAATGACGTTTGTGTTGATAAGATTTCAACAGTCACAACTCAAATAAGAGCGTTCGCAGCAGCCTTTCAGAGCAATAAATAAACATACTTTTAAAAGCAGTTACCTATCCTGTTTCTTCTCTGAAAAAGGCTCCTAAAAATATATTCATGTTTTTTTACTTAAATTATAGGTCAATCAATGTGATCTCATGAACAATTAAAACTACTGGACAATTTTTAACTACTAAGAAAACAAGAAATACTCGTAGTTGTTGTGCAAAATTAATGAATTTGATTGTATTTGAGGGAAAAAATACGTCAACTGTAGACTTAGGGTTGAGAAACCGTAGATTTACCGTTGAGAAATGATACTATGTCGATGCGCTGAGAGCATTCTGACAGTGGCAATGACAGTAACTACTTGTGCATAAAACATGCTTAGGGTTATTAAAACAACAGTGAAGTCCTGAAAATGAAAAACTGTTCATTATGTTTCTTAATTGTGATGCATGGTTGTAAAGTGTACCTTAACTACATATGATGTTGAAACCTATTATTAAAACATCACGGAAAAAAATACTGTGCACATCACGTTTGTACATGTGAATGTCATATGAATATTAGGAAGGAACAATATTACTTTAGTTAATCCCCCCACTGAGTTTAAAACTCTCTGTGTCATCTTAGAGATGTCCATGGTAAAGTTGGAGATAAAGCTTCATATCTTGTCTATGCATTTTTTTAGACACATGTCAGCTGGAGAATTTGGTTGATTTCACTAGGTACTCTTTATAAAATTCTTGGCTTTACATTTCTTTGCATGTGATTTAATCACATGTCAGGGTGGCCATCAGGGGGTCCCAGCATGACGTGCTCTGAGTTCCAGATGCCGGAATGTGGCTGGAAAAGTTTTGCAATATTATTGGGATCGACTGTCTGCCGTTAAAATCTGAAACCGGGCTTTGCCGTCTTTGCCACGTTTAGAGTGCTGCTCGGCATCTATGGGAACAACTTTGTCATAGTTTTGTGCCGGCTTCACGCGACAAATGTCAGAGCCATTCGGAGATGTCTGGCCCATTGTCATGCTGAGTCACTAAACACCTGATAGTTTGTGTAGGGATGCTCATTAAACTATTTATTCAGGTCACGCTGTGACTGAGAATATATTGGCCATGTACTTTAATATTTACTTTAAATAGAACATTGCACCAGAAGACATGATGATTTAGTGGTCAGCACTGCTGCATCATGCCTTGAGGGTTTGGGTTTGAATCCCACATCGACTCTCTGTGTGTGCAGTGTTTGCATGTTTTCCCTAAGTCTTGCCAATAACCTCCGGGTACTCCAGTTTTCTCCAAAGATCTATGATTGGCTAAATAGCATCTCTTAAATGCCTATAATGAATGATTGCATGTGCATGTGCCCTGTGGTAAACTGGAATCCTGTCCATGCTGTACCCCTGTCTGGGATAGGCTCCAGGCCCTGACCAAGAAAAGTGGTTAGAAAATGGATGAAGTACATGGCATTTTCTGATTCATAGCCAGTAAAGTCTTGGATGTTTTTTCACCCTGGTTCTAAAAAGGAGGATTTGAGACCTTGCGGTATATACATCAGATGTAGTCTGAAGGACTTCCGGTTTGTGACTGTAGTATGGATCCTGTACTCTACAAAGCACACCCCTGGGGATATAAACATCCCACCCAACCCGCTAAGCCAATTTTACCTATTAAAGACTCTAATGCACCTGGATTAACCATGTAACTGGAGATCTTATTTTATAGTAAAGTAGTGGGCCTTTCTCACATTTGGTACAAATGCTTAAAGGCAAAGCAAATGATAGCCACAGTTCTTGTTGAGTTTATTTATCTGCATGGAAAGTGATTTATAGCGAAATCTCACAGTAACCAAACCTCTGACACAAGAAGACACATCTAATGTTAGTCTTCCCTAATGCTTTTTTACAACAGCCTCTGGCTTCATTAAAATCCGACACGAAGGGCACGTCAGGTCAGTTCAAAGTACATGTTGAACATACCACACTGGATGCATCTTACCACAGCTGCATTTTGCACATAATACCTCAATGTGGGGTGGGTATGACCTAATTCATGTCTCAGAAACCATCTCAATATTATTGTAAACAAGGACATCTCATTAATCCAGCTCAGTCGTTTTATAATTATACTTTTTGTACGTTTAATGGTGTGTACCCAGAAATCCACATTCGGTAACTACGGGTACTTTTTTGGTCAGGGGCAGCATGCTCAGAGCCTCAGTAGTAAGTCGATGTAAGATAGAATGTGTCCTTTACAGTATGACAGGCTACAACCTGAGTCAGTCATAGAATAAAACAATTTCCAATATGTCTTGGATCCACACCACCTGCCTGTTATCTGCATGGTCCTGGCAAACGTATTTATGACACGCAAAATGGGAAAAGAATTAATCACTGAAGGATAAGCCTTGCTTATTACATACCAGGAACTGTGAGGCAGCCTATGACCCTGTCAAGGATAAGTAGCCGGAAGATGAATGGACTGTTGACGTTGTAAATTAATTTAGATTAAAGGAGATAAAAAAGTCTGACATGTAAACTTGATATATTAATCACAATGCGATGAGTGGCCCATTGGATAATGAAAAATATCAAACTGTGAATCCAATAGAAAACTTGAAAACACATGCTTACAATTTCTAGCTGGAATTATCCAGATTTCCAGTTAGCCCTGGTAGAGCAAGGTCAAATGTGGTTGGCACTGGAAAAATCATCTTGCATCATTTTTATATTAATATGTCATTTTACATTAATATATCATAATGACCTGAATAGAGCCTTGCGGTTATGGTTCACATTACTGAGTTTTCGCTTTTGGTTAAACTCTAGCGGTGGGGCCATGTGCATGTGATTTAGGCTGGTGAAGGCACAAGACTGGGAAAACAAGACAGCTCTGTCCCAGGATTGCAGACAACACTGTGCAGATGCCAGGAGAATGTGTTCCAGAGATCGATGATCAATAAAGCATTTATCTTTGCCTGTAAGACCAATGAACATATAACATTGCAGAATTTTAAATAATGATAGATGTTGGATGGGCTAAAGCTCTGTTTTGAGCTAGAAATGTGTCTGTTTATTGTGACTTTGAAACTGTGACTTTGATAAAGCATTTCCTCATTGGCCTCTTTCTCCTGTGATTTGTGCTTCACCGTTAGATACAGAGTTTTGGCTCAATTTTTTTGTTTGGGGTTTGACTAAACGGATGTCCCTCACAGCAAATTCTACTCAGTGCCATGTTTGAGCATGTCAACAATGTGAAAGTCACTGTTAGTGACAGAAAATTTCAGAATTTATGTCCTGAAATAAAACACAGAAGGGAATTAAGTACATACATCTATCCATCCCATACATCTAATATATCACTAAGGTCAAGCCCTCGCGTGTGTAAAAATAAAATAAAAACACATCATTGCTCTGGTAGTTATGTTATGGTAGTTCCGTAACGGCATGTTTTATTACAACATGGGAAAATCTTAATGTTTCCATGAGACATTAAATGCAGAAAATGCATACATATGCCATTAATATTGCCAATATCTTTATCATACAGATCTTATTATCCATGCATGTAAATAAAAGTCACAAAACCACAACATTGAAGTAAATGTGTTTTTTTGCAAAAGCAGATTATTTGCTCACTATGTTGCTGTAAGAAAAATATTCCTGGAGAAGGAAGGAGAACATTGGGGGATTCATTTGGGGATTCATTACTTGTCCTGGACAGGGTCACAGAGGTCTGGGGAGAACATAGAAACTCCCAACACACACACAGAGTAGAGGCAGGATTCAAACTAGAGGTGTGAGGCGATGGTGCAAGTGACAGAGCCACTGAGCTACTGTGCCGCTTTAAATTTACCACATAATTCTTCATATATTCATATGAATAATTTCATTTTATTTGTCTTTGCCACACGAGAACATACCTCCATCTTTGTTAACTTCCACACAATGCAGAACCACAGTAGAGGTTTGGGGGATTCTGTGTTGCCACGGCAACGCATCAACATTCCAACACACATAGTCACCTCAGGATCTGTTTGGATGTAGAGGCTCAGCCGAGAACATAAGAAACGTGAAAATCTCTCCAGAGCCATCACACTGATGACCATGCAGACATATTTCCCACTACATTTCACTTAGAACAAGCCATTGCACGTTCACTGAGCTCCCATGGCATTTCGGCAGCATCGTTGGTTGAGGGTTTCATCAAGCTGAAACACTGACTGACAGCTTCTGTGGATGCCCTAGTGAAAATGCATGTCAGTTCCTGCGCTGGCTGGCCAACATGTCAGCAACTGACTGAACCTGAAGTATTTTAAATCTACCTCGGGGCATTCCAGGTTCACGTTTAGCAGAGTATTACTGATAGCACCTTTTAAATAAATTCAGTATTACTTTTTAGCAATAATGGCTTCTTTGAGCGTACCACTTGTGGTTTTTGTGTATCCACATAATGACTCTTTTACAAATACGCTCACTGTTTTGGAAGATAGAAATGGGTATTTGCAAAATATCTTAATGGATCTTTGTTTTGCATTTTAGTTAACCTTTTGAATACATCCTGGTTTAAAAACTAGACTGGCTAAATGAATCTGTGGTATCTTCATTTTATTCTCACTTTCAGATTTGTCTCTTTTTCAATATGGAAGGTAATTGCATCAAGAGCATCCAGTTACCAGCAAAATGAGATGTTTTTGGCACTATATTTTTTAATTATAAAAAATGAACCGTAAACCCATTTTCGGAAATAGTTTTATTGTGATTATTGGAATGTTTATGAATAGTTACTAAGCTTTGAAAGTGTACAAATCCAAAAGATTATTGCTGAACACGTTTCTAAATGGAAGCTGAAGGATGTTCACTATGAATATCTCAAATGTTTTGTGAAACGTTTTCAGGTTAAACGGCAGCCTCTACGCCACTCTGTTTGGAAACAGATCCAGCAATAAAAGAACAAGCATAATTATGGAAAGAATGAAATTCTGATACAGCATCTAGAGTCTAGACTTAAAACAGCATATTTTGCGAATATTTTTTTTCTCTGAAAGTAGCTAAGCATTGTTGAAAAGCAATGGGAATTGTTGAAAACTAGAATGGCATTCTAGGTTTTGAATGCAAGCACCCCAAAATCACAACTGTCGAGGTAAATAGTCATTTAGGCCCTCACCTTTGCACTTACTGATATTCTGCTAAAAATTTCTCTGAAAGGCACAAAAGTCTGGGTCACTTTTCAGTTACTTGGTCTCTCCAGTTCAGCTTTAAATATATAATAGTGTGAGCCTTTGATTTTAAAAAGCTTGGTGTCTAGGTAATATTGTCTACAAAAAATATATATAATGATGACAAAGCCACACGTTTCTTTTATGTTGAAAATAGATAATGTTTT
Organism: Gymnarchus niloticus; assembly: GCA_009936485.2. Lineage (NCBI taxonomy): Eukaryota > Metazoa > Chordata > Actinopteri > Osteoglossiformes > Gymnarchidae > Gymnarchus > Gymnarchus niloticus. The sequence continues at coordinate 11,373,570 of JAACJT020000031.1, read as the reverse complement.
GCTGGCCCCCAATAAAAATTAAAGTAACATTTAAAATCACTTTTCCAATTAATGTACAAAAACACAAATTAATAAAAGATATATTTTTACAAAGGCTAACACAGAGGTCTAATATAGACGTAGACATGCATTAAGCACAACACACAAATGAAATTTAAACGTGTGTGTGAAAAGCAGCCTGGAAACGGAAGGCATCAATAACTGAACACGTAATTTAATCAATTCTGATTTAATGACCAAATGAAAAATAAGCAAAAGCGTTCAACACAGAAATCAATTCTTACTTAAGTTCTGTGTTCATATTGTCTACATTATGCTGCTATAGCACCATGCTCAGTAATTTTGTGATTTTTTTTTAATAAAATGCTTTGAATTTAAGTTGTTGATCAGTCACAGTCATTTTGGTAGCTTGGGTGTTTATGGTCTGGGTCCGTTTGGTCACTTATTTCCTTGCTTCTTGTCTTACTTCGCTAGAGGGCATTCTCATCTGATTCTGCTCAGTTTGTGCTCTCCTGGAGAGGCCGTGCCAGCCTTGTTCGCCTCCTGGGTCCTCCTGTGTTTTTAATCAGAAAAAAGGTGTTCTCAGTGAATGCATTCCCATTACAGTGTGTGAAGCACATTATTCACACCTCTGGTGGACAACTGAAAACCATGCACTTCTGTCAGAGTGACACTGCAAGAACCTACAGTAGGTGTGGTTTGGAATTTTGAGATGTCCATCTCTATTCTGCAAACAGACTGGGTTTAAAAGAGAAGGTTACAACTTTAAATTTGTCTTTTTGTTACCTTTTAAACGTTTTTAAACCCGTTTTGCATCTTAACGTAAATTTTACTTTTTAATTAGTGTTGCCTCGAACTCTTGATCTGGTTTGCCTCGATTAACAGAAGGTGGCAATGATAACGGAAAAACTTAATATGCTAATATGACTATTCTTTGCCTTCAGAACCACTTTAGTCCGTATAGAAATGCTGTTGTAAAACTTAAAGAAAGTCCTTTGACATCATTCTGGCATTCATGAAAACATTCTTGAATTTGTATTTGGGGTATTAACACCTTGGAATATTGGGAAAGTCATGAGTAAAACATCTGCATCATTGGGCCACCTGCCCATGTGAAACAGCCTTGTGTTCCTTGGCCATTATGAGAACAGACAGACCAATAATTGGACATAATGACTCCCACGCGATGGCTGCACAAACTATTATCATTTCCCCCACCATGTTTAACAGTTGACAATGGGCATTGTGGGTGAAAGGCATTATTTGGCTTTGTCCAAACTTTAAACTTTAAAAAAGGTGAAAGCTGACGCATCCGAGTCCTCATAGTTATATCCATTTCAGGTTTATGCACCTTCTGTATATATCATTGTGCATTTGTTTTTCATACGAATGGCTTCTGAACAGCAACTGTTGCGTAAATTTCAGCTTTGTGTACCTCATGCAGTTCGGTTTTGTGGAAACTGTGTCAGAGGTGCTGATTCACTTCTGTGGCATTTTTGTGGTGTTTACCAACTGTCCTGTTTAGTGTCCATCTACCCTTTACAGCTGATTGGCATTCCACCTATTATGACTCACCATTATAAATGTAATGTGGCCCCGTTACCCACAGCGCTTTCTCATTTATGTTCACCCCCTGCCTTTCGAGCCCAAGCTAACACAACATTTTCCCCACTTTTCATGGATTACACTGTGTTTTAAAAAAAATACACCCTTTTCATTTTTGCAGTAATTTTGCTGATCCTAAACCAATTCTAATCATTTTTCACAGCAATATACCCTATGAAAATTGTAGAAAAACGTGTATTTCATTTCCCACCACACCTGTTTTACGTACCCCCACTGAACAAGTCATACAGTTAGAGCAAGTGTTCAAAATGTCGTCTATTAGCTTTCACACAGGCCTGCAGCCGTTCAGCCAAAGATGATCAACATAGGTTCAGGATCAATAAAGTTATAACAAAAATAAAAAGGGTTTACTTTTCTTAAAACACAGTGTGTTTATTTTTCTTTTTCTTCCATTGCAGAGGTTATACCTTCATCCTGTTATTTCAGTGTATACCTTGGATGACTCTGGTGACTTTGGTGACTGAGGGATCTCCTTCAATGACTCGGGTGACCTTGGTGATGGATGGCTCCCCTTCAATGACTCTGGTCACCTTGGTGATCTCTGGTTGTCCTTGAAATTTCCAAATTTAACCCATCAGAAATCAAAACGCATCATAAAGCTCATGAATTCAATCATGTCTAATTAAACTTAAAATATACAGTGTAACACCTATTCGATTAATTGAATATTGAGAGAAAGTACTCAGGCATTTGTAATTTTTATTGCTGTAATGATGATTTTAACTTTTGGATAATATTCCTATGCTTAGTGACAAATGGCTGTCCCTTGCATAGAATTATTCTGTTATTTGTTGTCATTTGCAAACAGTCCTGCCTCTGCAGTAATAACTAACATGTTAATTCATTGTGAGGCATGCACATGCAGCAGTGGGCTTCAACCGAAGCAGTGCTTTTTCCCAGTGTAATCAGGGTATCCAGCACAAACTGTTCAACTTTCAATAGTGTGAAGGCACAGCTGGAACCAAAGCAAGGTCAGCAACAGAGTCACACCCTGGCACTTGGTTCCACGGCAAGGCGTGAGCATTGAGCCTGTATGTAATACCGTGCCAACCTAGGCTACATGCAATCACACAGTGTGTTTATGTATTGCTGAAAGAATGTGTGGAGTAGGCAATGTTAAACCAGAGTTCTACAGTTACTGTTGTCAGTGAAGAGATCTATGAGCTTTTTCTATTGTACCTTAGAACCGTGTCCGTGAGCAAAAGCAGTGAGCATAAACCTCATTCACTGTGAGCCTAAGGAGGTGTGATCACCACCCTCAGTCATGAATACCTGAAAGGTCTCGGAAAGACCGGTTCCGTGTGTTGTCACGGTACCTGGATCTCTGATCTGGACACATAAAGTCATACAGACTATGGGATCGCTGCTATATTGATATGGCGTTCCTGTGTCTGAAAGCATACTTTTGCATTGACCGACTACGTGTGATGTTCCACACGCAACCCCTACCATAGAATAAGCGAAACCTCGAAAGCAAAGCTCACTAAAATAATAACGCAATGTTCAACTCAGTACCTCACGCCAATCATCCGAGAAAGTAATACTGCCCCTTTCACAAAGGCGTTTAACACACAGTTAACTCTTTGGCAAAAACAGTTTAATGACGTTAAAATTCCCTTAATGCCACAACTAGAATAAAAGTGTCGCTTTTCTCGGTATGATTACAAATGCTGCTTGCTCATTTAAAACTCATAACAAGACAACTTCAGTAAACTTCAGAAGGATTAACAGACAAAAATAAATGCATCTTCCCAATATAAAATATACAACTGAAAAATGTTTTGTTCCCATGGTTACTTTATCAACAGAACATTAGCCTAATAGACTTAAATGGCCAACATATAAAAAATGTTTTCCACTCCTCATCTGCTTTCATATGCCTCCCAACTGCTTAAATTGTCTTAAATTCTTTTGGCATCGCATACATATTGCTGAATGGGAGCTGAGGATTGTTTTGGATCATAAATTTTATGTAATTTACTTTCTTCTGATATCGAGTATTGTATACAGTACCTTGGATCACACGGGTGACAGTCCTCTCTGAAATGAATGATATGAAAGTAATTACCACCCAGCTTACAGCACGCATGTAAAAAGTAAGAGCAAAATAAGCAATTGCGGGAATCTTTAAAATATTACAATGTCAAGAAATGAAAAATACAACGAACTTACTCAGGAAAGTCATTGGTATCTCCTGGTATCTGTACCCAGGAACATACTGGAAAAAGAAAAATGTTAAAGCCAATGCTTTGTTTTTATTTTCTCTAATAGAAGCAGTCTACCTCTGTTGACTACTTCATCATACACAGGCAGAAATTTAATAGGGCTTAGCAAAAGGAGTCAAAAATCAAAAATATTTTCCACATTTTAATTTCACTTAAATGTAGATAAATATGAAAATGTAGGAATATATAAGAAAGGTGGACTTTTTAAATATTTACTTATGCTAAATCTTTTTACACCTATTAATGGTGTCCAATAAATACCTTTAAATTTGTATTTTCATTTTATTATTCACACAAGAAAGTAATTTAAAACCGGCTGCTGTAGCTTGTAATTATGCCAATAAAACTTTGCATTAGCAGGATAAAGTAATGCCTTCGGTAAAACTGTCTTTCTGATATGATGGTTTGAAGGAGTTGTGAAATATGGGACAAAGCCAACTCAACGAGGGAGGATATGAAGTATCAGACTTGAAGCCACATCAACTTAAAATTCATGTCCAGGTTCATCTAGATGTACCCTGATCTGGATGTACTTGATGAGTCTTCTTAACAGAGTCTGCAGCTCTTGGCTTCCCACTGGCACATCTGTAGAATCGTATTACAACAAGCATCGTCAGACATGAATGATGAACAACGTGACTATTCAGGCAAAGAGAATGAAGATAGACATCCAGCAAGGGGATCGGAATGGAGATCACACAGCTAGTAACCTTGCTGGTCAGATCCAGCAGTCATTTTCTGGTTGAAAAACACCATGTGCCCCATGTATAGAGTTCTGGTGCGTTATCTGAAAACACCCCATAGCAGTTCTCTGCTACATTTAGTGGGGCTTCACATAACCGCCTTACTTCACGTTTTAACTTCAGAGAGTTTGGAGAAGAGTACAGCAGCCATCAAACCTACCTCCAGGATACATTAGACTTTTCACGTAATGAATTACTCCATTTGAAGCCATCATGTCAGGATCAGAGACGTCAATAGAATTCACTTGTACGGTATTGTTCTAGAATAAAAAATAAACAAACAAACAAACAAATAAATAAACAAATAAATAAATAAATCCTCCCACCAGTTATCCAGTGCACACAGGTATTCAGGGAACCTGGAGTTTATCCCAGGAAGCACAAGGCAGGACAAACCCTGGATGGGGTGCAAGTCCAGTACAGGGCACAGACAGCCATACAATAGAAGCAACTTCAACATGCCAGTTCACTGAATTGCAGGCTTTTGGACAGTGGGAGGAAACGCCTGCAGCATTGGGGCAAATGCAAGCTGCAACACATACAGCGTTGGCCATACTGAAATTCCCAACCCTGGAGTTACAAGGCAACAGTACTGCCTGGTAGACAGCCACACCTCCCGGTCACCAAGACAGGTTTAGGGTAAATGATGACGTCCTTTTTCTTATCATTTTATTTTTCTCAATTTCCTAACTGTTTTGCAGTGTGCAAAGTTTCCATATTGAAGAAGCATGCTTATTGGAAATTGTTTCACTAAATTATAATCAGTCTCGATATAAGATGCTTTTTCCGACAAATTTGTAGGCCACACCTAATACAGTAAGCAAAGTTTGTTTAGTTACTAGGAAATTTCCTGTCATAATAACTATTCCAAGTTATTACTGGGATTTTCCTGTACTAACCTGCTTAGCTGTTGGGAGAAAAAAAAACATCTCAATCAAACCTATGTTTTTATGCAAAGAGTAATACCATTTCATATGGTCTATGGACTTTCTGGAGGTTCGTGGTGCTTCTCGTTAGAACCCTGACTACTTACAAACAGCACTTTGAGATTATTTCCCTGCATGGACTTCAGCAGGTTGGTGACTCCGCCTTCCAATCCTCTACCAATGAAGACACCGTTGCTGAAGTGGTACAGAAGGATGGTCCTCAGGGCGTTTACATCAACTGATCATGACAACGGTCACAAGAGTGTTACTTCCCGGAAGATCTCAGTGAAAGTCAGACATTTTTTAACCATATAGACCTCACTGCATTTCATAGTCCTTATTGCATTTACTGATATGAACTAGTAGATAGAAAGAAAACAAATGCATGAGTAGGACATACGTTTTAAAAGTGCAATGTCTTTCTGGCTCAGGCCCGTGAAGGCATCATCTGTAGGGGCAAAGAGAGTGTAGTCACCCTCCTGCTGAAGCAGTTCAGTTAGGCCTGCAGCCTCCATGAGCGACAGGAATATCCTGCAACCAGGGACAATGGCAGTCACTTAATGGCAACAGGCTTGAGTGCAAGGGTGAAAAGATGAAGCAAAGGCTTCTTAACGAAGGAAAGATGCATCATCTCTACAGCTTACTTAAACTTCCCGCTGGCTGTCAGGACCTGGAACATGCTGCTGTCAGCTGGCTTGATAAAGGTCCTCAAGAGGTGCAGGGCGCCATTGCTGCCTTCCTTACTGCCCCTCACCATGCAGGCGTTCTCGATGCAGACAGCCTAGAAAAGAGTGAGGCTCATACTTACACCACATTCTCGCTTGTATCTCTCTGCGAGTTTCCTGCAACGGCTTATTCAAACCCAAGCACATTTTCAACCCAGTCAGTACTCCTGAGCTTGGAATCTCTTGTCCTTCCATGATGACTACTAAGGAACAATTAAAATATCAATGATGGTGATTCCTTGCATTTCTTTTTGAGGCAGAGTAGGTAGTGATAGGACAAATGAGGCTTTAAGACAATTGTAGGTGGGAGTATTCAATGTTGGTGATAGCCAGCGTTGACTGGTAGTTTGGGATACTCCCTCCCACCGTGGGTTTTGAAACCTCATTAATGGCCAGAATTGATTGGTTAGTTCAGGATACTCCCTCCCACCTTCGGTTTTGAGGCCTCCTTTGTCCCATTACAAAGAGCGTAAGGTACACTATATTGACTCACTGTGCGGTAGATGAACACCCTCAAAATCTTTCCACCAATGGTCTCTAGACGTTGGCCATTGTAGAGTTGGCTCAGCATCACTTTCTTCTTCAGGATGTGGTTCTCCAGGATGATGCGTAGTTCATCCTGGTCCATGGCCATTACCTCATCTGCAGTCGTCAGGAATACAGGGAGGTGAGCCAGTTATACGTTGCTGGCGCCACAGCTGCTGCCATCTTTTGGCAGAAATGAGTCGCATGCCCACACGTTACAGAAGCAAACAGTTTAACTTTGGTTTTTTGCTCTTCGCATACTGGAATCAACCAGTAACAGAAGATACAATCTCAGGAAAAATCTTAAAAACAGCAAATTTTTTTTTAAACATGTCAAGAAAAACCATCTGTCCATTTTCCGCAACTACTTATTCAGTATAGGATTGTGATGAACCTGGAACCTACTGCAGGAAGTACAGGCCAAGCCGGTGGGGGACACACTGGATGGGATATAATGAAGCATACGCTCACATTAAATAAACTTTACGAGCTCTGCAATACAACATGAATCATTTCTTTTGACTAGGAATCCATGACTTCTTAGCCTGTGTCCCACGGAGCAGAATCTGGGAAAATCAACAGCAACAAAAAGCAGCTGCTGAGATTGTTGACATCTTCTAGAAGGTCTGCCAGTTCAGACAGGCCCACTTACAGATGTAGATATAACACAAGCTTAAGCTGAGAGTACATCCTCAGCTATGAAAAAACAGAAGTGTTTTGCAATAAATCAAAGATCAAGAGATTTAATGATTTCAGGTTACATAAAAACATATGCAAGTGGGAGCAAGCTTGGGGTTAGTGTGCAGGGTTAGTCATTTACAATGTCTGGCACCCCTGGCTCAGTTTTTCGGATTAGGGGCCTTGCTAAGGGCCCACTGGTAACATGGGCACTTCTTGCTGGTCGTGGGATTGCAACAAGCTGCCTTTCATGAGCACAGACACCTGACTCACAGAGCCATACATCAGCCCATTAAAGGGTTATCCAACAGGTGGCACATGATTTGAGCATACAACCTTCTGATCTGGAATCAGACATGTCGTCACAATATCCACACTGATGTCTTAGTTAAGTCCAACATGAGAATTTTTCCTGAATACAATTCAGTTGTATTCAATTATAGTGATCGTGAGCTATTAGAATATTAAGAATATGGCTGATTTACTTATTACATTTTTTATTTAATTCATTTTTTTCACCCACAATGTGGTCCAAACAACAACGTGAATCAGACGCCGCACCAAGCATCAGATCTATGTGCTGTGGCCGTTGAGCAAGGCATGTTACTCACCAGTGAAAGCTTCATTGAATGGGGCCAGGAGAGTGTACTCCATATTCGGTCTCATCAGGGCCAACAGGCCGAGCTCGGACACCATGTCCCCATACATAGACTGGGAGGGCCCAACCAGCTCCATCACCTGTTTAGCTTAAAGGGAGAAAGCACCAGGAATTAAGTATCACCTCTGGTCAAAGCTCACACCACCATATATAAGAAGTCATCTGCTGATCCAGACCAGGATCACAGAGATGTTTCACATTGTCCAGACAAGTACAGTGAACAATGCAGGGAACAGCCTGGAGAAGATGCCAGTCCATCACAGGGCACACTTACACACACACACAGACACAGACACAGACACACACACACACACACACACACACACACACACACACACACACACACACACACACACACAGACCACAGCACCTAGAGGAGACTGGTGCAAACATAGGGTGACCACATAAACTCTATACACACTGAGCCAGACAGAATTCAAACTTCCAATCCTGGAGATGTGAAATAACTCTGCTCCACTCATCATACAAATCACCAAACACTTTGTTTTATGAGATGGAACCTCACCTGAGTCAGGCATGAGAACCTGGTCGATCAGGTGGATGACACCATTGGTGGTGACGATGTCCTTCCTCAGCACCATCTTCACGCCATTAATGGTCAGGCTCTCACCATCACAGCCCACCTCGATGTTGTGGCCCTCCAAAGTCTCATAAGAGGCACCGGCCATGATGGCTTCTGAGCACAGCATTGAATCCAGAAGATGGAAGTTCATCAGGGCTGCAAAGCAAGAGGAGAACTGGCCTAAGTCAGAAGTACATGAACAAGAGCCCAATCTCTGATATTAGACTGCTGTGAAGGCACAAATCATCACACACCACTGAACTGTTTGTTGTTTTCGTTGTGACAAATGAATTAAAAAAGAAACTCAAAATAAAATCAAAGAAATGATCTTTAGGCAAGCTGGTTTTTGCTTTAATTTGTGGTTAGTGTTCCTTTTACGGGTGCTATTTGTTGGTGACTTTTGTTTAATATTGCGGAGTTAAACTTAGTTAACTGAGTTAAATTACAGGTCATACCACAACCACGTCATCATTTAGAACCCAAGACAAGTGGAACCTGACTGTACCAACATTGTCAAACATAGCTCCTGTCTTAGCAGGATTGTGCATTTATAAATAAATGGGAGAGGAAACACCTGCTTGCTTCACGGCTTGGCGCCATAATCTGTACAGTGACATGCTGTAATCTACTGTACTTAAAAAAAAGTCCAGTGGACTTCCAGTGCAGTTGCTGTCTACACATTCAATTCTTTTTCACCATTATCCTTTGTTCTTGTCTCAGATAAAGCAGGCTGCTTACATTTTTAATTGAAAGTCAATTATTTTCAAATATCCATTTGGTGTTTCTCTCTCCCTGCTGCCTGTGCATCCTGCCTGCTTCCTATTACCTGAGCCACCGAATCACCTGACCTCCTCCAATATGCTATTGTTCACCTGCATTTTTCCACCCTCTCACCATCCATCCATCCATCCATCTCCTAAACTGCTTATTTATCAGGGCTGCAGGGAAGCTGGAGCCGATCCCAGCTGACTTTGGGCAAAAGGCAGGGTACACCCTGGGCAGGTCGCCAATCCACCGCAGTGCCAACACAGAGATGAACTCCCATACACACTCACAGTCACACCTGTGGGCAATTTAAAGTAGCCAGTTGACCTATTCTGCGTGTCTTTGGAATGTGAGAGGAAACCAGAGTACCTGGAGGAAACCCACGCAGGCACGGGGAGAAAATGCAAACTCCCTCTCACCATGGTACACCACATTGCATTAATGAGCCTGTCCTGCTCGGTGACGGCCAGAGGAGGATGGGCCCTTCAGTCTGGCTCCTCGTAAGGTTTCTTTCTCCTGAGGGAGTTCTTCCTTGCCACTGTTGCCCTTAGCTTAATCTCTGGGGACCTTGGGCCCGTGACGATATAAAGGGCTTTGTGACAATTTTCCTTGTTAAAGGCACTACATAAATAAATTAGAATTGAATTAAATGAAATTTAAATAAAGTATGTATAAAATTTATTAAATGTAATATTTTAGTTTTACATTTATTTCTACTTTACCTTTACAAGTACATGTTTATAGTGCAAAATGTTTGGTTGTGAATGGGTAAAAATTATCCTTAATTAAATATATAGAAATAATGCCCTGAAAAGCCTGTTAGAAGATTCCATCAAGTGATCACTGAAGTTCAAGTTGTCCAGTCTGGGTGGTTAAGATATTACTTGCTTACTGTCTGAGACTTTATTTATTCCCACAAAGCCATGTATAAATGAGATAGAGAAATTGCTAACACTTTTTAAGCATTACTCAGGATGTGAGTCAGTGAGTTGTTGCTCCTGTATGCCGCTATTATGAGTATGTGTTTAAACTCCCTGAAATGACTCTGGAGTGGCGTAGCACGGGATTCTTTGAGCTTATGACGACAATGCCGCTTGCTTGAGGTTTACCTTGTAGGGCGCCTTTGTTTCCCATGATCCTCTCCAGAACATCTCGGTCTATCTTCTTGAAGGCTTCATCAGTGGGTGCGAACAGGGTGAAATGCCCTGGCTGCTCCAGCTTGTCAAGGAGGCCAGATGCTGTCGCAGCAGTCTTTAATTAGAAATGAAACACGTTTATGACCCCAGGCTAGTCATATGGTTTTGTTGGGTGTCACTTTGTAAATATTGAAGATTTGCCTTTAATTAAGTCACTTAATCAAAATACATAAAATTGTTAATTCAGTGGGAAGTTAAGACCTCCCAATTGTTGTATCACTAATATTTTTTATTAACGTTTGCGAACCAGACTCCTAATTGGAGTCTATTCTGTGCTCTGTACCGATGCTTACATTCAAGGAGGACAGCTCAGACTCAGTTTCGATGACATCCCTTATCGTGTTGCCCACGGCAGTGATGACGCGATCGATGGCATGCACTACTCCATTGGTGGACACCTGATTGGCTTGAATAATTCTGGCACAGTTCACTGTTACCACCTGCGGTCAGAACACACCTGTTTAGCTGACAGTTCAATAACCACCAGGCAAATTGATTTAAATCCAACATCACTATATCCAATACACTATATTCCTTTGGTGGGGAAAGGCATGGATTCTCAGCGTTGTGTTTCGATGTGAATGTTCATTCAATGTTCATAAACGTTCATGCAATATTAAAACGTACACCGTTGGAGTAGTGATTGATGAGAAGTTCAAGGTCATTGTACATAGAAGTGATCCTCAGGCCATTCTTCAGATCTTTAGTCAGCAGACGCTTGTTGGCCATGTGGTAATGGAGAGCGTTGTAGAGTTCAATGTTCACATTGTCCTCCAGAGCCCTCCTGATTTCCTGTTAAAAAAAGAAACTAAAGCGAACTCTTGTATTTAATGACGTGAAGTGAGATGGACGTCTTAGGTTCTGTGTGTGTCACGTAAAGACATGTTATTGACTGACGTACAGGGTCTAGAAGATCCCAAGCATCGTTGCTGGGAGCAAACATGGTGTATGATCCAGGTCCCTCAATCTCCGCCCTCAATTTGGAGCTGTCTGAATACCTCTGGGTGGTGATGGCTCCAACAAGGCCCAGAGTGCCATACACATGGTCAATGGGGGCCACTGAAACAGAGGAGGTGAGCACCATCTCTGGTGAGAAACAGAACTTTGCAGAATTCCGAAATCAAGTTTACACTTGAGGTTCAGATGGAAAGCACTGAGAGAACCTTCTTTTCCAAATATTGGAAAGAATATATCGTTAGCTTTGACACAGTCATTATGGAAACAGGTTCTAACACAGGCAGGAGGCCAGATCCACCTGCGGGGCATCCACGCATCCCGTCCAGCTTCATGTATCCAGGGCAGCATTCATACAGCACTGGCCTGCATGAAGAAAAAATTAGTGGCCACAGTGATAGTGGCAAGAAAAATCTGCACTCACATTGAGAATTATTTTGCTTAAAATTAGGCGGAAAGTTTTCATCCAAAAGCACTGTGCACAACAAGGCGTTCATATTGCTGGAGATATGCTGTGTCGTATTTTGTGTAGGGATTTTATTTTACCTCTCCTACTCTTACCTTACTGTTCAAAATCATCCCTTGTCCAATATACCACCAACAAATAAAAGGGCCCTTTCAGAGATGACTGTGATTTAGAACTCTGTGTTTTAGGATGAGTATAGCAGAAGAGGGATATAAGATATGTATACAGCTGCAAAGACAGGGAAACAGTCAAACCTCACCAGAAAAACTGTCATTTAAATTAAGAGCAAACTAAAGTTTCAAATAAATCTGTGGGATTATCTACAATGCTGCATGCTGTGTGTTATCTATGTGCATCACAATGTTCTGTAATATATTCCCAGAAGTAATTTCTTCTGAAACCTTTTAGCTAAGTCAGCAACTATTTTCTTTTACAAGTTGGTTGCAAACACAATATGCAGTGTATCAAATTAATTATCATATCCATTAACTAGATATCCTATGTGGTTCAGGCATTATAACCAAATCAATGGCAAAAATGCCAGACGTATAGGACTGTGTTGTCATTGGTATCATAAACTGATGAAAATCTGATGAAATCCCTTGTCTTTGAAATTCAGTTATCTGAATCCAAGACTAAATTCTGGTTAACCTCCAAGGCATTATTAGGTGAAAATAAATTTTTCATTAAAATGGTTTACTGGATTGGAAACTAACAAAGAACAGGTTTGGATTTTTGTAATTGATTTGAATACTTCGTGACATTGTGTGTGAGTACATCTATTTCCAGCAGCAGGGAAATTCTGGCACATTTTGAGAAACAATGCGATGATGCTAATTAAACCATTAGCTGTGACTGGAAGTTGAAATATGCCAGTTGCTGTTCCTTTAAGGCGAGGATGGGGTTTCACAAAGAGCGTAGTGGATTATCGGCTGGTTCTTTCTCTATGACACAGTTCCCTTTGATGTTTGATTGCAAAGTCCTTTGCCCTTTGTTATTTTTTAAGCAGGCTACTGCATCATACAGTAAGTTTGCTTTAGAATACTCATACTGAAATTCGTGGTGTAAAAAAAAAATGTTAAAATTATCCATTCTCTAGAATAATTCTTGTTAGTAGTTAAACACCGCTATCTGCTGTTTTCAGTCACATCTCAGGCAATATTTTGAAAAGACTGTCTTCAGGCTATGTTTGTATTTCATAGGATTTTATTACTGTTTTCACTAATATTGATTTTCAAAAAGCTGTACAGCTGTGTTGTATTATGAGAAAAAGACTAAATTAGACTTAATTTCTCAGATCCTGTGAAGGACACTATATTGCACAATAAAAAGCAAAATTGTTCTTCTGGTAATGTTTCTAGCTTTACAAATATGTAAAAAGCATAATAACAAAGCTATGATTATTACTTCAGATAACCGAGTCTGCTAAGCAAATCAACCTCAAAAAATCTTCATGTCTCAGTTCCAGCATCTGTCTTTAACAGTCCACAGTTTCTCATCATGTGCCCTGGGGGCTACATGCTACCAAATGGAAATCACCACTGAGAACATTTCCAACACAGCGACTGAATAGCACCACAGGAAAATATGCTAGGAAAGTCCGGAAAGAAGCTCTCAGTAGCTGGCTAGCCACCAATCAGAGCCTGTCGTCTTGATGTCTACAGCAGATGAGGACTCTGAACTAGCCTAGGAACCTTCTACTCACGCACAGCAATTCCACATTTTCCCCTCTGCCAAGCAGCACCATGACCACATGGCACCCTGACCAAATCTCGATGTGTGCAGCATCAGTGTAGCAGAAGGAGGCCTTGAGTGAATGGATTTAGGTAGGCGTCCAGCATGGCGAAAATGAAATTATAGGGCAGCGCAGTTTACTGCTGTTCCATGGGGAGTGGGTACAGTGGACCGAAGCCTTTACGACCCCTGCACATCTACTCAGTGCCCAGAAAAACAGTGGTTGATGTGGTCAGAGACATACTGCTATGGTAAAGTTAGCCCCTTTTTCCACCCATCCTTGTGTGTGAGGGGAAACCCCAGTTCGGAAAAAAATTCTGCAGGTCAGCACTTCAGTAAGGAAAGCTAATACAGAAAGTCTTTCATATGTTTCCTCTAGGAATACTTTACAACCCTATACTACTCTCATCCTGTGACACACATGTGGCCAAATTAGAAAAACATCTCTTGAAAAAGGAAATCTCCCTGATAAATCTTAAGATTTATAAGTAACCATGTTTTCACTAAACTGACGTAATTCACATATTGCCATGTAATGCACTAACTGGTTTTGTTTGTGCCAATGCATTATGCATATGTAACTGCAGACTACACAAGTAAATTAGTAAACTATAACCTAAAGTTAATTTAAAACATCTTGTTTAATTTAAATCAGTTACAGTCCCTCAGTTCTAATTATTTAGTGTCCACTGTAGATGTCATATTATGTACCCCTTTGATAACAATTATGGATTGCTGCTTTATCGCTAATTCACTACTTAACTTGCTATTATTTTTTAAGTTAATTTGTGAGAGCAATTCATTTATTTTACCATGACCCTATAGAGAAGTGAAATTGGACAGATAAACTGTTGGAACGAGTTATTTGCTTAGAGTTCTTCCTTACCCCTGTCAACTTTGCTACCCTCTGGGGACCTTGGGCCTAGGACTATATAAAGTGCATTGTGACAATGTTCCTTGTTAAAAGCACTATATAAATAATATTAAATATAATTGTTTAGGTCATGTGATCAATTCTGCACTGTAAGCTTTTGAACTGATTTTCTGTTATACAATCAGTCAGCCAGGCTCCAGTGATTGAGACAATCTCTGTGGCAACAGTTTCATAATGTGCATTAATATAACCAGTGAGCAGCAAACCTCCATTCTCAGAACCCAGGCCACTTGGACGCCTCGCTCCAACGTAAGACACGGAACACCCATCACACCACCAAAAAGAGTGCTATTCACCTCCCGCAAGAGAGAGGAAAGTGCAATGACAGCACAAAGCAGGCTCAGCAGCCTGTAAGCCGCAAGGCTGCCGGTCGGAGGGAAAGCCTCAGTGGGCTTCGTGTTTCAGGCGCCTGGCCAATCAGAGAGCAGAGGCAACAAAAAACAGACGTTCTGAGGTTTGCAGGCTCGCCAGCTTAGCTCAGCAAATGGTCCCCACAGGCTACAGCACTTCAAGAAAAAGAAACCCCTTTTAAGACCATGAAAATTCTTTGGGAGCCTTAGGCCCTAACTATGCTAATACCAGTGGTCAGTCTTGGTGGGCCTTGAAAGTACTTAATGCAATCCAGATTTCTTTTCACAATTCTGGCCGGCACAGTCTCAACACATTTAATTGAAGTCTTAGTCCATGATTTTGAATCTGTTCTGCTTTTCATTCTTCTTTGAATCGAGCGGATTATCATCTCAGTCCGTAAGCTGCGTTTCAAGGTGAGGGAAGAGGCTCCTCTGGACACCTTCATCAGCTCATAACACGTTGTGTACTCACGGTCATCGAGGTCATTAATCCAGCCCAAGCATGTGACTCCATTCATTGGGTTTCCTCTCTATAGATGGCAAACTGTGTCATTACATGTGAAAAGAATGGCGGAGAAAACAATCCCAGGAAACAGTATATTCAAAAATCATTTAAAACAAAATTCTGAATGAAGTAGCTGACGATAGTCTCGTTTTTGGGGCTGAGTTTTATAACATTTTATCATTGAAGGATTTACAGTTTTGACTGCACGAGTATGTGCAGTTACCCCAAGTTCACTTTAAAATGTCGGAGATGGAAACTGTACCTAATGACTAAACGGTACCAGATGTAGATGGGATTTTTTCTCCACAAAGGCCACGCGGTAGCAGTTTCCTCCTCAGAGAGAGGGAGACATGGGGGGGGGGGGGGGGCAGGGTGGGGGGGCATCCAGCCACACGTGTGTTGCAGCCTTCCATCCCTCCTCCTCGTTCATCACGTTAGTTTCTTCAGATGCCGGTCTGCCATACGTCAGGCTCCCCAGAACGGCGACGGCAACGTATCGCACTTACGCTTTCTTTCCACAAATGGCCCCCTGGTACCAGTTCCGGCAAGTGCTGAAGTACTTCTTCTTGGTCCCGGAGACCTGCTGGAGAGCGCAGACATTGGGCCTGAGGACACAAGAGAGATGGAGAGAGAGGTTACCCAATAACCCGAAGTGTCCCCTCGCAATCTCAGCCTATCCATGCCAGAAAGTATTCCTGCTAAACACTGAATCCAGAAATCTTCATATGCACATTCTTTGAGAAAAGAACACTTGAAAAAAACACATCTTTCAGTCAAGCAGATTTTAAGGTGCCAGCAGACACACTCCTATGATTTTTCAAAGGAGAATATGCATGGACATATTTTATTTTTCCTTAACCAAAGTTTGTAAAAAGTGCAGAGAAGTTTTAACCTCTAACAATTTCCTGTTCACATGCTTAAAGTTGTTCACTGAGTGACCTGCGTTGTAACTTAAATAAAAAAACAATAATTTCCACAAAGCCTATTACGATTTACATCGATATCTGAGCTATTTAACTAAAGCTCTGCAGTTCAGATTGCTAGATCATATATGTAGCTTTTTATTGTGCTCATTACTATTATTTTAAATATATTGAGAAAAACAATTTTTCAACTGGCTTTCTTAGATTGTCTAATAAAGCCAATTTATTAAAAGTTTATCATTTTATATTTTCCTTGAAATTTATTTAAATAATCTAAAATATCCATCCATTTTCTTCCCACATCCTGTTCATCAACATAAACATCTATATTATACTTACATACATTACAGTAATAATAAATTATTCTTTTCTCATACAGAAATGGCATGATGTGTAAAGCTCTTGCTGCATTAATTAAACAATTAATTAACAAGCAATCGCATTGATGTCTTTTTTTGTTAGACTCACCCCTCCTTCTTTGCCCTGATCCGGCTGTGGGATACTATCTTGTCATAGGCAGAGGAATCCACTCCATCTAGGACAGACAATACAATCACCGCCAGGGCAGCTACAACCAGGAGCTTCATCCTTCCCTTCCCTGGCTGCACTAAGAGGAAAGAAATGGGAGTAGTGTGGAGAGCAGTACTTTATATATTGTCGTAGCCCCTGTTGGGGGGAGGGTGGTGAAACCTCCAGCCTCTGCTGGTACCACCCTCCCCCGCCCACCCTAAGGGACCCCAGCCGGTCAGCACTTCCACCTCTCCCTGCTGTTTATTCCACTGTCATTGACAGATAGACATCCACGCAAACTTGATACAGGTGTTGTCATGTCTGAAGGTCACTTTTATGTATGTGTGACTGTGGGGATTTTATGTGATGAAACAACACAGTGGGCAGCCTCACTGTGAGACTGATATCTTGATTTGGGTCTTGTTTCTCATGCTTTCACAACCAGTGACAGGTCCTTTTGCTCTCTCCAGGTATAGAGGTAAGTCATCCAGAAACCGTATAACTAGGTTTCCCAGTTTTGCTGCTCTCAGTTGAGGACTGGAGTGAACCAAATATAAATCTACAATGAACTAGCTTTTTGGCCATATGGACAGTTCAGAAACAAGCTGGGAGTAAAGCTGACCGATATACAATCTATGTGAAAAGTGCACCGCCTCGTGACCGAAATAATTCAGTACACTAAAAAAAGAAGACCTTAGAAGTGTACAGCGGGTTTGCACAAGTTAAAAATACATGATTTTTAAATAACGCTATATACCTTCGATTATATTTTTCCTTGAAATCACAAGTCAAAGTACCATGAATCACACCGTCGTGAAGTTTACCATATCAGAAAAGAAAATGAATGACACGAAATTTGAAATGCGACCGCGTTTCCAGAACGCAAATTAGCATACATTGAAAAATCTGTGTTTGATAAAGCTCATGAATTTCACACTTAGTTTCTACGAAAAGCCTGAACGGCGTATTTGCTAAAGAATGACAATGATTTCCGTAGTCGCATGTTTTTAGACGGTGGCAGTGAGTATTATGTTCCTCAGTCAACATTTTAGTTTGGGACATTTGATGAACGGAAGAAACTCTTCAGCAGTCTGGAAAATATTAAAACTTGACTTTAGCAATACGTGTTGCCTAAAATGCTGCATGAACGCCTTATGCACAATTGCTAACGTCTCCACAAAATACTTATTCCGCAAGAAGAACAAGCATTTCGGTTCAAAGAATCAGGAGTTTCTAAAGAAAGATGTTCCCTAAGCACGGTGACTTAAAATATCTCTGAACTGGTTTGCCAAACAAATGCTTATATGACACACAATAACTACAGCGATCTGCAGTGTAAATTGAGCCAAACCGTACAAGTTAGAAGCATGTGGGTATAATTCTTATGAGCCCTTTTACAATAAAAATCTCTATTTGCTCAGTTTTCTATCTTTTTTTATTATTATTATTATTATTGTAAAGCTCTTCAACTGCTTCCAAAGCTGCCTTTTTGGTTAAGGGCAGGCAGCTTCCTTTTGCAGTACCTGGTCCGCAGAACAAGCCAACGGCGCTACAGAGGACCAGATACCCGAGAGGCCAAACAGGTGTAGCCCGAGAGAGCAGGTTTAAAAACCTTGAAGAAGTATACTGTATAACTGAAGAGTTATGTTTCATTGTCATCATCTCCATCCAAGTTTTTCACCTTGCCAATAAACAAATCTGAAAAAGACCCATAATTCATCTACGACATATTTATCTCAGACTTAGTATTACAAACTGTTGCCCAATTCTACAATTAAAAGCAAATGTACCACAAGAGAAGTCACTTCCGCTATCAGTCACTACATTGTAATTAATCGCTCTCTCTCTGTTTATCATTCTGTACGTAAATTCTTCAAGCTATGTGCCTCATCGCGATCAAACGTTTGGAGCGACCTACCCGCTGGCCACGGAAGTCTGTTTACATCGCGGAGCCACGCGGTCCTGCAACACCATCATAAATTAATTAGTTAGTTGAAAAATATACTGTGAAAAATCACATGTGTATCATTAAACTGTGTTGGTTCTCCGCCAGCAAGCCGATATTTACATTCTGTATACAACATGTGCTTAACTTGACAATTACTTAGGTACACAAGCAAGCAACATGGAATTACGAGTTAACGTATGTAGTTGGTTTAAGCGCATTTAGCTACACGTGCGTTCAGCCCTGATTTATGACGTTTGTACGTTTAGTGCTACCCCCTTCCATATCGTCCACCAACCGTTTCTCTTTTGAGAGTACTGTAATCATCCATATAATTCAATCCATATATCAACAGTTTGCCTGGTCACATGAATCAGCTGTTAAAAGGTACACTGTATAGCACTCCTTTAATTTTGAGCGGTCCCGTTGCTAATATTATACTGAAATATTATTGGTTTCTGTCTCAGTTGCTTAGCCTAATGCAGGCTGTTTGATCATAATGCTCTATGTCGTTGTTTGTGAAAGACTGTTGTTCCTATAAGTCTGATCTCACAAAGTCGCAACATATTTTTGTTGACCTGTAAACATCTTTTAAAACGGTCCTCTTTTATAGCCATTTGCGGCAGTGATATATTATGGAGCTAAACGGGACATTTTCAACAAAAACATTGCAGTCCATATGAAATTACTACAGTCGATTACAAGAGAACATTCTGCTTTATTGGCACTATGATAGCAGAAGGGGAAACCCAGCGTCATGCCCAAATAGTTGTAATTTAATGTGTTTGTTTTTAATAAATCTCCAATTTAATGTCGCGCTGCGCACGAGCACCACCAGATGGCGCTCTCCCGTCGGCTCCTCTACCTGTTGTGGATTTCCCTAAGTACTGTCTTATTTATCCCCGGTGCACCATCTCTCTCCGTTCTGTCATTATCTCTCTGTTCCTGGTTTCCCCCCCTGTGTCCTTGATCTCCCTCAGAAGTAAAACGTTATTCCCCGCATCCCAGAGTCTCTTGAGTCTCCGCGATCGGATCCGACCCAGACTTCTTGCGTGACAATGTTAGATTGGACGTAAAATCAAGAGAACAAAAATGTATGGCATACTGTATACAGAAATCCTGCCTGGCGATTAAAACAGCAACATGCCGAAGTTTCTTAATCATTTTCTTGACACGACATATAGAAAACGAAAATCAAATGAGTACGTATCCTTCAGTTAACACTCAACGAAATAAAAATAAGGATGAAAAAACTAACCTTAGTATCAGCGAGTGTTTTTGTGGTACCCTGAAAAAGTGTTTTGCATAGACAAAAAAATGACAAAAAAAGCATAAAATTTAATAACATGCTTTATTACACTTATAAAGGTTCTTCGTTGGAGTCTGATTGTCTCATTCTTTGTCACAGCAGACGCTGTCTTTAGTGAATTGATCCTTTACTTAGAAGATTACACACACACTTCACTATAACAAAACAAGAAAAGGCACCACAAACCAAGCAGATGGTTCAGTTATTTAATGCCCTTTAACATATAGCATGTGCACATTCTTTTCCATTTTTTTAATTGTATGATTGTTTTTATTTAAGGCCCAGGCCCATGTTTAGCAGCTGTAAAATGTTTGTGGTAATTAGAGTGTCTTTGTGGGTAAGACTTCCCTCGGAATCAGTGCTCTTAAAGGAGTGTCTTGAATTCGCCCTCATATGCTTTAGATCGTAGATTATGGCTCTATGCCACGTGGGCAAATGAGGGCGCCGCTTATCGTGCTGAGCTTTTTCACGTCCTAGGAGCAATATAAGAAGATTCTCTCTCTTGACCTCTCTCTGCTGCAGACAAGAGTCCCGACGTGCCGTTAACTCCTCCTCCTCCTCAGTTAGACATACGACATGCCACGTGCAGACATCATTAGGGGTCCCGGGTCATGCCAGCGGACCTCCCTTGTTCTCTTTCCATAAACTTCCTGCGGGGGATTAGTTACCGTGCGAAACACATTCAGGTGAATGGATTTATAGCAGAGGTTTTCAGCCTGGGGTCCGTAGAACGGTTGTAGGGGTGCGCAGACAGTCAGAGACCTTTACTCAAGTGATGTCGGTAATGGCTGAATGACGCATCACAGTGATACCCCTGTTCAAAGTCAAAAATATTAAGGGGGGAAAATATTTTGAAATCTGCTTGCTCATTACTTCTTTGTTACATATGTCATCATGCGTCAGGGTCGAGGATCTTTTTGTGAGTCGCTGGTTTAAGAAAGTATGAAAGCTCCCGGTCTGTACTTCACCTTTCAGTCACACATTGCAAACAGAACAGCCCATGAAGACGCATTTCCAAAGTAAATATCTTTAATGTCCACATGCCAGGTGCTCTTTATCAAAACTGCCAGGAGGATGCACTAGCTTGGTCCTCCTCCTCTTTTTGCTGCCCCTCCTCTTCTTGGGAACCCAGCATATTTGCTGACTTGTTGCACTTAGTATCCAGCATGCTCTTATTGTTTACATTTACATTTCGCCTAATGTCAGGATGTTCCTTCTTCTGTTGCTCCTCTTCAATGGAACTACGGGAGGGCAGCACTTGGTGAGCAGCTGGCAGTCTGCAGGAGTTACAGTTTTGGGGCACAGTGTTGCTGTTGTGCAGGATATGTTTGCTCTTCTCCTGGCCAGCAGGGGGTACTGGAGAGTCGTTAAGTCCTCGGTTAGGCTGCCCCAACTTCAAACATCCATTTCTGGACTTTTCTCCCTGCAGGACTGAGTCACTCCTTTTTATCAATCCCAGAACATTATACCGAAAGCTGGAGATGTCTTGTTTCAGCTCCTAAATAACAACAAGATGGGCATTTCCTATTGAGATAATGACATGATTGCACAGGCAGATGCTCACATGCTTTTCGCTATATAAGGTATATCTCACTGAGTAAACAAAAAAAAATAAACAGTAGTATTCTCTGGAGCTTTGCGTAATCCTTTAAGTTGCATAATACAAATTTCTGTTGATTAATAATCCTGTACCCAAAAATATACTGTATTGCACACTGACCCACTGACTGAGCATGTGCAGACTCTCATCTAACAAATCAGAATACGATTTACCTTAAAATTCTCTTCTGTGAGTCCCTCCTCCTTTCTGGCATCTCTGATCATTGCAGCCACGTACCTTTTGATCAGGTGTCTCAATACCTCCTTTGATTGTGAATAAAATAATTGCATTATGGATATTAACACAGCAGCGTGTGGCCCAAGCCTATAACTTTATGAATGCAAACTTTGAACCGTTTTTCCTGGACTAATCACTGGTCCGACTGGAGCTGATCCCAGGCAGCACAGCGCCCAGTGCTGGGGTACACCCTGGATGGTATGCCAGTCCATCTCAGCACTTTATGTAAATTTATAATGTATAATCCCATGGTATCTAAGAATTCATTACAGAGGTTTGACAGAATTTCTAATACCGTATTTGCTTGATAAATTAAATTTGTGCTAGTGTTACAGTCATCACAAGGATTGTCTTTTGCAAAATAGCATTTATTGATAATATTGCAAATATGCTGGGGGTTTGCAAATTTTTTTACCCCCCTAATTTAGTTGTGTCCAATTCCAACCCATCAGGCAGTCTCCCCCATCACATGACACCACTGATCAGGGAGGGCGAAGGCTAGTGTGTGCTTCCTCCAAGGCATGTGAGGCCAGCTGCTGCATCTTATTGAGCTGTTGCATATGCAACACCAGGGGGTGGTGTAACACACTCAGAGGACAGTCCCCCCTCTGTAGACATGTGCTCACAGATGCCCATGATCAGCTAGTGTTGCTGTGTAAACACCTGGGGAGAGTAAGCCATCCTCCCTCCCTGAGAGCACCAGCCAGTTTTGTTCTCTTGGGCTCCTAGCCATGAATGGCTACAGCACCACAGGGATTCAACCTCGCGAGCTCCAGATGACAGGGCAAACGCTGTTCGGTTGCACTACTCAGGAGCCCCTAGGTTTGCAAATCTTAAAAATCACAGAAAACATGCAGTTAAGTCAGTAGCTGAAAACGTGATATTACCTGATACTGATTATTTATTCTCATGATTTCAGATCTTTGTATCTAAGGAAAAAAATGCCATTTGTCAGTTAAAAGCATAAAATGATATGAGTTAGCAATTATTGATGAGTGGCTTAGGAATTCCACCACTATTGTACTGTTGTACAATAATTTTTCAGATAAACAAGGTCATGGCCTGTTTTTCATCTCCACTGAGATCCTCCAACCACTAACACAAATGTGGCGAAGAGTGTTAGTACCCTTCCACTTCATTAAAAATAATCACAATTTTCCATGAAATAAGTTAAAACTGTCAAAAGGAATCGGCATCCACTGTTCTTTATTTCATATTCCATAGAGCGAACATTTGGTTTTTGATTTATGACTTGTATTATTTTAAATAACAAAGCAAATGAAAATGGAATAGATGAATTTATTCAGTATTATATTATTAATTAGTTGTGGATTCAAGAGGAAGACACCATTCTTCAGAGAAAATTGTGATTCTTTTTAAAAAGAGTACCAATACTTTTGGTTCTGTCTGTAACAAAAAAATACATAAATCAAGGACATGGAATCAATGCTGATGGTACATTTAAGTTAATATTATTGTTAAAATTGGCCAGTATCAGTATATCGTAGCTGTACTGAAGGGAGTTTTGGAGGGCCTCACCTCTGCAGCTGCATCATTGTCTCTCCTTTTTAATATTGTCTTTTTGTATAGGTGCTTCCGAGTCCATTTTATGATGTAGCATATTGATTTGGGGCTGGGGATTATATTAAAGGGGGGTGGTAGGGTCCCTCCTTCTTCAAAGTAGCTCATCCACAGCTTTGTTCGTGCAAATTTCCACTCGATATCTGCATGGTCCTGTGTGATTAAGGAACGCATACGATTGTGCTAATCTTCAGACATTCTATGGCAAGTAGTAGAAGATGCAAACTTGGATGTCTGGCGTTTATCCTGAATTAATTATTGCCATATACAAGTATGTGACAGGGCAAACACACCGTAAACTACCACATAATCGGAACTGAGTAAAACTTTTAATGTAAGGACTGCTTTGTATCACATAATTGTGGTTTTTCAATTGAATTTCATGGCATGCACCCTAGTTCCTGTGCATCCCCCATTTTGGTTATTTTGGTTATTATGTGTACAACAAGACAGCCAGGAAGTTGTAGCTTTAACACTCACGGCAATTTGCTGGTAAGAGTTGTTCATCATTGCAATCAGCATGTTGAGGAGTACCACCAGAGTGATGACATTGTAGGTGCCAAATATTGTGGCACCCACAAACTCTGTGAACTTGTGTTTCTCCGTGATGGTGGTCACCAAAAGGCTAACCAACCCAAACACAGACCAGAAAAGAGACTGCAGGGTCTTGAAGAATCTAAGAAATAGGAAGTGGAGTCAACAGAGACATGGTTGAACGCTGAAGAATTGATGACATAAAGGTCTGGTGCTTGCGTTTACTCTTTAAACATTGCGACTGGTCAGTAAACCGAGCGTTAGAAATAACAGGGGACCACACTCACGTCGTGAAGGGACAGGGTGTGTCCTTATAGTAGAAGTACAGCTGGTTGAGGCCGTTGGCGAAGGCCAGAAGCACCAGGCAGAAGATGAAAAGGAACTTGAGGATGTCCAGCAGCATGCGGCCCAGCGAGATCTGCAGCGGGCCCAGGTGTGCGTTGGACGTGAAGAGCGAAATGAGCCGCAGCGAGCTGAAGATGTTGGCGATGGCGAAGAGGGCCTCGGCAATCAGGGTCGGGTGCAGCGTTTCCCACATGACTCTGGGCTTGGTGCCGCTGTACTAGAGGGTGAGAATTGCAGCTGCTGTTACATTAATCCTTATACACGTGAATTATGACTGGCTGAGACAATTTTTAAAATTTATTTTTTTCCATTCTTTCAGGATTAAAAAATATTCTGAAGTGAATTTACTGCAGTTATACTTTTTAAAAAGATGCATGTATGGAACTGCGTGTATTTGAGTACTTCACTACAAGTAACACAGATCAAATTGCCAGTAAGACTGAAAGTGAACCACAATCACAAATGAATCCTTTGCTTCTTTTGCGGCAACGTCCCCTAAAAAGGATTCCATACAACTTTTAACTTGAAAACTATCCATCTATTAGATAATGGGATTTAAATAGCTGTCCACTGTAGTAAGCACAATATATGGGTTAAATGTAGAGTTTGTAATAATAGCAAAAGATCTTTGTCCTAACCATTATATAACGATAGTTTTTGTGTTTATATTGTGAGACGCAGAGCATGTTTAGCACTGCTACGCAAGTATACCTTTTACTCTTCTACTCCTAAATCAATCATCATATTTTAATATTTCAGACTTGGACTGTATAGTAAATTACGAGGGTTTACACTCAACTTGCATCAAAAACAGCACAATACCTTCATGTAGGCAACAATCTTGAGTGAAATGGTAGCCAGGTACAAACAATTCATGATAAAGTCCATGAGGTTCCACCAGTCGTTGATGTAGTCCTGTAGTCCATCAGTCCATATCTGCTTGACCTCAGCCCAGACAAAACCTAAAAATGCACATTACAGAACGAGTTAGCTGTATGACTCTAGCACCGTTCATGATGACAGATGTTTATTTAAGTTTCAAGACTTAATTTCTTTGTTTATTTTAGAAACGGGGGAATGGAACTTAAATGTTGGAAGCTAAACAGCAGAGTTGTCTCACCCAAGACCCAAGGGAGGATCATCCACTCCACAGTTGTGGGCGAAGGTCCCATGCTGTCAGGGTCTGTGGAGACCATATGCTGGGACGCGAGTAAGAGGAGGAAGAGGAATGTCAGGTAGGAAGCAGTGTGGCAGATGAACTTTATGAAGGGCTTACGGATGAAGAGACCCCAGCGGCTCCTGGGGGTGACCAGGTAGCAGAGGGAGAGGACTGGAAAGAGAAGGCCGATGGAGACACAGGCGAGTAACTTCATGAACCAGTGGCGCTTCCTCCAGCTGGGGAACTCGCCGTACCAGCGGGATGCCAGCAACTGCTGACAATTGGGCTGCGCTACAAACTGATGAGGAAGATAAAGACAGAGAGAGGAGAACTGAAGGAGAAATTGGCTCACCTTACTGTCTGAGTAAACTACTGCAAAGTCAGAGTAAAAACGCCATAAACTGACAGTACTGATGGCCATTCGCAGTACACACTAAATGTTTACATCTCCTTCAACGCTTCTGTATTTGACAAAAATATTGGTATTTGACTCATGTTTGTGGTCCTAATAATCAGACAAGCACCCTGAAGTCAATATGCAGAAAAAGGCAATCGCTACCTGCGGAAAAAAACAGCTGTATCATATGTTCAATAGCTTCTAACGTTCTTTAGAGGATAATGACACAATTATACCTTCCAGAGTCAATAAAAGGTAAGCCATAGTGCACGTCCTCTCTTTGAGCGTCTGTAAATCACTTGTGGTTTATTCAGCTCAATGAGAAGAAATAACATCTTTTAAAAGCTTATGTGATCTGATCTGCATAGAGCAGCCATTCTGAATTTTGCTAGAAAATCACTTCTTTAAGAAGTTGCTCCGCAGAAAAAACCGCATGACTTTTAATTGCGTTTGTAGAGCAATTTAACTGCTTCTGTGGCACGTTGTCACCTTGTACTGGACAAAAGATTATGGAAGATGGACAGAAATGTTTTACGGCATGATTTCCCATAGCAGAGCTTACCTCTTTTTGGTAATACTTAATGGCCAGCTTCAGTCGAGCCAAATCATTGCTACCCTCCTTAAACAGGGGTGTGATGTTGTCCCTGAAATTGAGAACTATCTCCAGCTCACGTGAGCTACGCGTCTGATCCAGCAGCTCCTTTGCAAACTTCGTGCACTGTTGGGACAGCTCCTCGTACTCTGATTTGAACTCGATCTCCATCTTGCTGAGCTCCTTGAGCTCCCAGCTGAGGTGGAACGCGGCGAGGAAGGGGTCCTCGCTCGACAGGGCAATGAGCGATGGACTGGCCAGTGCTCGGTACAGGTTCAGGCGGGAACGGGAATGGCGCAGGCTGTCCACGTCCGAGTTGGCTGAGCACTCCGGACAGTTGCAGCGTACCCCGTGAGGCTGGGGTACCGACACCCCCTTCTGTAGTAGCATCTTGATGATCTCATAATTGTTGGTATGGGCAGCCAGGATGATGGGTGTGATGTCTGGTGTGAAGTAGGAAAGCTGCTTATCCAGTAAGATTGGAGGCACCTGTTCACAAGTGTAAGAACTTTTAGCCAAATTTCACCAAACTCCCTGTGTCTGTTCCTTTAAACTTGTGACATACTTCCACATTTAAACTCTTTGTGTTTTCCAAATGAGGTTTAGAAGAAGCTTTGATCCTCTCCATCACTGCAATCAGTATCAATGTTTGGATTCCACATTATTTCTCTGAAATGTCACTGCTCACGGTTATGCATTTACAGCATTCTAATACTGAATAATTGACCAAAGCAATTTAGTACTATTCTGCACTGTTCCATAAAGCAGTGATCCCAAAAAGACAGCACCCCTCCCTGACCCTCCCTACATTTTACATTTCATAATTTGGCCCTCCAGGGAAATTAATCAAAGGACCCTGCCATAGAGATTAACAGCAATCTCTCCAGAGACCTGAACTTAGAGCCTTTCAGTCAGAATTTATCATAAGAAACACTACCTGCGAATGACGCCCATCAAAGCTGCATCAATGTAATGCCTCCTCGACCTTAGGGTTTCAGCTTACCACACCGCCAGTTGCTTCTTTATTGGAGAACACTACAACAATGTCATATTTGCTGCTTTTATGGCTCTGAAGAACTGAAGAGATGTCCATCAGACATGACCTAATTTTTTTCTGGAGGTGAATAGAGTACCATCTTGCAGCAAAGCAATCTGATTGTGTACCCTTCTTGGGCAGAGAAAATGAACATTTAATCTATAGGAAGTTCATACCGTCAGTGTGGTTAAAACAGGTTAGTTTCAAATGGGCGGGGCTCTAGCTATCTTGGGTATCAATGCAGTAAAACTAATCAGTTATATTTTTAATTTTAAAACCATCTGTAATAAATTATTCACAGGAATGTCTTGGTTATGATATTTTCTTATATAACAACCCATTCTTCCCATCGCTTAAAAAATGACAGCCAACACATTAGAGTACCATTCCATCTAAGGTGTAGTCCAGGTTAGACTCTAGGAGCCCTGCAGCCATGACTAAGATAAAGGGCCCGACAACAGATGGACTTGACAGCATTTGAAATGCCTGCAAAGTGTTTCGAAAGCATAAAAAAACTTCTTTACACTGGCTCTATTTTCCTTTTTTGTGAATATCAATAAGGGCATGTAAAATCATCCCTTTAAAAGACAGATCAGGTGTAAAGTGCTCAGGTTACACCACAATGAGTGTCTTATCCAGCATACAGCACATCAAACATCCTATGGCTTCTGTATTCCCCCACCTGTTTCTCTTTACTGGTCTTCTTGTGGTTGAGCAGCAGGTCGACGGCCCCTACCACCTCTTTACGGATGGCATGCAGCAGGGCGTCTCCTACGTACACGTTGAAGCTGAGCAGCAGTTCGATGATCTCCAGGTTCTCGTTCTCGATGGCGATTAGCAGAGCCGTACGGCCCAGTGAGTCCACGCAGTTGATGTTGATCTTGAAGTAGATCTCAGCCTCCTCTAGGGCCTGCCTGACACTGGCATAGTCGCCTCTCTCCACGGCCCTCAGGTAAGCTTTCTCTAGGGGTGACAGCTCCGCTTCCGCCCGGATGATACGCAGCGGGATGCGATCCTGGTGGGACGCATTGTCCCTTCGCCGGTAGTACAACTGCAGCATCGCCGCTAATGCATCACGGCCCTGGGTGCAAGAAAAAGACAAAAGCACAAGTAGGGTACGAATGCCAAACTGAGATGTGTTTTGTAAGAAAACAAAAAAATTAAGAGGATGAAGTTGTCTTCTAGTAATTACACTCTTCCTCTTACACTCAGATGGAGAACATTTCAGAGCTCATTATCTCACATCCACTCCCAGGGAAACATGAGAAGCGAGCTGTTATCTGTAAGACAGAACAAATTCCCTCGTGCCCATGCAGCCTGCATAATTATCTCATTACTCATTGAGCTGAGGTGTGGCTCCACTGCTGGGATTACTCTGCAGTAAACATCTTATGAGACATCTCATCCCATCAGTAAACCACTCTGACCGATGCCAGCTAAATCACTTTAGTCCCAAGAAAGGGCCGTTAGCAATACTTACAGTAAAGCCCTCTGCTGAAGCAGGTATGGCATTGATTTATGAAGCAGCCCAGTAAGCCGAAGATTGCAAGCTCAAACCTGAGAACGCTGAAGCCAGAACAGCTGATCCAATGAGCATCAGGTATGTTTTGAGGACCTGAAGCCAGAACAGCTGATCCAAGGAGCACTGGGTATGTTCTGAAGACATCATCAGGCGGAGCATACGTATGATGACCAAAAACATGGAGAGCTTAACTCAGAGAAAACAACAATGAAAATTGAATCAAAAAAGCAGAAAAAAGTATATGTTGTACACTGCCATCTTTATCTTCACCGTCAGCTTGGAGTTTGACCGCACTCGAGTTGTGAGGCGGGGAAGTGTTGCAGCTGCCTTCCCGATCCTCTTGTCAATCTCAATGTCTAATGAGTGGTTATCAGTGATGGTTGAGTCGCGGTATGTAAACTGATGGATGACATTGAGTTCGTAATCGTCGTGGGCGCTGACTGGTGGTGCCACTGTATCCTGTCCCAAGACGTTCGTCTTCTTCAGACTGATCATCAGTCCAAAGTCCTTGCAGGCCTTGGAGAGGCAGTCCATCAGTGATTGCAATTCCTATTTGGTGTAGGTTGCAACTGCTGCATTGTCAGCAAACAGCGTGTCTCTGATGAGAGCAGTCATGAGACACGTTCAGCCAGTTTCTGCAGGCGGATCAAAATGACCCTAGCAAAGCCTTTGCTGAGGAGGGAGATGCCTCTGTAGTTGTTACAGTCGCTTCTCTTGCCCTTAGTCTTCTAGAGGGTGATGAGCTTGGAGTCCCTCATGTCCTGTGGTACAGCTCCTTCTTGCCAGCACAGGCACAGGGCTTCATGCATTAGAAGCAGTAGGATAGTCTTACGTATGTCATGTAAAAACATCATTGGTTTTCAATGCTTTCTTCCTGAAGGCACTTATAAAATCCTTGAATAATAATCTTATATTTTATCTATCCATTGATCCATCAATCATTAATAGAAGGTTTTTGTGAGCTTGGAGTCCATCCCAGGTAGAACAGGGTATGAGACAGAGGGTGTCCTGACCTGGATGCCACTTCACAAGTGATTTATGCAAAAAAAAGAAGTAAAAATGGGGGTATACAAGTACAAATCTACAGTAAATCCTCATGTCAAAAAGCAACATGACATGGATCAACAAGCATTATTTTTATCTAACTGGTTAGAAGAGCTTCAAATGCCGAGGCATGCACTTTTAAGCATGGTTCTGTGGCAATAATTGAAGAGTGCTAATGCATTGAAAATGGCCAACTAAGTGTAAAGAGTCTGTAATCTGTGGGTTCTACCTGCAGAATAATGCTTTCTCCCGTTATTAACCAAACTGTCATTTCTGTAGATGTGTTCATTGCCTACATCACAGAAAAGATGGGCACACACCTTGGCAACAAATATGTTGTTGTTTATCATGGAGGGTGAATGAAAACACTATGCAATGCAACATTAGCCTATTCATCAAACTTTTAGAGCAAACATGTCAGGTTGTTGTCTGTACGACTGTCAGAATTGGTATTCCATGCAGAAGAACTCAAAATTTTACTGAATTCCATCAAGACATCACCCATTTTTAAGCTTTCAGTTGATGAGTCAGGTTTGTTATGAAAATGTAGCTGTTTCCCATACTGCCTCATAGCAGGTTGTGCTATTTCCATTGTCAGTTTGGACATGCAGTTTTTGCTACTTCATCACTATTTACAAACTTTGAAGGGATCTATACTTATCAAAATGAGACTGCAACTTCAACTGATAGAGTTAGAGAGACTACTGGGGAAAGCTTCACTACACTCTTTTCCATGTGTTTGATGGGCAGATAATCCCTTTCCAAGAACCCTTACATTGCAGCTACAGTGTACTGTAGTAAGATTTTGGAGTGCAAAGGCATCACAAAGCTTTCAGCAGAACATTACACCCAGATCACCACAGAAGCAACAGGACAAAATAATCATTTTTTGTGGCTAAAAGGAGTCGCAGTCTTAATTATTATGAGAGGGCAAATCAAAGGCATAGTTGTATCTGAAAGAATAGGCTTTTAGCATAATTGCTATCCATATTGTCTGCTTAGCTGCTGTGAAGTCATTGACAAAAGACTCACAGGGGAAATACATTACAATTACCTCCCTGCCTGCATTAATATTGAAAGCATTAATGTGCATTTTAAACAACACATTTTCATTGAAAAAGAAGTCTACCATTTTACTAACGTAATCTTCCGACGAATCAGTTTGAGATATAGTTGCCCATTCATTTTTTCGATGACTCCTTTTCTAGATTAGGGGTTAGTTAAGAAGAAAAATGTCAAAAACGAAAACAGAAAAATATATAAAACAACTGGAAACTTTCTGTATGTTTACTGAGCGTGCTAATGTGTTACACTAGTGCTGATCTGGCAGTTAATTCCATCACTGGACATTCTGAGCGCGTAAGATGAACGAAGAACAGAGAGGTGGTGACTTGAGCAAATTATAAAAGGAAGCCTATAAAATTTGACAGATGAGTGTAATTTACAAAACATGTTGGCTTTGATATAAAATAAAACAGCCTTTTCATACAGAGAAAAATGAGAACAAGTACAAATATCATAGCTGTCACCACCTCATCAATTAAAGTGGTTTATTTTAGGATCATAAATAATCATCATAATCATCTTCTTCTTCCTCTCTCAGCAGCTCCCACCAGGAGTTGCCACAACAGATCATATACCTCCATCTCCTCCTGTCCTCCACATCCTGCTCTGTCACACCAACAACCTGCATGTCCTCTCTCACTACATCCATTAGCCTCCTCTTTGGCCTTCCTCTTTTCCTCTTGCCTGGCAGCTCCATCTTCAGCATCCTTCTCCCAATATACCCAGCATCTCTCCTCTGCACATGTCCAAACCAACGCAATCTCGTTGTCATTCCTAATCCTGTCCATCCTCATCACACCCAATGCAAATCTTAACATCTTTAACTCTGCCACCTCCAGCTCTGCCTCCTGTCTTTTCGTCAGTGCCACCGTCTCCAGCCTTATAACATAGCTGGTCTCACTACCATCTTGTAGACCTTCCCTTTCACTCTAACTGGTACCTGTCTGTCACAAATCACTCCTGACACTCTTCTCCATCCACTCCACCCTGCCTGCACTCTCTTCTTCACCTCTTTTCCACACTCCCCGTTACTCTGAACTGTTGACCCCAAGTATTTAAACTCATCCACCTTTGCCAACTCTACTCCCTGCATCCTCACCATTCCACTGTCCTCCCTTTTATTCACACACGTATTCTGTCTTACATAAATACAGTTAATACAGTATCTAAATTCTTCATTTCAGCAAAACCAAGGACCAGGCTTCTGATCAAAGTGAACCTTTGAACTGAAGAAACAGTAAGATGAAATCAAAATCAAAAACTGCTGGCTTAGTAGTTTGTATCTCCATCCTCTAGGTATGCTACTTTTTGATATAAATGGTATTAGATGGATAAAAACAAAAGACCTTGACCTCAGAAACCATGGAACCCCCATTCATCAGAGTATTCTTATCTAGTGAGAAGCCCCACAGGGTGCCCAAATGCTGGGAACCACTTTAGGCTGAGTTCCTGTCCATCACAGAGTACTGACACAAACACACAGACACCCACTAATTCATGCAAAGAGTCCTGTGAGTGGAAACCACAGAGAGGATAGAAAGTCTGCACACATGGAGATGAGACCCATTATAAACCCTGGAGCTCTTGGGTTTGATTACTGCTCCTTGTAAGGCTGTAGACACACTGGCCTTGTTGCCCCCCAGGGGGGAGGTAGTGAAGTTGGCTCCAGGGTGGCTGAATTCACATCCACATGTCGATCAGGCCTCTACCTCGTGGAGGGGGAAACGACCGACACATCGATACTTAACTAGTGACACCTTCTACCCCTCACTTCCCCTACTCAGGAAGAAGGAGATGACCCACAGGATGGACCCCCACAGGGTGACCCATCCTGCTC
>JAACJT020000031.1:11302384-11332472 GCA_009936485.2 Gymnarchus niloticus | reverse complement strand
CACGTTATGCCTACCCAGCTAATAAATTGTGTTCTGTTTAATTCTTGTCTGTCTGAAATCGTTATCTCTGCTGAGTTTTTCGTGGTGGTGTTCTTGCAATCCCTAACCAGGATTAGGCAGTTAAACTGGCTCTGAGTAGCTACGCTGTATTGCATGAGTAGCTACGCTGTATTGCACAGACGCAACTGAGGCACAGCCTCTGAGTTGTAGATCTACCATATACACCGAACTTTGGTGGTCCCTGAGCTGTATTGGGCAAACATGCTGACAATTCCTACCAGCCTCTGAGTTGGCGAAATTCGGCATACGTGGCGTTAACGTAGTCAAACACGCGGGCAGCGAGAACCAGCCTCTGAGTTGAACCGGTAAGACAAACTGCAGTAGCCTCTGAGCCATAATAGTTATGCACGCTGAGGCCTGGGTAAACTATTTGGACATGCTACATCGGTCCCTGAACTGGACGATCTAACAGGTTGTTATGCAGACTATGTGGTCAACCAGTTATACCAAACCTAGCGGTCCCTGAGCTGGATAGACTCAAACATGCTGAGCATGCGTCAAATTCGTAGTTATCACCCAGTCCCTGGACCGTCTGCCTGGTTCCATATTGCGCTGGGCTTTGCTCAACTGCCCAGGAGCAAAGCCCTGAATGATACCAATGCCCAGAGGCAAGAGTAACTGAGAGTGAGGCATGTCTTGATATTATCAGAACCAACCTAAATTTATTAGAGATCAAGGCCACTGCATTATAAATCAATAAGTAAATTATATGGAGTCAGATTCAAATACGGTCATTTTATATTCGGTTTAACTAAGGTTTTAAACCCTTTCCAGACGCGCATGAAAGGACCTACACGCATCCATA
The DNA here is from genome assembly GCA_009936485.2 of Gymnarchus niloticus. NCBI lineage: Eukaryota > Metazoa > Chordata > Actinopteri > Osteoglossiformes > Gymnarchidae > Gymnarchus > Gymnarchus niloticus. Next base: position 11,331,607 of record JAACJT020000031.1, on the reverse strand, counting down.
CCTTTGGCTGTCCACTTGGATTCCGACGTTGGGCCAGGGGGCGGCTCACCCTTACATCTTGATGGTGTGTGAGCTGTGTCCGTGTTCACTTGGGTTACCTCCAGGGATGCTGGTTTCCTCCCACAACTCAGAGAACTACAGCTAGATGGATTGGTGTCTTTATGTTGCTTATAAAATGGATCAGTGTGTCATATGATGGAGTGGTATCCCATCCAGAGTGACACCCCATCCACAGCTTCATGGCCTGCTTTTTGAAATTGTTCCATTCCCTTGCACTGGATAAGCGATTATAGAAAATGGATGGATATTCAAGCAATAAAATTTGGCTTTTATTAAATTTAAGTACATTTATGAGCAATGACATGGAAAATACCAGTGAAATCGGACACCACATTATTATTCTGCATGGACATGGAGTTGAACTCCTTAATGGAGAAGCCCACGTTCCTCAGTGTTTCCTGGATGAAACCTTCACTGAGGGGCAGGCAGGAGAACCTCTCTCCCCCCACCATGTAGAACGTTTCATTGAGAGCACCCACCATCACTAGCACTGCCCCAGGCCGGAGCAACTTCTTCACGTTTCCCAGGACATGCCAGTAGGTCTCCTCATCTTTGGAGGCAGCTTCCAGGCAGAGACAAGTTACCACGCAGTCGGCGGGCTCCACAACCTGCGGCCCAAAGGGGTTCTCTAGACGGACATCACATTTGAGCACCTGCTTCACAGTCTGCCTGATTCTCGATTTCACCTCCACAGGTGTCCTTCTACAAGGTGTACCAGGAAAAACATGTGATAAAGTGCAGATGAAAGAAACTCAGCTACAATCCAATGGCAAGATGTGACTTGCTGGAAAAAATTTAGTACAAAGGAAATAAAAACAGTAAACCACAAACAGTATAGTTTTTCAGCCATGATTCAGCAGAAGATGAAGAATCTTACTTCTCTGCTTAATTTACAATAAGTTGTACAATCACTATTCAACAAATAATAGACATCAAAATTTGTCATTTCACTTTGTCTTGTTCTAATTGCTCATTTGGTTTTCAAAAATGAACACAGACAATTATGAGACAACAAGGGCACAATCACCCTTCAAATGTTTCACTTCAGGGTTTTACGTAGTACACTCGTACGTGGTATTACCTTTCACAAGACAGAGATAGAGCCAAAGTATACATTTCACCTGTTTCTCTCCACCTCACAGACAAACCGGATGACAGGATCCCAGTCAAAACAGTCTGGCTCAGCTCTCAGCCATTTCTCAATCTCCTGGCGGTTGCGATCAGTGAAGTCGGACATAATGATCTCTTCAAAGTACTCACAAGCACTTATCAGACCATGTATCGTTGGCCCACTTCCTATTTCAATTAGTCTTTGGCCTTTGTATTTGCCTGGGATATAAAAATATTTGAGTTAGTTACCTGAAAAGAGCAAGAAGTCCACAATCCAGCCCTGAGAAATTTTGACTTTCACTTCACCTTCTACAAATGTCTTGCTCAGCTGACCCAGCTCATATTTCAGGTAGTTCTCCTCAGGATTGCCTTTGGGGTGAGAGTAAAATGAGTTTAAATATGTCCTGGATTCAAAATGTGTCTGGTAGTGCTCTCCTTCTGTGAATGTGGTTCCACCGGAGCGCTCCATGCCTGTCGGCTTCGTGCTTATACGGAGACTGAAGTGACCGCTTCTCCAAGAGTGACTGCAATGGTAAACAGTGTCAGATGTCAAGTCATGTGCTCTTCATGATGTCGCAATACTTCTGTAGTTTTACAGAGGTTGCACAATCTGGTGTGTCAAAGTCTGCACGACTGATGAGCACTTTATTTAAAAAAAAAACTTACACTAAAATGTTTTATACCTGAGTGCAGCAGTGCGGTGATATAACTACAAGAAACCATCCTACAACAACGTTGCAGCATATATTTCAGTTCTGGAAAAGCTCAAGCTTCTCTTTCCTGGTCCTGAACTAATAATGTTTTCATTCACAAGCAGCCTTTTTTCTGCCATCCTTGTTGTTTTTTTTTTTTCATTTTATACCTGGTTTTAATGAACATGAAAGTGTTGCTCTGGAATGGCAAGCTTTACATCCATCTGTACATTTGGAGGGAGATCCTATTGTTACCATATGGTCCTGCAATTGGCATTGTGGACCGTAAGGACAGGGGCACTGATAGCCACCCATAGGAACACCCACAACCACTAGATCCTGGGCACTTCTGTAATTGGCAGTCAGTGGTGTGGGTGCCAGAACCCCCTCCCCAAGAGGTACATAAGTTCTGTTTGGTGAGTGTAAAAGGAGAGCACGAGCGGGAATTGTTCTAGAGTTAGGCTGGATTACATTCTCTTCTTAGACTTGACCTGCTTACAGCCAGCAGCAACCTCCGTTCACTCTTGCTATCATGCCCAAACCAAGCCAGCCAAACCAGTTTAATCCTTGATGGAGAACTATTGAGGACTGGGTATTTCAGGCAACAAACCAGTCCTCTGCTGATGCAGGTTGGTCTAATCCATCATAAATAAACCCAGCTCCTGGGATTGCCCTCTCCCCATGATTTTGCAGTTATTGAATACCCATGGTTAAAACTACATGATCCTTCTAACTCCTGGAGGAATGCAGAACTCGTTGCCTGGGGAGAGGACTGCAGGGCCCACTGTTTAAGGCTCTCTTTCAGAGCCACCCTTGTGGAGAGTCCACAGGTTAATCTCACTGCCTAGATACCAGAGGCTAACCTACAGTATGTAGATGTTTTCAGCGATATGAAGGCAGCAGCCCTTCCTTCTCACTGTTCCTGGTACTGTGCTACCGACCTCCTTCCAGAGACTACTCCATCCAAAGGGCAAATTTACCCACTGTAAATTCCTGAGAATATGGCTATGGACAAGTACATTGAGGAGGCCCTTGAGCAAAGCATTCATCAGATCCTTCTACATTCAGTTTCTTTTTTGTAGGAAAAAAGGACAGAGGCCTTTGCTCTCGCATTGATTACCAGGCCCTTAATGAAATCACTGTTAAGTTCAGGTACCCTCTCTTGTTAATACCAGCAGTCGGTGTCCTTATGGTCACTGAAGCAGTTGCGCGAGGCCACGATTTTTTACCAAACTTGACCTCTATCGCATGTACAACCTGATACGCATTAGGGAGGGGGATGAATGGAAGACCACATTCATCCCCACTAGGGGCCACTATGAGTACTTCATTATGCCTTATGGTCTTACTAATGGCCCCATCAGCGTTTCAATCTTTTGTGAATGAGACATTCAGGGACATACTGTATAAGTTCTTCATTTTGTATATTGATGACGTGCTGATATACTCAAAGGCTCAAGTTTCTCATCAACTCTATGCATTCCAGGTCTTACAGTTGTAGTGGGCTGGGGGGAGGGAACACACCATAAGGCTCAGTGTGGAACAAAAAACACCACCCTTTATTTCAGGGTCACCGAAACACAGTTCGGTCAGGTGGGCGGGCTCGGCACCGCCCCCTCAAAGAACAATGAAGCAAAGCATGAAACAAACGAAAACAGCAGCGGTTGCGCTCCTGTCAGTTCCGGGTCCGGCTCCAGTGCAGCGGTTGGTCACGGAGGAGTTACCCTGAGGGCTCGTCCCCAGGTGAGTCTAGCAGGGAGACAAGAGACACAGGTTAATACTGGTCTCCCTCTTCCATGCAGCGTTGGGTTGATATACGGCCCACCCCAACCGGGGGGGCGGGGTTGTTGGACAACACCCACATTCCCGTGGGAATTTCCACAGGTAGCGCTTGTGTAGAGGGGGCAGTCCAGCTGTTTGGGGCTGATCCCCAATCACGGGTTGGTCCCTGTCTTCAGCGGGGCGGCTCGCCACACAGTGGTTGTGTGGAAACAACCTTTTTGTGAAGATGGAGAAGTGTGAATTCAGGTGTGAGACCATTTCATTCCTTGCATATGTATCTTTATATTCGTGGATAAAAGTCAAAGTGATAATACTCCCCTGACAAAGTAAACAGCTCCATGCTGTTCAGATTTTCACTGGCACTGCGTGGTTCGCATTTCATGCATTAGAAGTCAAAGCATTCCATTCAACAGAAGGAAAGATAGCAGTGTTACATATGGGTCTAAGGCAGGTGCATTCTTTCCATTGCTGTGAAGCCGCAATAACTTTTTTCTGGATGACTGCCTGTTGTAAATGCTGCCCCCTTCAGGACAGTCAACTGCACAATCTACACATAATTAGCTCTGCAGTAATAATCTATTTTTCTTGGGTTTGTCAGAGGATGTAGATGCACAACAAAAGACGCTGAAGACTAGCGCAGAGTGAAAATGTGAACCTAGATTATTATAGAGATGACAACTTTACAGCCGACTCAGAAAGAGGCAGAGAAATAAAAAGCTACAGAGGAGTGTGGATGATACCATCGCTGGCCTTGTCTTCCTCCACTGTGTCTTGTTAAAAAGGAACCTCTGACACCTCGTGGGGGGTGTATTTGCTGCATCGGCAGACAAGGAGAAACGCCAGGCACCATGGGGCTTGAGTGGCGGGGGTCTCTGCAGCCCCGGTGGGCAGCATGGTGTCAGCGCTCCTGATGTCCAGATTACCTGGAGGGCTGATGCTACAGTGACAGCTTGTGCCGGCACATTTAGCAAATACCTGCCAAAATACCTGCCAAGCACATAATCAAGAGTAGACCCCACCCACTCCCATTAAAATATTAGTCCTTTTTGGTCCTCAAACAAGCATTCAGTTTCAGCTGAGTAACATTGAGCTTGGGGATAAGAATCTCATGAAGGTTACAAATAGGGTCAGCTGAAGCAGGGGATGGGGCAGGGACACATTTTAATAGACCCCCACAAAGTTTTGGGACACACACTTGGTGTGCCATTTCTTCACCTTGACAAAGGCACAGTCCCAATCATTAGCTGTGGAGTATGCTGCAAACTGACAGTACACTGAAGCAGTATAACAGTACATCCCAGCCCATGAGCTGTCAACTAACAAGTGGGCAATGGCCTGCAGGACACCGTGACAGCTAAGCTAGCTGTTTACGTGATTCTGAAGAAAATTCAGCCAGGAGAAAAATGGAATATTATCTTATTTGTCATGTGCTTCAGTTATGTACATTTTAAACAAACTTCTCTATGATGACCTTAAATGAAGCATGTTATAATTAATTTATATATTTTCCACTTCATCATCGATTGATCTTCCAAGTATGTATCCTGGAGAGGGTTATTGGAGCTGATCTCAGGTTTGTTTGTTTATTTATTTATTTATGGGGCACCATGCTGAACTCACACATGTAGGGTGGGCTGTTCAAACCCTAGGTCTGCTTTTGGGTTTGTGCAGTTTACATGTTCTCTCAGGCCAAATGCCATCCTGGATCCACTCTCCTTTGTGATGTATGCTACTAATCATAGGTACAAACTTTTAAATTGTTAAGAAAAGGGGCTGAGATTAAAAATGCAGAAAAGAAGTTATGACAGCTTTTTCCTAGGTGTCTGCATAAATAGTGATTTGTCTTTTTCCAGACAACATTAATAGAGGTTTTCTTACTGATTTACTTATGGACCACAACGATGCTGATAAATTCCAATGTTAGCTAGACCAGCTCATCCCACAGCCAAAACGAATACAAAAACTCTTTAAAAAAAATTCAGTAAATATTCATTAAACAGCAGTGCTTTCACAAGATTCACAAGTTTCACTGCAACATTAAAGTGCTGACATTCAAATCTCTTGTCCTCTTTTATCTTTTCCAAGCCAGTTGTATAATGTAAGTTTCACTTGGCATAACTTCCATAAAACCAGAAATATGTGCATGAAGGTCAGAGGTGTTAGCCAGCACTGCCATCTCAGCACCAACGCTCTGGGTCCATGCGGTACTGACTGGCGTATTGTGTTTACCCCTCATGTTTCCTCTTGATCTCTGCCACTTGCTCTTGCCCTGATTGCTCTCATGTGTTCCACCTATCTCTTATCATCACGGTCCATGTCTCTCCCCTTGTCTTTACCATGCATTTGTTAGTGTGACTACCAGTATTTCTGTTTCACCCTGTTCTTGCCTTGTTTTCAGTTCCTCATTTTTGTTGCCCCTTGTTTTCAGGGCAGAACCTGGTGTTTATTTTCTTGTTGCTTATTATCAAATACCCAGATGGTACTCGCACCTGCATCCTTGACTCCCTTGTCTCTTGGCCCTGCAAACCCCAATCCAGCGATAACCGTGACAACATGATGACGCTATAATAGCAGAATGTATGACAAAAGTATGAATAAAGGTCAACTGGGTCTTAAGTAAAAAAATGTTATCAAAAAAACAAGTAATTATAGTTAACCGTATTGAAATAGTTTTACATTTAATTAGTAAAACCCCTACAATGAGGGTTGATGATGACACAAATTTAAAGGCAGCCTAGGTATATATAATAATATTCAGTTTTAAGTTTCTGTGCAAATATTAAAACATTTGTTTTGTGATCATTTTAAAGAATGTTAAAAATAACTGCATATTCTACACCATGTGGCTCATCCCTATCTCAACATTTGTACCTCTGTATTATAGTGGAGATTAAAATAGTTGTCTATTGTATATTATTTTCAGTGTGTCACCAGGACCCTACGGTTATACTAAGAACAAAAAAGTCTTGTTTTTTACTTTGTTATCCAGCTTTGACAGTGAAGCACCATTCACTTACATTCTGACAAATTGCTGTCTTTGTACTAATGTTCAATTGAATTTTTTGAAATTCACCATGAATCAATAACTGCCTGCGGTCCCACAGGTTGTTGAAACATCAAACTCTAAATGAAAATAAGGAAGTCAAAACGTGTTCCACACACACACACACACACACACACACACACACACACGCACAAACACACAACATGTGAAACAGTCAGACTTCACTCCCAATGCCAGAATTAATTAGGCCCAACCAATGCAGTGTGTGTATAGGTCAAACTGCACGGTGTATAAAACTCATCAATAGAGGCATATCCTACAGGGCTCCATGCTGAAGCTAAATTAAAATGATTCAGCCTTTGGGCCTTAAGTTTACGGAGCTACAGCAAGAGCCCTTCAAAGCTCTCCTAATAATTTGTATCAAAGCAGACCCTTCTCATCTCGCTCTTGTTTGAGATGGCTTGGGTCCTGTTTTATCTAGTGCAACGAGGTGCAGTTAAATCAACATACTTTTACAGAGAAACCCTTCTGCTCTCCATATAATAACTTGCAAAACACTTGAGGGACTTTTCAAATCTCTCTGTGTTGCTCAGCCTTGTTGGAAGAGTTGGCAGGCACATACCACAGAGGTTCCATATCTCACCTGCATTGTATTCACAGCACATCCATTCTAGGCTTCCTTCAAACTGCCTGCCTTTCCTCTGTCATTTCACAAACAGCTTTCTCCACTATAAAAGTTACAGGGTATGTGTCATATCAACAAGAAAAACAACTTGTTTTTCTGGATCATCATTCCTAAAAAAGTAAGAAAGGGTCAGATTATGGGCTTCTTTTAGCGGCAGATCTCTTCCACGTTGAATCTTCGACTCATTTGATACCAATGTATTGTATCCAGAGTGATATGCACTGGACAGGTGTGGACTAATATAACTAATAATACTAACTAATATGATTTAGGGGGGTAAGCCCTCATTCCTACCTGATATACAATAGAAGTGTGTGCTGCTACGCGAATGTTATGCAAGTTCCCAATGCATTTAGATATTTAATGAAAATGATATACGAATGTGTGCAAGCATATTTTCCCTACGATCCTCTAGTTCCATTTGCTCCAGGTGTTTGAGGAAGTCTGGTACATCTCTGTACCACATATGCATGAAGCTGAACCATTTTCATTGGCAGGTGCCACGGAATGGACTGAACCGACAAATGCCTGCAGTGAGAAGAACAAACTCTAAAAGAGCTAAAAGTTATTTATGGTGTGTTTTGAAGCATTAACATTCTCAGCAAAGCAGGAAGAGCTTTTAGAATAGTATTGCATGAGTTCAGTTTCAATTAGCTTTTGTGCAAAGATACTGTGGCCCTGAAAAGGGATACGAACAAAAAATAATCACATATGCACACAAGGAACTGGGAATCTCTATAACTGCTGACTTTAAGAGCTCCAAGCTGCATACTCCAAGAGTAAGTCACGGATATTGACTGCGACAAAGCCATGCCCTGTCACTGAGATTAATAGTAACAGCAACTAATGAATTATGACAGCCATTTGTCAGGCATTGCAAAATTCAATATGAGCTGACAAGACATTTGGAGATGAAACTGGATTACCTGTATCGAAGTTACATAGACCTCCTTTTATGCAGGAATCTAAGGAAATATATGATTTTCACCAAGCTTTTGCAAAATTTGAGCTATTAATTAAAACATAAATAAAAGATATTTCAAGTTTTAAGTTTCATTTTTCACATATGCAAACATGCACTGCACATTGTGTAGAGAAATGTTTTTTCCACCTGCTTCATGGATTTTGTTCACAAGAGAAAACATTATAGTGCATGTAACCCTGGTGAACTTTAGTCTTTCAGTTTGTCTTATAAAAATGCAGGAAAGTGCAAACTATTACACATCATATAAGTACAGTGAGAAATATGTTGCTAAAACTTACTTGTTCAACTTCAGTATGTAAATGTTCAAGAAATGTGATAACGGGTTGTGTCTCTGTGGTCAGTATCTTCTTGAGGTTTTGCAGATGCGCTGGGACTTCAGACCAGTCTTAATGATCCATGTCTAAAGTAGTATATCAAAGGGATTTTTCATCTGAACTTTAATTTATGAGGCTGATGTCTGCTGCAGTTTTAAGCCTTGGGTTCTTTTATGAGCTATTTCAACAGTCATGTGACAGGGTGGCAGCATGCAGTCCTTTTTGCATTTCCATTTAATTTTTTTTCATGTGGTTTGTTTCCCCGCAAAAATGCAAATTTAAGTAAGTGCTTTTTCTCCCCCCCCCCCCCCCCCACACACACACACACACACACACTTTTCACTCTGTTACAGTTGAAGGAATGGCACAGTGTTTGAAACTTCTGACTGGCTTACTTTGTAGAGTAACATACCCCAATACCCCAACGTATCAATTTATTTCAAATCCTGAAAAGCCAGTTTCTTGTGAAACAAGATAACGTAAATTTGTCGTGATGCAGTAAACATTCTAGTTATTTGTACTTTTATTTTTACTCAGCAATGAGCAATGATCTGTGGCTGTTTTCAGACTTAACCTTGTTTCAATCAAAGACACTTTCCCTGTCTAGACATGTTATTCATCTGAACTGTCATTTCTTCTCTATTAGTCCATCACCATTCTGTCTCTTGTAAATTATTATAGAATTATATATTATGCAATAGGTATATAATGTTTAGAGTATTATAGATTAGGGTTTCCCATCCCATCATGACAGGTTTTGCCAGCTTCTGCTGAGCCTCCCCCCCTACCTGTACCTGCCACTGTGGCTCATATTTTTCTGGTTAAGTCTCTAAATCCATTCCCTTCCACCCTTCTCTGTACATTGCTCCCCCCATCCTCTCACTGCCTGCTTGTTTCAATTTGCCTTTTTCATACTTCATTCTACCCTTCTTTCCAAATCTCACCCAGCCTCTGGTTTCCAATCATCACATCACTTTTAGGCCATAAAGGTATTATCTCATATGCCAGTAAAACGTGTAAACTCCAGCATTAGGCTTCCTGATGTCATTTTATATTTGAACCAGGACATTCTCATTTTGATATCACTTGATTATGCTATTAGGAGACAAACACATATACCTTACCTAGCATATTACTGCTGTGCCAATCAATCACACCAAGATTTATTCTGTATGATGTGACAACATTTGAATATTCCATACCTATACATATATATATATCTACATTTTCAATCAAATTTGTCAACGGAAAAGACAGAAGAGGACAGATGGTGACAACAACTATCTGATTTCTGGTGTGTGTGTATATATATATATATATATCGTATATATATGCAAGTCATCTTTAAAACAGCTAAATATGTACTATGAAAAGTTTTCCAAATAATTCAAGTATTATGTTATAATGGCAATAGAAATTGGTTCTCCGTTGGCTCTCAACTTGGAGAGCAAGATGGGAAAGCACGAAAAGAATTTCTCTATGGGGATAAATAAAATACTGATTATTATTATTATTATTATTATTATTATTAATAAAATAATCTAAATCTCATATATTGTTACACCTCACGGGCACGATCACGCATGAGGAATGCGGGCTGCCAGCTGCAACTCATTATGAAACCGCTTAAAGCACCCGGTGCACTGCTCCATCCGTGCGAAATATTGTGAGCCGTGGCGAACTTATCAAGCACTTGTTTATCCCTGTTCTTTTGTCCTCGTACCGTTCTCCTGCTCCTAGCCCTCACCCCTACTCACCTGCTTCGTTCCCTTTTCTGCCCTTATCCTAGGACTGAACGCTCGGAATTCTACGACTCTCCCGCCTGGCCTCGAACAATGAACTTGGACTTTGGATTTGTACGTCTGCCTCGAGTCTGTGTTGTTATGAGCTGCGCAGACAAGATAATAAACCTGTTTGCCCTGCTGCAATTGGGTCCTACTCCTCTATCTGTACCAGAATATGTCACCCTCTCAATGGACCCAGCAGATAATCAGGACCCGTTCCAAGCACTCGCTGCCCAGGTAATGCACCTGACCCAGATGGTGGCACAACTTCAACAGGATCAGGCTGCCAGTGTTCCTTTGCCCCAGTCTTCTCCTCCTCGAAACACTGTCCCTGTGTCTATGCCTCCCCGGTTTAACGGAGACCCTAAGGAGTGTGGTGGGTTCCTGATGCAGTGTGGGCTATATGTGGACCACCACCCTGAACTGTTCCCCTTGGATACAGATAGGGTCTACTTCATCCTCTCCCTCCTAAAAGGCAGGGCACGTGATTGGGCCACAGCCCTCTGGCTCCAGAAGAGTCTGGTGCTGTCCTCCTCCAGCTGGTTCCAGGACCTCTTCAAGGAGGTGTTTGACCACCCACTTGAGGGATGAAGTGTAGAGGACCGCCTGCTAGAACTGCGGCAAGGCTCCCGTTCCGCCCTAGACTTCACTATGGAGTTCCAGACCCTGGCTGCCTGCATGGACTGGACCCCGTCCTGCCTCAAGGCAGTGTACCGACATGCGCTGCATCCAGCCATGCAGGCAGAGCTAGCGCGAAGGGGTGACATCGGGGACTTCGATGCTCTGGTTCAGCTTGCCCTCTCGCTAGATAACTATGCTCGCTCGACCAATCCCCAACCCCAGAGGGACGCCCCGCATCCTGCACCAGCACCATGAGAACAGGAACCCATGTAGCTCGGATGCTCGGCCACAGCAGAAGGAGAGAGGAGGCGCCAACAGGGTCTCTTGTTTTTACTACAGAGAGGAGGGGCCTGCCCCCATCTAGCTCGGAAGGGTGGTGCCGCTGCACACCCCAGGACTCAGGTACATGACTCCTCGCCACCACAAATTACCCGTCATTGGGTCACTGTACCTGTGTGCGTTTTGGGGCTGGCTAAAGACTTTCACAGGAGGGCCCTCCTTGACTCAGGAGCAGTGGGTAATTTCATCGACCTACAGCTTGCTTGGGACCTGCACATACCCCTCGTACCTGTACTCCCCCCGGTGACCGTGAAGGCGGTAGATGGGCATGTACTGGATTGTGGGCCTGTATCTCTCCAGACCATTCCCCTTCAGCTCCAGGTAGGGACGCTGCATCTGGAGACCATTCGCTTTCTCACCCTTCCATCCATTCGGGACACCATCATTCTAGGGCACCCATAGTTCCGCTAGCACAACCCTGACATGGACTGGACCAGAGGGGAGATCATCAGGTGGGACCCGAGCTGCCTCATGAACTGCATGGCTCTCCCTTGCCGGGTCTCTACTGTAGAGAGCCCGCTCCCAGAGACGTCGGCTTGGATACCTCCAGAATACGCAGGCTTCGCTGATGTTTTTAGTAAGTCTTGCGCCTTCTCCTTACTGCCCCATCGCCCCTTTGACTGTTCCATTGAGCTACTGGACGGCGCTCCCCTACTGCGAGGACGTGTATATCCCCTGTCCCGATCTGAGGAGGAGGCCATGAATACTTATATACAGGAAGCCCTTGCCTAAGGTATCATTCGTCCCTCTGACTCCCCGGCAGCCTCAAGTTTCTTTTTTGTGTCTAAGAAAGACAGGGGGTTAAGACCATATATCGATTACCGAGCTCTGAACTCCATTACAGTGAGACAACAGCACCCTCTGCCACTCATCCCTGCCACGTTGGAGACCTTGAGGACTGCTGCCTGGTTTACCAAGCTGGACCTATGCAGCGCCTACAACCTGATCCGCATCCGGGAAGCTGACGAGTGGAAGACCGCGTTCGTGACCAGCACAAGAAACTATGAGTATCTCGTCATGCCCTATGGATTTGCTAATTGTCCCGCAGTATTCCAGAAGTTCATGAATTCCATTTCAGCTGATTATCTTCACAAGTTCATTCTCGTTTACATCAGTGACATCCCCCTACAAGGAACAACATATAGCACACTTCTGTGTAGTCCTGCGTCGGCTCCGAGACAACAACCTCTATGTAAAGGGAGAGAAATGTGTTTTTCACCAGACCTCGATAAAGTTCCTGGCTTACGTCATCCATCGGGGGAGCATTGGGATGGATGTGGACAAGGTCAAGGTGGTACAGGACTGGCCCATACCGTGTACCCGCAAAGAGCTACAGCGCTTCCTCAGCTTTGCGAATTTTTATAGAAGGTTCACCTGGGGTTTTAGCTCGGTAGAGGCAGGGAGTACCTGAGAAGCTGCACCCCTGTGCCTTTTTCTCTAAGAAGCTCAGCCCAGCGGAGCAGAACTATGATGTCGGCAACAGAGAACTCGCCATCAAGTTAGCCCTGGAGGAGTGGTGACGGAATGGTGTAAATTATGTAAGATGTTGTAAATCTTTATTCACCGTAACGGATTATAGTTTATCTGACATATCATCCCTAGCACTTCGTATTTTTATTAGGAAAACCGGAATGGAAATGCATACCACCCCAAGAGGGAGCCAAAATCGTGTACCTGACAAGTTGCCATATAATATTCGAAAATCTTCAACAACTACAACAAAAATGTAATAACAGCGACTGCCTATCAGTTCATTCATTTAATTTAGTATTCAACCTAATCGATTAAAGTATTCAGTAGTAAATAGTTAAAAAAAAGTATTTTGGAGATGAGCGTCTAAAAGTATAGGCGTCTGCTGTAAACGAAAGAACAAGAAAACGTAATTGAAGAACACTACAGCAAATATTCGCTTCAACAGTTGACTAAGAAACAAACAAGCAAAAAAAGTAAATTCTATTTGATCATTTTGGAAACCATGATAGCGCTCCTCAGTAAACCAACATTTTCGTATTTATTTCATTGCCACAAGATTTAAAATTCAATATGACAAACTATATCTGTAGAATGTATTTGTGGTTGTTCGATTTAAAGGATTCTTTTCGTTTGTCTTTATTTTGTAAACGTACTCTGGAGTCATATTGAACGAGCTTATTCCTGTTCCTAAGTTAAATGCCCGAACGAGCTCATAGCATCTGTTCGACGTTCCCTACCAGTGCGGGGTTTCCCCGTCCCTCGCTGAAGCACAGAGTGACATCCGACGCACCCATTTAAAGCCACTCCCCTATTAACATCATCCAATCGCCTTTATAAGAGGGCGTGCTTTTCTCAGCATGGGTTCCCAAGTGCATGAACTTTATAACTCAATGTAGGTAGTTGCTCAGATAGAATGAAGCAGTTTTGTGCAGATGCACGTGTGGCTTTTTTGGCATCGTCATATATGCGTCTTAAAATTGACCTCCGTTTATGTTTTTTATTGACTGTCTGAGTCTGTTCACATTGTGGAGGACGCGGTGGTATTGAACTACAGATGCTTGTCAACATGTTTCTGCCGCAGCGACAGAAAACTGCGATAGTCGCCGTGCTTTTCATCAGACTTACGCTCGCGGTGAGTGTGACAGGTAGCGGCGCCTCGGCGCAAGTCTTAAACAGCTCCGCTTTGTCGTACACACTGAGATCTGAACTTTCAGAAGATGCCGTGCTGGTGGCTAATAATGGAATACGTGCGCTGTTCGGGAGATCAGTCTTTATCGATCCCGTCAACGATCTAGTGACCCAGGTGCAGCCCGGAGACAGATGCAGCATAACCGTTCTGGATAATGATCCGCTGTCGCAGAGACCCGGGCAGCTGTCTCCGAAAAAGTTTCCGTGTGAATTCGGTCCCAATGACGTGAAGTACTCGCACTTCGGTTCGGGAAGCCCTTCGAAGGACAGGGTAAGGTTGCTACTCCGGTATGACTCTCACAGCGATACATTAATCGTTCCGTTCATGATGGAAGTTGAGGTCGTTTTCACCCAGCTGGAAGTGTTGACTAGGAAGATGCATATCACTGTTGAAAAACTGCTGGGCACCAGTAATCCCATTGACAGGAAAATTTTGGATTTTTCTTTTGATAGACGTTCACGGCAGTGCAAGATAACATCTTTAGTAGGTAGCAGTGCATTACCTAGATATGGGAAACTCACTGATCTAACAAAATTGGGGGAAATGGTGGACTGTGATGATTTTGTTAAACTCAATGTACAATACCAGCACACATTTGCTCAAAGATCTCCAAACAGAGATTATATACCAATGGTTGTGGAATTACATGATAGGGAAGGCAACCTGCTCAAGCAAGAATTTTTTCAAATTATGGTCCGGATTAAAGATGGGAGTGACAACACTGGCCCAAAACCCAGCTTTGTAGCAATGATGATGATGGAAGTGGACCAGTTTGTTATGACAGCTATTACTCTTGACATGTTGTCTGCAGAGGACATTGAGTCTGACTCTGACGACTTAATCTTTAACATTACATCTCCACTTGCTTTTGATGAAGGCTACATTGTCAGCACAGATGACAGAAATTTACCAATCACGTCATTTTACCAGAGGGACCTCAGAGAACTAAAAATAGCCTACAAGCCGCCCTCTGTGGATATGGATACTGAAAGAATTTTTCAGATTGAGTTTGAGGTGGTGGACACTGACGGGGCTGTCTCAGACACCTTCGCCTTCATGATTATAGTGAAACCAATGAACACTCTGGCTCCAGTGGTTACAAAAAACACCGGACAGCTTTTGTATGAAGGTCAATCCAGGCCACTGTCCAGTTCACACAATCTAGAAATTAGTGATGAGGACAACTTATCTGATGTCAAGATTATGGTGTCTGATGGATTGCGGCACGGCAAGCTCACCATTCTGGGTACCAGGAGGAATTTCTTCACTCCGGCAGACCTTGATGCTGGCATTGTCATCTATCAGCATGATGGCAGTGACACTTATAGTGACAATATCATTTTCCGGATGACCGATGGCAAAAATGAGGTGGAGTTTCTGTTTCCCATTATGGTGGTGCCGACTGATGATGAGCCACCGACGGTGAATGCTAACACAGGGCTGGTGCTGTTCAAGAACCAAATGATGCCCATCTCCTCCCTAATGCTTAGTGCTGCAGACATTGACTCTGAGGACTCCAGAATAAAGTTTACAATTCAGTCTCCTTTATCCACAATTGGCGAGGTTTTGCTGCGCCAGGCTGAGGCCCCAGAAGACCCATCTACATGGAGGTTCAATGCAAATGACGAGCTTTATGAGCAAGTGGTGACGGAGTGGCTGCAGCAGGACATCACAGATGGAAGGCTGTTCTACAGGCATGTGGGGCCTCATAGCACGGGGACTGTCACAGATCAGTTTGTGTTCTGGGTTCAAGATGATAATGACCCCCCCAACCAATCAGTTGAGAGCATTTTCATTGTTAAGATTTTACCAGTTGATGACATTCCACCTGCACTGTTTCCTGGCACCACTCTGCAGATGACGGTGTATGAGTACCAGCTGACTTACTTCCACAAAAAGTACCTGCGTTACACTGACTTGGACTCTGAGGACAGGGATCTTAAGTACACCATCATTCAGCTGCCCTCTGACGTGGACGAGAATAGCCCTACATTATTTGGATCTATTGTTTTAACTGAGAGTCCTGAGAACGAGGTAACTGAATTCACCCAAGCACAGATAAATCACCACAAGATAGCCTATAAGCCTCCGGACATGGAGTTGGGTATTACCATACATGTTGTGCAGTTTCGGTACACTGTTGAAGACTCGGCAGGCAATAGTGTCGGGGGAGTGTTTACTATATTTGTGCAGCCAGTGGACAACAAGCCACCTCAGATAACGAACACAGGTTTTACTGTCTTGAAATGGGGCACACATATCATTACAAGTGTAGAGATAGACACCACTGATGCCGACACTGACAGATCCCAGATATCATTCACACTGAGTCGGCCTCCGCTTCATGGGCATATACAGCACTCTCTCAGAGCAGTTCCTCAAGGATATGTGTTTAACCAGGAGGACATCTCCAATGGCAAAATCTCCTATATTCATAATGGGGATGAGTCAGGCAGTGACACATTTAAGTTAGATGTCAGTGATGGTGTCCATGTTGTCACCATCACTGTAAAAATAAATGTAAAGCCCATAAATGATGAGAGGCCAAAAATAAGTCTTCCTGCTGGGACAATAGGTTCTCATCTAGACGTCTTAGAGAATGGAGCCTCTGAGATTACCACTAAAATAATTCAAGGAAGGGGTGAGGACACCGATGACCTCAGGCTTTCCACTTTTATTGTGGAAGATGCCCCACTTTTTGGAGAAATTCTAGTTAATGGGGTACCTTCTAAGAGTTTCACTCAAGCAGACATAATCAGTGGCTTTGTTGTTTATTCCCACACCAGTGGGGAGATAGGCTTAACCACAAAAGAGGACCATTTTAATCTCACTGTCAGTGACATCTCAGATGAATGGATTGTGGGGGGTAACAAAGTAAACTCGGTCCGGGTACATGTTACTATCCTCCCAATAGATAATCAGGCTCCAGAGGTGTTGGTTAGAGTGCAGTTCAGTGTGTTGGAAGGGGAGAAGAATGTTATTGAGATCCAGCATGTTAGTGCAGAGGATAGCGACACTCCCAATGATGAACTTCTTTGTACAATCATTGTTCAGCCCACCTCTGGGTATGTGGAGAACATCTCACCTGCCCTAGGCTCCGAAAAGTCTAGGGCCAGGATGGCAATAAGTGCTTTTACTCTGAAGGACATCCGACAAGGTCACATTTATTATGTGCAGAGCATTCACAAAGGTGTTGAGCCAGTAGAGGATAGATTCACCTTCAGATGCTCAGATGGTATAAACTTTTCCGATCACTACTTTTTTCCCATTGTCATAATTCCCTCCAATGATGAAGAGCCTGAGCTGTACATGAGGGAGTTTGTGGTGATGGAGGGTATGAATGTTGTGATTGACACACCCATTTTGAATGCAGCAGATGCTGATGTCCCTGCTGATGTGCTCACCTTTATTATTACCAAGCCACCCAGACATGGAACTGTTGTCAACCAGTCAATCACCGGCACCAGTATTGTGACTAACTTTACACTGAGTCAGATTAAGGTGACCTCTAGTATTGTTTACGAACACGATGGCTCCGAAACCACAGAAGACCGCTTTACCGTCATTCTGACCGATGGCAAATTTACAGTTGAAGAAAATGTCATCATTATGATTATTCCAGTTGATGATGAGACGCCAAGGATGGTAATCAATGATGGTTTAGAAGTAGAAGTTGGGGAAACAAAAGTGATAAATGATAAAGTTTTAAAGGCAACCGATTTGGACTCAGCGGACAGTACTTTGACTTACATTATACGCTATGGCCCTGGACAAGGTTTCTTGCAAAGGTTATCTTCATATGGAATAGTTGAAAACATTACTGTTGGCATGAACTTCACTCAGGACGACGTGGACCAAAATCTAATTATGTATGTTCATGCTGGCCAGGAGGGCATTCGTGATCTCATCAAATTTGATGTCACCGATGGCAGCAATCCTCTTATCGACAGGTATTTTTACATTACTATTGGCAGCGTAGACATGGTGTTCCCTGATGTAATTAGCAGGGGTGTTTCATTGAAAAGGGGAGGCAGGGTGACTCTCATAACAGACCTGCTCAGCACCAGTGACCTCAACAGTCCGGATGAAAACTTAGTTTTTACCATTACCCGGGCCCCTGTGCGGGGGTACCTAGGGTGCACGGACACACCTGGCATGCCTATCTCCACGTTCAGCCAGCTTCAGCTGGCGGGGAACAAAATCTATTACGTCCACACCTTAGACGATGAGGTGAAAATGGACAGCTTTGAGTTTGAAGTCACGGATGGCTACAACCCCGTGTTCCGCACGTTCCACATTTCCATTACAGATGTAGACAACAAAAAGCCTGTCTTGACAGTCCACGGGCTCCGGGTGACTCAGGGGGAGAACAAGCTCATAACGCCCTTCGAGCTGACACTAGAGGACCAGGACACGGTGGACCACTTGCTGAGGTTCACAGTTACCCAGCTGCCAATCCATGGCCAGGTGCTTTTCAACCGCTCTCATCCCGTCACCTCCTTCACTAAACATGACCTCAATGAGAACATGATCAGCTACAAACATGATGGCACGGAGTCTTCGGAAGACAGTTTCTCCTTCACCGTTACTGACGGCACCCATGCGGATTTCTTTGTCTTCCCTGACACTGCGTTTGAGACTCGCAAGTCGCAGATGATGAAGATCTCTATTGTGTCACTGGATAATAGGATCCCTCGGGTTCTGGTCAACAAGGGTGTTTCAACCTTGAAGGTCCTGCCCACTGGTCATCTTGGGTATCTTATTACTAGTAAGGTGCTGAAGGCAGAGGACAGAAACAGTCCTCAGATATCTGTGAAGTTCAAGGTCACAGTGGGTCCAGAACATGGATACCTCTTCAACTTAGGCAAAGGCAATGCAACCATCACCTCCTTCACTCAAGGTACGAATGCCATTTTGAAATACTATTCTTTGGTGCTTTAATACATATTAAAATGTAATAGTGTCATTTTTATGTTGAGCAGAGGTTGGTAATTGTCAGCATCTGCAGTAACTAACTTACTTTTGGTTTTAAAGAAGCAGAATGATATTGGAAATGTCATAGGTAGTAAGCTACTGGAAGAGTAAGCTAGTGATGGGACAAATGAGGCTTTAAAACCCGTGGCTGGTGGGTGTATGTCAAACTACCAATCATTGCTGGCAATATGAGTCTTGAAACCGCATCTGTGGTCCATTTTCATTTGTCAGTGATAACTATACATTGGACTAAAATGCAGGCCTGTTTGACTTGGAACAGAGACCTTCTAATTAGCCAGCACGTAGTATAAGGAGACTGCAGAAGGTGCCAAAAAGTATTGGTATCTCACTCTCACAGCTGAGTGAAATCGATTTTGAAAAAGAATGATAGATTTCTCAGTAGGATTTCAGGGAGACAATTATATTGGTGGTCGGCTGGGAGCTGGGACTTCTATTCTATGACTGCTTGGTTTTTTGTACGGCATATTTTCTTTGGCCTGGAAGCAAGTCGGTCCAATCTTGCTGTCTGAAAAGACGAACGAGGGGAAACGATGCATCATAGAGGCCGAATCGATGATATTAATTTTGAGGACAGGGGACAGGTGGCAGGTGATGTGGGCAGGTAGAGATGGGAGACAGAATCACAGATTGTCTGCTTTGTGTAGCTCTTTGCCTCGGCATGCTGCTGACTGTGGGAAATGTGTTAAATAATTAAAGTAGGCCACATGGGAGTAAACAGCTTAACTAAAAACCGCATCTTGTGTGCTTTTTAATTTAAAACCTGTATATTTATTTATGATCCTGCTCGCTTTTTACTTTATGTAGAGAGGACTTCTGTGCAGGGAAACCTGCTGTACCCTCAAATCCAGGCAGCAGAGATCCAGTGAAAATGTGAAAGAGTGCAGTGAAAATATACGCTGTTGCACCTCGAATCAATTTATATCACACTGATTGTGCTGATAGTGATTTTTTTTTAATTTAACATAACAGTTTTTCTTTTAGTTCTTTCGTTTGTTGTTTTGATGTACTGTTCCTTATCTTCTCCCCCATTTTTTCATCCAATGCATTCCATATTTCAACTACGAGAAATTTGGACAATATCCTGCAATGCCGCAGTTGGATTTTTGAAATAGCGTCAGAGTTCAATGCCATACATTCAAGTAACTGCTAAACTGACACTCCGTATAATACACTTCTCAACTCTGTGCATAAAGTTGCTCGTAAATATTGTCAAACGTTGAATTACGTGTGTAGGAGTGGAATCATTACATTGGCTGTAGTTTTAACTGATAGCCATTCCATTCTTGGGAGTATTTTATTGCCATTTATTTAATAACTCACTTCTGATGACTTTATTTGATATTCTGACTTTCACTTTTTAGCATGATATCCCAAAAAAGTAAGTTTTACATAATACTTAAATGATAACCTGTGACAATCTGCATAATAAATCAACTGTGACATGGTTAAGGTTAATAGTAACAATTCTAACATACAACAAATGTATCCTGTCTTTAGGTGACATCGATGACATGAAGATCTGCTATGTTCTAAGGGAAGGTGACAAAGCCACAAACGATGTATTCTCCTTCTCCATTGAAGACAGAGGTAAGACATTTTATCTTCTTTTTTAATGACACAGCACCTGCTCGTATCCAGTTAGAGGGAAATTTGGAATCGTGCTTAGTTGTCGTACATTATTTCAGTCTTAACTTCTCATGGTGGAAAAATATAAACAGGTGGATATTTATTCTGAATCTGCAATATCTGAGTCAATTTGATTATACGGGGAAAAAAAACGTTCGTAATTAATCTGGATCGTAAAACATATGTTCACCTGTCAAGATGTTTTTCTTGCGTGTGAGACGTTGAGGACGTAAGAAACTGTAAATAGGAGGTGACGTGTATTGTTAATGGACAAAATGGCAGCGACGAGTGATATAGAGAGTGAAAGGCCGAGACGTAGCACCAGAGGCTGTATGGAACATTCTGATGTCTCTGTCAAGTCGGTCTTCTCTCAGTGTATTGAACTTTCAGATATCTTGCATGTTCGCACAAGTTCTCAGAAACGAGGGAGAAAATCAATACGTGGCGTCTCTGTGCAAATGCATGTATGTGTTTGTTTTGATTTGTTTTAATATGCCTCTCTGCCTTTTTGCTTTGATAGTGTTTGCGTTTTTTTGTTGACTGTGTGTGTTTGTGTTTATGCTGTGTGTGTATGGCTCAGCTAATAAAAGTAGAGAAACCCCAGAAGGTCAGATAATAAAAGCAGCCATATTTTCCCCTCTGGACAAACAATTTGGCCATTGGGTCAAAGGTCAGAATAGCCAGAATGGTTCATAAATTCAATTGTAATGAAGAGTGAATCAGCGGGCAGCACTGTGGTGTCACACCTGCATGGCTGGTTTCTGCAGCACATTGTTTTACGTGGGTGTGCTGCTGGTGTTGTGGTTTCCTCCTGCAATTCAAAGACATGATTTAAGGTGATTTGTTTTCCCGTGATGGACAGGCATCTCTCCCATGATGTCTCCTGGCTGGTACCTAGTGCTGTTCTTGGAAGGGAGTACTATTGGTGAATTTTTCATAATCAAATGATTTCGACAGCTCAAGTACAGGAGGTTAATGTGTGAAAACCAGTTCATTCCAGGAGATTTCAGTCAAGGTCTCTGACTGGTCCAGTGAATGGACAGAACATTATGGCTCGATGACTTTTCTTGGGTGATCGTCTTCTTCAGGTTCTAACAGGAGTAGGGGTGGTGCTACTTCAAACCTTCTAAAAATGATGTTCAATTTCAGTTTCTGCAGAGAATGGGAATTACACGATGACAAACATTGTACACAAGAACAAATCGGAGCGTGGATGCTCAGGTCTTAGGGGCCTACATTGAAAACAACAACACGCATAGGGCCACCCGAATGAGGAACGTGTAGCATAAATTAACTTGAACAATGACGGTCACCTTACTCACCCGCTTGAGACAAATGGCACCCCCTTTACAATGCTGCAAACCAATATTGTTTACCTTCTAAACGTGAGGTAGTATAAGTTATACATAAACTCACCACACAAAGACAGGCACATCGTTTGCCGAGGTGCTGTTCGGATTGCTCTAGCAGTACGGTTTGGGTGAGAGGACTTCTTCAGCCGCTTGAACCACATTTTTCCATCGTTGATGTGTGAGAGGGAGTGAAGGGATGAAGTAGCTGGGAAATTCAGCTGATGGAAGTCCTGTGGGGTCAAATTATTCAGCTTCTCTGAGTGGGACACTCGAATTCAGGGAAATGAAAGGGCTTTCACTTCTAAATAGACGAATGTTTTTGGCTTCTTGATCTTTGCATGTGTGTGCGAGCATGTGTTTTTCTCTCTGTGTTTGTGTCACTTTATTGTTAGCTCATTCTGCCCGTGATGGCCTGAATTTAAACTGAAAATCACTACAGAATGGGCTTTATAAACCTAGTTCCAAATTAGTGGAGGGTCCAACGAAAGGCCCCTGATGCAAATCCTCTTTTTTTTTTATTTACCAGAAGGGCCATGGAGTGTGTGGTCTAAAGTACTCTTTCTGAATGAGCTGCTGAGTTTTACTGCGTAAAGGTCAAAAAAGAGTGAGTGGACCTAATTAATGCCAAGTGAAAGCCTTGCAGACAGCGTTCCCAGGTTATGAAGGGGGGCAGCTGATCATTAACTGATTATGTAAGTTGAGCATTTTTACAGGCAGAAGCTCTGGAAGAAGCCTCTGTTGTCATCATCATCATCATATTAATTGTTATTTTCCATCCATCCATAAATCCATAACAGCCTATTCAGTACCAGGTCATTCTCAAATACGTATACAAACTGATCTGAAACGTTTAAACATCTCTGGTTATTTATGGGGGCTCAGTTGTTGGTACTATTGCCTCACACCTCTAGGGCTGGGGTTCAAAGCCTGCCTCCACTGTATGTATGTATCTGTGTGTGTGTGTGTGTGTGTGTGTGTGTGTGGAATTTGCATGCCCTCCCAGTTCCTCCAAGGAATTTTGGTCTTGTTCTGCAATCCAAAGATGTGTGATTAGGCTAATTGGTGTCTCTAAAATTGCCTGTAGTGAATAATTTTGTGCGTGTGAGTGTGTGTCCTACGATGCACTGGCATCCTGTCCAGGGTGTACCCCAGCCTTGTTCCTGATACTGCCTGTGACCCTGACCAGGAGAAGTGGTTGGAAGATGGATGGTGTTATGTTCTGTTTTGTGGCATGCATGGCCCTACTTGGACTGGGCTGCACTTGGAAAGTCTGCTGTGGCACTCTAAAGATTAGCTAGTCTTCTGTCTTTGGGTTCCCCTGAATTGATCGAGCTGTCTGTAGGGCTACAGGTTGTCAGTGCTCATGCTTTTGATTGCATGCCCAGGAAAAGGCCATAGGCAAGCGTGGGCAGCTAGCATGAGCAGTAATGATGATGCGTAGCTTGGCACATAACACTCTGGAAACATACTGTGAGCTTTCCACCTGTCCGCCCAGGGCTAGGCTGGTAACAAGTCTGATGACTAAAGTCATTGGGCACCCCCTGGTTAGCTATGACAAGCACCTACGTTTGCGATGACACAGCAGGGCAAAGAAGCCTGGACAGAGAGATGAACGTGACATTCTATCTGTTCCAGGCAGATTGGGAAGACAGCCCACAGAAGGGTCCTTGTAAGGTCATGTGGCAGGTGGTAGGTCGAAAACAAGGTAGCAAAGGGCGATGGGGAACAGCAACAAGTCAAAGTGAAGTAGCAAGAACCTGGAAGTAGCGGTCAGATACAGCACTGGTCAGATGGCTCTTGAAACACAGGACATATGAATTAACTCCAGGAAAGTCTTTTCCTTTTTCTTGTTTTGAAAATATGGATTTATAATAAATAACTCCCTGGCAGTTGGGAATTCCTTTCTCCACGAGTGTTGTGTGTATAAATATTGTCAATAGTAATTTAGTTGAATTGAAGAATGGCCTTACCTTAAGGACTTGTATGGTCTTACTCTGTCAGTTTTGTTTCAAGTCTTTCACTATAGCAACTGTTATTTACATCACCCAGACATGATGTGTTCATGTTGTCAGGTTTGGATCTTCGAATATTTCGTATTTTGTTAGCTTCATTTTATATTCTGGCTCAGGCTTTCCTGATGTAGATACGTTTCTTCTGTTTGTGCTTCTCTTACTGTCAAGGTGATCAAATATTATCGTTCAAGCCGTGTTTGGGTGGAGTGAGGCTTCCACTGCTGAACACTCCAGAGCGCGGCACGCCGAGACCTGCTCTTGGGACTGACGCATCCACGCCACAGCGCGTGCTGCTGCAGCTGCTCTAGAATTATCTGCTGTGACCTTTGACTTCTGGCCAAACGCCAGTCTCCCTTTTCGCATTCTGTCTGTCAGCCAGCCTTGAACGGTGTGAGATTGTTGCTTTGCAGAAATTGAGCAGGCAGCGAAAATTGCCTTCGAAATGAAAGCGATCACGTTGGCATTTGGCAAAGGGGTTTTTTGGACACTCTGTCTGACATCTTGACAAATGACACCTCAGCTACCCTCATTAACATGGGTACTTGAGGGATTATATACACAAAGCGGGACAGTCGTGCAAAAAAACGAACGATTAATTATGTAGTATTTAATGTAATACTCCATGGTTTCAAAATATCTCTCTGTTGCCTTTATTTATTGGAAAAGAAGACAAGGTAATTAAATCGTTTAAAGATTTGAAGGAATTTTTTTTTAAAGTTTCTATTAAATAGGGATTGTTTTGCTGTTGTCAGCTTTTCAAATGGATTTGAGTGGATTCAGAAAGATTAGGATAAAATGTAACTGATTTAACAATGAAAAGTGTTGTGGGATCGCTGAGTTGACAGACTGTTAGGGGATAAGTGTGCTGTGCTGGGCAAGACTTGTGTCAGAGAAGCTGCATGCTTAGTGCTGGCTGTACACTTCCGCTCTTGAAGGTCTGGAGCCTGTCTTCTGTACATAATTGATTATGTCTTGGCCTTCATTACTTCATTTTATTTATTTAGGTGAGCTTAACCCAGAATTTAGCAGCTCTGGCATTGCCAGTCTGTTGTTTGTATGGCTGAGACCCCAACTGCCTGAGGTGCTTAGTCTTTCGAGTCAGTTACTCTGTGAAGCCCCCCCACCCCCCCGACAACCTAGGCCCTGGCCTCCTTTGTCCCCCTTCTTCATAGTGTCAAATTTTTGCCACGAAGGGCAACTGGCTGTGCGTCATTGAAGAGACGACGCGACTCCTAGCTTTAATATTTACACCGACACTGATACTGTGTGCCTGTCTGGTCGGTGTGTTACGATGAAGACAAGACCTCAGCGTACCTTTCTGCTGTTAGGTTCTGGTGCGATCCTCAGCACTGGTCATTACCATGCCAGGCTCCCACGCTTGCAAGCCAAGGTTGTCGCCCAGCGCTATTCATAAAGTTGCCAGGGCTTAGCAGGTTAGTGGCGGTTCTTAGCACAGGCTAATGTCAAGCGGGTAATAAATAAAGATGCGGGAGCCATTCTTTTAACACTGTTAAATGGAGGTGAGGGTTGAGGTGGGCTGAAGTGGATGTGGGATTAGGCTATGCTTGACAATTCCATGACATGTCCCACGGGGAGGAGAGGACAAGTGCATGCATGCTGAGTGATGGCTGGAGAATGCGGGCAGGATGTGGCAGAACCCCTTTCTCCCATTTAATTACTGAACGGGTCTTTCGAACCTGCAGCATTATTCTGCCATTTACCTCTTTGGCATTGCAGGGTTTCAGGCTTTCTGGTTCATACTGCTGGTATTTCGTCACAAAGTTGACGCACCGTTATTAACTACAGATATCTTTTCAGATAAATTTATGCTTATTCTTTGGGCAGTCCATCTACAGTCTATGCAATTTTCTTAACCTCTTTTCCTGTTGGAAGCACAGGGCGCAAGGCAGGGGATACCCTGGACAGTATTCGGGCTCATCGATGGAAGGCAACATCTGGTTATTGACTGGGACAATAAAGAATTAACACTTTGATAAAGATTGATTAAGTGCAATACAGCTGATATCGTATTTTCAGGATGAATATCGTTCCATCCACCTTCCAAGCTCTTATTTTTAGATCAAACATCAAGGGCAAATGACCAAACTAGCAGAGGCAGATCATTTCTTTTTTTATGAAATGTGTTGTGTTTCTGTCTACGCAACATTCTCCTTTCTCATCTTTTTATTGGTTTCTTCTGGGAAATGCAGTGGAGCTACATACAGTATCAGTAAAAATGTGGATGCAGAAGGTTCAGAGAGATCTCAGGTGCATGAAGATACTTGTGCTCATCAGTGTATTCCTTGTCACCTCCTTAAAATTCAATTTTAAGACATTTCCCATGGGTGCACAAGTACAGTACATAAGGATTAGTGTGACCACATGGCAACAGTTCAATTCATTTTCTCATTTAGATATTTTATATATTATTATTAGACAGGACTTCATCTGGAGTCACATTAGCTCATTCTGTCCACTTCTGTTTCCACAGTCTAGGCAAGATAAGATAAGATACCTGTATGTCACTGTACAAATACAATGAGATGGTTGTTTGAAGCCTGTAGATGTCAAGTTAAGAATAGGAAATAGGATAAAGTGTAAAAAAAGAGTAACGCCTCCTGGAGCTTGTGGGAGTGGCGGTGAACCACAGGGCTACATCTTTGTGATCCTACGTGACCGACAGCGGTACTGCTAGAGGCTTGCTGTCTCGTACCACGTCAAGGCCGGAGAAGGCCCCTGCAAAACGGCAGCATCAGGAACCCGAGGCTGCAGGTGGTATCTCCTGAAGAAGAATCACTTCAAAAGCAATGCGATGAAGCCTTCCTCCTTTTACCCTGCGTTTTGTTCGTGTGACGCGGTACCATTAGTGAACAAGTGGTACCTTGGACTGACCCATTAGTTATTTCATTGACACCTCAGCTTTGCCCTGTTTCGATAGAGACAGGATTCAAAACCAATCCTTTGGCTTCTGCTTTATTTTGCCTTGATTGTGCATTGTATGGAGTCATGAATACCTCAAATGGCATATTGCTTACTATCTAGCTGCAAGTGCAAAAGAAGTTCCCCAGTGTAATAGCAAACACAGAATCACATTTATTTCAATGTATAAATGTCCAACACAACTGTCCCTTGGAGTGTTGACTTCCAGCAGCTCTTGGGGGTGGAGATTGGAGATCTAGTAATCCTAACGGAAAGAAAGAGATGTTCTCACATTAAGGCTTGTCTCGTCTTTCTTCACAAAGGAATACAGATGGATGGATCTGACAGGCATGCTTCTGAGATGAGCTCCTAGGCCTGTGGAGACAGCTAGTCCAGGCTTGTGTGACAGGAAAGGAGTGAACCCTACTACTTAAACCTCAGGGTGCAAGTTTGATGGAATTGGAGCGTCTTCATTCTTCTGCTTTGAAGCAGTAAGCGTTGCTGTCATTTGTGTTTTCCTGTCACATTTCAATGTTCTTCCTTGGACTGTGAGAGGAAACTGGAGTGCCTGGAGGAAACCTGCGAAGCATGGGGAAAACATGCAAGCTCCACCCACACAGAGCTTTAGGTGGGATTTGAACCCCCAGCCCTGCCGGTGCGTATGCTAACCGCTGAGCCACCGTGCCACCCGTGAAATTATAGGTCTGCTGATGTCTTCTACTGATGAAGTAGTGGTTGTTAGTTTGTAGCTTTCTGGATGCGGTTTCAGATCTCAACTTGTGATCCAGAATACGTTTTATTATTGACAATGTGCAACATGAATTTCTCCTGGAAAAATATGGAACATCTCTCTGGTCAAAAAATTGCAATTTTACAACTTTCTTTTTTAGAGTTAAGAACAAAGCTGTCATGAAGACTGAATGTTATCTCAGTCTTTCAAACATTTGAATGGTGTCCATTTTTTCCACTCTTGATCAAGATGGCACTACAGGCTGGTGTGATCCACTGACATTTTGATTAATTGACCTTTATTCGCTACGTGGGCATGGTTTCTGGAAAATGTGTGAAAATGGAAGCGGCCGCGTGGTTCGCTAAGTGCCCAGCCTTGTGCTGCTGTTGAGTCAGCAAGAGGTGGAGTCTCTTGCAAACGGTGAAGAAGCTGCATCCATCTCATAAGTGCAGCTCTTTCACGGCTGTGACTCACGTGAAACTCCCTGATTCTGCAGGAGTTTGACCTCAGACAATCGATATCTTGTTATAAGCACTGGACTCTATCAAAATTTGTCAGAAATAACAGCAGTTCAGGTGGCTTTAATTGCGTGTAGGAGTTAAATCTGGATTGGTCTCATTAAAAATATGCTTGCCAACCTTGACTGAATCATAACAGTGTTTTCATGCTTTTTAACTGAACTTTGGGCACTTTGTCTCATATCAAGTGTGAGGAGCTGTAAAATCAGTTTCCCATATGCCATACAATACAAGTTAAAAAGGCAAAAATACACAAGGTCCCTCCCTGGTGAAAAATGTTGCAGTTATTAGGCCATGCGGTAACACAATGATAGCTGCCCTGCATTTTGTGAACCGTGCCAGGTATTTAAAAAAAAAACAACAAAAACTGCTAATAAATTTCTTAAGAGGTCTAAAGTGGTAATAGATAAGTTATTTTTCCCAGTAAAGTGAAAGGTTCATTGTTATAGCTATTAAGTACGGGGAACATCAAGAAAATAAGCAGATGCCAGTGGAATGCTAAGGTTTCAGGTCTGTTTGTTTTCTTTGCATGAGTTCATGCTTCATGCTTGTTAGAAAGGGTGTGGATGTTTATATCCAAACTCAGGCTAACCCCAGGCGATAGTGGTAAAACGCTATTCATGGGACAGACGCTGATGGATTGGGGGTGGTGGGATGGTGACTCATTGGCCGAATTGGCGATTAATGGCTTGTAAGGAGCCAAGGGTGATCTGGGGAGTTCTTGGGAACAGCAGAAGTAATTTAAAGCAAGGAAAATGCCCTTTACTGTCACTAAATAAAGGAAAGGGCAATCGTTGTGTGCTCAGGGTGAGCCAACAGTACCATGGAGTCCGTAAAGCACAGATCCCGCTTGGGAGAAAGAACACACTGAAGGAAGGACAGGCCTGTTTCCACAGTAGGAGGATGGCCATTCTGGCTCCTGGTAGATGTCAGTACTCATGGCCATTGTGGCTCCAGGTAGATGTCAGTGCTCACGGCCATTGTGGCTCCAGGTAGATGTCAGTGCTCATGGCCATTGTGGCTCCAGGTAGAT
>JAACJT020000031.1:11229549-11302284 GCA_009936485.2 Gymnarchus niloticus | reverse complement strand
TGGCTCCAGGTAGATGTCAGTGCTCATGGCCATTGTGGCTCCAGGTAGATGTCAGTGCTCATGGCCATTGTGGCTCCTGGTAGCACATGTAAGTGCTCTTAAACACACCAGCAGTCTTCAGGGCAAACCTCATATAACCAGTGAAGTGTTGTAATATCAGAATTGAACTTGGAATTTGGGAACTAAAGGTAGTTGAACAATAAAGTAGTTATAATTTTTTTGCTGGGTCCCCAGCAAAAAATGCAGTTTTATTGCAGTTATGAAAATAGGAGGCACCGTATAATCCATGCCACTTCATAACTAATGATAGATTCTGTAAAACCCCATAAATTTTTCCAGTTCACGGTGACAGACGTCTATCATCTGGCAGGATTGCAGTGACTTCGTGTGTTCACGTTTGTGGACTGTTCCTGACAGAACCTGCTCACCTAAGGACTTCAGGCCCCCTGGAGCATTACATAACCATACTGGAAGTTGTGGTCCGATAATGGTGGATAACAATTGCAATGTCAGATTGAGAAGAGACATTTCCAGATCTGTCTACCATTGTCAGAGGGAAAAGCTTTAATGCTTAAATTTTGAAAGCTTAAGGTTAGGGAAAAAAACCTATCAATAATTTATTTGTTGTATGTCCTCAGGTGAATTCTTCTTTGTTGAGGGCAGTTTGCTTGAAAGCCTGAAATTTCAGCTTGTTAGAGCATGTGAAAGGTTTTTCTTTTTTTCGTGCCACACTGGCAGAAAACATGAATTAAGGCATGCACATGGACAGTTTACTCTGACTATACTGGAAATTAAAGTATTTCTTGGTCTGCAGCATTTTGTTCAAAGGAGAGTTTCCACCCATGAATCAAGGCAACAAAGGCTTAGACTGTCTTTATGGTTATAATCGGTGTAGGATTATTAGTGTTACACGTTAACTTGAGAAAAGCTGTTAGACCCTAACTCCCTCCCCCTCCCCTTGGAATGCAGTACGCAGCATAGAAATGGGGACTGCTATACATTCATCACGGTGTGATAAATGAAGCCGTCGCTAGCAGCAGTGAAACGGTGCAGAGATTGACGTGAGTGTGGCACCAGGGATTCCCTGGGGCCCCTGTGTTTTTGTTTGCCTCTTGCCGGAGCATTATTCTGCCCGATGAGTGCAAACAGTGCGCATTCAAAAGTCAGGGAAGCCAACCACCATTACCGCCTTCACCATTTTGTTGCATCCCTCTGTGTTGTGGCGTCGAATTAAATTTTTCTCTGTTTTCCCTCTGTCGTCTGGTGATTCCCAGTACTTCATGTTCACAGATGCTCCAGATGTTTTAATAAAGGAAGGAAAATGCGGAAAATGATGACATTAGTTATTTCCTCTTCGAGTCTAAATTCCGATCTTTATATGAGATTTAATTAATTGCTCATGGATAGTTGACAACACTTGACCATGCCTGGACTTGCGAATAAAAAGAAAAAAATAATAAGAATTTATAAAATAATCACAAAATGTACATTATGTGCAATATTTATAGCCTACTAATTAGCATAACTCAGTGGCCAATTCATTTGGTTGATTTCCTGGCTAGTGCAGTCCACCTGTTCCTCCAAACAGTGAATTGAGTACTTACAGTGTGCAGACGGGGGTCGTTTTCACAAAGCATTAGAACAACTACGAAACCAGATCTAAGCAGTTTTGAATGTGGGGTGATTGTTCATGCCATTTGCGATGGTTCTGGCACCTCAGAAGCAGCCACCTTTCTGAAATTGTCATGTAATATGATGTCTAGTTTACAGTGTAGTGGCCACTGAGGGTGCATATGATATTCATCTAGCAAAATGGTTAAGTAGGTAACAATGCTCAGACATACAGAATTGGGCATTCAAATGTCTCCAGAATTCCTGTTCTTGCCCTCTGATGGACTGGCAGCCATTCTGGAGTGTCCCCTGCATTGTCTTTCTAAGAATAGACTCTAGGCTAGTGATGGGACGAATGAGGCTTCAAAACCTGTCCTGAGTGGAAGTATCACAAGCTACCAGTCAATGCTGCTGCTAAACGAGGCTTCAAAACTCATGGTAGGTGGGAGTATCCTGAACTAATGCTAGTGGTAAATAAGGCTTCAATACCCGTGGTGATTGGGAGTATCCTGAGGTACCAATCAATGCTGATGCTAAATGAGGCTTCAAAACTTGTGTTTGGTGGGAGTATTTTGAGCTACTAATCAATGCTGGTGCTAAATAAGGCTTCAAAACCCATGGTGGGTGGGAATATCCCAAGCTACCAATCAATGCTGGTGCTAAATAAGGCTTCAAAACCCATGGTGGGTGGGAGCATTCCAAGCTACCAATTTAAGTGCCAGTGCTAGTGCCATGATTAATACACACTCACCCACTATGGGTGTTGAAGCTTCATTTATCCCATCACTATTCTAGACTGACTGCAATCATGTATTGGATTTATATGCGATATGGACGATGGATGGATGTATGATGTTGATGTTAATTAAGAAACAGATAATAGAATTCAATTCAATTAATTACATTTTATTCATATAGTGCCTTTGACAAAGAGCATTGTCACACAAAGAGTATGCAAAGGGTGACAGTGGCAAGGAAAAACTCCCTCAGGAGGGAGAAACCTTGGGAGGAACCAGAATCAAGGGCGAAGCCCGTCCTACCCTGGCCAGCACGGAGCAGGCCAGCTTCATTAATACAATATGAACAACCTGAGGTAGAGCAGTCAGATGGAAAACAGTGTATTGGAAGTGGCATTCAGGTGGTTGGGTTGAAGAGCAGGTTTGGCGGCTCAGATGAAGGCAAGCCAGTCAGGAGGGAGGGCATGATGGGCCAGCAGACAAATAGAGGGATCTCTTGAATCTGGATCTCCGAAAGGAACACACCAGAAAGGGGGGCATGGAGAGAGAGGAAAATGCAGGAGCAGAGCAGCAATTTATGGTGGCAGAATAAATGCAATAAAACAGCAAGCTATATACGACGTAGCTATATATGGCAGCATAACTATGAGGGAGAGGCCAGTGGGGACACTGGCATGGGGAATCCCTGAATGCCAGCACTCCAACAACACACAGCAACATGTGAAGCAGGAGTGAAAGCACTGATAGAACAATTCATCCAAAGTCAACGGCATTGATCCCCACCTATCTCTACACCTCAGACTAGAGCCTTGCTTGGGAGCATTTTGTACCAGCTGAAGTCTGTGTAACAACCCAGAATTACATCCAGAGAACAGAGTGTTATAACAGTCCAATCTGGATCTCATAAAGGCAGGAGTTAGTTTTTCAGCATCGTCGAAGGACAGCATCTTCTGATCCAAGGCTATATTCCTCAGATGGAGGTTTAGTGATATTCCTAATGTCAGTGGGTCCACTAAGACACCAAGATTCCTAACCAGTGTGCTCAGTTTAAATTTTACATCAATAAGCTGTTCACGGACCACTCTAGGACCAAGCAGCATCATTTCTGTTTAATCTTGATTTAGGAATAGAAAATTGCTAGTAATCCTGCTCCTAATATCTAATAGTCAGTCTTCAATGTTTAACAATTGTGACAATCCATCAGGTTTACCTGATACGTATAGCTGAGTATCATCAGCATAGCCGTGGAAATCAATACCATATTTTCTAATTCTGTCACCAAGTGGCAGCATATATAAGGTGAACAGCAAGGGGCCCAAAACTGATCCTTGTGGAACACCATATCTGACTCTTGTACAATCAGAGGATTCATTGTTGACATTAACAAACTGGTAGCGGTCAGTAAGATAGGACTGTAGCCAGGACAGAGCCTGCCCTGTAATATCAACTAAGGATTCTAGTTGGTCTAAAAGAATGTCATGGTCAATAGTATCAAATGCTACACTAAGATCTTAGAGCACCAGCAAGGAAAAAAACCATGATCAGAGGCCATGAGAATACCAAGTTTTTGAAACGCCAGGTTAAAGTACATAAAAAACAGAAAATATGTGTTTTATTTCTCAAGGCTTAGATAAGGTCAGGGTAAGAGGTAAGATTCCGGTGCTTAATGCTTATCAGAAGGTGTTGATTGTGTGTGTTCAATATTCACATATGTAGCTTTTTTAGCTGCACATCCAGTGATGCTGGCATTTCACGGTTCTGTGTGAAATTCCTCATCCTGCTAAGTTAGAGTAATATATTATCCCTACCTTTTTACAGAGACAGAGTCCGGGCAGTGTTCCTGGCTTTCTTAATCCAGCCTTCCTCTCTCATTGGACTGTCATCTCCCTTCCTTCTCCTAATCCTTGAATGGATTTTTCTTTGTGGTTCAGCAAATGCCCTGTGATTACATAAAACCCATTTCTGAGTGTGACAAATGTGTCTGGAATGACCTAGAAGGTGCTGTTTGTTCTGCCAGCAGGATCCCCAAGTGATTATTTCTCTATCCCAATGCCGAGACAGCAACGTGCAGTATACCGAAGTGTGTGTGTCACCAAGGGGACTTTAGAACCCTTAGGAAAGCCAGAAATGTTGCTATGGATTAGTGTTATCTCTTTCTTGTGTAACCTGTGCACATTTTTATGGTTGTATTTCACCAAATCACTGTGACTTCTGTATTTTCACTCAGTATTGCTGTGGTGGAAACCTTTCAGAGATCTACAAAGTCAGGCTGTGTCTGTTCCAGCTACATTACTCATCTTATAATTTATATTGCAGTGGCTCGGACCAGAGTTTGCCTTAGCTCCCAGCATGCACTGGGATTTGCAAATCGTTATACCGCGTGTACCTTTGTGTCATCATTGTTGTTATTGTGTACTGCAGAGATGTAACGTGTGACGATGGTTAATAGTTGAGTAGCCCGTCTTGTATTTTGAACCCTCTTGTGTGTATGTAAAGTGTCCACTGTGGTTAGTCGGTATAATGTGTGTCTTTCTTCCCTTGTGTTTGCGTCGTTCGGAGACTCAGTGTTTATGTGTTTGGCTGTTCTCATTGCCGGTCGCTTTAAATAAAAGTGCCTATTGTGAACCAAGACATCTCCGCCTCCCGCTTTGCACGGGAGCGGGTGCCACAATATTTAAAACGTGTTTTAAATGGTGTGGTGCCTGGGGTTATTGATCTTGAAAGCAGAGGAAAACGGCTTACAATCTCGAGGTATTTTGCCACAGAGAAAGGTAACCTTAATGGAATATCTAGGGGGCAACAGAGGAGAAAGTTTAGACATTAAAGACAGGAACTTGCTGCCATTTTATGTCCCAGGAGAGGCCTTGCTGAAACCTAGAGCAGTGTCCCTAGTCAAAATTGCTCAAGTAAAATGTGAAATACTGCAAATGAATAAAAGTTGTATCAGATAAGGGTGAGTTGATCAACACTGTAATGCTGTCATTATTGCCCCATCTCAAGTTTTCAGCACTAATAAAGAAAGGAAGAGCTCAGCATCCATCGTCACCTTGTACGTTAAATTTTTTTTTGGGCTAGCTTTCTGTTTTTGGTCCCACTCACGTAGACGCCTTACTTTGCTGTGACTCGGGGAAGCTCGGTCAGCTGGTTGTCAAACACTCACGCATAATTGACTTGCCAGCGACTTTCAATATTTAATCTCCGGTGACCTTTATCTGTAAATGCTGAATAAATTACTTCAGTGGCTGTTGCAGCATCACTTAATTGCCATTTCCAGTGCCACGGAGAATTCTTGCCTCCTTGTTGCAGCAGTGCACGTATTGGTGCAATAACAGGGGAATGGATTCCACAGTGATTGTACCTTTGGGTCACGTTGTATATCTTGTAAGGGAACTAATGTTGTACCCTTGAGAAAATTGCTTTTCATGAATAGTTTAAGCTGCATAAATGGGGGAAATCGAAGTGACTGACTGGTTCCGGATATAGATTTTTGTTATGTGCATAATATAACTATTATGTTACCTAGTGAATAATGGTTTACAATGCATTTGCTGTCGAAACAGACAGGGGAGAGAGAGAACTTTGCAGACTTGTAAGCTTGGAATATGTTAACCAAGAAGGGATCTTACCCTTGAGCTATAGTGTTTATTTTAGGCCAAACTTTGAAGCACATACATAAAACAGATGGTCAGGCTACAAATGTTATTCGTCTGTTACAGTAAAGATAGCCCTGCAGCAGAAACTTGGGCTTTGGTTCAAAGGACAGCAGTGGAACATCGCACTGCATGCCCTGATGATAAGTTACGCACATCTGGTTCTAAAGTCTCATTTTTGATTTAAAAAAAAAATCACCTGTGGCTCTGTCCAGGACAGCAGCTGACGTAGCCTCACACCTGCAGGGTTATGGATTTGATTCCTTGAATGGGAATTCTCCACTCAGTACTCTGAGCGTCCTGGGAATTGATTCCCTGGATGGGAATTGTCCACCGATTACTCTTAGCTTCTAGGGATTTGATTCTCTGGATGGGAATTCTCTACCGAGTACTCTTAGCTTCCTGGGATTTGATTCTCTCGATGGGATTTCTCTACAGAGTACTCTTAGCTTCCTGGGCTTAGATTTCCTGGCTGGGAATTCTCTATCGACTACTCTTAGCTACCCAGGATTTGATCCACTGAATGGGAATTCTCTATCGAGAACTCAGCTTCTTGGGATTTGATTTCCTGAATGGGAATTATCTACCGAGAACTCTCAGCTTTCTGGGATAAACTCAAGGCTCACTGCCACTCTGTCTGGAAAATAGATCAGAAGTAAATGGGTCTGAAATAAAATATGACCTTAGTGGGACGTGATGCACCAATCCAACCATAACCTGTTTTTTTCCAGGCTGAGATATGGGATGGTGAGGCTTGCACAAGTCAAAGGAAGTGTACCACTCACTGATCCTTAAGCATTCTCTATGGACCTGCTGAAGAGTAAACATGATCGGGAAGGAATAATAGGATTAGCATGGGATGATAAAGTTCAAGCGTCGCTGTCTGTGCAGACACATTAAAAAACCAGCCTTTGTTAAAATTCATTTTCTACCTTAAGTAACACCAGATTCATGTTCTAGCGGAATAAGTACTTAATGGGAATTAGTGCTTGAATGCCCAGTGAAGAGTCCTCCACTTTCTTGTGTGTGATATTGTAGCATTTCTCACAAACTCCTCCTATTCTCCAAGAAAACCGTATGAGAGCTGACCAGAGCCCTGTTTCACAACCATTATACTTCTTGTTCTTTGCTCTCAGTCTGCCAGCTTTGTGATCAATAGTGTGACATTTACAATATCTATCGGACATTTGTAAAACAAGCACGCCAAAGCACCATAGCTTAAACGTACCAAATCAGAGTTGCTTCTGGTAATGGCAGGGGAGTTCCTGGTTGTCCGCTGGACTTAAGGACCGATAATTTTTTAAAAAAAAAAAAAAAAAAAAGATTTTTAGAAAATGTCAATACTTTTCTGTGTGTGTCTTTTGCAGCTCAGTTTCAACTTCCATTTCTGAACATGCAAAAGATGTGCCTCTGATCATTTCTCCTTTCTGATGGGGCAAATAATCACTTCCCAAGAACACCACGAAAAACGCTTTATGAAGTAAACAGATCTTCTCTTTTATGTGGGTGTTATGCAGATCCATCCATCCATCCTTCCATCCTAGTCACGGTTGTGTAGGGGGCTGGAAACTACCCCAGGCAAAACAGGACGCATGGCTGAGGTACACACTCGATGGGATGCCAGTCCATCACAGTGTTACCCAGAGGCTTCCTTTAAGAAGCCTGTTTGAAATGCATGGGGCACCATAGGTGGATCCAGAGACACTAGACACAGTGGACTAGAGGGGGTGTCAATGTAGCTTAATTAATGTGGACGCTCCCCATGTTCTCCCTGATAATCTGTGTCCAAATCCCTGTGTAAGAACCTTTAGGCTGTCCATTCTTGAGTCTAACAGCCACTTACTTCCTTACTTGCAGCAGCTTGTAGACTTAGTTCCATGACTAAGACAGTCCTTCAGTTCTTGGTGCAGGTGCATTAACCGCTGAACACAGTTTCGCAGTTTCCTGCGTACACATCCAGGGCCCGATTTCGGGTCGGCCATTGATGCTGAAGTGCTGTTTACCATGCAGTCGCCAGTGACAATTTCCCATTGCCAAATCCCCCAGCCCCAGGCAACCAGATGACAGAGCGTCTGAGCAAGTCTAAGCTGACCACCTGAGTGTCCATGGCCCAAACCCGTGGATAGCTTAATAAGGGCGGTCTGCTGTATGCTTTCCACGCATTAGCACTCCTTCTTCCGGGTGATTCCCATTATCTCTGCCCTACTGTGTCTAAATATAAAATAGCCACAGTGGACAGAATATTCTTAGGGTCACTTTTGTTGGCAGCAAATGTTTTCAAAAGGCTATAATCAAAACAAAGAAGCAACGTTATCTCACAAACTATAGCATCTTAATAAATGCATTTAGAGGCAATGTCTGCTTGGCAGGTGTAGTCCTATTCGGGTGCTGCTTCATTTGGCACCATTTTTAAATCTTTGATTCATTCAAGCTGTGAGTTCAAGATCTCAGATAAATATTTACTCTTTTTTTCTAAGGCAGCAGATGCTCTTTGAATTAGCACTGGATTAAATGGGGGATGTTAAATGAGATTTGTCTCTGTATTGTTCTGTAGCCACGGGTGGCAACATGGTGATGGAGGAAATTGATGAGAGCTCCTACAGAACACCACAGATAAATCAAAATTTAGCTGTTTTTGGGGGGGGGGAGATGGAGAATGAACCTTTTTTACATTCAGTGACACAGTTGATGCTACCTAGTCTCTAATCAAATTATAAGAAGCTTTGGGTAAAAGTAGCTTGGTAAAATGAATAAAGAAATGTTATGTAGGTAGAAGGGGATTATTATAACCATATGAAAAATGAAATTTCTCCAAGCTGAACTGATACAAGGTCAATATCCTATTTGTACTGACAGATCTTATCTGATTGAGCAGCACGTAGTTTGGTCTTTTGGGAATTATAATGCAGGGTTCTTGCTTTTATTAAATATCCAACTATTTAAAATGATCAAATTCAACTATGGTTTAATGCCTTAAGGATGCAGAATTATATGGTTCAAATCCCAAGTGGGACGCTGATGCAGGACCCATCGGAACTGCACTGGTAAAATATGCCAGCCAGCACTGTAGCTGCTGAAATATGTTCAATTCAATTCAACTTTATTTATATAGTGCCTTTAACAAGGGGCATTATCACAAAGCACTTTACATAGTCCTGGGCCCAGGGTCCCCAGAGAGTAAGCCAAAGGTGACAGTGACAAGGAAAAACTTCCTCAGGAGGAAGAAGTCTTGGGAGGAACCAGACTCAAGGGGGAAGCCCATCCTCCTCTGGCCGGCACCGGGCAGGACAGGGTTAATATTACAGTATTGTGAACAACAGTGAGAGGATGGAACAATGCAAGTTTCTGTCTTTTAGATCTGTAGCTTTAGAGTCACAAGATTTTTGATTGCATTAACTATGAGTGTTAATAAATGAGCAGCTTTTTTGTCTAAACCAATGTGTACTGAACCTAGTATGTTTGGCTGCATGCAGCATCTCCACACACTAGAACAATGTTCATCCAGGTCAGCAGAGTTATCCTGGTCAGGGATGCCAGTCTGTTGCAGGGCACTCACACACTCTTATAGGGAATTTTAGAGATGCCAGTTAGCCAAGCTGCATGTCATTGGATTACAGGAGGAAACCCAGACACCCCAGGCAGTACAGGCATACTCCCACACACACGCAGCGGAGGTGGGGTCCGAACCTAAAACTCTGGAAGTGTAAGGCAACAGTTAGCCACTACCATATTATAGACCCATCTCCATAGCACACAAAAGTCATGCTTCATATTGACCCTGTCATTAGCATTAGAAGATTTGGGCTTTACATAAAAACCTCGTTTAGAATAATCTTCACTTTCTTTGAAGAATGCTGCCGTATCCTTTTCTTTCCAGTGCTCGAATGTGGTTCGTTTATTCCAGTAGTTAAATACTAAAAACTCATTTTAGTAACATACTTCAGTAAGCCTTGACAGCCTTGACTTTTTGATTGTTCAGTTATTTACAGGCATGACTTATATTTCTCTTGATTTGTGTGTGAATATTTGCCTACATGTCCTTCTTATACATGCTGTACAATTTAATTGTACTGAAATGCAGCCTAGTTGAATGCCTGGTCATTTTTTTTCCTCCTTCCAACCAGTTGCCTCATGTCTTCATGTTCTTGCGGACACGATCTAGGTGGGCTTACCAGACAAGAGACGATATTTTATCTCTGCAAATTTTGTAATGTAAACAACCTCTGTACTGTAGACGATAATAATATGTACGATTTGATTTATTGCGGTGTTGCTGGTGGATTTTGACTATACAAGGTAATGGAATGTTCCATCTGTGTTTTGGTTAAAGAGCGGAGGTCTGCCATTGTAATCAATGTTCTCTTACCCAGGAGAGTTTTACATGCTATGATTAGTGCGGGGACCCTAAAATAAATGTTCAGAAGACAATTCATTATTCTGACGGTTCGCTTACATGTAAGAAGGAAACCCTGTATACAGTCCCGTCTTCTTGATAGCTGGTCAGCTATTTAACTAGAAGATGATTTACTGCAATAGGAGACTGCATTCTCAAATGGCCCTAATGGTTAAGAGGGGTTACTAGGGGCTGTACCACTGCGTTCGTCTCCTGAGGTCACACACGCAACGGCACACTTCACGATGTTACAGGCAGGCTCCTGATTTGTCTTAGGGGTGAAAGCAGAACTTATCGAAGGAGTCTTTTTTTCCATATGGTAAAGGATAAATTCAACCCTGTGCGTGTGAAGCTCCAGCTCGATTTATTTTTATAGTGTCATTCACAACACAGTTGCCCCAAGGCACTTAACAGGAGTTTGTGGTCATTGCAATGTACTTTCATGAAATGGAAAAGGGAAAAAGGGGAAAAAAAAAAGCCAGCAGACATTGGAGGAGAGGACCTGAAAACTCCTCAACAAGGAGAGAAGAAACCTCTGCAGGGAACGATATAAGACCACTGTGTATTTAAGGGGTAAATTGTCCTTTCTCGTATGTTCTCTCTGTGTTGTGCAGGTTCACCTGAGGAATTCCAGTGTTGCCCAAAAACATATAGTCCAGAAGAACAAGTGTCCTTAATATTGGTTTGGTTGTGTGAGTCTACGCCCTGCAATGGACTGACATCACATGCAGGGTGTCGCCTACTTTGAGTCTTGTAATCCCTGCGATGGGCTCCAGACTCACTGTGATGCTGCACTTGGTGATTGGCTATGGAGGGGTTCGCTGAAGATGTGTTACTAAATGTACAACAGACCTTGGCATCCATACCAATTTAGGGAGAAGTGTGACGAGAGTGTTGTGTAGGAGTTAAATTTTCTCTTGGCTGGCCATTACTGTGGCAGATTGTGTTTGTTTGTTTTTTTCAGTCCAACTTTCGTAAGACTTGCACATCTTTTACGCAGAGGTGTATCAGCCATCAGATCTGATGTGAGTCCAACAGCTTATAAACAGCTACACACACACACCACCTGGTGAACGTGACGGTCTGTTCTGTTCGTGAAAGTATCCAGATTAGTAGAGGATTGTAAAAGATTTATCTGGAGGTTGGGTTCTGAACAGGTGCCAAAACAGCAAACCCTCTGGGTTTTCTTGCCTTTTCACTCACCTGTTGCTCCCTGCTAGGCTAATTTCCTGAAGTTTTTTTTTTTTCCAGGCTGTCTGTGACCCTCTACAGGATAAATGGTTGCAGCACAGCTGCGTCCGGGGTCCCTGCTGAGTCTTTCAGACTGCCTCTCACTGCTGCTGTACTGCTCACAGCAAAAACTGTACAAATACAAGAAAACAATCTTTATTGCCGTTCACTTGTTCTGACATTTAGTAGGCAGCTACACTATTGGAGGGTGTCTTCAGAATATGATTTTTTACAATTACTGCTGACTACAGTAATATATTAACTTGAATACTAAATTATATAATTAAATTAATAAGCACTCATTATCATTGCTGTTGTTTTTATCGTGGTAATAATACCGTGAATGGATAAACATTTTAACAGCCACATTTAGCAGTCCTGTATCACCTGCAGGTTAAATTTCCCATATGCTGGAGTGTTGGCATATGGTTAAGTGTGTGCCGTTCCATTAGCCACTGCTGGGAAGACGTGAGTAAGGGAGAGTGGAGATAAAATGTGAGATCCTACCCTGCTTGCTGATTTATCAATGGCCGCTTGGATTTGTAGGCTTTTGCAGAACATACATATGTGTAGGAGTACTTAGGGGGTTGGTCAAAGTATGGTAGGTTTTAACATTAGTAGGTAGAGGACAGACCTGTGTGTGTGTGTGTGTGTGTATGGTGTAAATAGGCAGCCAGACTGTTCTTCTGGAGTTGTTTTTAAGGGTGATTTTTTTTTACGGGTTCTTTTTTTCAACTCAAAATATTTCTGCTATAATTGAAGAAGTTTACAGGATTTAATCCAGTCACTGGCAGAGGGCTCCTCTTTGCAGGATTATACAGCTCCCTGTTCCACTAAACAGCAGGTCTTAAGAAAACTTTCATGGGAATAGCATGGATGATTAATTTAGCCAGTACTTTTGTCCAAGGCAATATACAATTGAGCGAAACTTGGGGTCAGGCAGCAGGGTCAGCTAGCTTCTCTGGAGCGGTTGAGGTTCCAGTTCTTGCCCAAGGCCTCAGCAGTGATATTGTTACTAAGCCGGCCATGCACAGGATTTGAGCCAACCTTCCAGACACATGCACAGGTCCCTAACCCACTGAGTTACAAGTTGTAACTTGTAACATCATCAAAATGCAAATTAAAGCCCTGTTAAAATGAATGTTCTTTACAGGGGGAAATGAGCTGAAAGACCAGCTATTTCATCTGAACTGGGCCTGGATCTCCCTGGAGAAGAAGTACTATGTGGTGGATGAGGAGGCCAAGATCCTGGCAGTAGTGCTCAAACGCAGGGGCTTCCTTGGGGAAACTTCTTTTGTGAGTAAGTATGACACCTCCATAACTTATTCCGGTCAGACATTCACAGTTCCTCAGCAGTGTTCCTGCACCTACGTCTCATCAGTAAGCACGAAAATGCCTTTTCAAAAGTTGTTCTTCATTACCATGATGTTTTGACTTTTTGAATAACCCAGTTAAACCTCATAGTCCAACATCCATTGCAAAATCAGTGAATCATCTTTATTAGTGACTGTGACAGTTACTTTCAGTAGCATCTTGAGAGGCAGGGTTAGTTTCAACAAACAGCAGAATGGGTCTTTCTCTTGTGCAGGATTGGTATGCTGCATAGATCTATTTGCAGGCAGTTCCGGCAGGTTGTCCAATTCAAACAATTAGGCAGATGTCTTGGCTGACCGTTTGTTATTCTTTACACGAGTGAGACACTCAGCTTCCGTGTTCATGAGTGTGCTGGGCATGCTGTCCCATTAGCATGTCTGAGTGTGTGTGTCATTCAGATATATAAGTGTGCGTATTCATTATCTACCGAATTATGTACATTATATACAATTAAATGTACCATAGAAACAACAAGAATACATCAGTGCACTTCCTCTCGATGCGTCAATGCTTAATTCTCGCATTCCCCTTTAAGATTTAAGTTACATCTTTGTTTGAAATGAACCTAACTTCCAAGATTCTGGTAAAAAAGACCTCAGTGCTTTCTAGAATGTGCTGCTCACATTATTAACACACAATGCAGCGCCTCGTGACCCTGACCTGCTCCTGTGGATTGGCTTGGCGAGCCATTTCATTATGTTCTCAAGGACAAAGAGTGGCCTCCAGGGTTAAAGATAAATTAGTAGGTCTTCTAGGAAAGACTTGTGGCTATTTACACCTTGCATTAGTTGCTTGGCATTAGACTGGAAAATGCAATAGGTCCTCAGTTTGTGGTCCTTATGGAGAATCATCCACAGTTCCCTGGGGAAGGTGATGTTTACCGTCACGTACTCTCTCAGCCTGTCCATAGTGAACAGGATATGGGCACTTTAACAGAAAGCAAGCTTCCGTGGTAGAGGTCAACAGCGTGAAAGATGCCTGTACTTTTCAGCAATCTTCAATTGAATTTGAATTCTTTTTTATTTAGTGCCCTTCCCAGCAGGGTCATAGCCATATGGGCTTAACAGGAATCTCATTGCAAATAGATTTAACCATTAATTTTATATGGTACTAAACTCTTAGTGGGAAACAAAATAGGATAAGGTAGGAGAGGAAAGAAAAATCCTTCTAGTGAATAAAACTGAAAAAAAACTCTGGCATAGATGAGAGTCATGAAGGAGTCATGGTGAGTCGCAGCACAAAGAGGCCAGAAGGAATTTGATGAGTTTTGCCATCTCACGTGGCTTTTGTTCAACCGCCTCAGTGAAAGAGTAAAATGTTTATGCAAAGGCCATGTCTTGTCTTCTGTTGCTGATTCGCTGATGAGGCTCTCTTTCACTGTGTGTGTTTTGTGTATTGCCATTCTTAGTTATTGGTTGAACCAGTTAACCACCTTCATGGGGTTTGCTTAGAAGTGCAAGTCTGCAGGAATTAAAATGTATGAAGTCCCTTGTCTTTTGAGAATGGGAGCAATTCATCTTTCCTGGAGGTGGTTTGGCCAGACCTCAGACTGATATTTGCACTGCTGAATTT
The DNA here is from genome assembly GCA_009936485.2 of Gymnarchus niloticus. Classification (NCBI taxonomy): domain Eukaryota; kingdom Metazoa; phylum Chordata; class Actinopteri; order Osteoglossiformes; family Gymnarchidae; genus Gymnarchus; species Gymnarchus niloticus. The sequence goes on along the minus strand of JAACJT020000031.1, from coordinate 11,287,717 downwards.
GATATGGACATGCTACTGAAATTTTGTCAGAGGAATAACTTTCCATTTCTGTGAAGTTCAGCATTTATGGTAAGATATCAAAGATTTTAATGGGCTTTTGAGAACTTTAGTGTTGGAAAAGGGGTCCTGCTTTCTTCCAATTGCCTGACCTTTAGTTTATTTTGAGAGAAATATGAAAGCACGTATTAGCAGAAGATTAATTCAGCAATACAAAAAATGCTCCTCTACATTATGTTCTTTAACTTTAGGGAGGATGAAAGAAGATCCTGCAGGTAAATAGGACATTGACCTCACCTGATACAGCTTCATCTACCCTCAACAGTAAAATGTAATGAGTAATGAAAGAGTTGAGGCCACCAATCATGGATCAGCTTCTACATCTTATTCCTCATTTGACCAATGAGCAGAGGGTGTGACTAACCCCTCCCACACTACAAGACTTCTGTAGCCATTTTGTTGGAGAGCATCAAGCCTAGGGGTTTCCTGGTGCTCTCAAACTGGACTACAGTTGTCTGACTTGTGACTGGGGCGTGGAATCACCACAAGCGGCCATCTTTTTACCAAAGTCCTTGCATTTGAAGGTTGTTATGGTTTTAATTAACTGAACCGTGTCTTATTTTGCCGCTCACACTTGCGGCTCTGAGGACAAATTTGGCAACACTCTTGTGTGTAAATCTCAGTTCTCTTTGGAGAGCGATCCTTTAGGCTTATCTGTCTTTGGCACGTGAAAGCCTCATTGTGCTGACAGACCCGAAAGGCGGTCAAAGTGCGAGACGTCGAATGAGTTCTGTTTTCCGTTGGGTGACCTCTGTGATAACCCGTGAGGGGGGAGGAAGGGGGAGTCGCTCATATTGTTATGTTTTAATTGGGGGCTTCCCACTGAGCTTCAAGCTGCTTTCAAACAGGACGAGTGGCATCCACGTGGCAGCCGATGCGGCCTCTGACAGAAGGGTTGCAGCCAGTGGCTGCTATCAAACGCGCCCGCCGTGAGCTGCACTGGCAGTGAGGTGGGCACGGCTCCCTCGTGGGAGCGCCATCAAGGCTGTGGTGCTGCGCTGACGGGTGCCCAATTAGCCAGGCTTCAAGCGACATCCACGGGTGGGAGGCACTCTAACATGTGTTAGTGCAGGGTGAGGCGCAATCAAAGCATTCTCATGAAAACATGGTTGCGCACTGGGTGACAACTGTATTGATAAAAACATGTTTTGGGGAGAATGGGTCTCCTTTGTCATGTGGAGGGATAGTGAGTGTGCATTTTACACTACAATAGAGGTAATTATTTTCCTGTGTCTACCAACAGGCATTGACACCAGAGACGGCACAGCCAAAAAAGGCAAAGACTTCAGAGGGAGGTTACAGAAGCAGGTCCAGTTCAACCCGGGCCAGACCTCAGCGTCCTGGAGAGTCTGCATTCTGTCCGACAGTATCTTTGAACAGTCCGAGACCTTCCAGATTATTTTATCTGAACCTGTAATGGGGGCTCTGGAATCCCCCCATGTTGCCAACGTGGAAATCCTGGACCCGACTGATGGTTAGTTGCCCCCCACATATCCCCTGGGTGCTTGTTCTTCTGATGCATTATCACGAAACTGGACCATTCTCACTGCTGTGAGCTACCCATGGTGCACTGCCATGCTAAATTGGCTCATGATTATTGTGTGAAATCAGAAATATACAGAAATCACTGAGGTGCACTTTGTTGCTTAGCATTTTTAGCAATATCTTAACTCATATTTTACAGAGTCCTTGCAGATTGGCGCAGAAATGAATTCATCTGTTTTGCCATTGATAACAGATGAATACGGACTGGAAAATGGCTGAATAGTCCTAGAAATAATTAGTCATATGCAGAACTTTACATTTTCTAAAAGTAATTTTTAGATGAAGCATGACAGCACATTATCCTGGTAGTTTCACAAAGAGGGTACATGGACCTGAATAATTGTAAAGGAGCCAAACTCTCCAAATAAACTGCAACAATTTTAAAAAGAAATGTGAAAAAGACACATTTTCCAAGAGAGAAATATTTTATTCAGCCATGATCATCATCATAGTATGCAGTAAGTACAACTCTATGGGCACTGGGTCTGATGTTCATCTCCAGTGTTGGTCATAATGGGATCTTGTGGGGCTTGGCAATGGGGTGTGTGGCTACGGGATTGTTAACTGGCTTGCTAGTGGCTTGGCCTCCATTCAGGTAGGAGCTCTGATAAGACCATTCAATTGGTATGAAAATTCATACAATTACTAAGATAAATTTACACCCATGTTGTTTATATAGGACAAACAATGCCAAAGTGATCGGGACTGTGCCATTTTTTGGGGATTTTGCTGAATTCTGATGCATCTGACTGATGACTTTTTGTGTCTGTTTGGAACAGTGAGCTTCAAATAAGAACACATGGGAAATTATACCCTGGTGATTATTACACACAAGTTCTCATGTTTAATTAATTCCCCTAAAAGTCTTGAAAGCTGAAGGCAAAGCTTATATTCTCAGATCCTCATAGATTACAGAGCATTCCTCTGCTCTCCATCACAACTAACAGGTCCCAGATGAATGATGGCTGTTGTTGTTGGGTAATTGTTGACAAGTTTTGCTCCACATAATGACTACGTGTTTAGATAAGGGCTGGTAAGACTGAGAGTTGGATTAGAGATGAAGCACGAATGCATAAGGAATACTGAGTGGAAGGACAAAGTTTATTTTTCATTAGTCCCAATGCGGTTCCCAATTTTATTTTGCCTTAAGCTACAAACTTTTTTTTTTTTCAACTTTATAAAATAATAAAATCTACAGTGCCAATAAACTTCTAATTTATTGACAGCTTAATTTTTTGAAGGTACAATAGCAGGTGATCTTATAGTCAATTTACAAGTAAAGATATCCTACAAGAGATCCAGTACCATGTTTAAGGGTACAACAGAATAGTCCTTGAGAGAATTTGAATAGTCAGTATTCACTCTAAAGAAATTGCTCATCTCCATCCTCCATGATACCCAGTGCCCTGATGATACAGCAGCCTGCCATCTTCTCCATCTGTAGAGTCTACAGTCTTCATCCCCTCATCAAGCTACAGAGTTGAGGAGGATGTTGGGGAGCTTCTGATTCCCGTGCGCAGGAGTGGGGATGTTAGTCAGGAGCTGATGTTTTTCTGCTACACTGAGCAAGGTAAGCCTCGGTGTCCCTGGAAACCCAAAGGCTCCTCTGATAACTACAAGCACGTGAGGTCTGCTCACAAGACTTAAAACCTGCAGTAGGTGGGATTGCAACCTGCTTTTAAACAAATGTGACCAATGGGTTGAGGGTTACCCTGATAGGGCTCAATAAACCCATCTACACTGATTTTGGAAGCTTAATGTCTCTCATAAATGACTACTGTTGACTGGTAATATAGTGGTTCAACGGATAGTACTGCCAACTCCTTTCCCCAGGTCCGAGGTTCTGAATTTTACCTCTGCATTGTGTAACACTGTATATGTTTGCTCGTCGATTTTTCTCTCTCCACCTACAGCCACAGCAACCGGCACCATCCCGACATCGGTACTCTCCTATTCAGACTATATTTCCCGACCTGAGGGGCCCACCAGTTCTATGCGCTTCAATGCGGGAGAGACAGAGAAGCTCTGCCGAGTGGTTGTCATCGATGACTCCCTCTACGAGGAGGAGGAGAGCTTTAACGTCACGCTCAGCATGCCCATGGGTGGGCGTCTGGGACAGTTCGCCACAGCAAAGGTTACCATCCTGTCTGACCTGGATGACAGTAAGTGCTGTTAGCGGCTGTGCTTGGGTCTCCAGCTAATCAAATTGATAAAATGGTAAACAATGTTTATGCAAATTTATACACAATTACTGTGTCTTTTCCTATTCTGATATGACACACATATAGAGGGTCTGTTCATATATTATTGCATTGGCTTTCTATGAATATAAAATATGATTAACCAAAATCCTATATGTTGCATTCCTCTTTATATCTTTATAGTGCAGTTTTTTCAAATTTCAGAGTATTTAGAATGAACCATATTCTTAGCACAGATCTAATGTTTATAGTATTTAATATGTATATTGTATGAAATATAGATTGTTTTTGGCAAATTTTCATTTCAATGCTGCCAACATAGTGCACCCACTTTAGCTTGCTTATCCTGGCATAATATTTTTTAAAAGTAAGGGTGTGGCATAGTACCACAGTGGGTGGTAGAGTCTACTTAAATGCCCAGGGTTGCACTCTCAAACATACAGTATAGTCAGATGAGCTATATGTCACTAAATTTTGACATTTCTATTTGTGTGTAAGTCGACTGGCATCCAGGTCCACCTTGTGCCCCATGCTTCTTGAGATCTTGAGGCTCTGGGCTTCCCATGACCTTGTGCTGATAATTCCCTTGATATTATACCTTGTCTTTTTTCAGGGGGCCATTTTGGTGTTGTTAAGAAGACTTTGAATTTTTGTATTAATTTCCTCTTGTCAGCCAGCCTCTTATCCACCTTTTTCCTGAGGGGGTTCCTGTAGATGCTATTATGGTCGCTGCTTCCGGCATTTGTAGAACTTCAGCATTTTCTTAGCTTTGGCAGCAGGAATTTTGGTATAAATCATATAGCTGGATATCAGAATTATTTACTTAAGAGTCGCTGTGCTTTTAGTAGCTGTGCTTTCAACCGAGCTAAACTTTACGTGTTGCTTAAGCAGGAGTGCTGCATACTTCAACCTAAAACTAAAGCGGACTGCTCCTGTTAGCAATGGTGCAGTTTCCATCGCGCCCCAAAAGAAGATGAAAATAAACAAAATTGTCACAAGAATTTGAATGTAAAACACCTTCCCAAAACTCTCTATAAGTAGGCTTGTTTCATTTAGTTGATAATAAGCTAACGCAGGACAACCTGTAGCATACGCTGTTTTTAGGTTGACGGGCCACCACAGATAAGACTCATTAGAAGCGTTGACAGGTGTGTCGTATTAACAGCTAATGTTACCTTGCCATCCTTGATTATATGTAACACAGCTTTCACTGTTTAAACTTGCCGCTCTTTGATTATGGGAGAGGTGCTAGCCGCTAAAGGAGACCACGGTACGTCCACACCGTGAGCGGCAAGAACGTTAAAGCGACCGGAAGTCATCCATTCTCTATGGGAGGGCACGTCGCTAAGCGGCGAGCAGCGGCGCAGCGCAGTTTGGGCAGCTCGGTTAACTTTATGGTAATGAGCTATGACGCGAACACAAGGGTGTAAACTTTTGTTCCGACCAGTTTCCAAGCATAATGGAGAAACTGATCATAGCCGTAGCCTGCTTACGAGTTATTTATGACTTGTCCCTGTCTGCATACAGGGACATAAATAATAATTTAAAAAATGAGGCATGGACCAAAGGGTCTGAAACTATTCGTGTTCCAGGGGGGGTTGTGAAGTGCACAATATATTTTTGGGAAAAAGGGAAGGAACTCGCATACTAAGTTTGACGCGATAGCATACAAAAAATGCGAATTGTCGGTGACGTCAACGTAACCAACGTCTTCGCCGCAGGTAAATCGGTGCTGCATTTAAGCAACTACCTCACGATTATCCATAGTGAGATGCTAAACTTGAAAAGAAGCGCAATACAATCTATAGGCAACATTTTCCCTAAAGAACATTTCATTTTAAGCAGGAACGTAATTAACTGACTCACAACAATACCGATTTAACAAATTACACCCCATCAGTAGTCGGCACAAACATAAGCTACACATTTGTTTGATTTCCGGCCCCTTTAAAAAGCTTGCAAGACCTAGCGTTCTGACGACCTCAGCCCCGCCCACTCCATCTACGTCAAAGAGCGTCCACAGCGTTCGTTAGCATCGCGGGCAGGACAGTCAGAGCGAACGCTTGACGCCCTCGCCGCCCGCGGTGTGAATGTACCATAACGATTATACACTGGCATGATCTAATGCCAATATTTGCTTCCTTTAACATGTGACCAGTGTAATTACTGTGTGTACCTTCCAACTTTTCAGATTTATTTCCCACCCAACTGTGACATCATAGGTTGAATAGAGTTCCACTGAGTTCCGAACTAATCAAAACACTTAAAATCGTTGCTAATTTGCATAATTTCATGGCCAGCCAATCAGAATTTAGTTCCAGCCCAGTGTTGTGGCAAATTTGCTCACTTATTAGTTGATTTTCATACAATCTGGACACTTTTGGTATCATTGTGATCAGGAGACCTAGCTGGTCAAAGATTATGGTCAAAAACAAGAAACACACAACAGTTACAATTGATTTTAAATATCTAGCCACCAAAGTCATAAATTTTTCATCACCCTAATTTAAAAAAGAGACATTACTAGGATCCTCTTTATAATCTGTCCATGTCATCCACATCAGTTCAAGGATTTTGTATCGTGGTACTAGGGAGTTCAGCAGGTACTATGCATGGTTGATACTATACTAATGAGAACTGCATGTGCCCTGGAAGGGGTCAGTCCTGAGGTCATGAGATCAGGACCACCACAATAGGTTACTGGTGGTGCACCATTCTTGCCTCCCAGCAGGAAGGTAGCTCTGGCAACTGGTAGGGTGTGTATTTTTCCCTTGGTCCTAGAATTTTTAAATGAAAGCCTTTGTGACCCTCTTCGCCCGCCCTAATATATTAAACGTACATCCACATTCCTAATCCAGTTTATTAGTATCCCAGGATGTATTTAAAGTAGCAAGGATGTCACACCATTCCTTCCAGGTTAAATGAGGTCCCATTCCAGACGTCAAGACCTTCTTCCTGTAGCATCATGGTCGAGAGGAAGAAGTGGATGGTTCAGGTTATTACATACATTAGCAAGGTGCTTCAGAAGCTTGGGTAAAATGCATAGAACTATGCAAAGTATAACTTGCTCCAAGCAATGTTGGTTGCCATGTTTTAGTTTGTGTATTAGAATGTAGCAAATTAAGTTTAAGTCTAAGCCTTGAAGTTCTCAGAAGGCCCCCTCCACCAACAGATATCCTAACATCCTTTTAGATCCTTCATCAGTGGTACACAGCATCCCTCCATCATCCTGTCCCACTCATCTTTTGTCCAGATTCATTGTGATGACCCAGTAGGGGACTGTTGCCCGGAGTGACACATTAGTATCTGCATCAGCGGTCCAATGATACCGTGCAGTGCAAGTCTGAATGCATGCCAGAGGAATCCATCTGCATATCTCAGTCAAAATGGGGAAGACTGGAAAGGGCAAAGGCTGAAATTTGTCACCATATGCAGTCACTATTCAAAGGGAAGGGATTATTTATCAGAACATCTTAGTGTGAACCTCTTGTCATGAGTTAGAAGGCTCATCTTCTGAAATGGGAAGGAAACCCATCATTTGGCAGCAATAAGCCTTTAAACAAAAGCTTATTTTGATTATTATGGGACAGAAAATCACCATTTCAGAAAAAAACACATTTTTTTATCTGAAGAGGATTTTTTCCCCTATCCTATACTAAATTTTCATCCTATTCAGAGAAATAACATTGCCCAAGGCTAAACTCTTACAGTCAGCAATAGCCGCAGTGGTGGTAGAGAAGCTGTAACCTAATCGACCTCCTCTGGGATGTAAGCCCGCTGCAGCATTGTCTGGTATTGTGTGTGGCATTGTAAGTGGCATTATTTGTGGCATTGTGTACTCCAGATGGGCTTTGCCACAGATACTTGGGTGCCAACTTATGACAAGATAATTATTAGCAGGTGGGCAATTAGAGGTGAACCCTCTCGGGGGGGGGGTCAGACTGCTTTTCTTCACAGCCAGCATTATAGGGAGACTGTACAACTGTAGATTCATTACTGATGTAGATTCATTTTCACTATATCATGGTAAAATTTTATAGAATATACTTAGAGCCATAGGAAAACATACAAATCTCATGAGCTGTGTTTTTCAACAAAGGATGTTCTATAATGCACTGGCTCAGGGTGAAATTGTAGCTTCACCTCTAGGGTTAGAGGTTTGAGTTCCACACCTAATTCTGCAAGCTTTGAATATGCCCTTTGTCTGCATGTGTGTGTGTGTGTGTGTGTTCGTGTGTGTGTGTGCGCACCCTGTAACTAGTATCTCATCCAGTGTGTCCCCTGCCATGTGCCCTGTGCTTCCCAGAAAAGGCGTCAGGCTTATTGTAATGCTGTATAGGATATGAGGTTATGCAATACAGATAGACAGATATTCAATACATTTACAAGCTGTATTTACATATTCTATAATTAATAAAAGACAGAACTAATGGGTAAAATCAAAGACAGGTTGTTGGAGGAAGACAGCTGTATCTTATCCTGTGAGGCCGTCAGGGCTCACGGGGGGCAGCATACTGTGTGATGCTAGGGAGCGCAGGCACCACACAGCAGCTGACAGCATGGCGTGGTATGGTCATGGGCTGAGCCGTGTGCCAGTTGTAGTTTTTCAGGTCGTAGAATTCCACATTCGAGGTGCTGGTAATGCCATTGTAGCCGCCCACCACGAACAGCTGGTCGTCCACCACCCCAAACCCAAATTTGGTGCGTGGAGTGGCCATGGAGGCAATGAAACACCACCTGTCCAGCGTAGGGTCATAAGATTCCATGCTACATAGCACATTGGACCCGTCAAAGCCACCCACCTGGAAGACACCAAAGGTCAAGTTTTACAAACTCAGGAACTCAATGCTTGAGGAATTTTACGCCTAATTAACCAGGTTCCTTAGACCCTGGCCCTACAAAGACCTCCCATTGTTTATAGATGATACAAGTTTAGCTGATTTATGTTCAGGTGCCAGTAAGGAGTCCGTCACTCACTGCATAGATGTAGCCATTGTAGGCAACGACTCCGGCGCCACTTCTGCGAGAATTCATCGGGGCAATTGGGGTCCACTGGTTGGTGAGCGGGTCGTAGCACTCAGCGGTAAAGAGGGACTGTTGTGTACTGAAGCCCCCACATATGTAGATCTATGAAAATCAGAATACATATGAGGACTTTAGTACGTGGTATATTCAGTGATGGAGATCTAGAAAGAGTAAATGCATTTTTTAAAATTCATGTTGGATCCATTCATAAAACCTTACACACTACCGGGTAGCATTGAGACTAAAGCCTATCCCACAAAACACAGCATAAGGTATTCATAATTAGTTCACAAAGTACATACATAAAATGACATGCTTTGGATCGTTTAGGGGCAATTCATGGTAACAAGTCTTTGGACTATGGAAGGGAGTACACAAACACAGAGCCAGGGCAGAACTCATCCATCCCACTAAAAACATAATGCCATAATGCTACCAAAATTGCCACTAATGCAACCCCATAATGCATGTCAGGTTATGTAAGTTTCATCCAGGCTTAATGAACTTTATAAACCTAAGTCTGTAACTTGAAAACAGATCTTTTGATTGTAGAAAATAATCCATTCCAAGGTGAAAATGAGCATAAACACAGCTGAATTCCTTCCGTTTTGACTCACCTTTCCCTTTAGTGTGGTAGCACTGGCATTGCTCCTTCTCTCATTCATTGATGCAATAAGCGTCCATTGGTTGGTCTTGGGATCGTAACGCTCAGCTGTCTTGAGTTTTATGTTGTTGTTAATCCCCCCCATGGCGTAGATGAAGCCATCTAGCACAGCCACACTAAATGAGCTGCGAGGAAAGTGCATTGGTCCCACCTGGTACCACTTTTGTGTGACTGGGTCAAACTTGCGAACGCTGTTGCAGTAGCCCGCATCGTCAAAACCACCGATGCAATACACAAAGCCATTGAGGTACACAGTACAATGATTGGCCCAGGATTTGCCTGCTTCGAGTGTCAAATTAACCCAGCGATCAGCCCGGTTGTCATAGGCTTCAATGCTATTGATTGCAGGCTTGGTATTCTGTCCACCAATGGCCAACAAGATGGCAGAGGGCAGACGTGGGCGGGCCAGCAGGTCTTGGAAGTCAGAACAAGAGAGACCATTCCTCCGGTTATTCATGGCCTTCTGGGTATTGATAATTATTGGCCTGCACTCCTCACTGTCCTTCACCATGTCGTTGTTCATCACGGTGTTCATGAAGTAGTCCATATTCAGGACAGCCATTCGCACCTACAGAGGAGACAAAGTGGAGAGAATTCTCATAAGCTCCTGTGGTGCTTTTGTTATCTTTAGGTAAGAGTAATATAAAAGCAAGCATATATTTATATGTCTCTTTTATCTAACTTTTCATAATGCTTTAGCTGGACCCATTTGCTTCTAAAGTCTCAGATATGTGTTAACATTTTTCAGTTTGCCAATTTTGTAGTTAATTTAAGTAGCCTCCACTGTGTGCGAGTGGTAATACTTGAAAGCCTAAGCTATAGAATGAGAGTGACATTTGAAAACGAAGGCTTAGTCGCTAAAACCAGGGACATACCACATCAACATTCTATTGTCATTACCACATTTAAATGAGAATATCAAACAGTCACCTTGGGCAACAACACAGAAATGTGGGGTTTGCGGCTGTCAGGTGCATGAGCAATCCAGCGAAGGATGGCCTCAAACACCGTTTCCTCCTGCTTGACGTTGAGCTCATCCTTCTCAATGAAATCACAGAGCTGGGCCAGTGTCAGCTCCAGGACCTCTGTTGAAGTTCTCGCAATCTCCTCAAAGTTCTGGAGGATGAAGGAGTATGCTGCCTGCCGCAGCTTGGAGCAGGAGTAGATGTCAGCAAGCTTCCAGATGCCAATGCTGTTCTCTGGGCAGAGTTGGCTCTCCAGGAAGTCACAGCAAGACCTTACGACACCAGAGACGCCCAGCTGGTCAGCAGCCACCAGGAGGTTCTGCACATTGTCTTCTGTGATGGACACCGAGCGAGTGTAGGCATACTCGATGATCAGCTTCATCATCTCTGGAGATATGTCTGGGATTGTATACATCGTCTTTTTCTGCCAGTTATTGGAGAACAATGCCCTGGGGAGCAGTCCAGACATCAAGTCACAATAGGTTAAATCAGGAGTTTCCAACCTTTTCTGAATCAGGGACACTTAAATGAAAATAGGCCAGAGCTACAGTGATGCCCTACCACTAAGAACTCGGGGAGCCCTTCCTCTGGGCCCATGCTGCATTACTTGCTGCATTGAAACCATTCAGATAGCATTGACTCAAAAATCAAATTATCCAAACGACAAACAGTTTTAGCAATGGCTGAGATCCCACAGCTAAATATAAATTGAATGTCATACTTCAGGTATTAACTGTAGTTATTATTAGTAGTCCATTACTAGAATAACATAATAATGTTTTTTCTTTTTTTAATTGCCAATAAGAAGTCATTGCTAACAGCGAAAAATCATACTCATTATTGCACTATCCCCATGTACGGCCCATAGGTTCTCACCGGAAATAGGAGCTGCAGCGGGTTAAGATAATTTTATGGCCGTTGAACTCCACCCCGTGTACATTGATGACCACATCACAGAGTTCTCCCTCCAATCGAAGCTCATTATAAATCTTGTACCTTGTATCCTCCATACTGACTGGATCAGGAACCTTTCTAAAGGTGATAGTTCAGTTGTGACAATTTATGCAGTTCTGACTAATTGTACTGATTCCATTGTTGCATCACAATCACAGTATTTAAATTTTTTTTTTTTTTTTTTTACATAATGAACTCAGGAGTTCTGGGAGAATTTATGCAAATTATACTAAGAGTTCTAGAACACTTCCGCTCCATTGTTACATCACAGTGTACTAATTTTTTTTTTTTCTGTGATTTATAGTCCCAGGTTACATAAGCTCACCCTAGATATTCCACAAATTCAAACACCATCCCCAGCTAACAATTTTGGGTTAGCTGAACGTTTTAAAACATTGTTTTTAGGTTGTTAGAACGTTTATGTCCAGTTTTCTGGACGCTCCAGGAATGTTCTTGAAAAAACGTTATTTTCAAAACATTCCAACAATGCTCTTTTTTGGTTAAGTTTCCCGATTCATTTTTTAAGAATGTTACAGGAACATTAGTTATACAACGTTGCAACCGAACCTTTTAAGAACCTAGTGAGAATGTTATTGAAAGTTGTAGGAATGTTTCCTGTTTACTGGGTCCATTCATCATGCTGTTTATCTTGATCAGGGAGCTGAGGGTGTGGTTGGGCTGGAGCCTATCTTAGGAAACACTGGGTACAAGGCTGAAGTCACCAATAATGGTGAGTTTCACTGTAGTCTATATTGGGCAAGTTTCTGTATGGTACCCCAGCTATGTTTATGGATCTTCAGCTCTGATTCCACAGTACATCTTCCAGGAATTCTTTGGCCTGATCTTTTTGCTTTCTGGGGTTCAGTGGAGGGCTGTTGGTGCTGTACTGAGGTGATCACACATTCAGCATCCTGAAGGCACTCCTGGCTTTTTAGGGTTCAAGAATGTTACATGCAAAACCCTGTTGTTTTGATCCTGATGCCTATACTCACCCACTCCTCAGGCATCAAAAATGGGCTCATTGCCCCCATTGCTGTTCGTGGTGGGTGGCTACAATGGCTTCACCAGCCCCTAATTTTTTGTTTTTCCCTAACAATGCTATTGTGACATCATATATTCTATTGAGTTCCAAGCCAATCAAAACACTTAAAATCTTTGCTAATTTGCAAAATTCCATGGCCAGCCAATCAGTATTCAGCAATTCTTCCCCAGTTTTTTGCCAAAGATGTTCATCTAATCTGGACATATTTGGTATCATTGTAATCAGGTTAAAAGTTATCCCAAAAATCTCATGTGTGCCATTCAGCGTGGCTGCAGGCCTCACCCCAAGTGCCTATCCCCCCAACTGCATATGTCAGTACTGCAGGCTTCAGCCCATTTTACCATTCCTGCACTTTTTGCGTCAACCCCTAATCAACACATTTTGTGCTGGAGGCCCAGCTGGTCCAAAGATATGCAAAAAATCCTATGTGTGTCATTTGGCGTGGCCACAAGCCACTCCCTAAACACGTATGACCCCCAGCTGCCTGGGGATGCTTCATTGCCTATGCCAGCACTGCTGCAGGCCATACCCCAAGTACCTTTGTCTGCCAGCAATGTATGATACAACTCATGCTACCCATTCCAGCACTGCATAGCCAAAGGCCATGCCCCAAGTGCCTTTGTCCCCAAGTGCTTATGCCAGCACTACCAACTGTCTACTACACGCAATGTCAGCATGGACTGTTGACTAATGCAGAAAGCAAAAGCAGCTTTGACTGTCAAATAACACAAAAGTGTTGATTTAGGCATTGAAGCAGGCGGTGTTGAACTAGGCAGTTGAGGACATAGACAGTTCAGGCGCATAGGTGCTTGGGGCGTGGCCTGTGGTCACGCTGAATGGCACACACGATTATTGGGATATCTTTCGACCAGCTATGCCTCCAACATAAAAAACACTAATTGGGGGCTTAAGCAAGTAGTGCTAGAATGGATAGAATGGGCAGAATGCAGTACTGCCATTGGCAGTTGAGGGGCATAGCTTCAATCTCAAAGTCAATGCTCTTTGCTTAATTCAGTGGTCAAAGCTGCTTTTGCTCTCCGCGTTGGTTCATGTGTCCCTGTTCGCACTGCATGCTTGAACCCACCCATAACCGCTTGTAGTTACATTTTAATATTTGGAATTATCTTGTCCTTAAACACAAATTTCACAAAAAATATCCCTCAAGAGGCATATCCTAACCATGTGTACCCCTATGAACTGAATGTTAGTATTTAAAAAAAACCTCACAGTAACAATTTTTCTGTATACGTTTCAATGGCACACTTAAATGGTCAAGCACTCACTCTGATGGACCCTCTATGAATACAGACATGCTAAACCCCTTAACAGAAAAACTCAAAATCAAACTGCAGCAAACTCAGCATCAATTGTAATACAGAAGGGCACAAACTGTTGATCACTTGTACACTTATGAACATTACTCTCATTTGCAATTCATCTCGCTCTTGATGTCACTGCCTGCCCCCCATAATATCTGACAGTACTGTCTAAGTAGCTTTAGCCATAACTCAGGAATTCATATTCATCATTTACATGTACCTTGATTGGTATAGAATTTTGTATATTAAGTGGCATGACTTCTGATTCCACTTGCACTTTCTGACTGTGTTTTAGGTCCCCTGGTGATCCCTGGGGCACTTGTTGCATGGTTTGATTCTGGAGCATTTTTTAGGCCAAATGGTTGTATCACATACACTTAAGTACATAGAAAAAAAAGTAATACAATTATGATCCAGGCATAATGACTCCATTTCAAGGTTAATTTCCTACCCTGTTTTCTATCAGCTATAGATTTTAAGAAATTTTCATGTTCAGGAAAATCTTTTTGTTATACATGAGGATCAGTCATGGCATGCTGAGGCATCCTAGAAAAATTATATGCTACTGAATCTCATCTTAGCTTCTGTAGTTGAGACATCACATCCCCTAATTATTTGTCTGAGATGTCATTTGATCCCTGCAGCATTGTAGATGCGAAACACAAATGCATTTTAAGAAGACATGAACTGTGAACATCATAAACCTTTTATTCCTTCTGTGGGCTATTAATGGAATTCAAAATCGACATCTGGCCACATGAAAAAGAATGTTTTTGAGGAATACAACTTAAGATCTCAAGTATTGTTCTATAAATGCGTATAAAATTAGTAAACCATGGGGAAAATATTGGCTTGTGTAGCAGATGTATGGACAGCACTGCTATTGTGGTGATAGATAGCAGGAGTTAACCAAACACAGGACCTTATTTTGGAAGAATACCAAAACATGGAGAATGGGCTCCTTAAAGAAAGCACAATAAGAAAAAACTAAATCTTACACAAAGTACAGTAAAACCACAAAAAAGGGGAGAAAAAACAAAATGTAGCCCTAAAATCCAAACTCTCTGGGCTTGCTCCCAATAATCTCTCAGAGATCAGCCCAGCTGACAATGTATATCCTTAAGGAGGTGAATAGTCCTGTCAGGGACAGCTGGGTTTTCTTAACTGGGGTCTGTGTAAGCTCATGGGTGACGATCACTTGAAACAGTAGCACAAGACACTGTCTGTTGTTTTATTTCCTCTGGACCCATGCTGCATTACTTGGCACATTGAAGTATAGTTTCCACTGTCTTTGCATTGAAGCACATGAGTGTTAATAATAATCAATGCTAGGAGTGGTAGATCAATCTTCTTTATTCCTAGTGCCCCTGAAACGTCAGACATCCACATTCTCAGGGGAAAAAATTAAAAGACCAAATTGGCTTGTCTCATATTTTACAAAAATAGCACAAATATTAGGAATGGTATTTCATAGAGGGAATCTCTTTAAAAGTCCTATAATTACAGCACACATCGGCTGAGACAAATGCAGTTAATCAACCTTGGAGACTCAGACAGTCCAATTACAACTCCTTCACTAAATTCGCAAGAAAAGAACTGTGAATCAAACTTACAAGCTCCCTTTTAGAGTAAACATTAATAACAATGTGCATGTCGTCTCTCTGCTTTGTTCCAGTTCCCACTTTCTACTTTGGAGCGATGGATTATCATGTGGATGAGAGTGATGGGTTTGTCGAAGTGCAAGTCTGGAGAACTGGGACAGATCTATCCAGAACAGCCACTGTCACAGTGAGCTCCCACAAAACCAGCCCGGTATCTGCTGAAGGTAGGCAACCTCACCGAGTTCCCTGTCTTCTGCTGAGTATGCGGATTGTCATCCTTTCCACTGGGGAGTGTTTTAAATTACTGTTTAGACTAATTATATTATATGAATGACTAATTAATTAAGGCTCACCATTTCTGCCTGTAAGACATTTATGCTGGAAAGCTGGTTGAATCTGTAAACGTAAAAAGTGGCTCTTAACTGGGAAACGGTGTAGGACACAAATGAATGTTTGAGTTTGTAAAAGTGGAGAGTGTTTTACAAACACAGGAAGGATGTGCTGGAGCTCACACCCAGGTGTGTGAAGGCCGCCTTGCTGGACTTCTTCCTGGGCACGAGTTCTCCGCAGTGACCCAAGATCAGCTCTTTTGAAATCAGGCAAACCTCCAGTAACGAATCTTCTTGATTTTTTAACACGTTGGAGCTCTCACACATGTCTCTTTAAGGGCAAGAGCTCTGTGGTGAATCTGGAGCGCGTGTCACTGCTTTACTCCATGATGCCCTCCCCCCAGGTGCCAGCAGATGTTATTATTTTTCCACTTTTTCTTTCCTCTTTCCCTCTTCTTTCAGCTGTGATCGAATCTCTAGACATGGACCATGACCAGTGTGCCTCATTAGTTCATGAGAACAACAGAGATGGTTATGGGTTTGAATGCAGCACTAAACCTCTATAGGCTAAGGATCTGAAAAACACTGTCACTGGAATATATGACAAGAAATATTACAATAAGTCTGCTTTTCTCCTTAGGATATTTCATAAAGTCTCTAATGTGGATTCTTAGATGTTACCGTACTTTTTCACCCTAGTGCTCAAGTAAGGCTGAAATGGCTGAAGGTTTATGCTTCAGAACTGGCTTGCATGCTATCATTTTTTCATGGATATACTATGTTCTTCTCATTCTGCAGCTGGTGTGGATTATGTAGGGATCAGTCAAAACTTAAATTTTGCTCCTGGCGTGAACATGCAGAAAGTCAGAGTCACCATCCTGGATGACCTTGGCCGACCCACCTTAGAGGGGCCAGAGAAGTTTGAGCTGGTCCTCCACATGCCAATGAATGGCATTTTGGGAGAGCCAGGCAGGGTGACCATATTCATCAATGATTCCTTCTCAGACCGTAAGTTCTCCCAGAAGCCCAAACTGAATGATCGATGTTTCGATTCACTGCATATCCTTGTAATCGCAGAGAATATATCAATTTTATTTTCCCCCCAATAAGTTCCAAGGGTCCAGTTTCGGGAATCTGTGTACGTTGTGAACGAGAACCAAGGACAGGTCTTGGCCCAGGTGTATCGCAGCGGCGACCTCAGCTACCGGTCCTCAGTGCGATGCTACAGCCGTCAGGGGTCTGCCCAGGTCATGATGGACTTCCAGGAGAGGCCGAACACTGACGCATCCATCATCACCTTCTTGCCCGGTGAGGGAAAGGCATCGGGTTGCTAAGTCGTAGATTTTTGGAATGGTTATGGTTCACTGTGGAGAACTTTACTTTTTACATGTAGTTCAACTTGCCAGGATAAAAGGAGCAGTGGTGGATGTACAATATGAAGAACATCTCACTTTTGTCCTGGCCCCAGGGGAGGTGGAGAAGCCATGTGTGCTGGTCCTGGTTGATGATGTGCTCCATGAGGCGGACAAGGAGTTGAGGATGGTCCTGGGCAGCCCTAAGAGTGACTCACCATTCGGTGCTTCCCTGGGGGCACAGAACGAGACGCTCATCAGGATAAAGGACGACACAGACCGTAGGGCACTGATTGCTTGTTGTTTGTTTCGCACTCTCTGTGACATTCCCTCAGGTGCTTAACTGTGATTCACCTTGTAAATTTTATGCAAAATTTTATGCAAGTTTAGGCTAAGGCTTGTTTACTTCAATTACTGTGGGTTTTTTATCGTGTAAACTAACTTTCAGTTAAAAGTATGTGGTAATTGAATTCCTGAGCGTCTATCTTCATCCAGATGTCCATCTTCCGTACCTTTTGCCCCGTACAACATCACGGTCACCCTGCAGCTTTTTCTAAGTAGCAAAGGCACAAGGCATAATGGGAGGCCAGTAAACTGTTGGCAGTAAACTTTTTTTTTTATTATCCAGAGTCAGTTATCAAGTTCGGAGAGACCAAGTTCAGCGTGACTGAGCCCAAAGACAGTGGTCAGGTGACAGTAGTACAGGTCCCATTGCTGAGGTTGGGGGATACCTCAAAGGTGTCACTCGTACGAGTGCACACCAAAGATGGCTCAGCTACCTCAGGGGAGGACTATCATCCTGTATCTGAGGGTAAGAAATTCTTTAGTAATATACTAATGTGTTTCCAGTGGTTTTGCTGATATTTGCAATACTTGGATTGTAGGTATAAGGTAATATTGCACTTGGGCTATAGGAGGGAAATTGCATTCTGCATTTGTGTCCTTAACTTCAATTACATCACAAAATACGCAATGTAAGTAAATGGATTAATAATTATGTGTCACTGTCCAGCACATATGTTTAAGTAAGGAACGCCTTTGCTCCAACCAGATGTTGAGTTCAAGGAGGGCGACACCCAGCACTTTGTGGAGGTGGAGATCCTGTTCGATGGTGTGAGGGAGATGACAGAAACCTTCACTCTCCACCTGAAACCTGATGAGTACATGGTGGCTGAGACGCAGGTACAGAACACACGTGCTTCATTCCTGGACCATCTAAAGAAGCCAGATTCTTCAACAAGCCTTAAAGATGCATAGCTAGTCTGAAAGTTCCATTGAAAGTATTGAACTTTAATTCAGGACACAAAGTAGGGGAACACCTTGGATGCGAGTGTTTTATGACGGAGATAGGTTTGAAATATAATAATAATGTAAAGGACCAGTGATTTAAGTGGCACATAATATCACTAGATAGTGATACAATGATCTGTTTTCCACTGTAATCAGCACAATGTAATATCACGGATAAATCTTTCTAATTGGCCCGGCACATGACTGGCATCCCATTAGGGGTGTCCCCTGTCTTGGGCATTGTACTTCAAGTTCTCCATGATCCTGTATGGGATAGGCAGTCGTAAGATGGATGGTTTACAGAAGGATGCCTGGTGATGGGACAAAGGCTTCAGAACTTCTGGTGTGTGGGAGTATCCCGAACTGTCAGTCAATGCTGGTGCTAAGTGAGGCTTCAAGACCTGTGGTGGACAGGAATATCCCAAACTGCCAGTCAATGCTAGTGCTAAATGAGGCTTCAAAACCTGCCAGGGGTGGGAGTATCCCAAACTGTCAATCAATACTGGCTCCAGCACATTTAGTCATTTAGTGCCAGTATTGATTGGTCAGTTCAGGATACTCCCACCCACAACAGATTTTGAAGCCTGATTTGTCTCATCACTACACATACCTATAAGAAGTGTTGCTTTTCATTCCCTATGCTCCGTGTCTCCTGACAGGTGGCCAAGGCCATCATCTACATCGAAGAGGCCACCAGCTTGGCAGATGTGACCTTCCCCTCCGTTCCCCAGGTGGTCTCCCTGCTACAGTACGACATTGTGGACAGAACCGGACACAGCTCCCACCTTGCCGCTGGTTACCCAGTTGTCTGTGTCACGGTACGATCTGCATGCCTGTCACCACCTCACGCTGTGCTCCACTGGTTGTGGATTACAACGAAGGGCTTGTCAGCTTCACCCCCGCCCCTTCATCTGCATCATCTTCATCTGTCTTATCACTTGTGTTGACCTAGCACTTCATTCTAATTTCTCTTAAGTTATAAATATTTAAAAATCTATTTTGTTTCATCTCAATATCTTTTCATATGCTTCCTCGCAGTGATAACACTTCAAAAGAGTCCTTTTATATTTTGATGACATTGCATTTCATTAAATATGAATATTGGGACAGCTATGTCCACACAGTTGGCCAGGTGCAATTATCATTGAAATGTAAAAACAATATTACAATTTAACTGAAAAAGAATGTTTTAGATTTTTTGAAGATTATCTAGGCATTGGAGAAGAGGAAATTATTTTGTTAAATGGGATTAATAAACGCCTGTTTATCTATATGTGTGTGTATTGAGAGTCCCATTCTCCAGGTTAGTTATATTTACGTTTATTTCCATTTTTACAGGCCTGTAACATGAAGTACTTAAATTATGACAAAACTGGATCCATCTGTTCGGCTGAGCGCATTAATGACACCCTGACGCGGTACCGTTGGCTCGTCGGTGCCCCCGCTGGGCTGGATGGCGTCACCCTCCCCATGCGCGAGGTGGATTTCGACACATTCTTCACTTCCACCAAACTCATCACCCTGGACTCCATCTACTTCCAGGCGGGCTCACGGGTGCAGTGTGCCGCCCGTGCCGTCAACAACAATGGCGATGAGGGCTTAGAAGTCAGCAGCCCCATCGTCACTATCAGCATGGAGGAGGGTGAGTAGCTTTCCTTGTCTTTCTCTGCCCCTAGAACATATTGCAGTTACCCTGATTAACCAGCAGGTAGCATGGTGATTATGGACAGACAATCACATTTTCAGATCCATGGATGGACTATGTCATTGTTTCTGCAACATACTTAACTTACATTTTGTTAAATATTTCCAACTATAAATGGGTGCCGTAACAACCATAGTAGGACACACTCTCAACATTAGGTACACCAGTATGATGTTGGGTTAGTGCTATGTTAACGTATTGCTAATACTGTCCTCTTCCCATGCCCACAGGCATGTGTCAGCCCCGTAAGGTGGGCACAGTGGGCGCCGAGCCCTACTCTGCCAAGCTGCGTTACACAGGCGCAGACAACCACAACCACCCCAACCTCATCAGGCTGACAGTTACCTTGCCCCACATGGATGGTGAGCTGCGATTTGATCTGGGTGAAGCCTGTGGGAAAATTTTGAGCAGACATGTTGGGACATGCCCGTGATGTGCATGCTTTCTCCAGGTACATAGGTTCCCTCCCACAGACCTACAATGTATAGTTAAGCTACTGGCCTCCTCTGAATTGCCCATAGTGTACAGCTGCATGTGTGAGAGAGTCAATGTATGTGCTCTGTAATCGACCAGCATCACGTCCAAGGTGTACCCCAGCTGTGTGCCCAGTACTTCCTAAGAACTCTGACCAAGATAAGCAGGTGGAAGATGAACAGTGGGGCATGAATGTCCGGCTGACACTGATAGGTTCATGGCTAATCAAGTTAGCATAGCTGGCTCTCATGATGGGGTAGGTGAGCTCCTTTGCTGACCCCTTTATCTATACTTTCTATACTCTAGCAGCCGTGTTGTCCATTGTGTCCATCCCAGTGCAGACTGTCTTCATAGGCTGTGCATGTCCTATGTTGCCACTCCAGCTCTGCAATGCTGACGTGCATCTTCCTTCACCCTCGTTCAGGCATGTTGCCGGTGGTGTCGACACGGCCGCTCTCCAACTTTGAACTGACTCTGAGCCCCGGCGGGACCCAGGTGGGCCACCACCGCTGTTCCAACCTGTTGGACCATGGTGAATGGACCACCCGTCACGGCTTCCTGACCAATGCCTCCAAGAGCCCAGAGGCAATTGGTGAGACAGTGCCATACGAGTACAGTGAACCCTTAAGGGGTGCTGGGACACTACGCTTCTACAGGAACCTCGACCTGGAGGCCTGCTTATGGGAGTTCAGTAGCTACTACGACATGTCTGAGTTGCTGAGCGACTGTGGGGGCTCCATCAGCACCGATGGCCAGGTGGGCAGTGCTGTCAGTTGAGTGCATCTGAAAGCTTTAAGCAAACTGTCCCATTCCTGAACAAAAAAAAAACTGTAAAATCGCCGGTTGCCAAGGCAACCTCCACAGCTCCAAGGGAGCTGATGGTTGAAAATTTTTTGCAGATTCTCTCCATTTCTATTCAAGGCTACCTGCAAGTAGTCAAATAAAGTAAAGAATAAACAAAAATGTTCCACCAAGTACTAGCTTCATACTTCGTTTTCATATTAGTTTTGAATTTTGTTTCATATCGAATCTGTTAAAAACCAATATACAGCACTCATTCAGTTTAGAACAGCAGGAAAGGAACATTTCCTAAAGTGGCAATTTCTTAAAATATGTCTCTTGTTCATTGCAACATTTTTATTTTTTATTTTGCTTTTTTAGTGGAGAGAGTGCTGTTGTTCTCTTCACCTTGCTTGTGCTGTCCCAGACAAGTATTGATTTATTTTCTAAGGAGCTTCTGAGGGCTGCTGCCCGTGCTTCTTTGCAGTCAGCTCCACAGAAAAGTGCTGAGTATAGTAGTGTCACATTCTCTGTCTCTGATGTGTATGTAATGAATTAAAAACCTTGTAATAAAGATGATGTTTCTTGTGACGGCATTACCAAACAGTTATCTCTCCTCCTGATCGGTCGGTAGGTTTTGAACCTGGCCCAGTCATACGTGACCCTGCGAGTACCTCTGCACGTGTCCTACGTGTTCCATTCACCAGTGGGCGTAGGCGGCTGGCAGCACTTCGACCTGCAGTCTGAGCTGCGGCTCACGTTTGTGTATGACACTGCCATCTTGTGGAAGGATGGTATTGGCAGCCCCCCGGAGGCAGAATTGCAAGGCAAGTCGGGCGAAACACAGTTGTGAGGAACGCCAGTGATAGAAAAGGAAGGTTACAGTTAGAGCAGAAATTTTTGTGACTGTATATCTGTCCTTCGCTCATATTGCGACCAAAAAATTACAAACTCCCTGACTTGCGTAAATCCAACATGCGTAAAGTCTGTACTTAATTAAAAATACTCGACACACTGACACAATCTTTTACGCATAACGCTAATGCGACATCTGAAATTTGTAAATACATAATGTGCAAGTTGATGCAGCTCGTAAAGACTCGAATCTTCCAAATTGTATCACGCCATGTACTTTAACGATTTTTTCTCACTGTTATTGCAGTGAAGATCACCGGTGTATTTTTTTCTTTGTTCCACATATGTAAAATGCAACTTATGTAAGATGCTGCAGAACGGCTCACAAGTTTACATAAGTCGGTGTGTGTCTGTACTGCCAAAAAGTTCTTGAATAAACACAGTATTCTGTATGTATCTGTATAGCAGGTACACTGTTTTTGGATAAAGCCTATTCCTTTATTTTCTTAAGGGAATGTGCCTTGTGACCGTGACTTCCCTATATCACATATTGCAGGTGCTCTGTACCCAATTAGCATGCGCATCAACGATCTGGGCCGTCTAGTGGTCAACTTCCGGACTGAAGCCCGTTTCCGAGGCTTGTTTGTGCATTCCCACCCAGGTATATGTCTCTGTCTTCTAGTGCCAAAAGTCAGTTATGCAAATCGGTTTCCACTATTTACATGTTCACGTCTGTCTGTTCCAGCCTCGGACCTGACCTCCATGGTCATGTGTGCGGACCAGCCCAGCCTCACCTTTCAACTGAGTCTGGTTAGGAGCACACCCACCTACAATCAGCCCCAGCAGCAGTGGAGCTTCACATCTGACTTTGCAGTAAGACATGCCCACATACCCATATCCCATCACTCCATGTGCATCCAGGAATGCTGACAAACGTGTGGTCAAGATTGATGGATGTTGATAATGACCTAACCTCAGAATGGCTGCATTTCCAAGTAACTTTGGATCTCGAATAAATCCAATCAGATCTTCCAGAGACAGAGCTTGATGGCTTTTTTTTGGTCCCCAAAGCCATCCATAAGCATCATGACACAATAGGCTGTCTATTCCTACCCCAGGTAAGAGACTACTCAGGTTCTTACACAGTGAAGCTGCTTGCATGTACAGCTGCTCCCGGAGCGGAGTATACAATCCCCCCTATCTGTAATCCACGTGAGCCTGTGACTTTCCACCTGGACATCCGCTTCCAACAGGTGACCTCGCACCCTTTTCCCTCAGCAATTAGACATTTTCGATTTGCTTTGCCTGCTCTTTCCATGCTTGTTCGTGATGACTCCACTGGTCACAGGTGAGTGATCCCGTGGCTGCTGAGTTCACCCTGAACACGCAGATGTTCCTGCTGTCCAAGAGAGCTCTCTGGCTATCTGATGGTTCCATGAGCTTTGGCCAGGAGAGCGATACAGCATTTTCTGAAGGTAATGCTCCTGTGGCTCATTATTCACCAGGTGACTGCACCCAGTCACCTGCTCCCACGTCCATGCGTAAATCCAACTGTCATCCCACTCACACAGGGGACATAATCTACGGAAGAGTGATGCTGGACCCGGTGCAGAATCTGGGTGACTCCTTTGTCTGCAGCATCGAGAAAGTCTTCCTCTGCAGCGGTGCTGATGGATATGTCCCCAAATTCAACCCCAGCACCTTCGAGTTTGGCTGTCTGGCCGACTCCCCATCCCTCTTGTACAGATTCAAGATTCTCGTAAGCACCATCCTGCTTGCTGCAAGCAATTCAGTTTTAATTTCCCAAAATTGCAAGGATCTGAATGTAAATTTCTTCAGAACGAAACCACAGTAGGTGTGGCCGTATTAAGACCTGTACACACCCTGGGCATCATTGCAATAAGGCCCCCCTTATTCTGTGGCTAGAGCTTTGTGCAAGGGCATGCAAAAACTGTAAGTAGACCTCACACATACACACAGTCAAACTAATATTTTGTCCACCCACTTCCTTCAAATGTTGGTGCACTAATGGAGTACAGTTAGGTTGACATGTATGCTAAGTACACTTTACTATTAAAGGTCGCATTGACCTGCCAGGTCCCTGGGTATGCACCCAGGTTCCCCGTACTGTAAATCCGGCCATGACTGCAAGTCACATTTTGATCCCAGTCCTAAGTCCCACATCCCACCCAAATCTTGACTCACCAAAGACTGTTTCCTGCAAGCTATTCAAATACTCTTTAAATGCACCCTGTATTGCTAGAGCATTCATCAGGGTGCAGTCAGAGATTTTAGCATTTCAGCATTTCGAATTCAGCAGATTTACACAGCATTCCTTTTGAAAAATATTTAAAGGTCTACATTTACCAGTGCAATTCAACTTAAGTACTTCCAAAAGTATGCCATAGTCTTTCCTAGGCTGGCATTTGAACCTGCAGTCTACTGGCTGTAAAGACAGAGCAGATGCCCTTTTGCTGCTTGTAAGCCATTGTTATTTTTAATTCCTGTTCTAGGACAGAGCTCAGCCTGAGACACAGGCAGGAAGCTTCCAGAACATGGACTTCAATGCGTTCTTGGCTGTCGACGATCCCGAAGCGCTGCCACTGGTGAGACAGGCCGGCTCAGACGGGTTCAGATTGGACTCTTCAACACTATTTCAGGTTTGTTCCAATCTTCATTGTCTCTGATACCCACCTTCCCACTTAATGTGCTGTTCTTGTTCATCTAAAGAGATGAGTGTCAACATTGGTATGACACATGTAAGATTGAACTCCATTATTTTTAGGCTTTTTAGGATTACCCATGCATTTTAAGATAATGCAGATTTCCAGTTCTCCCTTTTCATAGAAATGTGATGGGATGGGTTATTCACCCTTCTGCTGGTTAAATACCCCTTCTGATTTGACCCATTTTTATGTTTCTGAGTGTTTCATTAGTCAGGTTTGTTGACGGGTTGTTTGCACTTCAGTTAATTTAACTTCTAAAATATTAGTTCGCCACAAAGCAATATATTTCAAAATTCAGTACTCCTGTATAACTGAGTAATAGATCCAGTAAGCTGAATCTCTGTTGTTGTTGTTTGAGGTATACTGATGAACTACGTTAAGCTACAAGGTTATATTCTTATTTATAGATGTATCTTTACAGTAGTGTTATTGGATCTATACTGGACAAGTGACTAGATGGCATAAAATTAAGTCAAATGTTAGTGGAAACACAAAACAACAATCCACTGGTTTACTCTAGGACCGTAACTTTAAACTACAGGTGCACAGAAGAGATCATTAACTCTAAATGTGACAAATGAATCTAGGAGAACAGGCTTGATTGAAAACTGTAGATTAACCAGCTCAATGGGGAACGAGTTTAACACTCCATGGTCTACAGGTTTTAGAACTAGCAGCAGAAGGGCTTGGTAGTTAGTAGTCATGGCACACATGAGGCTTCAAAACCCATGGTGGGTGGGAGTATCCTGAACTACCAATCAGTGCTGGCTATCACCAACATTGATTGCTAGTTTGGGATACTCCCATCCAATACTGGTTTTGAAGCCTCATTTATTACCAGCATTAATTGGTTAGTCTGAGATACTCCCACCCACCACAGGTTCTGAAGCCTTATATGTCCAATCAGTAGTAGTTAGTTACATCAGTTAGTAGTTACTTCATACCTCCAAGGTTGAAGGACTGAATCCAGCACTAAATCTTCTTTGTTTTCTTCATTGTTTGTGTAGCATTCTACTGGGTATTTCTGTATTGTCTCATGGTGATAGACTGAATTTTTGATTGTGAAGTATGTAGGTATTAGTGAGGTCCCTGTAGTACTCTATATTATACCTGTTCAGCCTCTGATGATTGGATCTGGATTATCATGACCTTCAGCCAGATAAATGCTTATTTAAAATGGTTGAATCCACATCTCTTTCCAGGGGTCCACTGGGAGGGAGTGGTTCATCCATGTCATCTACACCGTTCGGTCCAGGGACAACGCTAACAGGGGTATCAGAAAGAGATGTGTGGAGTACCACTCACTGGTGCCGTCGGGCCACAGTGGCATGGAAACTGGACACCTCTCCAAGAGGTCAGCTGGCACTGTGCCAGTCATCGCAACTGAGATTGGCCAGGAAAATGGCAGAGGCACCAACATTCAGCATATCAAGCTGCACCGGGGCACTGGAATGTCGAGTCAAGATGGGAGAGTGTCTCCTAGGGGCATCGTGCCACAGGAAGTCAACAGCGATGATGAGGGCAATGGGCTACTATTGTCCAGCGCCATACTGGCTGGCCTGCTGCTCCTGGTTATCCTGAGTGTGGCCAGCTTCGTCTTGATGCTGTGCTCCAGAAAAAGCAAAACAAAGACAGGGCACCTCAATGGCTCAAAGCAGAAGGGCCTGGTGGTGACCCAAGGCTATAACTATAAGGACAGCTCAGAGGTGTGATGGACCTCGTAATCTGTATTGGAAACATTTTCATTTCCCCAGAATAAGTAGGAGAGCTGTGAGAACAAATGTAGGATCTGTGAGGTCATGACAGGAAAGTGAATGAAAATCCTGCCATGTCATGTCGGCCTCCATATCAACAGTGCTGGGCTTTGAACCTTTTGTCCACAACAAGTTCTCACATATGTAAAGAGTTGAGGCCTAAAGTTTGCATACACCGAGGCTGAATACTGTCAAAATCAATGTTTCGCAACCCCACCTGTAACAATACCGTACATTTCCTGTGTGAAGTCAATTGGAGTGTACATTTTATTTCCATAAGCACTAATGTTGAACTAATAGCTGAGAGAGATTTTTCAGCCTTTATTTATTGTATTTATTGTGATTTTAAACAGTGTGGAATATTCCAGAAATTGGGGTAATGCTTTTAGGAGTCTCTGATTGGCAGATTATCTTACTTATGAGTTGACTGGGAGTGTACCTGTGGCTGTATTTAACCTCAGGCTGTTAGCAATTCAGGGCTGTGCGATCGTCACAGTATTTCAAACATACCTTTGAATTTGCCCTCCTCCCTCCAGGTGGTCTTCAAAAAGTTTATTTAATGGTTTGTTCCTTTAAGAACACCGAAATTGTCAAATATACACATATTTTTCTGGTTAAAAAAAAAAGTTATAGGGTTGTTAGCAACCTCGCATGTATGTAGACTTTAGATCTCACCTGTATCTCTTACTAATTTTTTAATGATGTATCCAAAGGCTCTAGAAATTTATGGAAAGGATTGGTTCAGTGAATAATGATTACTAGTATGCCAGTTTGAAATGTTAAGGGACTTGTGCAGTTGTTTTACTGTAATGTTTATACTCCAAGAGTACTTCCAATGTACTGTATATACACCATAATACACTCAGCTCGAAGGAATCAGTATTTTCAGTTTCAGTCTTTAAATCTCTCTGAATCAATACTTTTTGTCAATGCTTCTTTCACAAATTTGAATTATTCAAAGTGGCAATTTACAGAAGTATGTCACAGAAAAAGGCATGAAGTTGAAAACTGGATTTCATAGACATTGGGCCCTACTTTGCACCGGTGGAAAGCGCGACGCAAAGTGGTTTAGCTAGTTTCGTGCCAGTGCATTCCTTATTTTCACGCCAAGCGCGCGCGTTTTCAAAATAACAAATGATTTTGCGCACGCTTCCCGCTTGTGGGAGTGGTCTTTTTTAAATGAGGTGTGGCTGGGCGCATTGTCGGCACGTTGCACTTTTGACCAACAAAAAACACGTCTAAAGTCAGTGGTGTATTGTTAAACGATATTTAAGCGACACTCGTTACGGACACAGGAACACGCTCAAAGTGCATTAATGGTTTTTTGTTATTTGATTTAGTTTCATTCGGATACATTTTACATATTCCCACACCTGCTTCACTTCAAAAGGCTTAGGTGGACCAGTGGTGCTCCCGTAAATGATTTGCTCCCGTCTTTTCACTTTTCACAAGCAGTTCCGTTTCCTCAGCCAAAAACCAAACTGGTTTTCCAGGTAAACACGCCATTATAAGAGCAATCCACCATAGCTCATGTGCCCCTGCCTTTTAAAGGTGAGGTGACGTACCATTCTGATTGGTTTATTGCATGTTACGCCCAAAACACACTTCTAAATAATTAAAATAGTTAGGGCAACCTTTTTGCGCCTTGCGCTGGCACAAAGTCTGTTTTTTCCGCCATTAAAATAGCAAAATGGATTTGGACGCGCCCATAAATATTACTTGCGCCTTGCGCTTTACACTTTGCGTTAGATCGGCAAAATAGAGCCCAATGTATTGCAATTGTTTCTCATATTCCTGTTTTCCAAATGTAAGCGGTCTGTTGTTTATTTTTTTCTGAATTCACTTTGTCTATGTTAGTACATTTCACATGTTAGACATTTCAGATGCTGGTTGTATATTGTGTTTTCACACTACCCGCTTTCTTTCTTTCCAGTGTATTCTTCTATGTAAATCTCTATCTTGTGAGAATTTTGTGATTGTGATAAATCCAATGAACGTCAGATGTCACAGGTAGAAGCTGGAGAAGCTTTTCTAATTACTTTCTGTTTTATCCGCAAGATTTTGATCAAACATTTCACACTGTGCCCCTGTTATAAAACAATACTCACTTATTGTTAGTCAAATTGAATTATGCACCCGTGAGTCTTTGAGTCCTTCAGTGTGTCAGTTTAATCAGTGGAAGTTTTTTTTTTTTTTTTCTGTCAGAGAATTGATGGAGTTTTGGTCTCCAAACAATGCACTACACCAGAAGAGATAATAACAGAGAAGGCAAGCCTGGATCGCAAGTCAAAATATATGCATTAAATTGATAGGTTAGGGTTTTACCACCTATCCAATACATATGGTTGAAATAATTATTAAATTTTTTCCACAGCCGCTGGGATTTCCAGTTGATTACACAACCATGGCACATAGCCTTACTGACAGCAGGGCTTGTTTATTATCGACTGTGAACAAACACCTCAGTTTATACAGTTAGACTTATAAAAGGACTGAAAGTGAATCTCCACGAACAACATTAGTCACCTGACCAGCACTCCCATCAATGTGTAACACACTTTTTAATATCCATCCGTCCATTCATTCATGCATCTTCTGACACCTTATCCTTGTCAGAATCACATTTTTATTATGATATATACTTCACCTGTAATACAGGCAGAAGTTTTCCTATCTAGTTAATATGAAATAGAAATCAAGTATATCATACAATCCAAATAAAATATTTTTTCTCAGCCGATTGATTTTGTTAAGGAATTACAGTGCAGCTTTCCTCAATGCTTCTGTTTTGTATGTTAACCTATCAAATGATTTTTGAACCAAACAAATGAAAAATGTCTTTTTGTTGGTATGTACATGTATATATGAACTCCATGTACATGCATGTAAAATTACAAAAAATGATGTTTCCTGTGCTAGGATGTTTTGGAAGTGGTGAGTGTTGCAACATTGCACTCGTACAGGCCTGGAACACACATCTCATAAACAGGAACGTAGTGAGTCAAATTAATACCCCTCTTCAGAAAATGCAATATTTCTTTACATATCTAATCATCTTTTTCTCTCAAAACAATTATTCTTGTTTTTGCATTAAAAACGCCATTGTGGTTCAGATATTGAATCCTAGTTTCAGAGCATTTTAAAGAGATGGAGTAATTTGAGGAATCTTCTTACAATATAATTTATTTGTCCAATTTCTGATGCATAATTACAACTTTCAATTCATATCCTACCGTGACCATCACCAGGAAAAGTGGAGGGGAGATGATGATGATGACGATAATATTATCATATATTATTGTTATGTCAATATAAAGATGTTACATCAAAAATGTCACTTTTGCTAATGCGGAAAACAGATTTCTGGCCTTGGCAACTCTGAACGTTAAATTATGTCTTAAATTGCTGTCGTTCACAGTTTCAGCTTTTATATAAAACGCGTGACTGCCTGTGAGATGGTTCAGGGTGCAAAAGAAGTCCTACCTCAGTGTAACTGTAAGACCTGATCGGGACCGTTTGTCATGTCACCCCATATCCTATTACAGGCAGTAAATAAACTCTAGGTCAAACACGAAGACTGTTTTTTTACTATTTCCAGAGAGGTCAAAGGTTTGAAATACAAATATTGTTCCTGGGCAGTCTTTTTGCAAAAAAAAAAAAAAAGACCCTCAGCATTCTGACGGTTAGGAGGTGGATTTCCAGGTTTAGAAATAAAACTGAATTTCTTAGAATAAAAATAAAGCTGTCGTGTTTTATACAAGTGAACAGTGATATAGAGAAATATATTTCTATAAGTTCTATTTTATGTCTCAGAAAAAGTATGTCCTTACGTCTTATTATTGCAGCTTTTCTCAAACATTGACTCTGAGAAGATATTTAACATATGTTCTGTTTCAAATACATAACAAAGAAGGCTTTATTTACATGTTCATTTTTTAAAATGCTGTTACTATATTTCCTCTTTTGAAAATGTAACTGCTATTCGTCATTCCCAGTCTGTGTAGATATGTCGCTGTAACATTTGAGTGTGTATGGTATAAAACTTGTGTTTCTAGTGTTAAACCCAGGACATTTTCTGGTCAATCCCAGCAGGAACTTGGGTGGGCTGTTTAGCTGGAAGAGCATAGCAAGGAAATCACACTTGAATCCTTGAATTTTATCTGAACACAGTTCTCTTGCCCGCTTTCCCTGCCTGTTTTCCCAACAGTTTTGGCCATCTAACCAGGTTCTCTGGGAAATCATGTGGTCTGTTTAGTGAAACTCTGCCAGGTTTCACACTGTGAAATTCACCAGCAAAAGTGCAGTGAAGGCTTATACTTTAGGACCCTGGGACTTCCTAACAGAGCAGAACAGGCGAGTATTCTTTGTTAGCTCCTGGTCGGCTTGGCTCTCTGTTTTGTTATGCTGGTTATGCTGGCTGACTGCAAGTGACATTTGTCCTGCCTGAAGATTTAGCGAAAAGGACTACGGGCTGCAGAAGGACATTGGCTTGTTCCTGAAAGGCATGATAAGTCCAAAAAGAAGATGAAGTTTTTACTGATCCTCTTCATAAGTCATCTGATTGCAGTGACTGCAGAACAGCCATCGTGAGTATGAAGATTAAGACACAATCTCATTTGCACGGCATGGGGTTTTAATAGATGAGTGGACAAGGGGGTGTGCAACACACCGATATGGTCAGCACCTTTGAATGGACCCTCATATCTGTCTTCTGAGATACATTTTTTTTCCTATGTTATTGTGTATCTCTATAATAGTAACAAAAGAAATATTGCGCTAGTTGTTTAAGTACAAAATATCCTGAGAGAGAAACCAAATATTTTCTTGCATAAAGATTTAATAGGCAGGTGGCATGGATATTCTGGTACTGTGTTAGTAACCCCAGCTCCAGGTCCTGCCCTGCAAACAGGGAACGTTTCCACAACGTCCAATAACGTTCTCATTATGTTCTTATCATTCCTGTAACGTACCTGCAATGTTCCTTGTTTGCTGGGTGGTAGATCAAGCATGATGCAAGCAAGAGGAGGGGGTGGTGCAGCTTTGAGGTTCATGAGTAGGTGACAGCACTGACTGACAACTAAGACTCCCATTTTCTTCCTATTTATACAGCTTAATATGATATGTATGTGTTATATGTTATTACGTGGGGGGGTTGAGGTTTGAGGTTTGAATCCTGCCTCCGCCTCTGTGTGCATGGAGTTGGCATGATCTCCCCATGTTTTGCAGGCTTCCTCCAGGTACTCTGGTGTCCTGTAGTCCAGAGACATGCATTGTAGGCTAAGTGCCCTGGCTAAATTGTCTGTAGTGTATGACTGTGCCCTATGATGGGTTGGCACCGCATCGCATCCAGAGTGCCTTCTTCCTTGTGTCATCAGCTGCCTGGGCCCCCTAATCCCCTCCCTCAACGTGGAATACAATTAAGCGATTTGGAAAATGGCTGGATGGATATGATTATATATAATTACATGTTTATGTAATCTATATTTAATAAGACCGTGGTACCTATTGTTACCAATACTATCAATATTTTAAACATTTGTAATCTGATAATAATTGCTATTGTTGCTGGGTCATTTGATTTTTTTAATTAACTAACTGTACATGTGTTTCCACATGTAATACAGATGCCTGATCACTGCACCTAACATCGTTCATCTGGATGTGGACGAGACGGTGGCGATCCAGCTTCATGATGCCACCAGGGAAGTCAAAATCCAGTTGTATTTTGAGAATCCACTGCCCACCTCAAACGTGGTGGAAATATTGTCAAACAAGGAAACAGTGTTACTTGACCAGAATAATGATTACCAGGCCACAGTAAAGCTCAAGGCAAGTGTTATGAAGTAAAACCACAAGATCACAGTCTGCAAACATGTCTACTACATTCAGGAATAAAACTCATGTACAGAAACCCCTACAAACAATTGTTTTCCTATTTTATTGCCCATTAAAACTATCCACCTGTATTTCTTTAGTTAGAAAAGCAATAATATGTTGGAAAGCCCCACATAAATCCCTAAAATATATGTCTCTGAATTGATTTAGGTCGATCCAAGCAAATACCAAAACATAAAAAAGAATTTCTATGTCCATTTGGTGGCTGAAAGTAGTATTTTTGGTGACAGCAAAAAACGCAAGTCAAAGATAATACTATCCACCAGAAAAGGGTACATCTTCATCCAGACAGATAAACCAATCTACAACCCTGGAGATAAAGGTAATGTTTATGAATGTTTTCATGTGCTGTATTATGGTAATAAAGTTTACATTTGTAATCTTTGGAGGTCTTCTTTGTTATAGCAATGTATCTTAAGTGTGACAATATGTGCTTCTTAGTAATTTTTTAAAAATTTTCTCGAATTACCATTTTTCAGCCATTTTCAGAGTCTTCACATTGGACCAATACCTCTTGCCGACAGATGAGACTATCAACATTAGAGTATTTGTGAGTACCCATGGTGTTGTTGACCTTAGTCTTGAAGATGGAGCGTGGGCCATGTCCCCTGAACAAAACTTGTGTCCTCTTGTTTTTCCCCACAGAATTCCAAAGGCTTAATGATCTATAGCAACTTTGTGCAGTCCAAGCAAATTTACGAGCACAAAATAACTATACCTGATGTTGAGCAGTAAGTAATGGCCAGATCCACTTTGCATTTACGTGGCTGAAGCCCAATGATTTTTGAATACTGCCATGCAAATTTCATCAGTTACTGATTCATAAATAAATTGCTGTCAAATAAAAATTTTATTTCAGTACATGCAAATATTTCAACTTCTTCAATGTTTTTAGGGCTGGTCATTGGAAAATTATTGCTTGGTTTACACATTTCACAATGTCCAATACCACTGTGGAATTTGAGGTCAAAGAATACGGTAAGCTTCCTGGATGAATCTAGGGAAGATTAATGCTGTTTATATAATCAATCAATGACAGTATGGCTCAGTAGTAAGGGATTTGAAATATTTGATGTCAGATCTGCTTTACTTACCTTAACATATCCAAACAAGTTCAAGTAATTCTTTTATATTCTTTAATTCTGTTTAGTTCTTCCATCATTTGAAGTGAACATAAAGGCCTTTAAGCCATACTGTCTACTCACGGACCCAGAATTTAAACTCAATGTTTCCGCAAGGTGGGTGCATTTGAAAGTCTGTGAAGTTTGGGTTAAAGTGTCGAAGGCTTTAACTTGTTTTTCATATTATGGTGTGGTAATTCTAGGTACACCTATGGAAAGGATCTTCAAGGCTTAGCTTATGTAAGATTTGCACT
The DNA here is from genome assembly GCA_009936485.2 of Gymnarchus niloticus. Classification (NCBI taxonomy): domain Eukaryota; kingdom Metazoa; phylum Chordata; class Actinopteri; order Osteoglossiformes; family Gymnarchidae; genus Gymnarchus; species Gymnarchus niloticus. The sequence goes on along the minus strand of JAACJT020000031.1, from coordinate 11,253,809 downwards.
CATGGATGAACAAGGCAACAAAACATATCTGCCTGGTATTGAACAGCAAAATAAAGTAAGAGAATTAAACTTAGTCTATAATGAATTTTATTTAGCAAAAGTACACATAACCTTGGACATAGTAATATAATTACCTAAACACGAATGTTGGAATGCAAGATATGCTTTTCTGTTGTGACAGATCGAGGATGGGAATGCAGAAATCATTCTCTACACAGAGGAGCTACGGCAGAAAGCAGAAACGCAGAACATTGCAAATATAGAGGGCTATAACCTTTACATCGCAGTCAGCGCACTCGAAACTGCAAGTAAGACCCACATAAGCCAGAGGAAACACGGACTATTCACAGATCAGTTTCCTCCTGTTGTGGCTTATTAATGCAAGGCATGGTTACCCAATACTGGGAGGCAGTAGCTGCTTAGAAAGTATTTAGAGCAATTTTTGTTAGTTAGCCTGGATTTTTACAAAAAATTAATTTAGCTTGAGCCTAGCATGCAGCATACTGAATGAAAGGTTGCCGGTTTTGTTGTAGCTTTATGTCGTTCAAGCATGACATTCTCTCTACTCCGTTTCAGCCGGAGAGCTTGAGGAGGCGGAGAGCATGATGAAGATTGTGTCCACACCTTATGTGATTGATCTGTCAAAAACAAAACAGTATTTCATACCTGAGGGCAAGTTTTCTATCCTGGTAGGCCACCCATCTTAGATTGTTATAGTCCTTGAAGTACCTGTCATTTAGTTTAGTGGCCAAACAGTCCTTGCCTACTTTCCATTTCTTATATCTAATCAGGCTAGTGTGACCTACCCAGATGGATCAGTCGTCCCAAACCCAAAAATGAAGGCCACTGTCAACGTGATGGGGGCTGCTAATGGGTCAATAAACCAGGAAGTAACTGGCAACAAGGAAGGGGAGGCAGTATTTACTTTTCATGTGCCCAAACAGTCAACATCTCTGAACATCAAGGTAATTCCTGAAGGGCACTAACAGAACATCTGGCTGTGTTTTAGTGCAGACCATTGTGAATTTAAGTATTATTGTCCATTGGCAGGTATTTGCAGAAGGAGAGGTTGGAAAGGCTCTCCTTAGCAATGCTCAGATGACAGCTTTGGTCATGTCCTCTCCAAGCAATAGCTACCTGAGTATTGAGGTGCCTCACGTCACCCTGAAGCAAGGGCAAGATATGACTGTGGTCTTCAGAGACGTCACTGGTCTCAGCCGCCCTACACACATCTATTACATGGTCAGTGAAACTTGTATTATCATGCCATACACTGTATTCTCACACACTGGAACCTTTTAGCTTGATATTATAGTTGTTTCCTCTGATTTTCTTTCATTTAGATTTTGAGTAAGGGCAAAGTGGTCCAACTGAGGAGAGTCCAGCGTACAGAGTTAACTACTGTCACCCTGCCCTTCAGCAGTGACTTTGTCCCCTCCTGCCGTATTGTGGCCTATTATTATACAAAGCAAGGAGGGACCTGGAAGATGGTGACCAATTCAGTTTGGTTGAATGTGCAGGATGTCTGCAAAGGCCAGGTAGGTAACCCAGAATTTAATTCTTAACATCTCCATATCGATCTCCAGCATACCCTGATGCATGTCCTTTGCATCCTCAGGTAGAAATTCTGCCATTTGAGAAGAGCTACAAACCGTCAGAGTTTGTGAATGTGATGGTTCAGACGGACCACGCGGACCGAGTAGCGCTATCAGCTGTTGACACTGCAGTCTACATCCTAAACAAGCAGAACAAGCTCACCTCTCAGAAGGCAAAGTAGCTTCGTAGACCCTAATAACTTGCGCTCCTGAATATATACAATAGACTGACTCTTTTAATGATTTCTGATTTGCTTTCTCTTTGGCATCCAGATGTTTGATTACATGAACTCTTACGACCTTGCTTGTTCAGTGGGAGGTGGAAAAGACCATCTGTCAGTTCTCTCCGATGCCGGCCTTACTTTCATTAGTAGCATCGAGCCAATGACGTCAATGAGACGTGGTGAGAAGGACACGTGCTGTGACACAACACAAATATTTAGCCTTCCTAAATGTTGCTGAGCTTTTGTGGTGATACTTGAAGTGGCTAATGGCAGATAATGTTTTACTCCTTCCAGAGTTTGGTTGTCACAAAGGGAAGGCACGGGAGAAGAGGTCCCTTGAACAGTACAAGCAGATCATGGCTTTAGGTGAGGGGTCAGGGTATAGGCTTTCTCTTTGTGTATGGTTATTTGGCGCTTCCATGTTTGGCCTGTATTTCTGGCCATAACACTCCCCCACCCCTCATCCGCAGTGGCCGACTTCCACCAGCTCGAGGAGAAGAAATGCTGTAAGGACGGCGCCAAGGTTCACCCCCTGCGGCTTCCCTGCCAGAGACGGCTCGTCCACACTGCCCACAGGTCCACCCGGTGTCAACAAGCGTTCCTCAAGTGCTGTGATGCTGCCAAGAAGATGAGAGATGACCTCCGGAAGAAAAAGACCTACAGCCTTGCAAGAAGTATACTGTGTTTCACCAGTCCCACTGAGCATTTACCATTGCTGTACATAAATGCATTAGATATCTGATAACAAATCACTAGGATTCATATATACACACTTCAGATCAGACAGAACTGTAAATAAACCTTCAGAATGCTAAAGCTCCACAGATTTATAACTTCAGGCAAAATGAATCATCCTACTAAGCAGATAACACTAACAAAATTTTATTTTTTCATGTTCCTGGGCAGAAAGTGTTATTTCCCAAATGCTTATGCCTAAAGTAAATGGAAAAGACCTATTTTTCTCTTCAAACTTTGCTTTTGTGACCTGGGTAATTGGGGGCTGACACATGAAAGTGAATTACATTACATTCATTATCCAGGTCACAAAAGCAAAGTTTAAACAGAATAATGGCCGTTTTCTATACTTTTACAACATAAGCAATTGAGAAATAACTCGTACTATCCAGGAACAAAATTTGTGTTACATAGTAATAACTGTACCAGACATCTCCTTCTGGTTTAATGGGCAGACTTGCATCTGTTTTTAATGATGTTTAAATTCACAGGTGAGAATAGTTTAGAACTGCAGCTAATCAGCTTTCTGCATTTTGACGTTCTTTATTGTGCCAAGGCCTTCAATGTAGCCATAGTCCTTAGGTCCCAGCACAAAGGTCCATCAGTATTCAAGGCTTACACTGCCACTCCTTTCCACTAGGTGGTGACAATGAGGATGATATGCTCAATGACTTGGATGTCCACCTGCGCAGTTTTTTTCCCCAGACGTGGATGTGGGTGACTAGGAATGTTGACGCTACTGGCCTTCTCAAGTAAGTCATTTTCTCGTTCGGTCGCACTTAATCAAGTTTGAGGCAAAGTCTTGTATACTTTTACAGGTGATAGATGAACAAGACATGCATCACATGGATCACCAGTCGAAAGAAGTGATCCTGTAGATCACCAATCAAAGGGATTGATCTTCTTAATACTTAATTTTACAGGCACACCACCACAGTTCCAGACTCCATCACCACCTGGGAAGTACAGGCCATCAGCCTCTCCAAAACAAAAGGCAGGTTTCTGCACAGCTGTAAAATCTGTTCACACGGCTGCTGCAGGAACTGATATTCATTTCTCCCTATTGCGTTCCTATTCAGGGTTCTGCATAGCGGAGCCAAGGCCGCTTAGGGTCTTCCAAGACTTTTTTGTATCTTTGAAACTCCCTTATTCAGTGAAGCGGAATGAGCAGCTGGAGATGAAGGCTGTGGTGTATAACTACAGGGAGGAGGCGTTGGAGGTAATGGCTGTGTAACATTGGTTCTGGGTGTACCCACGAGCCTCTACCTCATGGGACCAGTTTGGTTTCAAGAATATTCATCCTTTTCATTTCTGTTGCTTCCACTGAAGTGAAAACCTACATCTCAATCTCTAAATGCTATGAGATTTCCCACATTGCGTGATGTGTGTGTATCTGTTTATGCATATGATTTATAGGTTGCCTGTTGAACTGTGCATGCGTGTGTCTCTGAGCTCAGGTGGCTGTGGAGATGGCTTCTGTTGAGGGATTGTGTAGTGCTGGCGACGAGAAGGACACTCAGATAGTGGTGGTGCCTGGGAACTCTGCGGTACCCGTGTATTTTGTTATGGTTCCCCTGATTATTGGAAACATTCCCATCACGGTGAAGGCCTACACCTCTGGAAACTTGGCTGACATGATAAAGAAAGACCTTAAAGTTGTGGTAGGTACTCTGTACCCTTAGAAGGCAGCTTACTTGTCTTGTTTTTCTTCATAATATTAAAAGCTGTATTTCTTTGCTTCCAGTCAAAATTGCTTCCTAAAAATTAGTGTGTGGGTTCACATATTGTACATTGATCTTATCTTGATTCTACATTCGATGTACTGTACATTGACCAAGTCATTCTATGTTTTCCACTGTGATATATAGGGGGAAGGAGAACTTGTTTCTGAACAATATGAATACAACCTTGATGTGAAAGGTAACCTCCTCAATAACAGCTGAAATGCATGGGTTATGGGGCGAGTTAGCCATCTGGAAATTTGCCTGAACAATAACATTCTGTCGTCTTTTCCCTTGTGTGGCCCTCATCAACCATCTACACATGAACATGAAGCTACAAAAGTGATAGATATTGAAATACCAGCCCCTCCAAGCTCTATCCCTGGCGAGGAAAGGGAAACGTTCATGAGCATCAAAGGTACCGCCACGGGAAACAATTAAGAAGCAATTAAGTTGTGACATGTCGGTCTTTGCTTGGTTGTAGTAATGAGAAGGCACTGTATGAAGTGAGCCTGCAGCTTACCCCAGGTAGCACTGAGCACAAGGCATGGGACATCTTACAGAGGATGCCAGGCCATCACAGGGTAAACACTCACAGACTAAGGGAATTTAGAGACACAAATTCTGAAAATCACTTATTTTTAAACAGAAACCTCTGCAAACATGGGAAAACAAGTTTGCTCCTGACATACAGATCCAAGGGTGAAACTGGACCCCCTGCCTTGAAGGTGTAACTGCAGTGTTATCGCTGAGCCACCCTGCCACATAAAATGTCTGATTAAAAGATTAGCGTGTTCTGGACTGTCAAGTAACGGCCACACCTTCGCAGGTGGTGTTATGGGTGAGTCTGTGGAGAACTGCCTCAACCTAGAAGGGGTCAACAGGCTTATCCAGCTACCCACTGGCTGTGCAGAGCAAACCATGGTGAAAATGTCTCCAGCTATCCATGCAATAATGTATCTAGATGCCACCAACCAATGGGTGGACCTGGAGGCAGAGCGGCGGGATGAGGCCCGAGAGATGATCCAGAGCGGTGAGTTTGTCTCTAATCTCCCCAAGTCACCAGATTGTCACAGTGACCTTTTACTCAAGCCAGCTTTGTGGTCCTCTAGCCACTCGTAAGCCATATAGGAGAAACTTTAATCATCATTCTTCACTTGTACCTTCACATTCCACAGGTTACAACAGGATCCTGTCATACAAGAAGGACGACGGTTCCTACGGGGCTTTTAGATCAACTCCCAGCAGTGTCTGGTAGCTCCCGTCTCTGCTTTGAGCTTAGCTGATTCATTTTAATACAACTGCTAAAATGTTAAAACTTCTCTTTCCTCCTGAGCCCAGTTTCAGCTCTAAGAGGCATGGTGGGCCACAGGATTTTTTGGAATTGTCAAAGGAGTTGTTTGAGTGTAAAAGTTAGTCCATATTTAAAAAAAAAATTTCTTCCTTCCATCCTTTTTACAATGATCAAAAAATAATTAGTGATTGGCTAGCATTTGAACAAACTCATGATTGGCTAAATCCACCCTGGTCCACCTGTGCAGTCAGGCCTGTTCCCTACCCAAGACCAGCATCTCTCTGTGACTGCTTTACAGGCTAACTGCATTCATAGCTAAAGAGCTGATTCGATGCCGTTCCTTTATCGAAGTGGAGAACAGCTACATCCTGGAGTCCATCTCCTACCTGGTGTCCAAACAGTTGAGCAGCGGGGCATTCAACGACCCCAATCCGGTCTATGATCGGACCATGCAGGTCGAGCCCAGCCTTCTACTTGACAGGGAGAACTCTGCCATCAGTCGTCATTCAGTATTATTCAGAATATGGTTTTTGTTTAATGGGCCAATCCTTTTTGTGGACCAGATGTGTTATTTTACTGAGGAGAGTAGTCAAGTGGTTTGATCACAATTCATTTGCTTCCTGAGCTTCAAAGATCATCTGCCTACTTTTGATGCTCAGATCTTTCCCTTTGTCAAATCTTTCATTTCAGGGTGGAGTCGGTGGGTTCGAGGGTGATGTGTCCTTGACAGCGTTTGTGTTAGTCACACTACACCACTCTCTGCCAATATACTCCAATGTACAAAACACAGAAAGCACAACTACGGTAAACAACCTTCTTCATTCTTCCATGATAAATTTGTTTTTTTTAGAAGTATGTGTATCTAATGCTGCTTCGGTGGTCCATCACATGATTGCTGTTCAGTAGTAAAATACCAACCCTGTCTACTATTGTATGGAAAATTTGCTCAGGAGTTCTTCACCTTGCAGAGGATGGCGATGATGAAGGCTGAGATGTACCTGTCAGAGAAGCTGGACTTGCTCCAAAGGCCCTTTGCGGCAGCCATCACCGCTTATGCCCTCACTCTGGTTAATCCTAGGAGTGAAGCAACCATCCGAGCCCAGAATAAGCTACGCTCCATGGCCACATGCAATGACAGTTAGTTCTCCACCCTTTGATCTTTCATTTGGGGTGGGGTTGGGGGTTCAAACACGCCCTTCAGACGAGGGACAAATGTTCCTCTTCACTGATTCGAGTTAAAATGACACATGCAGAAAATGTGGATTAACATCATAAAAGGAACACAAACGAGAGTAAAGGGCCAATAGACAACATGGTGTAAGGAAGACAGGCCCAGCTATGGATGCAGATGAGTCAACACTCCGGGGTTCCCGTAGTTGGCCAACAAGGTGGTAAAGATGTCTGTTGAACTAATTCAAATTAAGTGGTCGCTCTCGCAAAACAAGTCCTTTGTAAGACTAACTATAGGGCACAAGGTGGGTTGACATAAGCAGTTTGAATAAATACTGGGGATGTGTTCTGTTATCTTAGTTCACTTTATTTAGGCATCAAACACACTGGAGCATTTGATGTTAAGGGTCTTGTTCTTAAGGGTCTATAAGTCTTGTGGTTACTTTGCTGGCCACAGGCTTCAAACCCATGAACTTCTGGACACAGATACAGAGTGTTGACCCTAAGCCACACAGCACCTCCTTGCATAAAGTGTCAACTTTTCCATTTTCAGTACCTGGTAAAGGCACATGCCACTGGAATGCCAATGAGGAACTTCGACTGATAGGAGAAACGAGAACGGTCCCCCAGGCAGATTCCATCTCCATAGAAACCACCGCATACGCCCTCTTACAGACTGTGCTGGTGGAAGACTTCCAATACGCGACACGTATCGCCAGGTGGCTTACAGAGCAGCGGCAGTTTGGTGGTGGCTTCCGCTCTACACAGGTAGGGTATGGTGGGATCTGTAGTGTATCCTGTGCTCAGACACTGCTTTGTATGCAGGTTCCACTGATTCAGTTGGGGTTGGAGCTTACAGTCCTTGCCTGGCTCAGTGTGAGTGGAGTTCGTCTATGGTGAAAACTGGCCATGATGTGATATTGTGCACATAAATGGGTGGCCTGCAATGGACTGGCATCTCAATCCATTGTGTTCTCCACCTTATGTACTGTGCTTTCTGGGATAGCCCTCAGGCTTACCACAACACTGTCCTGGATCATCAGTTATGGATTCATGCATATATGGATGGATAGCTGGTATTACGATGCAAAAATTGTCCAGGAAAAAATGTGCTAGCAGGTCTTCTTCTGTGCTTTTCAGGACACTGTTGTGGCTCTTGAAGCCCTGTCCAAATACAGCATAGAAAACAATGACATACGGGAGCTGGACATGAGGGTGGAGTTTTGTTTTCCATCAGGAAAGAAGAAGGCGGTGCATCTCAATAGTAAAAATGCCCTTACCATACCTGCCTTCCGGGTAAGAATGTGAAGTATACACATCTCTGGGTGACCCTGCCACACACCAGCCAGTAATGTGAGAATAGCACATGTCTATAGCCCCCTGGGGGCCACCACACATCTACCATGAGAAGAGACTCACATAGGCTGGCTCAAGTGGTTACATTTGAATGAAGTAATTCGATACTCCAGCAACAACTAGCACCAGATTTAGCTTGGATTTGATTCATATACATTTGTTCAACATAGAAGTATTGTTCTTGCTAAGAACCGAAAAAAATATTTTAAAAGTTTGCAATTAGCGTTTCTCCTGAACTTTTTTATTGGTTGTGCAGGTTGAACCCGGAAGTGCAATTAAGGTCAAGTTAGAAGGAAAGGGAAATGGAACTTTGTCAGTAAGAAATTTCTCTTTTTTAAGAATTTGGCCCATTAATTATGCAATAAAGGTGGCATAAAAATTATATGCATTTGAAGAATTCAGCTCACATTTATGAATTAATCTGATATGTCTTCTCAACGTATTTTCATCATAGATTATGCAAACTTACAGGACAATGGAGAGGATGGACTCCCATTGTGGCTTTTACCATCTGAATGTCACCCTGGAAAGAGAACTTCTGTATGAAAGTAAGACACTCTATCCTGAGTGAATGCACTTTTCAAAAAACTTATTTAAAAGTCTGACTGGAAGTTATAACTAAGTATGGCTGGTACTAGAATTCCTCTGAGTCTAGAAAACATTTGGGATTATCTTGTCAGTTACGCATATATTTTTGACACATATTTTGACACAAGAAAGAAAGGGTCTTCTAAACCCCCGTAAGTCCGTTCATAAGCCAATGACTAGGACATAACAAAGAACACTGTATGTTGCAGAGAAGGAGGACGATGAGAGCAGTTTGGAAGATTACTACAATTATGAAACTCCAGAGTCTGCAGGGGAACATGAGCAGATGCAGGAAGTAGAAGAAGACAAGTCCTTGAGCAGGATTGAATGGTTTGACCTTCGTTCCCGGAGGAAGAGACATGCCCCTCAAACCGAGGTGAAGGAGAACACTGTCCTCTACACAGTGTGTGCAAGGTGGGTCATGGAAGGGGTGGGGCTTAAAGGTAGCATTTTCATCCATGTCCAACAGCTCACATTGTCTATTCTTACTGCTCTACAGCAAGAAAGCAGAAAATGCCACAGGAATGGCTGTAGTGGACATATCACTGCTAAGTGGCTTAGAGTTGGACATAAAAGATTTTGATGAAGTAAGAGCTAATTTTAATTTTATTTAATTCTCTATAAAATATGCTTTTGTTTATTTTAAATTTTCAGGTGTGCTAACTTTGTTTATGGTTCTGCATATTCTAGCTAATAAGGGGAACAGAAAAATATATTGACCACTACGACTTGGGGCCAAATAAAGTATATCTCTACTTTAACCAGGTAAGAGCTGTTCTTTGCTCCACCTTTGCATTTTTGCTATTGCATCTATAGGATTTTGTTTGGCATCCTGCAAACTGAAACGGAATGCAGATTTTCATAAAGATTATATACATGCAAACCTGCATTGTAGATACCTGCAGCATTGCTCCGCATTGATGGCTGACCAACTGAACAACCATGTACTAACGTAGTAAGAACGTTAATGTAGTAACACCCTAAGAAAGTATCACAGTACAATACCGTAAAAATCCAGTTAAAATGTTTCATTTGTATGTCTTACATACAAACAGTAAAAGACGTAAGAGTAATATGTGACTCTATTTCTTTGTACATATCTACATTATAATTAATATTATTATATTATATGTATGACTACTGTTGCATCTTTAGCTCACAGAGAATGTAGACTGTGTGGCATTTGAAGCCAGGCAGGTGATGCCCATCGGTTTGGTGCAGCCGGCCCATGCCGTCATCTATGACTACTACAACCCCGGTGAGCCGCATGCACGCAGTGGCATCCAGTCTGCTTCCAATAGTAACTCACAGTACCACCACACACCACCAGGGGTTCCAAATACATTTGGATCAACAGGCATCATGGGCATTGTTCACACTAGTTCAAATGAGACGAACCACCTCTCTGGCATGCCCTGAAGCAAACAAACACTGTTTCTTAGAAATATCTACGTGTATAAATGGCTAAAATGGCAATCCATTTGATTGTGTTGTTAGGAACAAAAATGCATAAACATAATATGACTGATTTCTCCATCTAGACAGGAAATGCAGCATCTTCTACAGCCCACCCACAAAGAGCAACATGATATCCAAGCTATGTAAAGATGACGTGTGTGCTTGTGCAGAAGGTATGTTCCACCACTCTCCACCTGGGGTCTGCAAATCACCTTTTTCCCTCTTCCATAATTAACACCTGGGGCCTCGTTTGTCAACGGTGCATACGTGCAGCTTTGTGTGTATACCATGCATACAATCATTTCTATGCAGGGTGTGAGATTTATCAACATGAATGTAAACTCCAGAATGTGTTCAAATTTACATGCAGGTTTGACCATGCAAATGAACCATCACCAAGTGGTAGAATAGGGAAACACAAGTGCACATCAGCAGTTCTCAGGTCGAACTGAATAGCAGTCTTAATTCCTTCATATGCCGTCTAAATGTGATTAATCATAACTGACTTTAGGTAGAGATGTGTGCATTTGTAGCTAGCAGCAAATGCTGAGAACCGTCAGTCTCATTGCTGAAACGTGAGACTTGACAAGTCTGTATGTATAAAACAATGTGTACCATAATATGAGGTAAATGGCGTCCTGTATTGGTTCAAAACAGGACATAGCATTTTGCCTATTCAGTACAGGACAGTCTTGTTTTATAAGAGAAGAATGGCAACCCTACTGTAACTTAGTTGTTATTCTAAAGAGATAAAATGCCATTTTGATTAGCTTCTCCTGCCAAGACAAGTACTTACATTAGCATTTTTTGTTCTCTTACCCATTTTTCCAAGATTATACCCTTTTTCAAGTATCATTAACATACGGATGGTACAAGCCATATATGGTTTGTTGGGGACCTTTCTTTATGCAAATGATCAGACCTGAGCATGAACACAGATGGTACGAACAATCGGGCAATCGGGATTTATCAAGCATTTTCCGTGCGGATGTGCGTATGGCGTTTGTGCAACTTTGATAAATCTAAATTTTCATGAGTGCATGCACTTCTCTAAATTCTACGCTTATTTTTTAGAACCCTTTCTACACAATGTTTATAAATGAGGCCCCTGGATTTTGTCTCATGAACATTTTTGAATAAATTACGCAACTGATGACTCCATTACTGGTGACTAATTTAAATGACTTAATATTTTCTATGACACATAAAGGTTTTTTTTTCTCACCCTCCCTCAGGGTACTGCCCAAAAATGAAAATCACTTACAGTAAGAATATGGACAGGGGTACTCGAAGTAGCTACGCCTGTTTTTCTCCAATTGTGGATTACGGTGAGATACTCAGCTGCCTTTGTTATGTATCAGGCAGGTGATGTCAAAATTAGCATTTTTGCTACTTGGATTTGAGAAGAGCAGTACAGGTGACATCAATCTCAAATGGTAAACGATATATTGACCGAAAAGTAAGGTACTATTCTATAATTTTGCCTCATTCATCTTTTCTCAAACCCAATTGCTAAAACAAAAATATAAAAATTGATTTAACTGTCGCAGTGGTTATGTGGTTCTCTGTACATATTCTAGGCTACTTATGGTAAGATCTTGGTTTTACTGTTATTTTTTTGTGTTTATTTTTTCCCTTACAGTCTACATTGTCAAAGTTAAAGAGTCAAGAGAAGATGGTGTCTTTCAGTATTACACTGTATTAATTACCAGTGTCTTTCAATCCAGTGAGTACCCTGCTACATTTCTACTATGCTCCACTTATACAGCTCTGTTACTCTTCTGGTCTCCTCTTTCATGTGACCCTTACATCCTCTACCCAGAATTTCAGGTTTCCTCCTGCTATCCAATATCCTGATTTATGGAGTATGAATCTGTATGTTTGTATGCATCTCTATGTCTCGATTTGCTCCTATAAAAATGTAATTTTATGCATATTGTTTGTGATTAAGATGAGCCCCTGCACAAACAAAACATTGACAAATTATAAATTAATGCATGACCCAAGTGAACAAGTTTATTGTCTGGGTAGCTGGATAACTCCTTTTGTTGACCCATTTAAGGTAAGGATGACTTAATCCTAAAAGGAAATGTACGTGAGATGATTCATCGAAAGAACTGTGAGAAGTTTAAAATGAAAGATAACACCGAGTATCTAGTGATGGGTAAAGATGGAACCATCGCTGATGTGAAGGACGCCAACGGAAAGTGAGTTATGATGATTGAGCTAGAACAGCATAAGATTATACAGCTTTGAGTAGTAGGTATCAAACCATGTACAATTTGAGAAATCTCTGTCTGAGGGAAGTAAGGGACAGCTGATGCAAAATACAGTAAAGCATGCTCTCCTATGTATGTTGCAGCTATTGGTACATACTTGACCGTGACATGTGGATTGAAGAGATTCCCAAGGAGCAACGATGCAAGGCCTCGAAGAACCGCAAAGCCTGCCAGCTTCTTCATGACTTCCTGCAGCAGTACGAGTTGAATCAGTGCAAGGACTGATGTCAAGATGGAATGAAGTCTATCAAGCCCGGCATCTCAGCTAACAGCTCCCTAAATGATGCTGACGCTACAACGCTAATGCTAGCCTCTTAATTTAGAGTCAGTAAGGAATACCTATGTGATACAGTGAGCCCTTGTTGGCGATAGTAAATAAAAATGCTGCTTCATTAGGCATTGTGTGCTTTTATTCACGCTTCAAATGCTATGGAGGCTCAGGGGTGGAATAACAAAAACAAACATTCGCAGTTTGTCACGTCACAGGAGTGGGGCAGTGAAACATTAAAAAATGGAACAATGTATTAATGCTTCATTGAAATGGCACCTCAGCCTCATACAGGTGGTATATATACAAGAATATATATATACATCCTCAAAGACAACGGGAAGAAACGAAAATAAAATATAATCACTTGTAGTTCCCCATGCTCTGAGATGTGTTGGTAATTCATGTGGTGTTTACAGGAGAGTGTACTGTTGTGTGCTGTGACCTGCAGACCAGAGCTGAAAAGACTGAGAAACAGCTGAATCATGGACTTAATGCCCCTGGAGACTGCAGTGAACCCTCCAGCAACTCTAATGAAAACGCTGCACTACATGTTCTCTGTGTGGCACTGTCGTCCTGACGTTCCATCCAGATTGCAGAGTTTTGCCTAAAATGATTGAGTTATCGAAACAGTTAATGTGATATTCAAATGCTAGCAAAACTGCTTTGGGGAAACATCAAGTGACTCGGAGCAGTTTTACATCGGCATGGCTGGACCCATGTCTAGCTAGAATGAAGGAAAAGTGGTGGAAAGCCTTTAATCAACACTAATCATTTTTGAGGGTTTAAACTATAATATAAAGTGCATAATGTCCCTTTATATTGAGTATATTATCTACCGCAGCAGTAATTGCCACAAATTAGATTCTTATTGTTTTTAAATGTTGGTTATATTGTTTATTTACAAAATAAAGGCAAGGAGTAATTCTTAGATATGACATTTCATACTGGGACAAAGTCTTGGGAATGTGATACAGGTATATTACGTACTGTTTGTACGGAACCAATGGTACAAATGAACGTAATACAAATACGTGAAAATGCATAAATATGTGGCTGGACTGGATGCTGTTGGACTGACTATATACATTTCTAAATTCCATTTGTAAGACGAGTCCGGGTTTCAGATAATTACTGGAAGCACCCTGAGGGCAAATACTCAAGTGCCATTCCTATGGCACATATCAACCCGTCCTGGACAACATGCTGTATACTTGGAGTTCTTGTGCTTTTCCCCTAAAACTAAAGTCAAACACTGTAGCCATTTTTAAGCCTTTTAGTCATTATTAGACTAAAAACATTTCGGTACCTCTGTTATCGTTCTGGTAGGAAATCTGATATGATATGCACTCGTATTCTCGCGACCTTCTCTTGCATCACATTATCACCTGACCTGGGTGTAACCTAATTACATCTTTTTTTTAACCAAAGTAGGATTTCAGAGGCCTACCCGACTTCTGTGAGCATCTTGAAATCATCACTGCTTATCTGACACGAGCATCGTGTTGTGGTAATCAAAGCAACAACAGGATTGGAAATAGAGGATAAACACTTTCACCATTCATTTGCAGCTCATTTAGGAGACACTAAACAGTATTCAGATTACTTGCATTTGACCAACAGTCATAAATGCCTGTGCCACAGGGAGTGAAAAATTAGCCCCTTCATGACAACAGACAGAAAATATCTGTGAATAAAAATGTGACACAATCATAATCTTATGCACATATAACTGTAGTATTGATGTACTACATATTGCTGTATTTTACAGTTCCCCCCAAGTTTATCTTGAATTGTGTTGTACAACAACCCATTTGCTGTTTTGGCAAACAAATTCTCAAAGTATACAATTCTTCCAGTTTATTCCAGTAATTTCCTACTGTAACTGACAGCGAGTAGGCTTGTAGTTACAGCCTGAAAGGAGTACAATAAAATAACACACCAAATTAAAAAATAATAATTTATAAAGATGTAGAAAATGGAATAAATTAAGAATAATTACCTTAATATCTTTTGCTTTTCTCAAATTGCCTTTAACATAACACACACACGAACACACCCAAAAAATACATACAATGCAATAAATACTAGGCCTTTTTCTGAATTCCATTTTACCCTTAAAGGGAAAACCAGACTGCCTCAAAATGTAGAAATACTATCAGACAACTATTTGTGAAAAACCATACGCAGAGCTTCTGAAAACAATTTACAGGATATACACAAAATATGTATATAAATATACTATAAAACTAAATGCACAAATGGCGTTGCTGTTGGATGCAAGATGGCTTATTTTGTCAGCTTAATTTCTTCTGCAATTAAGGATTGTGAATAAAATGTTTCTACAAGCCAGAATATAACAAGAGGGGTTATTTTGCCTCAACCTTCTGAGCCGAGAAACAATCAAATAAACATTTATTCCCGTTGGATATTAAAACATTTAGAAACAACTGTGCTACGAAACATCTACTGTAACTGAGCAGAACAATCCTTCCTGATCTACGTCAGGTGGGGTTTGTTGCCCTGAAGAACCTAGAAAGACTTTATGGAGGGTTGATGCTCCTGATGTCTGATTAACTTTCTGTGGGGTAGGGAGGTAAACTGACTGACATGGCTGACGCAGCTCCCGTTGAGCACCCGGCGCCTGCAGCTTTCCCTTTCCGAAAGCCCGTGAGAGGGACCCGGACCTCATTCTCAGATGTGCAAATTGGAGAAAGAAAACAAAGGCAAGGAATGATAGGGTACTGCTGCAGATTGACATGGCAAGGGTTGGGGCTGACGTTCCTCTACTGCAGGTAGCGGTACACCTTGAAGCAGTGGTTCCCAGAATCTGCCACCACCACATGGCCATCCGAGGTGAGGGCCAGGCCCTGGGGCCCGTAGAGGGGGTCCGCGCTGGTGTTGATGTAGGACAGGAAGGACCCTGAGCTGTCGAACACCTGAAAAACAGGAAGTCTAGTCTCATTCACAGTTACAAGGTCAGGACATCACAGCATCACCTCACTGACTTAATATCATATTTTAAACTTCTCCACCTGACCAATTTCTTGTCTCCAAACCTCTAAATAATTTTTATGCTCTTTGTTGTCCTTTTTCAGAAAAAATATACAGCAGTGACACACTAATGGAAAACGAAAACATAAAAAATGAGAAAAGGTGATGTGATCATCTATTTGACTTTAAACAAAAACTATAAGACTTATGGTCATGTGGTACTCACCATCAGTTTATTATTAGACAAATGTTCGGTTTACATTATCTAGAGTATTTTAGATGTATTTTTAAAGTATCAAAATCGCAGGATAAGACCAGTGGAGATATACACAACTACAGTGCATACAAATAAACATGAAAATATGAACAATAGTATATGCCACATTTGTGTATGGTGCATCTTGCACAGTGCAGGGTTAACTAAAAGTTAACTGGCAGCTTGTAATTTAAAATTCCTGTATTTAGTTTATAAAGACATCAGGGGAAAGTGAAATTTAAGAAAGTAATAAATAATGCAGAATGTAAATTAAATTTAGCTGTTTTATAAGGACAAATTCAGCTCTGGAAATTTAAGAAAATGAGGACGATCACATCTCCCTATTACATACCAGCTTTGTCTTTGCAAAAAAATTCGTCATCCATTGGCAGGACCACTCAGAATGTTTCCTCTCCTTTAGTGCTTG
Organism: Gymnarchus niloticus; assembly: GCA_009936485.2. Lineage (NCBI taxonomy): Eukaryota > Metazoa > Chordata > Actinopteri > Osteoglossiformes > Gymnarchidae > Gymnarchus > Gymnarchus niloticus. The sequence continues at coordinate 11,237,444 of JAACJT020000031.1, read as the reverse complement.
GCATGTTTGCTGGCAAGGATGGGCTTTTCTACTGGAAGATGCCTGTTTCTAACCTCCCCAGTATACAATACTCTTCACCGTTTCAAAACACTTTCTTCTTGGAACGTGCTTTTGTACCCTATTATCTAGGCCATTATAGATACAGCCAATTCAACGTGTTCCTACCTACTGCAACCTTCATGTTAACTGCATGCTAGATAAACGTTGGATGAAAACACATTTGAAGGTATTTTTTGAGGTTTTTTTTTTACACTAGGGTAAATCAGGTCCCAAGGTTGGTACCATAGCTGGGGGAAAATTTCAATCACTGGTGTCTATTCATGATGTTTGGTTGCTTTTTCTGTCATGACTTTTATAAGGTAAAATAATGAGCATTTCCATAAAAGTGATGGGGCAGGTTCCTTCATGCATCTTCGGTCAATAAAGCAAGCAGTGAAGCCACCGTGAAATGCTGTAGCTACCATCAACTACCTCACGACAGCCTCTACCACCTCACCTGTATCCTGCTATTGCCCCAGTCAGCAACAATGATGTTCCCATTGCTGTCGACTGCCACCCCCGTAGGGGCATTGAACTGTCCGTTCCCCTCTCCGTGGGAGCCAAACTTGAAAAGGAACTCCCCATCAGCACTGAACACCTGACCAAGGGAGGCCGGTGAGAGTTAGTGACAAAGTCATAAACAAACTACGTCATACTCATATGATTTCTGTATCTCTATAAAGAATCATGAGCAACAGGTGGAGTAGAAACCGAGTAGATGAGGAGCTCAAATCACAGGAGGTCACAAGCTTGAATAGTAACTTCAGCCGTTTTAATAGCTGCATCAGCTAGGATTAAATACGTATGATAAATATGTAAAAAAAAAAAGAAAAAGACCCATCATCTTCACCTTCACTGAGTGATTGTGAAAGTCTGTCACCACAATTTCATTCTTGTTATTAACTGCTACAAAGTGTGGACCTGGGAGTGGGTGGGGGGGGGTGGAGTGAGACAAAGATAGGAAAGAGAAAATCACAAGGGTGACACAACATGAGCAAGATGAGGCCAATTACTTCTCTACTCTCCCATTAAAAACCTGGATTATGTACTGTAAATTCAACATCTATCCATAACTGCTTATTTGGTACATGGTTGCAGTGAGACTCTAGGCTCTAGGCTCTATCCCAAGAGGCACAAGGGGTGATGGGATGCCAGTGCATCACAGGCCACACTCTCACACATTCACACACTATGGACAATTTAGTGATTTAGTTTTCCCTAACTTTGTGTTTTTGAGACTGTAGGAGGAACAGAACTGAGGGCATGAATCCCAGCCCTGGAGATGCAAGAGGTCATTACAACCCACCACAGCATGTAAATGAATAATCCATCCATCCATCCATCTGCTTATCCTGCACATGGTCTAAAATATTCCATACCTTGACTGATTTGCTTTTCTAGGGCACATTTATATTTGTAAAGTTAAAAAAAAATAATGATCAATCATCACACAGCCTTTTCCCAAAAGAAGTTGCACTGTAGGAGGCACAATAAGACATAACATACAAGAGATACTGCAGTAGGATGGGTTACATGGACTGGGACTCACTTGGACAGTACTTACTGAATACTGGGCCAGATTTTCCAGGCTTGTGCTCTGCTGTAGTGTTCACACCACCCTTTTCTAAAAGAAATTGGAAATATTAAAGGTGCTTCATGTGCCAGCACTTCCACCAGTATCAGTCCCATAATCCTCATTTTAACAGGGGTAATTGCTGAAATCGCAGTGTTGAGATTAGACACCTTTGTTATTAACCAAGATCCCATAATCCACTGGTGTGAAGCCTTAGTGATCCCAAGGAAAAGCAGGGTCATCTGGTATACGGCTGCAAACCCACACATGTGGCAGGCTTCTCACCAGCCAGCTGGAGCGAAAGCTTGTGCTGAAGGCATCCTGGATTAAGAAGCTGGGAGCATGTCTGATGTTAGGAGCCTACAATGTGTCTGTCCAGCTAAAGGGCGCCCACTGACCCATAATCCTCAGGAGCAGACGTGGCTACATTAAATAGGGAGTGGCTGCCACTTCTTGTATGCGAGGGCCGCTTTCCTAATCCGACGTAATAATAGTTCACCCAAACCAAAATTAGACTGCCAGGCTCTGTGGTATCCTGCAGTATTGCACAAGAATTCCTCCAGTGATGAGAAATGGGAGAAAACATAAAGTCAGTTACATGACTAACAGAAACGGTGATTCAAATCATGCTTCTTCTGTGTGTGTGCGCGCGCGTGCGCAAGCACAGAGTTTACTTATTCTCCTCGTGTGTGGGTTTCCTCCCACAGTCCAAAGGCAGACATTCATGCTAACTGCTGTCTAAAATTGCCAATAGTGTATGGTTGTGTGCATCCATACCCCAAAATACACTGGTACCCCTTTCAGGGTGAACCTGCACATTATGCCCTGTACTGTCTGGGATTGGCTTCAGCAACCCACTCAAGGAGAGGTGACTGAAATACAGCTATGCAACTAGCTGTAAAGTGACGTAAAATGCCAAGAAAGCTGGCCATTAAAAAAAGAAAAAGCAAAGTTATTTCAAGTGATCGCACAAATGAGGCTTCAAAACCTAAGGTGGGCGGGAGTGGGTGGGTGATGGTAGCCATCATCGATTGGTTGTTCGGGATACTCTCACCCACTACTATTTCCTGTATGTCTATCAGCGATCATAGTGATATAAACAATTGCAAAGCGAACTCAGATGCCACTGCTTGGCATGATCTTCTTGGAATAGCATCCCCCAGATCCTCATGGAAATGTTCTGCTTGGCCCTTTAATCCACTTATGGCAAAGCTGATGTATTGTATTTCTACTGCTTTTACTTAGCAACACATTACTCAGCACAGACAGGAAAACCATGCCACTATTTCATCAGGCCTGGCTTATCAAATCATTTTAATCATTCTTCCATCCCTTCTACTTAAGATGCCGTCATGTAAGGATCCCATATAACAGAATCATCGGTAATATTTTTTAATGATAATATCAGCTGCAATATGGCATTTAAAAATGATTTTCAGGTTTTTAAGTGTAGTTCAAGTCGGTTTTGCAAGCAGGGATGACTGAAGTTCCACATACTCTAGACTGCTAAAAGTTAATAGAATTCAAATGAAAAGTTACACATAAGATAAAGCAGATATGATTAGTCATTGTTAAGAGCAGCTCAATACTTTTTTTTAAGCGTCATTACCTGTGAACTGTCTGTCGGAGGTTCCTCTGGCTCCAAACTTGGTCACTAGCTTGCCGTTGGACTGGAAGATGAAGACACAGCAGGCCTTGTTGTCAACAGTAATGATATGACCATTATGGTCCACGGCCACGCCCTTGGGTCCCATCAATCGCCCTGCTCCAATTTTATTCTGCAAAGGAAGGAGTAGGAGTCAGCCTGTCTGCAAACCTGTCTATGATGTTTGGTTACCTTAGACCAATATAAGGCCTAACCTTGAACTTCCCATCGGATGAGAAGATGCTGACCCATCTGTTATCATAATCAGCCACAATGATGTCGCCATTGGTGTCCACGGTGACACCTGTGGGTCGCTGAAGCTGCCCTGGGGATCGACCTCTGACCCCGAACCTGAGTTTGAACTGCCCATCATTGGAGAAGACCTGCACAAAGTGAGTTGGGTCAACATGTACACAATGTAGCCATAATTAGTATAATATAAGAGAAATTATAGATTTTGATTGTAATTAATGCTTGATCCTATTAATCCATGGTAGTTAAAGAATATTAACCTCAGACTTACTTAGGAGACACAGCTGCATGGCATATCACAAGTAAACAGACATCAACATGTCTAACAGTTTTCTTGGAATTAAGATTTAGGTGCTTATGGAATGATGGGTGCAGACCATTTCTGGACATGCCTGTTAGCAGAATGCTCTTACTTGGATGCATTGGTTGTTGCTGTCAGCCACTACAACCCTGCCATTGCTGGAAGTTGAGATGCCTTGCAAGTTGGTGAACTCCCCCTTATCTCTCCCTCGACTGCCTGTGTGATGGACCAACGGAAGAACAGGAAGGTTCGGCGCCTGTGAAAGGTCAACTAGCAGGAGTCTTGTGGTTTTCAGAAGAACACATCCATCCATCCATCCATCCATCCATCCATCCATCCATCCATCAGCCTCTAATCTTGGTCAGTGTCACCTGGACCCTCAGGCAGAACAAGGCACAAGCCTGGGGCATGCAAGTCCATTGCAGGGCACATACACATAATCATAGAATTCTGAGATGTTAACTAGCCAAACTTCATGTCTTTGAAAGACAAGAGGAAGCCCATGCCACATGGAGAGAACTCCACACATGCAAAGAAGGGAGACTGGTTTTGAAGCTCATAGCTATCCACTGAGCCACTCTCATAAGGATACCAAATGAGTTATGAATACCGACTGACAGTAGTAGCTGGACCCACCAACTCTGTAGATCAGCTCATCCTCTATTGGGTTCTCCTTCTTCTTGCTTGTGCTGTACATACTGGAGGGCCGTCGTACCGCCTTCTGCCGCACATGGCCTCCGCTGCCGCTGGGTGACTTGACGCGGCGCTTGACGTCATCGGGCGACGGCGGGACGTCGGAGGGCTTGACGGCACGCAGCCGGAAGGGGCTGCCCCGTACAGGCTGCCCATAGAGGAGAAGCGAGAAGGAGAACTCTCCCTCGTTGCGGAGCACGTATGCCACCTCGTACGTGCCGTTTTTGTTGTCCACCACCTCCGCATCCATGCGTACCCCATCCGGTCCTGCCAGCTCTGCCCGCAGGTCAGCGTTGCCCATGCGCACCAGCTCGCCGTCCTTGTCCTTGGTGGTCACTGTGATGGTCACTGGCTGGCCCACCAGAGCATGCCGAAGACCCTCACCTACTGCCACGCTGGTGTGACCCACGGCGCTGGTGGTGAGCACCACACCCAGGTTCTGGATGGAACGGCGGAGGCCCTCCGTCTCCACCTGGGTGAGAAGAATGTCTGTAAGTATATAAATGCAACTCCACCCTTGCTACCAGTCAGTAGTCTACAATGGACAGACAAAAAATGGACATCTGACAATGGAATGTTAACTCAGACAACTTTGCCAGTGCTTATCATGGACTGGTAAAAGTCAGACATCTAACCATAGACTGGTAATGTGACTATAAATTACATTAGCTACCAGCTGTCGTGATCATAGTCCAGGAATGTGCACAAATGTAATCATGATAGTGCAATATGAAAAACCAAGGAATGCTATTCAAGCTGCATCATCCAATCGAAAATATCTGGAACGTTCATTCATCCCTTGACCAGTAATCTGATAGATTATTCTACCTATTGACAGATCATGCTACTAGTTTATGTTACTTTATTGGTTACAGGCTCTTCAAAACCATGTACTGGATGAGCGGCTGAAAAACTGATGGATGGATGATAATGTGACAAACTGAAGTCAATATAAATGTGACTGGTTCATGTAACTCTGGATCACACAGTATAAACAGGGTGAGTTTGTGTAATCTGACATCCAGGCCCCGCCCCCAGCTCTCACCACACAGTCCAGGTGGGCATTCTCATGCGGCTGTTCCGGAAATTCGTGCCGCGCCAAGGCGCTGACCCGCTCGCTCATCTGCTTTTGCACCAGCAGCACCTCAGTGGCGCTCCCATGGCTCAGTGCCTGCTCCGTGAAGCTGCAGCTGCTCTGAATGTGCTCCTGGCCTTGCAGCAGGGAGGCCAGCTGAACATGCAACACCTGGGGTGGGGGGGCACATACAGCTGTTTCTCTTATTGGTGGAGAACAGAAAATGCCTCAGCAGTCTTTTCTGCAGCATGAGCATAACATTTTAGACCCACAATTTTTAACCTCAGCAGCGCTGGTAAATATACACATGTCCTTAATTTTTAATGAGACTGAATACCTAAAAATGGTACAGGCTGCTAAAGAAGCTCCATAAATAAATGTTTGACATGAAGAAGTTTAATGTTACATAATCCATCCAACCATCCATCTTCAATCAGTTTTCCTGGTGCAGGTCATTGTAACATGACTAATAATCTTAAAAATAATACATTATGTAACACATTGATTGTATTGTGCATGTAAGCGTATGTGTAGAGGTTTCCATTTATACTGAGGGAAGATGGTATACGAGAGCATGAGCTGGTGCATTCTGGGAAAGCAATCAGGCAGGTAATGTGGACCTTCTGCTTGGCACTGCAGATGCTCTCCAGGTCCATGATGAGCGCCATCCTGCGCTGCTGCAGCGCCCGCTCCAGTTCCGCGAAACTGCTGTTGATCTCGCTCACGGCCTCGTTTTTCCGCTCTGTCAGCTGCTTGGAGATCTCGTTCACCAGGCCGATGGCTGCCGTCAGCTGGGGGAGCCTAGCGGGGAGGTGGGGTGGGGGGACAGAGTGAGCACGTAGCTAACTGTCACATAGGATATACAAGGCATGGCCCACATTAAACCTGGCATGCTTCACATTTTACCCACCCAATGCACCCAATTCAATGGCACTGTAGCTTAATGCACTGGTCTCCAACAGTCAACATCATGCTTATTTTGGTTGTTTGATCTCTCTCTTAATTATTAAGTTATCTAATAACAATGGTATGTATCTTAACTGCAGCCATCCCATTTGTGGTAAAACCCACCCTTGTACCCTATGCTACCTGGGATACACTCCAGGCCCCTCCCATGACCCTGACCAGGTTAGAAGATGGATGGATGGATGGATGGATGGATGGATGGATGGATGGATGGATGGATGGATTTTTAGAATACGTTACAAATTATGAAAGGTGGCAGCACTTTTGCCTGCCTCCACGTTTCCTTCCAGATCACATCAACATATATTAGAATGTGTATTAGATTGTATATCACATTCATACAGTGACATGGTACCACAGCAAAAATGGATATTAACTTGAGTTCTTGCGACTGCCAATAAGCACTTTATTTTTCATCAATGATTGCAAAGAAAGGCAACATTTACCTAGGACATATAATTAGAGACTATATGACCAATCAGGCTAGCAGAATGAGATGCTATGATAACTAGACTACACAAGGGCCCCTGTGGAATGAGCAATACAGATAAGTGCTATTCAGAACCTGTTACGGATAGCGTCTAGCTGGTCCTTCAGTGCGGCCTTGTGCTGCTCCAGGACGTCCCGCAGGGGCACAGTCTCGTGCTCCCTGTGCTCCCCCTCAGTACACTCTAGGCACATCGCCGTTTCACAAGACTCGCAGTAGAATTCCATCACCTACAGAGGGAGCTTGAGAGTAAGACTGGATGGTAGACATAGAACCACTGGGAAGGAAAAAAAGCTGTTGCCCCTTAAGTGTATTGATACTCTGTTTGCAGTATGCAGCACATTTTCCAGCCTAATGTAACTTCTGTATGTTTTATTTTGTGGTCTGACATCACTTATACTTTTCTCATGCTGACATCAGGTTTGTCCTTGATGATTATGACTGAGCGGCCCTATTGCGTCCTAGGGATTGGGGCACAATATGGGTTACCTTTCCCTTGTGGGTCAGACAGAGGTAGATCTGCCTTAGAGATTAAGGGAGAGCACAGACTACTTTGTCCTTGCGACTTGGGCACAGGTAAACATACTGTGCCTTGGGGGTTGTCAAAGAACACGGCCTACCTTTAACTCGTGGTTGAGGTAGTGATAAATTGACTATGCCTTAGGCAAGGGAACAAATCATGGCCTACCTTTCCTTCACAGCTGGGTCAGAGATACACATACTGTGCCCTAGGCATTGGGACAGAACGTGGCCTACCTCTCCTTCACAGCTGGGTCAGAGATACACATACTGTGCCCTAGGCATTGGGACAGAACGTGGCCTACCTTTCCTTCACAGTTGGGTCAGAGGTACACTTACTGTGCC
>JAACJT020000031.1:11203515-11227265 GCA_009936485.2 Gymnarchus niloticus | reverse complement strand
GCCCGGGACTATGTAAAGCGCTTTGTGACCGTGCTTCATGTTAAAAGCGCTATATAAATAAAATTGAATTGAATTGACATCATTTCTCTCTTCATGGTGGGAAACGGAAGCTTTGATCATCCCACGACTCATTCGATGGGAAAGGTCAGTGAGGAAAAGGGGGGAGGGCTTTCTCTTGAAAGGACGCAGACAAGGAGCAACAGCAATGAAAACAAGACAGCTGGAAATTAGAGAAAGCTGCAGTTGTACATCTACTGAGAGTCATTGTATAAAATGGCAAGTAAGCAGCAAAACGAAATGATCTGAATTAAGTTGGGTAAAACACCAATTTCCTTGTTAAACACCTAAAAGAAACAACTGAGATTTAGATTGTTGCAGCCTTTCTGTCTTCACTATTCTCGTTCAGCATCCTCTATTTCAACGTCGTTTTTCTATAGTAGTTCAGTGGGTAGTACTCTAGCCTCACATCCTTAAGGTTGTGGGTTCAGCTCCCTTCCTCAGTTTTATCTGTGTGGAATCGGTATGTTCTTCCTATGTCTGTGTGGGTTTTTCTCTGTGTACGTTGGTTTTGCCCCACAGTACAAAGACCGATAGGTTGGCTGGCGTGTATGAGTTGCCCGTGGTGGGTGCAGGTGCATGTGGGCTGAGACTGGCATCCCGTCAAGGGTGTCACCGGCATGGTGCCCTGTATTTCCTGAGACAGGCTCCAGGCTCACTGTGCACCTGTATGGAATACACAGACATTGACGATGGAGGGGTAGGTAAACCGTACGAAAATGACCAAACAGACAGGTTCCCTTGACTTCTCATCTTATTTCAACAGTGGGATGCCTCAGATGCGAGGACTGTCACCACGGACAGCACGAGGAACAAGTTATACACTGAAGACAAGTGTCTGTAGGTGTGTGTCTTCATCGGAGCACAGGCACGTACATGAAAGTCTTGAGGAAGGTTTGAAAAACACAAGGGAGGAAGGATTGGTTGAAGACGGACGAGAGACAAAATGGTGGGGATGTGTGGTAGTGGAGGGGGTGTTGGTGTGAAGCTAGGGATGGCTGTACAGTATGTTTGACCCAAAGATGATAAGGTGTAAAGGGTGTGAGGTGAACATGTCTCGCTAGCCTCTGATGGTACAGAAATAGAAGGATATTAAAGGGGAAGAGGAAAGGACACCAGGATGATGACAAAGATCAGCCGGAGGGAGGGAATGTGGAAGGAAAACCATGAAAGCAGAGGTACTGCTTTCACAGAGGGGCAGGATTCAGGGCGTCGCTCAAATGGTCACATGGGTGCACCCCTGCTATGGAGGAACAGGTCGTGGTGGGATGTCAGGGGTTCTCTGTGCGAAGGTCACGATCACCTGCACATTCACATGTTGCTATCAATTATGGAATTCCATCAAGAGATTTCCAAATTGTACTTTACTACAAAAGAGTGTATATGCGGTATATGTTTTTTTTTACCACGGTTATGGAGTTTAAAAGCTGACCTGGATTCCGATTCCCTCTCTCCTGAGCACCCAGCTCTGTGGGCTGAGCAACTGGGGCGATCTGTCTGCCAGCTCCATAACTTCAGTTTTGCGGAGGCAAGCTTCAGTCTTTTTTTAACCCAATGCTGGGCCACCGTTCCTCTGCCACCACTCCCCCCTCAGGAACTGGCTCCTCCACCATGGACATATGGAAGGCCAGGCCTGCGGGGCTCCAGCAGGATAAGAGGAGGGGTGCTTCGGTCACCAGCTCTGTTCCGCCACCATACCCCTGCCTAGGCATGACGATACTACCTCTCCCTTCCTACAGGTGCTGCCATGCGTTAAGCAAACAATCAGCCGCATCTCAAACTGACTTCTCAGTGTGGTGAAACAGCCCGTGTTTGAACAGGGTCTGTAACAACCAAAGGCAAAGACATACAACCATTCAAACTGAACCCTCCATTGGGTGAGATTGTAGATCTGAGAATGGATGGGGACCAAGAGGCGTCAGAGCGGCCAGAAACCAGCAGCTGTTGGTTCCATGACCGATTACTGCTTAATCGCTCAGCGATAAACGTACGTCCAATCATTGGCTAGTGATGAATGAGATGCTCCTATTCACTGAGTCATCTCATTATCTGACTCGTTATGGCCTTCCCCTCTGCTGGGTTAATTGATCACCATAACCTGTGGTTGCATGCAGAAAAAAAAAAAATAAATACAACACCAGTTTCAGAATGAGAGCTTAAGTCTATCATCTGTTGTTGAAGTACAATCTCTATGCGGTGTCTCCTAATTGGTGGGTTGACAAACATCGTGAGCTAATACAGCAGTTTTATTCATCTACACACAACTCCATAGACGTAGACATGTGTATCCCCATTTAATGTTTCATGAATAAAAATGAACAAATCCTACAAGAAGTTTGTGCTTCTGTGTATTATTGAAACAGAGTTTCTGGCTTTTAAATTAAATAGCTTAAATTCTGATTGGCTATGAAGAACTGGCATGGCTGACTCTGCCGGAAATGAACGTCATTCCCACTAATATCTTAGCCCAAATGATCCTTCACGTGGAGGTTCTAAAAGTCTCTACAGAAAATATGGTCACTAAATTTTGAAATTTTCAAGTACAGAAGAACTGCAGAAGCTGGGCAGAACACATGACCACTGCTCATTTACTCAGTCGCCAAGTTTAATCATTTTATTTACAACCTTGTTTTTAATTTAGTCAGACCAGCTGCCCTATCCATCACTCTGTGAGACAAGTTGCCTATATATTTCTAATACCAGCAATGTTCCCTCGTTCTCTCACCTTGAGAGAGAACGCTACACCATGCCAAGGAGAGGTGCTCCTGTTGTTCCTCTATCATGTCAGAGCCAGAAGCTTGGAGAAGAAAGTGCGGGGGGGACCTTAGCATCCTGTCTGCCAGGTGAAGATCTCAAACCACCAAAGCCCTGAGCACACTCCGTCCACCCCCCGTCCACCCCCCACACAAACTCCCTTCATATGAGATGTCATCACCGCAGCCACTCTCCTCCACTTCATCCTTATCATCTTCAACCCTATGTGGGAGGCACCTCAAAATCCATGTGTCATGTCAGGGCCATGAAGATCATACTTCTTTCATGGTTCACTGTTTTATCCAATATCATCTTCCTGTTTTTTTTTTTTGCAACAGAACCTTCTTAGAAATGAAAACAGTAACATAAATGTCACTCCACTATATCACAAGGCTCTTCAATATTATTTATTGTTCTGCTGCATATTTTCTTCAGTGAATATGCATGCAAGAAATATTAGGCAGTTCGTCCAGTTGCAGCAGAATCTCTATTACATAACAGCCGTCCGTCCTTCTGTGAATAATCCCACATCCTGTGCCTCCTGTGTACTGCCAGACATCTGCATTGAAACACTCACATTTTAACACTTTTGTGAAAGTGGGTACAAAATGATTGTAAACTGAACTCTGCTCAGTGTTCTGTTATATTTAACACTGCTCCGAAATAATCACATCTTCTGCCTGTAAAATTCCTGAAAGCTGTTTTGATTACTAAGATAAACCACAACAAGTAACAAACCTCCATTAAACGAAAAATATTCATCCGTCCATCTTCGGACCGTTTATTCCGGTCAGGGTTGCAGGGCCCTTCAGCCAATCGCAGGGAGCACAGGGCATGTGGGATGTCGGTCCATCACACTCACAATTACACTCTACAGACATTTGAGAGACATTAATTAACCTAACACAAGTATTTGGACCGCAGAGGGAAACAGGAGTAACCCAAAAGAAACCCGTGTGTCACAGGAAAGAGCAGGCAATCAGCACAAATACAAAGGAGAGGTGGGATACAGACCCTCAACAGTAGGGGTACAAAGAACAGGTTAGCAGTACCAACCACTAATCCAGCATGCTACCTCCAAACGGCTTGTTAACAAAAAAATAATGTATTGCCCCTAACCTTTACAGCTTACCTGAAAAGTCAAAAATGATGAAATAATGGCACGTCTGGCAAATTCTTACCAAACAGGTACATGGAGGTCTAGAGTGGCCCCATAACATCAGTCTATGCCCTTGGCTGGCAAAGGCATAACAAATAACAAAAAATAATATTTTGGGTGTGGAGACCAATCAGATGCTAGCACCATTCATTTGGCTCATTCCCACGGAGAAACGAGATGACATACAACCCTAGAGAGTGAAAATAATTTGTATTATAAATACCAATCATAACAGATAAGCCTTATTTTTCCTATTTTTACGTGACGTGTATTTTCAACTTTCTTTTCCCGTTCTATTTCACAGTCATCCGAAGAAGGAAGCACACAGATTGAAATTTAAAAATCTTCCCCTTGCAGGATAATCAAGATTCCTAGCCTTCAGACCCATACCGTACACAAGCAGGAAAACACATAATATATACAGTTGTTTGCCACTCAGGTTTGATCTGAAATCAACAAACAGGCAAAATACCAGGAACACAAAAAATGTATTCTATTATTTTGTATTCAGGTGTGTCTATCGATATATACCAATATGCATAATAAACAAACAATAACAGAGATGATGTACCATTGTTAGGGATTCAGGTACATAAGAAATACCAAGTTGTAAAAGAAAAAAGGAACAAATAAACAAACATACAATAAATACAGAACAATAGCTGCCAGATTCTGTCTCCAAAGTCTATTTGTTATGCTGAGGGTGGCCAAGAGCCCAGGAAAACAGCCAGGGAAAAAAAATAATGAATACTGCCTTTCTACATATTGGCGAGGGGACAGGGGGGAAACTCTTTATGTGATGCAACACAGGCCTTTTTATCAATTTCATCTCACACACGTACATGAAAATACACCCCAGTTCTTTTGTCTTTCTCCTATCTAGGGTCTTGCTCAGATCTGTATCTATGCAAATATAGCCAGGCTGGGCTCACAGAAATAAGAAAACCCATTAAGAGAATGTGAAGGAATGAAAGGTGAGGGGGCTCAGCTGGGGTTCTACATTCCCCAGAGACTCAGCAAGGTGGAGGACTCGGGGAATCAGGGCAGTGGTTAATGCTGCGTTGCAGAAAATGGAACTGGCTGAGTTCAACTGGCACCATGAATAATGCACAAATCAGATGTACTCAAATTCATCAGCTCTTGAACGTGCTGATAATGTCACGTCATGGATCTTTTTCTGTCAGGTGGTCTGCCATAATGTAGGCTCACATATGCTGTGCATTCTGGGTAGAGAAAACAATACATGGTCAAAGAATGACCTACTCTGATGTAGACTCACTCTCTATGCTAAGAGGCTTCATGCTAAGTGTAGCTTAGTCTCATTTGGTCCAAGACTCCTTAAGAAATATGACCATCCCCGCCTTTCCCTTTATTAATTTCATGTATGCTTCATTAAACTGATGCTGTGTTTAAAGTCCTGACTCAATTTACAGCCTGAATGTGGACTGATGATACCAAACAAATGAAATTTATAAATGCTAACAGGCGTGAGAAAAGGAAACGGTCCACACTGTCGTGCACAAATGGGCCGATTAAAAGTGTGTGTTGTATGGTTTTTAATAACAGGGTTTATTCCACGACTTGGTGGTAATTACTGATTAATTAGCAGGGAAAGGTCAAATCTATCTCCACGACTTCGCCTTGGAAGAATGCGCACACCTAATACGCAGTCGCACATGGCTTGTGCCTTGTTTGTCTACCATACCAACAAAGCCTGCCCTACACCCCATATTTCCACATTTCCTCCCTATCAACACACCCTTGTTTGCTTATCTGTTTCGTATTCCAGCAATTAAATTTCACATTTATATTTCCATATCGACATGAGAATTTTAATCTCACATTGGCAAGTCATGAATAGGTTTATGCACACAAAAACATTTGTATCAGAACTACAGTAATGACCTCAGAGAATGGTCTTCTTTGACCAATCTGTGAGAAATTTTCTCGATTCAAAACTTCCAAGGCATTTTTTTTTGCCTGTGTCCATGGGTGGGGTCAGGCTCAGTGGTGCCCAGTGGCCTGAACCGTGGACCACAGTCACACCTCCTCCTACTTGACATCCTCAATATACTCCACAACCCAGCTAAAAGCAACAGAAAACTCTTCATGAGGGACAATATTCCCACTTCATTTATAAAATGTTGCTCAGCTAATGCTAACTTATCCCCAACTCATTATATAATATATTACGGATTCAGCATTCAGTTTTACTCAAGAGACCCTTCTGGGACTAGATTCAACATCCTACTAGGTCACCCTTAATTACTGCATTACCTTTTGCCCCAGATTTGATTTGAGATGCTATGAATTTGGTGACAATGTTTCATAAGGTTTATAGAAGGCAAATGGGTAGCATTCTTTGTTGCCAAGGGGAGTGGCCACATCTTCTCAATTCCTGCAATAGGTTCTGAGCATAAATAAAGACTTTGCCCCATTAAATTCTTTCCTTCCTTGTTTTCCCTCACTCATTCACAGCTCAACCACACAGCAATGGCGCTGTAGCACTACAGCCAATGGAAAAGCTTAACCACGACAATGAAGCACAATGAATAATGAGAATCATGGGAATGTCAATCGGCACTAGACTGGAGAAGATCCCATGGCACATAGTCCCAAAGTCAGTACAGTGAAACCATGCCAAACATTATCCTCTGTCCTCCAGAGCAGTAGATACAGTTGCAGTTACTGCATCACTAATTCCATTTTGGTGTTTCTGTTACAGTAGAGAACAATGGTGTAGATTATCCTACAACAGATCAGAAGAGTTACCTTCAGTTCAGAGAGAAAGAACTGGCTCCAAACCAATCTAGACACACACACAACCGTACACACATAAAAACATAAAAAGCCCTGATTTGTTGGCTAAAAATTTCACAGGCTGTAAAGAATAAACTCTATAGTTACAGATGCTCCTCTCTCTCCTCTCCACCTCACCCACCCAACCACAGAAAACTGATAATATAAATTTGCCATGAAAAAAACTGCATAAGAGCAACACCGAGGTTTATGGCAACAGAAGAGTGCTGGATTAACATTTCCTACCTTACCTCTAGGCTGATTTCTTGATAAAAGGCATAAAGAATGCCTGCTCGTATTCATTTCATCTGCCCCAAGTTTACAGAAGGAATAATGTAACACAAATGAATTACTGTGCAGAGTATAAGTTTGTGGTTTAAAAAAAAAAAACAACACGCCAACTACTCTCGGTTACTTTGGTTTTGACTTTACAAAATATGTTGCCATTGTACTTGTTGATGTTGGTGCAGGAAAGTTTTGGATGAGGTGGGTAGACGGTGGATGAAAGTGGATGAATTAAAAAGGAGGGGAAATAAATGCAGTCGGGTAACTCTGTGGCTTCAGTGCACATCCTTGGGTGACCTTCCTTCTGAAGTTCTGGAGTTGATTTAGTGATACCCCCGCCCCTGCTACCCGTATTTGTACGTTTTTTGCTTTTGTTTTTTTTTTCAAAAAACAGTATGATGTGATTGCATTGTGATTGTTCACAGCAGGCTGTGCTGGCGGAGAGGTCACTGTCAAGAAGTTTGTATGGCAGGGTCTGAGCAAAAGAGGTGGGGTTTGGGTGGAAGGGGCAGGGTCTGTATTGAAGGGGCAGGGTTTAAGTGAGAGTTCACTGTCAAAAGGGCAGTCATGGCAGGGTCTGAGGGGAAGTGGTGGGGTTTGGGTGAAAGGGGTGGGGTCTGTAGGGAATGAGCAGGGTTTGGGTGAGAGGCCACTTTCAAAAAGGAAGTCATGGCAGGGTCAGTTTTTGAAAGGGCAGGGTTGGGATTTAGCAGGAGGAGTTTGCCAAGGGTGAGGTAGCCAGTCAAATTTTGCAAAGCATAAACACAATCATAGCTTGTTCTGTAGTGTTTGTAAGCTTTTTGAAGATCTCTATCAACCATATGAATTTCAACTGAATAAAAATGCAGCTTTTCTTTATGTAAAAAAAAAAACTTTTATGATATTAAGCAACAAAGTTCTTGCTAATGAATGTGAAATATGCTTATTGAGTGCATATCCTATATGGTTTGTTTTTCTTACCAGGATCTTAGCTATTTAAGCAGAAAGTTAAAAGGAACCCATGAATATTAATTTTTAAACAGACTTTTCTGAACTAAAGAGACTGAGGCAATTACAAGTTTTGACGTTACAAAGTTCAAACTGCTTGCTTTGTTCATTCATGCATTTTATTTTTAGATAGCTCCTTTTAGCTTCTGAAAGGTTTAATTTGCATGATTTATGGCCAAAGAGGGGGAAAAACCTATCCAGATTGGATGGAAGTATTTTAAATTTTAGCTTTTCCTTTCAGTTAGCATAACAGACAAAGCAGAAACACTCAACTCTTAGCTAGATGTGTCCGGTGTTCCAATATTTTAAATAAGCATGGAGGTGATGGATAGATAACTTTCTGTGACCTTTTTTCCAGGAAAAAGCGTGTCTAAAATATTTTCTAGACTGCACCTCCAAAGTCAAGGATTGGAGAGCCATACGTGTTGACTTAATCCATTAGGAATCCGTCAGGATCCTTCAAAACAAAGATATGGTGATATATTTGCCTCAAATAATGGCAAAAGATAAGCTAAAATACTCACATGGCCCATTATGGAGTATTACAGGAAACAGATGAAGTTCAACACATAAATGGTTTGCAAATTGATGGCAGAAATGATATTTAGCTCTCAGAGGAATGCCGTTAAGTCTGAGAATCTGAGAACATGCATATAAATAAAGAAGCTAGACTAGAAATAAAACTCTGCTTTGTAAAAGGCACTAATTCAGCTATCCATTTTCCATTTTCTCATATAGGCCTTCTATCAGTCTTGAATGAACAACGTGATACGCATGCGTGATAACACTGCTGATGTTCTCAGCATCACATATTCTTTTGTTGAAAATCAGAGAAAAAGGCTCATTGTATCATGGTGTCACTTCACTCCTAGCTTTCATAAAAGACATAAATGGACCTTAAAATTCAAAGAATGAGAAGAATCCCAAACTGAAAGGTCGATATTAAAACGATTTGACAGGTTCCCTTATTTTAAAATAATAAGCCAGTCAGATTCTTTTGAGCAGCATGGCTTTCAATTTGTTCTTCTCCTTCCTTAAAGTAACAGTGCTCCTTATTAAATCGCTGCACGTCTACCCTGAATCCTAATTCCGGTGAACAATAAAGGTCACATCAGCGCTTAATGCCTTCATATTATTACTTGCCTTCATTAATCAGTGGCATTTCACCATTTCAGCACCACATAAATCAGGAGACTATAGCCTAAATGAAACAAGGGACATGTATAGGGTGGGAGGCGAGGGCCGAGGGGGGGGAGATCACTGCAATTAGAACTGTGGTCACTGTCTACAGAGGGGCTAGTGAAGGTCATGGATATACATGCTAAATCGGTGATAAAGAATTCACACTGAAAAATCCCAAAGAACACGAGCAGGTAGCTAGCTTCCCATGTCTCTCTAGAGGTATCTGTCCCAGTTGGTGCTAACCATGTCACACTATACAGAGACATGCTGTCTGTTTACTGGGGGGCTGGTACCAACTTCTGTGTTGTCCCACTTTCTGAGATACTTCCCAATCAATATGGAAACAAGACAGTGTATGAATCTCTTGGCTAGGCTGCAGAACGGTTGGATATAAACGTCAGAATGAACATATAAAGTAAAGCTATACACCTCAAAGACAGGCTGGATTAATGAGGCCAACTTCAGGTTGACTACTGAGTTTTCAGAACTTGATGTCAAACTAAAACATGGACATTTCTCGGGTTCCAGGTGGGGCTGACCTCGACTCTGAGAACCCTTGAAGCTGTGGATAATGAAAGAGATGGAACCTTTCAAGGTGTTACGCCTTTAACCAAACACGACCTCTGAAATACGTGCCGACAAATTATCAGCACAAGACCCAAGGAGATAATCCGGTGTTTACATGGGATGGTTCACTGACATGCTGTGGAGCCTTTAAACAAACTGGGGACAGTCAGAAGGTTTACTCCAAACACGAAACCACACACACACTGTTCTCTGTGTGTATGTGTCAGCCAAGCTTGAATGCTTGAAACGAGAATATCAGGAGCTCACAGAGCAAACAAATACGTGCAGAATTTGATAGCATTTGGAACCTCCAGCTACGCTGGTCACTTTGTGTAAGAACGACTGTTAGTGAAAGGCCTATACTCAGATAACCTCCTGGGAACGCCTCCCTTCGGCAATAAAAAGACCAGCAATCTTCTGAGGACAGTTTGGACCCTCGTGCACACATTCAGAGAAGACTTCTCTACTGGAAACAGGTCCTGCTTTTTAGTATTCAGCTCTGTAGTAACTTTGCTCATACTTGCTTCTGTCTGTGGTCGATATATACAAAGATTTAAGCTAACTTAGCTCTTAGGATTCACTGGGCAAAGAAAAAATGGATACCAATTTTACAGAATGATATTACGTGGAACAAAAAGAGTTCTGAGACTATCATCAGAGACCATTGTAAGGTTTAATTTTTTGGATTTATTATGTTGCAAACAAAAAAAAAATAAAATAATGGCATGATGAATCAGAGTAGCCAAAACACCCACTAGTCGATGCTCTGGATTTGAAATTCTGCCAAAATGTCCAGAAAGTTATTTACAAAGTCGACAGGTAAGTAACAGCTGAACAATGATCTACATGAAAAATACTGGCATAGAACTATTTACAATACTTGGCTGTCCATCATGCTTCAACTAGAAGCCTTACCATATCCTAGGGCTGTTCAGAAGTAATTATTTGAAACACGAGTAGAGGTGAACTGAAGGACAGAAGTCTAATCATCATCTCCATTTCAGTTCTTGCTTTGGATTTTCCTGTTTCCTACTTAGTCTACTGGCTGCATTATGAACAATAGGGAGGGACGCCCTGGAGACCAACTCAGGTTCTTCTCATTGGCTCCTCGGATCTCCTGGAGTTTGGGGTTTACTGCCAGGTGACAGATGTGATGGATTTGGTTATAGCTAGCAAAATCAACTATTTTGAATGAAATCTACAAATAATGTTTTGTTAAAATAAACAAGTATATCCATCCATCCTTCATCTAACCGCTCATCCTAGGCAGAATTGTAGAGATATGAGGTCACCTCAGATCCCAAGTAAGAGTTAACTTTGCTTACACTTTTTCTTAGTTACATAATGGCAGAAAGGGTTTTTCATTCCAAAAATATTCAGTCAACATAGCAATTTCTGAGAGACACTAAACAAAGTTTTCAAAGGGCTATTGATTTGCATAAATAAAACTTGGAACTAACTCTGTGGCCAGTTCTGGTAACTCCCCCAGTGGAAAGGAAAACCTAATATGGGCATCCAGGACCAAGCATAAACAGGGCTGCAGAACATGCACTAATATGGTGAGAGCACTACTGACGGCGTCACATTTGTGGTGAGCTAATGGAGGGCTCACTTTAACCTTTCTCTCTTTTTGGACTTTAGAAGGTTCTTTGTTGCCCCGGGTACTAGGTGACCCTCCTAATACTGGTACCCTTCCAGGGTGCATCTCACCATGTTTCCTGTACTTTCCAGGATAAGCTCCAAGTCATCACAAGGTTAAATAGAAAGGTTACTGCTGAACATGAAGGATCAGAGCTTTCTCGTAGATTTTTATAGATGTTTTCCTGACTGGGCCTCCCCTGAAGCAGTTTAAGTTCCCGCTCGGGAGAACAGTTAACATGGCCTGGGAATTTAGGACCTGAGTTAAATTCCTGAACCTCCTCCCTTTGGCCTGTCGATTTCATGAAGACCTCATTTTAACGAAGAGGGGCAGCAAGGACATGGCCACACAGAGGTAAAGCAGGCCTCTTCCAAGCAGAGACAGTGTTTGTGAAAGGCTGACATCATTCAGCTTTTGCAGGACACAGCCGTTATTTGGTTAAGCCGAGCATCTTGGGAGCTGTGAAAATGGTAAAGTTTTTGAGAAAAGCTCAAGGTCAGAGTTGTCCATTGGTGAGATCAGAAACCCTGAAGACTATATGAACTATCTCCCACTTTCACCCTCCCACAAAGCTTTGACTCCACGCTGCTGTCGGGTTTCACTTCCCAATGAATTCCTATAATCTTCGGGAGAGGGGAAAAAAGCAGCACAGAGTCTTACTTTGATCCTACGGCAGTATGAGGTCACTGCTGAGAGAGGAATCTATACTCCTGTCCTCTTACAATCTCCCAACATGTGGTGATATCAGAGCGACGATTTCTTTTTGAGCTCGATTGCAACTGCCAAAAGCTTGGGGAGCGGACGGCACAGCCCAGTCAGCAAGAAGAACTGAAGCAACACCGTAAGATCCTCTGTCACCATACGTTGAGTGGCCCTCCTGCTTAGCGACAGATGTGCTACAACAAAGAGGGGGGTTTAACACAGCTGGCATAGAGCTTTACTCCTTCCAGAGAGAAACACAGCACCCCTACCCATGCCATCTGCATGGAATTTTACATAGATGCTACTCATTAGCATATTTTACACTGTCACAAAAACATCATCCAATGCTACTTACTGTGAGAAACATGGTCTAAGATCAACAAAAGCTACCTTGTTTTAGTGTGTACATAGATTTAAACTCCCCTGGGATGCCCCTCCTGTGTTGTTGGGCCTGATACATCCACAGATATATTGAACCCTAACCCTACCCTCTTTGTCCAAGGAACCAAACCTCCTCCAGTCAGATTCTACTAAATGCATGAGCAAAACCAACACCTATGGTAGAAATAAAGGAAAAACAGCATGATGGGAAAGGTGGGTTGACGTATGGAAAAAAAAAAAATTCTCAAACATTCGCAACAAAGGTAAGAAATGGAAAAAACTGGAAAAGGAAAGACGATGAAAGCCAGAAATCACATGATGAATTTCACAACAGTGCTGACAGCGACACTCACCTGAGCAAAACTAATGGAGAGAAAAAGGTTTTGAGATCGAGTGGAGTGTGTCATTAATGACACATCCTCATTCACGGTGCCTCTAATCATGCTAAAAATGCTTAATAATGCAAGGTTTTATCTAAAGGACAATGTGCAGCGGATGGGGAGAATTTCCACTTGGGAGGGGCATCAAAACAGGAGGAGAAAAAAAAAAAAACGTGTTTCACCGTCAAAGTAAATCATCTGCCTTCATTTCGTTATCCCCCTTCTTTAAGATGAGCGGGGGGCTCACTGGTGCCGCATCTCGTCACTCAACGGATGTGGGGGTTGAAAGGACAATGCTGAGATGCCATCGGAAATGTTAATGCGGACATTAGGCTGTCTGATGAAATTGCACTCCGCCATAAATGGACCAATCATGTTGTTGTTGCTTTTTCCCCAAACGAGAGGCAGCACTCAGGAGTCATAATCATGTGGAATATGATCCAAATCCCATACTGATGGTAAAAATGGTGACCAGGGAAGGTTTCCCTTCCAAAGTGACAGCACGGAAGCAAAAGACGCACAATTAAGAAAGTAGTATGGATTAACGGTTAGCAGTTTAACCCGCGCTGTGTGTGCTGTCGCACAACTTTCTTCCCACAGTCCCAAAACATTTGGTTACGTGAGCTGATGTCTCTAAACTCCCCGTAACTTTGATCCATTAGATTCCCCCGCCTTCTGCCCTGTGATTCCCACTGTGACGCTATACTGGACATGCAGTTGGAAGATGCGTGCATAGCAGATTCTGGGGCAGCTGATAAATGTTTACAAAAAAAAAAAAAAGATAAGGAAAGTGACCTTTTAATGATTTCTTTAACTGAAAGAAAATATTTCATAAACAAAAGCTGTACTGCATCGGAAAACAGTATCCGCTTTGCCTTTTTCGTACTGAAACATAGTAAAAAACAAGGCAGAAAGGTCCAGGAGAGTCCTTCAGCAAAAAACTCAGTCATATTTCATAGAAGGTTATTATTAAAGCTGCCTTTCCCATGGCCACATGCATAAACATTAACAGGTTTAGCATGGACAAGGTCAGCTTCTGAGATGAGTGGGGAATGGGGGGCTTGCCCTTTTCATACTAACCGTTTTCCACACTTAAGTAATTAAGGATCAATGTCATTTCTGCCTATAAGTCACATAAGGCATGAAAAAAGTACTATTAAAGATTGGCCTTCCATAGTCTCTGGTCTTTACTATCAACTTACAGGGAATAACAGGGAGTCATGTGTTCTGGCCCACTGAAGTCCAGTTCATAATAGTGACCAGGTTCACTTTCTGTCTCCAGTCCAAAGGTCAAAAAGTCAGCCCTCTCAAAGGAAGCCCAACTGGGGCAGGAGGCAGATCGACACGGCGCAATCCTCAAACGGCTGGATGACATGGATTATTTAACAAGCAGCTGGCCTCTCACGTTGCAGCGTGACCTTGAGAGCCAATCCCGTGATGACAGAGGTGTATAAATTACGGGCAGATATAAAGGACATGCCCCCTGCGCCCTGTCAACGGCCCCGTGCTGGCGTGCCGAGGTCCGTCTGACTCTCCTAATGTGTTTCACCTGCCAAGCCCGCGTCGCTCTTCTGTGCGTCCGGAATAACGGGTCGCTGTCGTGGCGGATGCTGCTATTATTGACTTACCGTTTCGCTTTAAGAAAACCACGAATCGGGGAGCAGAAGGCCACTGCTGACAAGTCGCTTTGCCACTCCTAATTTGGCGTCCCCTACCAGTGCCAAGCAGAAGTCCAGCAGGAGATTTTCACCTGCCAAGCTGTTTTTGTCCAGTTCCTCCTTCTGCTCGTCTTAGTCAGAGCCAACATACACCCCCCTTTCCTTCTGTCATCTCAAGCCCCCACTTCCTCTTCTAAAATGCACAGAAACAGAAATTCATGGACAGTCTCTCGAGCCACAAGACACTCAGGTCATTTTTCTCTTCTTACCGTTTGCACCAGGCATTTTGCTTGACGGCAGGACAAGGAAATTACTATTTGCAGTAAGACTGAGCTACAAGTTGAGTAAAAGACAAACGGATTGTAGACTCCATTCTTTTCCTAAGCTGACTGCAGGTCAGACAACACTACTTATTTGAGCAGTTCAATCGTAGATCTATGCCCACACATTTTACCTTAACTGTTATAGATCTTTCTGCTCTTTGACTGCTAGCCCACGATCAATTATAGATGGAATAAAGGGAATGCGATGCTCAGCGCTTAGCTTCTTCAATACATCTGTTTTCTGTTATTGCTTATCTGCGTACGATTGTGGTGACTGTAGATCTACGTCCACACAGGAGTTACATTTCACCTTGAGTGTTACAGATCCTTCTGCTCTCCACCCGGTAGCCCACAATCATTTATAGATTGTGTAAGGGAAAATAAAAGCTGAAAACAAGTACGAGGGTTCAAACTTCCAACTCTGCAGGTGTCAACCACCAGGCCACCTTGTATATGGCAAAAAAATAATATAAAATACAATTTAATGATATATAAAATGCAGCATAAAAATACTCGCTTAAATATTCTTGAGCATCATCATAAAATTTGTACAAACACAATATTAATAAAACACCATAAAATTATTCATGCAGTCCTACTCACTAATTAAAGGCTCATTTTCCTCCTAAACACTAAACAAACTAGGAAAATTTGCATACACGTCACGACCAGGAAGCCTCGGCTAAACATTCCACCATTTTCCATCAGACATTCTCTTGCCTTCCCTGGCACTTCGAGGATCGGCAGACACCCTAAAGATGTTCGGTGGTTTGATTTTTTTCCAGCATGTTCTGATAGTCAGGGATTCGTTTCATACTCCCCGCAGGATTTCCTCACCATTCGAATCACATCCACAATCCTGATCCCCTTCCTTCCACACCTTATTCTTATTAAAGTATTGGGTAACTTGTTTAGGTTAACTTCCTCTTTGTCATAACTATAAGTCCACCTACATGATAAGCAGAGGTCATTATCCCACTGCCGTGGCTGCGACGTGGAGCCCGACTACAACGCTGCAGGAGCATCCGTCTGAATATCATGCACTCGTGCTGTGAAACATCCATCTCTATTAACATGCGGTAGTGGCAAACCCACAAAGAGATATCTAGTTTACCACCCCCCCCCCCCTTCCCCTGAAATGGGATATCTATGCACAACACTGTAGTAAAGAACAGGAACGCGCCAAATCCAAATCCCTTTCAGGGGCTGCCGGTGCCGTCTTGACGAGACGTCTCAAGAGGATCGTTCTGCACACCGTGGCTCCCGACCTCGCCACAGGCTGTTGTCACGGGAACCACAAGGGGTTCTCTTTTTTACCCCCGTCAGGGTCTAGTATAACCGATTCCATTTAATCGGGTGATTGTTTTCTCTTGAAAGACGAGAAAGCTAACTCATTACCTGCCAAAAGAGGGAGAGAGATGAGGATGAATGGAAGAAACAGGGAAGGGCTTTCATTCCTGATAGCCCGCTTGTTCATGGGCCTCTGAGCCAGACTCTGCTCATTACAGAGGGACAATGCAGAAAGCAGGGGTCACAATGACCTGGGACACCAGCTCTCCCTCTCTGTGCTTTCAGCCTCTGGTTCTCTGTCTCTCTCTCTCACTTTCTCTCTCTCTCTCTCTCTCTATGGGATGAAGACACATGAGCAACAGATCATTTCTGGTGGGTAGATGAACAGGCTGCATTTCAACAAATGCTCTTATGACTAATTAAAGCCCTGTTGATGGTGTCTTCAGGAATGAGCGTATTTTCTTTAGTGCACATATCATATCAATCAGTGTTTCCAAACTGGGGGGACATGCCTCCTGGGGGGCATGGACATTCAACAAGGGGGGGGGGGGGTGCTTTAAAATATTCTTATCTGTAAAAGGGGGGATGAACAGAAGAGACCTGGCAAGAATAGCATGACACCAAGGTGTCACATGGTTTTGTTTTTTTATATCAGCCATAGTTTTTATCTTTCCACGTTTTGCAAAACTGCTGCCTCTTTTGATGGCCACCAAACAAACACTTTGTATCTGCCACTATACTGCCTCTATACTGTGTCTCATTCTCTCCTTAATTTCACTGCATACTTAGAGGCCGATTTCCAAACTTTGACACCGATCAACGTGTGTGCTTCGCCTCCTTCCATTCACCTTGGCAACGTGCATCTGCATCACCTCTGGAGGAGGACCAAGATGAGGCTATGCTGAGTCAAAGGAAAATAAAACCTGCCATATGGATTAACACAGGCCACATTGCTGGTATACTTGAAACAACACACTGCAAGCTGGAAATCAATAATATACAATACCACCATGCTAAAAATAAGTAAAATTGCTAAAATCATGCAAACTTACTGTTTGCTGCAGGCTGAAGATAGCAACCCTCTAGTCCCTTATGCCAATTATATAAAAAATGTAGACCTAAAAATCAAAGCAAAACATCAGCCTTAAACAGACCCCAGCAGCAACGGTGGCTCGCGTACTGCCATCCGCAATTCCTTCTTGTTCCAGAAGGCCTTACCATGACCGGCTAATTGGAGAGTGGCAAACCTTAGAGTGTGTCAGAGCCAAAGTTAATAAACAAGTCTGTGCCACATAGCCTCTTCACCCTGCCAGTGTCCAAACCTTCAGAAATGCCGAACGGCATGCACAGCCGGCCAAGTCAGCGGCACCACCGGCTCGGAAACAACACTTAACAAATAAAGACAAATGGAACTGCCCATGCCCCGTGATAAAACTGCTCTCACTTCCTTGAATAGGGAGGTCAATGCAGATGAAGTGGTCAGGCAGACGGAGCTGAGAGTTCGGAGTTAATCCTTTGAGGATGTCTCTGCTGCAGCGAGGCGGTATTGTACCGATAAAATCTGCCGGGGGTGGACCAGAAATCCATACGGCATTGGGTGGCTGGGAATGAGGGATCGCAGAGAGACATACTTCGTATGAAACCGAGGAGGCAGAGACGTCTATGGTAGAGGAACACAACTCTGATCCTTAAAGATTACAGGGTGTGTTGATTCCTGTTCAGGGCCTTTTCATTTGATCACATAAATAGAAAGTCGGTACATCTGTTAACTGACGTTAAATCACGTGTCAGATGGAAAATTAAAGGCTTAAGGGAATGGAGGGAAGACCCGTGCATGAAAGGAAATAAAAAGAATCAGCGTGCGGTAATGGACTCACCCCCTACAAACTGGATGCCCCCAGCCACACGTCCAATACTACAGGAGATGAGGTCCGAGATACAGCAGCCCATGAGGGCGGTGAGAGCCACCAGGAGCAGCAGGCCACAGCCCACCCCCGTTACGACCGTGCAGATGCGCCACTCCAGGCTGGGGATACCCTGGAAGGAGGCGTAACGGCCACATTGTTCCAGCATGACCATAGCCTGACGCTCCTCATCCCGCACTGGGTAGGAGCAGCGCCTGAATGTTCCAAAGGACACTGGCTTGTCCATCTGTGAGCCCAGTAGCCAGTAGGGCATGAAAAAGCCCACACAGGAGGCAAGGGCGCTCAGGAAGGACAACAATGCCCACGCCATGCCCACGCATGTCAGGCTGGACGCCATAGTGGATCTCAGACTTTGAGGAGAGCTGATTTCACTGTATTGTGTAACTGTAACTTTCAGTTTTAAAACGATATACTTGTTACATCTAAACTTGGCGTAGTTGGAATTAGAGTGGATCCATTCTGGGGTTTACTATATGGTGAAACCTGCGGAGAAAGAAGGGACAAGTCACAGTACCGTAGGTGTAAACGCTGTTAGCTGGACTGAGTAAATGGTACATGTTATGCAGATCTATACATAAGGCAGACAATGCAGATGGTTAATAAGCAACTATCTATATCTGTCTATCAGATTCTGCACCCGCAGAAGTGTAAACAGCAGCCTAGCCAAATTAAAAGTAGATCAGGGTTTTTCACATGCAAAATTTATCTGGATGTTATGAAAATGTGAAAAGCAAAATACTGAAGCTCACGATAAAACTTACAATGCATAGTTAGCCTATAAAAACACTCCCGCACACAGAAGTCTCAAAGAATCATCATGATTATTCAATAAAGTATTATCACGGATAATGGATTTTCTTCAAAGTAATTTAACTACTCCAGCTAACAGCAATTGAAAAATAAAATGACATTGAAGGGAAAAAAAAAAGAAAAGAAAAAGAAACCGCATATGACAAATGGTCTTCTGTGCAAGACAGCCATAGACAGCAGACAACTGTGAGCGCAACGCTTCTGAGTTACGACAAACGAGGGTGCAAACTACACCGAAAGATAAATATGAAATCATGCATGCCAAAGCTTACATGCTCCGACGTACGGCCAGTGGAAATATCCCTTAAATGGAACGGACACCGAGTGAACCAACTCCAAAATCCGAAAACGGTATGCGTAAATGATATTCAGAAAGTTGTCCTGGGACGGCTTCCTAAAGTAGGGATGGAGCCATCCTGGGAAGAAGACACTGAAGCGTCCGAGCGAGCGGCCACTCCTCCTCTACAGCTCGCCGTGGGGTTCAGTGGTGGGGCTGAGGAGCGGTCAGGATGCGGTCAGGTCGCGGTCGCTCCGGTCAGGATGGCGAGTCCCCCTGTGCTCTACGTGCGGGTCTCTCCAGCCACCGGGCTCGACTCGCCGCTTCTCTCCTCCCGGGGAAGGCGTGTGTACCACGGAGACACACCCGTAACGAGCTGGCCACAGGAGGAGTCGAAACTTACATGTGTGTTTTTACACCCTCATTCAGCTAATACCCCCAGCCTACACCTTTGAGCAGCAATTTCAGGTGATCGATGCCTCAACTTTTCCGGCTTAATCGACCTTAGAAAGCAACAAGGAGAGCCGAGAGAACGACGTTTGCTTAAGTTTTACACGCAGACGTCGCATCCTCGGTACAAGATATCGCCCGAATTGCCTTTGTAATTCTACTTCGAATGATTATGGAAATGGGAAACAGAAGTACCCTAAACTGTATGGTTATATTAGCTAAGAAGTCATCGGATTTTTGCAGAATGGACAAACTGCTTGAAAACATTTCTAATTCATTTCCTTTGGAGCGTGAAACAGTAGGAATGTATTCTCGCCGTTCATAAATCCTCGAGGGTTCTTATATATCAAAGCAGGAAAATGCAGTGAATAGCAGGAATTATATAAAAGTATCTTTCTTTTTTTTTTTTCAGGGCCAGAGATAATTGGGGCTTCGGGGTATAATACGTGGTGAAATTGTTCAGGAAGAAACTGACGAGTCATGGGTGAAATAGGGCAGTGAATTATTCACATCATAAAATGACGAATGACCCCGTGGGGCTTTAACCTTGTCGCACCCCCATCCACAATCAGAGCCACAGTGGATATTAAAAATCAAATGGATTCCCTACGCACATCAGTGATAATGCCTTATAAAATCTATTCCCAATTTCTTTGTCGCACTCGTACGCATCGTGATATAATAAAAAAAAAAAAACACGGGGAATTACTCCTGAAAAATCTTGAAGCATATAACCTTTGAAAACGACGTTAGCAGTGACTCTAGAAAGTACCGCAAAATCTCTTCTATAGGAATTTCTAAATTTTGAAACGAATTTTAAATAATAGGCTATATATTTTTTTTCTGATTCGCATCAAAGGATATTGCTTCTAAAGGATGTTATTCCATCCACTTCATTTCAAAATATTAAGTGGACTCAGCGGCTCGCCATACAACCACCAGCATTAATTCTGAACGTGGGTTTTGTCATGAGAAATTAACCGTAATCATAACGATGCCAATGCCGAGGCTTTAATCGGCTCTCTGGGCACGTTGGGAACCTGTGATGACCATCTGTGTTTCCTCACGAGCCCATATGGGAAACGGACAAGCACTTCCGGGTGGGTGACGTGGGAGGACGCCGCTGATGATGGCTGACAGTAAAGTAGAGGTTCCGTCGGACGGATCTAGTCTGATTCAGAGTTGCGGCAATGCAGCTTCTCAGCCCAATAACCCGCTGTCCAGGAAGCTCAATAAGATCCTGGAAACCAGGCTGGACAATGACAAGGTCAGTGTTAAGAAACGCGTTTAGTGTTAGTTTCCAGGTGTTTGTGTACCTTCAGTCGTGAGATCCGGTATCTAGCTTACTGGCAGCTAGTTACCTGAAACTTTAGTTTCATGACATAAGCAATTATCGATCATCGTATACCGTTGCTCCCTTAAACTTTCAAGTGTATACTGCTGGCTCATCAATGACATACATTAATTAATTTTGCTCGGCCTTTTTATTTTTTTCCCCCATACACCCAGCCATCATATGTACAGGCCACCCTACACTCCTGTTTACATTTTGGTGTACATTAACTATATATCGACTTACCTGTCAGGTTTCGCCCTATAGTAATCTCTTTTGGAGGCATGAACATACTGTCGCATGCGTAAAATATTACAACACCACGTTCAATCGGTATTATTAAATTATTAGTATTAGTAATTATCTTGCCTTCTTTCATGCCGTAGGAGATGCTGGAAGCCTTAAGGGCACTGTCAGCGTTCTTCACTGAGAACACTCTTCGGACTCGCAGGAACCTCCGCGGGGACATTGAGAGACGCAGCCTTTCCATTAATGAGGAGTTTGTGCAGATATTTAAAGATGTCAAGCAGGTAACCTTATACTCTACAGTTTCACTTTTACTATTCTTTGTATAAAATCCTTTGAATACAACGCAGTTTGTGCCCAGCAGTATTGTTTGTCTGTGTCATATTATATAGAATTACACTAATGTTATATGCCTTATATACTTTAAGCGTGGAACTTTGTCATGTGCAAAGAGTGTTGTGGAGTTGAAAGATACTGCAGGATATCGCTGTGATTTTAAGTTTCTGCAATTGCACCCCTAATTTTTCTAAAGCCAAATTTTACAAAAAGTTGTCTTGATTCAAAACTGTTTTTCAGAGTATTTTTCTATACTTCAGCAGTTTTGCATTCATGTAAATGTTAAACTGTTATAATGTGTACTTTTATTTTAAACCCTATGCCTCTCCCCTTAGGAACTTGAGAGTGTGCAGGAGGATGTACAAGCCATGAGCTCGTGTTGTGAAGAGATGACCAACAGGCTTAAGGTAGCATCTTAATCATTATAGATTCCTTCTAAATTTGTAAATAGTGATGACTTAGCAAATGCTGCACTTGCAAACTGGCACCGGAAATAACAGAGCCTGATACGAGTGAGTATGCGAAACAGATACATTTTTGCAACTGTGAGAGTTATTTTAGCAAACGTAAGTTACGGCAAAACACTGAAAATGTGTGATGTACAGGTTGCCTGATTCCTTGCTCTGAATAGCGAATTTGACAGCCGCGCACACACATGCTCACTGTATAAGTTCAATAAATTGACTAACATTGTACTGCTGTCTAGTGTTTTCATTCACACTGCATGATAAACGACACTTCCGTTGCCAAGTTGCTTGCGCGTCTTTTCTGTGACATTGGCTTTAAATCCATCTATATAGTCATCTAATTATCCTCTTATCAAAAAAGTGCTACATAGTGCCCCCTGCTGGTGCAACTTGATTTTGGATGTCAACCATCCAAGGTATGACCCAATTTCCTATTCCATCTCATGGAGAATGTTAAAAATGAGTTTTGGAAGGGGATTTGGTTAAGTAGACATGTGATGGCAAATGGTAAGCTATGCAACTTAATATGCCTAAGGAAATGAATATTGCTTGTGAATGGAGGTTTTTGCTATTATGTGGGAAGACTACATTGTTGTGTGTTTCTGCTCGTTTGCACTGATTGGTTCTCAACAGCTGTCTTTCATGTTTACAGAGTCTCATCCTAGATCAATTCTATAAATTCTGTTGAGCAGTTGAAACTCTGCAGTTATGCCATCTGTTGGTTAATGAGCATTTGTATACCGATACTAATGTCCTGTCATGTTCCCTGACACAGGCAGCCAAAGAGCAGACGCAAGACTTGATAGTGAAAACCAATGAGCTGCAGGCAGAGAAGTGAGTCCCGCCTCTGGGTGTGTGATGGGTGGGGTGAGGAGGCGGGACATTGTAGACTGCTGGTATTACCTATGGGTGTGAGAGTTTGCTTTGGAGGATGGGGGGTGTTGGTGGCTGTCCACTGCCAGGTGTGCGAAGATTTCAGGGAGACTGTATTGCTGGAAGACATCAGGTTCAACATGTGGTGTTAAAAAGATTCCTGCGATCATTTTCTGCATCTCTGGAACAGTATAACAGGGTCTAAATCATTTAGATGATTAAGGTGACTTCTATCATATATCTTTTGTCCATTGTTGCCATAACATAGCCTATTTATTATGCTGATTTTGGGGGGTGTACAAGTTATAAAAGAGATTATGGAGTAATCTGAATCCACAAAGCTCCATTTATTTCAGAAAAGGGAGTTAAAAGCAGGCTGCACCAGAGCATAAGAAAAGGGAAGCTTCTCAATGTTACACAGAAAGTGAGGCAAAATCAGGGTAGCTTTGGAGCTGTAGAATTTACAGAGATGGCTGATTTTTACCCCCTCAGAAGGGCAAGCTGTCACAAGTTAAGTTCCCCCCCCACCTATTCTCGATGCTCAAAGATCACACTGCACTGTGATTTTTTTTTTTTTTTTTTTTGGTCAAAGCAATGTGGCAACATGCCTGCTGTGTTTGTGCTTGAACTCCTCCTTTGAGCAGCTTGTAGAGCGCGTCTTCTCAGAGGAGCGAGTTAAGGGACGATCAGAGTAAGGTCTGAAGAAAAAGGTTCGACAACCACAATGTCGTGCTCCCTTGACTATTTTGTACATTTCAGAATAAATGTCATCTTATGTTATTTCAGTTGATCCCCGTCCCCACTCCTCTGTCCTGAGTACCCCCCCCCCCCCCCCCCGTCGCCCTCCCGCCTCCCCCATACATCCAAACC
>JAACJT020000031.1:11184749-11203415 GCA_009936485.2 Gymnarchus niloticus | reverse complement strand
GAGAAAGTATAAAAAAAAAGGTTCGAAACCCACAATTTTGTGCCCCCTTTACTTTTTTGTACATTTTAGAAAAAATTACATTTTTTTTTTTTTACATTGAGCCCCCCCCCCCCCCCGATTTATGGAAAAAAAAAAAAAAGCCTAGTTCTGTCGCCGATTTCGATTGCCTACGGCTGTGGGAACAAATCATATCCTAAACGTAGTAAAATGCAGGAAGTTCCCATGCTTTCAGTGACAGCCGAAGCCTGTAGGAATGGCAAAGGAACCATAGAGCCATAAATGAAAAAATAATTGTTTTATTTGGAGCAGAACATAATTTGTCAGGTTGTATTGGAGTGAACAGTTCAGTACTCCCGGGGAGAGAGTGGTCAAGGTAACTAATTATGTATCGTAATTCTTTGTTTGTCCGGGAGATTCTTTCCGAAATGCTGGTAACTGTCTAGAGGAAATGAATGGAAGGAGGAGTGTGTTGTCAGGGGGCAGTGATGAGTGTTGACTGTTAGTTATCTGTCCAGTCAGTGTGTCACAGGGCAGATGGATCAACGTTGCTATGGTGAGTGTTCCTGTCTATCTCAGAGCACCGGCGTCTGTCTCTCTCAGCTCTGATTTTTGTGTGTGTGTCTTTCTGTTTGCGTGTATGGATGTTTGTCTGTCTGTGGACTCCAGCATCTGTCAGCCAGCCCTGAGACATAATAATAATCAGTACTTCATTCATGCCTGTAGGGAAATTCATAGTTTTTGCTCTTTTCCCATCTTGCTCTCCAAGTTGAGAGCTGTGGGTCAGGCGGTGTCTCCTGGAGAAATCCTGGTTAAGGGCCTTGCTCAAGGGCCCTACGGTGATATGAACACTCTTGCTGACTGCAGGACTTGAACCTGTAACTTTTCGATCACAGGCACAGACACCTAACCCGTAGAGCCACATCACCACACGTGATACTAGGCTGTCTCTCTGTCCGACACCTGTTTTTGCGTCTGTCCATCTTAGTGACTGGCGTCTTGTTCGTGGGCTCCGATATCAGTCCATGAGTTTAGTTTCTGCGCCCGAGAAGGATGTGGTGGCCGTCTGACCTCACGAGTGGACCTGCACTTGGCCATCGTGTGGCACTGGCAGCCTGGACCCACAGTTGGCAATTCCATGCTCCGCTGACAGCCATCCTCACCAGAAGGTGACACCCGGGGGGAGGGAGTGTCTAGGTGGGCAATGAAGGAAGAGGCAGAGGAGCAGTGAAGGGGTAATGGTGTAGATGGGGGTTGTGTTCCTGTTGTTCTTCAGGTTTCAGTCCCAGCTGACTGATGGCCATATGGCTGCCTTTATGGGTGGGTGTCAGTCTGGCATGCATGTGTGAAAGCGGTGCACGGAATACTGCTGTTAGGCCAGGGTCATTCAGCTCCCCGACTGTGTTTTCTCGACGAGTCTACATCTAGAAGAGGCATTCCTGCACACAGTAACTCTACATTAAGCCTGCTGGAAGCTAATGGATTTCCTTATTTTCGTTTCACTTGTTTCCAGTTTCTGCTTTTTTGTTTAATGATGTTGCGTGCGGCCCTGCTGCAAGAGACTTCTGGTCGAAGGAGAATGAGCCAGTCAGCCTCACTGGAGCCAGGAGGCTCTGTAAGGTTTTGGTATGACTGCTCATCGAGTTCAGTAGAAACGAAGGGGCTTCGGAGAATTCAGATTATGGGTGGGAACGCAGGGGCAGGAAATGGGCAAAGTAGTCTGTTTCCGGATGTCACTAAGTCCTGTTCCTATCCCCTGGTCTGCATCTAGTTGGCTTTTTATTTGATGGAAAGAAAGGTGGTCTTCGTAAGACGTCAGCAATTAATTTCTTTAATCTCTGAAGTTCTCGCAAGCTCCTTCTATTGATTTTCATTTTGAATACATGGTTTTATATTATGAATTCAATTTATAGCATATTGCTGCTATATCTGGTGAAAGTCAGTCAGTATTCTATAGGTTACACGTTAAAGAAAAAGTCAAGTAGGAAGATTTTTGTGTGCAGAAGAGAGCTCGTGTCGGAAAACCCCGACGTAACGTACAGATGAGCTGGAAACTGGGGCACGGTCAAGATGACCCTCTGCTAATGCTTTGATACTGAAGTCAATCTTAGTGGTAGAAAGGGTTTCGCAAGATGCTGGCATTCCTTTAATGTCCAAACTAGACTGACTTACTATACGCATTTGTCAGAAATAATTTTTATTCATAAATGGTGTCTCAAGAGTTTCTGGAGTACATGGTCTCTGCTATTCAAGTTTTCTGGTTAATTAAGATGAATAATTTAATTGATGCCATCAGACGTTATTGAATATCCTGGACTATCTAAGTAGTTCATTTGCATTGTAGAAGATTCATATTTCTATATGTAGATGTGTATAATCTGTCCTTTCTGATGTTTTTCATTTATTGCACTTTGTAAACTGCATGGCTTATTTATAAAACAAGCCACGCATCCTAGGATGGTGAGAAAATCTGATTGTCTGTGTCCAGCTTCTTCTTAGTGTGTAGTTTTTATGTAGTAATACTTTAATATTTGTATATATGGCACACAAAAATATGTGTAATTATATATTCTTTTGTCTTTTAGTGCACTTATTCACATTTCTAAGTTAAACACTTGTGTGTGCCATGATTTATAATTTCTCTGTGTACGTTTGGTGTGAGGGGGCATAGTGGCTCAGTGGTTAGCACTGTTGCCTCACACCTCTAGGGTTTGGGTTCAAATCCTGCTTCCACTTTGTGCAGATGGATGGATGGATATTTTCAGTGTTGAATCCTGCATTCATATTTGCAAATCACAGAAATAAATACAGATTAATAATAGCTGCAATACATGATGCAATATATAATACCTGTTAGGCAAGACTGAGATCTAGGCTGTATGGAGCAACCTGTTTATCTAGACATTCTGCAGACCTCAGAAGTGCAATGTTGTGTTTGGCTGCCACCTAGTGCCTGTGTAATGGTGGCACAAACATTCTAGGGAGGGGGATTATTGTGTGTATGAAGTATGAAAAGAATAAATAGAGCATCTTTCTTCAAAAGGCAAAAACGCACGGCATCCAAGCTGTTGCTGTAGGCAGGCGATGTCAAGGAGTTCTCTACCTCATTTTGTGACCTCTCTCACAAGCTTCCCTCCCTCCCCACCCAGTCACCGGCTGGAGGTTCGATCACAGGTGGCCCAGGTGTTCCTCTCAAAATTCCAGCTGTCAAATGAGGAGATGGCTACTCTGCGTGGAGCTCGAGACAGCCCCGTTACCGAGGTAACGCTATTGAGATTGTATGCATTGTGTATCTCATGAACATGGTGTCTGAACTAGGTACTAGGAGTCCATCTGGATGGGAGAGCAAGAGAGTGTGGTGACACAGTGAATGGTCTGTTGGGAGTAGGACTGGTTGTTTAGGTGTGTGTTTAACGGGGGCGCAGTGGATCAGAGAGTAGCATTGTCACTTCACGGGTTGGGGGTTCAAATCTTGGTACATGCCTGTGTTGTGGAGTTTGCATGTTCTTCTGTTTTTCTCCCTCAGTTTTAAGACCTGCAGTTAGGCTAAGTGACATCTACATTTCCCACAGTTTTTGATTCTCGGTGCCCTGCGTTTGATTGGTCTCCCACCCAGGGTGCACCTCAGCCTGGTGCCCTGCGTTTGATTGGTCTCCCACCCAGGGTGCACCTCAGCCTGGTGCCCTTTGCTGCTCGTGATAGGCTTCAGAATAAGCAGGTGGAAGATGGATGTTTGACCCTTGGAGATGCTCATCTTTCCAGGAGTTCTTC
This sequence comes from Gymnarchus niloticus, assembly GCA_009936485.2. NCBI lineage: Eukaryota > Metazoa > Chordata > Actinopteri > Osteoglossiformes > Gymnarchidae > Gymnarchus > Gymnarchus niloticus. Next base: position 11,199,647 of record JAACJT020000031.1, on the reverse strand, counting down.
AGAGCTTTGAGGCGGGTGAAGCAGATCCACGAGGACGTGAAGATTTTGCTGAGGACCAACCAGCAGACCGCTGGGTAAGGGAATGTGGGGACGGCATTGGAGCATTCTGGAGGTGGTGAGGGTAGGCCAGCCTGCACGCCTCAGAAACTGCTTGCATGTAGACCCGGCGGTTACACTCATAAGCAGACTGGAGGCCATAGAGAAAGAAGGGTGCATGGGCAGTTTTTGCAGGATGAGTGGATTCTTCAGCAGTGACTAATGGTATGATTTTTCTCTGCAGCTTGGAGATCATGGAGCAGATGGCAGTGTTGCAGGAGACGTCCTATGAGCAGCTGTACCGCTGGGCACAGAGTGAGTGGCATGACTCAGCGGCCCACCGTTGTCATGGTGTAACGACAAACACCTGCCATTCTCGCAGACTGGGTTGCTGGCTGCACGTAACAGCTGGGTGCAGCCAACAGGTGGAGCTGATGGACCCTTGTTATTGGAAAGAGTGCAGCACACTACAGGTTGTAACTGTGACCGTGTCCCTGGTAACCCCCCCCCCCCCAGATGAGTGTCGAGGGCTGACGCAAGAGACGTGTGACATCACTCCGGTGCTGAGCCAGACTATGGAAGCCTTGCAGGATAGACCCATCCTCTACAAGTGAGTATGTCACCCCCAAGGGTGGCTGTCCTAAAAGCCACACTGAACCTTCCAACATGAACGTTGGCGCTGTCACCAGTACTGCTGCTTAACAGCACAACAACCTGGAATGTAATTCAGGTGCTTCGCAGGTGGTTGATGACACATACCTACCACTAGGGGTCAGACATAGCTTACAGATAGTCGACTGTTCCAGGTGTTTTTGTGCTTTCCCATCTCTGAAGGAAAGGGTTGAAAGGTTCAGCTGTGACCAAAAGCTACTAAAATAAACAGCACTATTTTTCTGTATACTGAAATTCACCATGTTTTAAATGGGTTTGCTGGATGGCGCTTGTGTAATCTTAGCTGTGACTGACACTGTGAAGTCAACAAAGATTCGACTCCACGGTTGTATCTTAGTTGGAGGAGCGGGGGGACAGTTGCTCATTTTGGGGTACGAAAAAACTCCTGCTGTCGTCCACGTTCTCTGTGAAGCAATGTGGCGGCTTCTTCAGATTCAGCTTGAGCATGGTTGCCTAGGTTCTCCACACATCTTGCATGCCTGCCATACTGTGTGGTTAGAAGAGGATTTTGTTCACCACAGGTTCCCCCAACACACTAGCTGTCCACTCCACAGGGCGTTCCGCTCATCTGCTTATTCCCTTCCGGTTCTAACAGGTACACTCTGGATGAATTTGGAGCAGCCCGGAGGTCTGCGGTGGTTCGGGGCTTTATCGATGCCCTGACACGGGGGGGACCAGGAGGAACCCCAAGGCCCATAGAGATGCACTCTCATGATCCCCTGAGGTATCATTGTCCCCAGTTAGACAATTGCATATGTTGTTCTTAACATCTCTGACTCCACAACTTCACCCCTTACTCCAGATACCCTCAACTCTACATATGTAGAGTTAGTCTCCTAATTCTGAAACTGCTGCCCCCTCTAGGTACGTGGGCGACATGCTGGCCTGGCTTCACCAGGCCACCGCCTCAGAGAGAGAGCACCTGGAGGCCCTGCTGAAGCAGGTCACCATGCCAGGTAGAGCAGCTGCACAGCTGAATTACACAGCATCCTTCTAAGTCCTGTTGGCACCATATGAATCTGACAGTTCCTATCCAAGGAAGTACCAGACATCAGTCAGGACACACCCTGGGCAGGATGTCAGTCCTTTGCACAACAAGCAGTCACACACCATTCCAACTTTGAGATGCCAGTAGTGGCTAATTTGTGATCAATGACTGACTGGCTGGCTTCTTTGCTTTATGCCCCTCTTGTTCGCCTTCTTGTTGGGCCTTCCCAGGCAGTTAATTGTGTGTTTGAGGACTCTTCATCTGTCCACCCCCATTAGGCATGGAGGAGAACATGCAGGAAGTGGTGGGTCATATCACCGAAGGAGTGTGCAGACCGCTGAAGGTAAATACAATGAGGCAGATACATTTCTCATTTGGTTCCTGGGAAGTCTGGGGAGCTGTCCTGAAAGCAGTAGTCAGGTGACTGGTTTAGAGTGCTGATTGGTCCCTCACTTCCCAAATAAGTATGTCCAGTTGCACTACTGAAGAGAAATAGCCATGTAAACACTGAGGTCAGTCTCAAGCCCCAAACTCCCCTCACCTCCATTTTCCAGCTCTTAGTTTCTATAAGGTCAGGTTACCATGCTTCTGTACCTACGAAGTTTCTATTACTTTGGCTATAAATACATTCTGTTGTTCTGTTCATCACCCCAGTGGAGAGATTCTTAGTCATCTATTTATTACATTGGCAGCTTTTAGAAAGCGCACGGCTTACTGTCACTTTTGACTCACCTGTATTTACTGACATTCATCCACGTGTTACCCGCATCGCACCCCTGACCTGTCTGCCAGGTGCGTATCGAGCAGGTGATCGTGGCCGAACCGGAGTCAGTCCTGCTGTACAAGCTGTCCAACCTGCTCAAGTTCTACCACCACACCATCAGGTACCCCAGCAGGAATGTTGGGACACAGCCCAGTCAGAGCCAGCCTTGATGTTAGCTGCGGATGGGTGGGGGCTGAGAATAATATAGACGAAACCAACGCCCTCCATAATGCTGTTTCTGATTTACCCTGCATGCTAGATACTGGCCCTTAGGGATCATGTGCTGGGTTCAGTAGTAGAGTTTGCAAGGACTGGTGAATTTGTCTCCAATGGGCATTGACCTGGTTATGCAGGCTGCACGGTGTTTTGATATTCAGGCTTTATACTGACATTAGCACAACGTCCAGTCAAATACGGTTTTATGGACACACCACAATGAAGAAACCAACATCGAAACCAATCTGAGTAGTCTTCACAAAACGGGCATCGAATAAAAAAACTTGTTATGACTCAGTGAACCCCTTGAGAGGAACAGGACGATCTGTTCTTCTGTGACATGGCAGAGTCTCGGGATTAATCCAGGTCTGCACTACCAGCATGCACCCACTCCCACCTTTCTGCCCTCAGTGGGATAATCGGCACGGGCGCAGCCACCCTGCTCATCACAATGGAGGAGATGCAGGTGCTCAGCAAGAAGATGTTCTTCAACAGCTTGAGTCTCCATGCCAGCCGGCTCATGGACAAGGTTAGAACCTGCAATGCCTGATGGTCTGCACGTTACGTCAGTGTTCTTGGTGTTGCGTCAATGACTGTGGCTTGACTAAAAATGCCAGTGAATTAATGGGGATACACGTCACGTGTGTGTCTGAGTGCCTAAATGGCTAAAGTGGTCGATTTAAAAGTTCAATGTATAAGCGCATTTAAAATAAATTGTAAAGTTTTTATGCATTTGTTTTAAGGATGTATGATCCCTGCCCTGTGTCCTGTCTTTCGCCTGTGTTTTCTGGGATTAACTCCAGGCTCCCTGTGACTCACTTGGTGCTAGGCTGGAAAAAGGATCCTTTTTTTTTGGTGGATTTAAGATTTAATTTTTCTGGGTAAACGGGGAGGTGCTGTTTTTTCGAAACATTTTGTATAGAATTTTCTGGAAAGCAGCAAGGCTCCTTGGAACCTGGAGTTTTTCTTCACTGTGACAAAGTTCATGGTGGTCAAGAACATTATCAGTACTCCCGGGGATTTTAAAATTGGCATCAAAATAACCCTGAACACGGCAGGTTCCTCCTAGACATTGCCCTGTTGGCCAGGCAATCGATCAGAGCCGCAGACCCCCACCGCCCAAGGGATCGTCCCACTGAACTGGTGCTGATTGAATTTTGGCATCATCGAGTCATTGCTTATTGTACCCTGACCCCGCCGATGTCCAGGACACAAGCTTCTCACAGTCAGTCCGATTAGATGGGCTCCGTCAAGGAGCCGCGAGTGTTTTTAAATGCGTTGTTTAAAGTAGAGGGGAACTAAGTAGTTTATAAAAATGGAGCAGATTTACCAATACATGTTATAGTGCTTGTAGTATTATATAGTGCAGTGTTTCTTAACCATTAGGCCACAGCCCACAGGTGAGCCATAAGCACTTCCTAGTGGTCCACAGATCTATACTCGAAATGAGGATAAATACTTTATACATGCATCTTGAAGTTTGAAAAGGTTCAGAACCACTGATAAAGTGCATATAGTAGCCCTCTATTATATTTTACTCATTTGTTTTCTGTAACTTTTTTTGGGAACTTGCTGTGTGTGACTCCCCCTCCGGCCATTCCCCTCACATCCTATGGGCCTCTGTACCTCCCATCCACCAGGTGGAGCTGCCTCCCCCTGACCTCGGTCCCACAGCCTCCCTCACCCAGACACTGTCCCTGCTGAGGGAGGTGTTAGCCTCTCACGACTCCTCGGTCGTGCCGCTGGACGCACGCCAGGCTGACTTTGCCCAGGTAACACACCTCCCGACAAGTTCACGACACCCTGGCGAAATCATTTGATCCTTGCTTTAAATATCCCTTGGAGTTCAGAATTTACGTTCTAAATTCTCTTGTACAAGACAATCATAAGAAACAAAAAAAATTCCACAGTACACCTGAATTTGGTTGAAGTATATACATACATGGTGATTATTGTTGCTTGGTATTTGTCCTTTACTATCTGTACCATTTTAAAATGGGCTTTTAAGGTGTTAACATTGGAGTATTAAGATTGGAAACATGGACAAGTAGTTTCATTTGTATGATGGATGGATCCATCCATCCGGGAAGTTTGCTATGGCCGCTTTGAAACATTGTGTCTCATGCACTCGTGTTCGAACTCTAGTGCCTGCTACTACAAATTGTACACACCCCCCTTGACCCTTTGCCAGGTTTTGTCGTGCATCCTGGACCCCCTCCTGCAGCTCTGCACGGTGTCGGCCAGCAACCTGGGCCCGGCCGACATGGCCACCTACATGGTGAACTCGCTCTACGTGATGAAAACCACGCTGGCGCTCTTCGAGTTCACCGACAAGCGGCTGGAGATGCTGGAGTTTCAGGTTACTGAGCACCATCCCCATCTTAAATCATTCTGACTCTGCCTACATGTTGTTCCACCACTCCTGCTGTCCCCTCCCACCCTTTTAATCCAGAGAAGGTGGGTGGGGTCAGCTCTTTACCACTTGCCCCATGGTAATGGGCTGTGACTTAAGCTCAGTTTGATCAGGGTAGCAGCCCCAGTTACCTGAAGGCAGCACCATTAATGGGGAGCCCCCACCAGCCTGTCTTAATAAGCAGGCATACCCCCAAGTCACACGATGAAGATCCAGCAGTCTGGCCTCAAACCCTGTCTCCAGATGCCCCTTAAACTGCAGCTGCGTGCTGAAAATCCGACTTCCTCGCCAGCAGATCCTTAAGAGCAGAATCAGCTGGCGTGTGTGGTGATGACCGTCAATCCATGCCACTTTTGGTTGGCTCGGTCTCAATTAATTATTTACCTACCATGTTTCTAAAGTGCTCTTTTACAGGTTAGGCTGGTGATTGAGTTTTCTCAGTATTCGGCAAGCTGGAGGGAAAAAAGATGACTTAGCTGGCAGACATATTGTGAAAAAGAACAAAAGCATTTTATCTTACTAGTGTTTTATCTTAAAAATGATTAGCACAGTCTACAAAATATAACCTGAAAGGGTGGCAGAATGGATCAGTGTGTACCAGTGTAGCCTTCAGGCTTCTGGGTTCAATTCCTGGCTCCAGTGTGTCTATTTATGGGATGTTGCGTGGTCCTCATATGGTTGTGCATTTTTTTCTCAAGGTACTGCAGTTTCCCCCCCCACAAAAAACATCTTGTGGCTGGTCAATTAGTGTCTCCAACTGGTCCTGTGTGTATGTGCACGCGTGTGCGTGTGCGTGCTCCCTGCCATGTGCTGGCATCCCGTCAGTGGTAACCTATGCTTTCTGGAATAGGCTGCAGAGTTACCATGACCATAAACTGGATAAGCAGCTGTAAGATGGATGAATGGGTGGTAATTGAAGCAGACTATACATGTAGGTTTTAAAAGCTTTAATGTGTCTGGACTTTGGACTCGATCAGATGAAAACGAGACCGTGTGACATAGGTCATCGCTAAAGAATAACACAGATAATCCTGAGAGTCTAAAGTGGCTATATCAATGCTCTCTGTGTTGAGCAAGGGCACAGTTGTGCCGGACTTCACCGTTCAGCCGCCTTCCCTTTTCTACACTCCTGTGCAGATCGAGGCCCACCTAGACACCCTCATCAACGAGCAGGCCTCCTACGTGTTCACCCGGGCAGGACTTGGCTACATCTACAGTTGTGTGCAGCATCACCGGACGGAGCAGGTGATATAGACGAGCCCTCCCTGGCTCAACAGTGGTCATTTATAGCCTAGGTCATGCTGGCCAGCGTACTTATTTACATTCACCCTGTTTTTGCTTGCAGAGTGGGCGCCCGTATCCAGGGCAACGCCCATATGGTGGGTTTATTATATCCCCCCGGGGAGATGGCGTATACTCCAGCTCCTCCTCTGCTTGCCCCTCTCACTCTCGTTGCCTAATGCATGCTAACGGGTTATTTTGGTTCTCTCCCAAGCAAACTGTTTGCCATCCTCCACGTGGCCCTATCGTCAGTGCTGCCGTTGCCTTGGCGACTTTGACTCTTGCTTTAATGAGCCTCCCTCTGAGGCTGGCGGTGGCTTTGAGTTCTATTGTACCGCGACAAAAAAAAAATAAAATAACACCGCGGTGAAATAAAAAAAAAAAAAATGCGTTGGAAGATGAGGGCGTGTATTCCCTAGAGTAAAACCTGGGAAGAAGGAAGTTGAAGATCAGCTCGGCGGGCGGTATGACGTTGCGTGTAGCTTCTGTAAGCAGACACATTGTCCTAAATCTACAAGGATTTGGAGATTGATTCCACTTCTGCACAAAGGTCTCCTCAAGGTACTCAAGCTTCCTCCAGCAAGAGAAAAGTATGCAGTTAGATGTTTTGCCTCAGTCGCTTGTGATCTGTGTTTGTGTGCCGTATGATGGACTGGCATCCCGTCCAGGAATGTCCCCCATTTAAGTTCAGTCAATAGGCAAAACTGATTTAAAAAAAATTTGAAATTAATCACAGTCCGTGAGGTGGTCATCTGTGGTTTGCTCCATCGCAGTCTCTTTGGACTTTGGAAAGTATTCAGAAATGTTTAGCATCGTACACTAAATGGTAACGTAATATCCCAATAATGGGCCAAGGCAGCGTGGGGAAGGTCAGAGGTCGGGAAGCATTTTTGGAAAGTGTGAGGGCAGCGAGAGGTGGGAGGTTGGGTGTGGTGTCTGCCATCCTGTGAAGGGAAACTCACTGCCTGTCTGTCTGTCCTCAAAGGGTCCCCTATCCAACCTCCCTGGCATGGACAGCTCGTCACTGAAGGCAGCCATGGTAAAGACTGCTTGTGATGTCTGTGCCATCCAGTGGTAACCTGTGAGATGAAAATCAGGCTTTTCACTATGGTTTTCTTGTTCCGTCCTCTATTCTCTTCATCAACAGGTGCAGTTTGACCGGTATTTGGCATCTCCCGACACTCTGCTAATGCCACAGCTGAACTTCCTACTCAGCGGGGCAATTAAGTAAGCTTTCATGTAAACTGAAAGTTCATTGGACTTGGAATGCTGTTGGGACTATTCCATTGGTTGGGGATTGAATGATGTTATTTGGCAACTGGCCGCTATTATTTTGACTGATTGTATATAGAAGTAACGGTATTATAATTGAACTTCAGTACATCGAGTCTCTTTGCAAGTCACGTTCTCAGGGTGTCTTGTGTTTATGTTCTGAATTCAACGAGAACATTTGGGTCATGTGATGTTAGCAGCACGCCCAGTAGTACAGATGCAATAACAACAAGGACAGTGAAAGCGCATTTTACGTGGACTTTTATTGGGAGACGGACGGGCCACATTTGACGAAATTAGAACCATGAATCACAATTACTGGAAAACGCAGGAAGCATCGAACGATGTACCTGAGGTTAATGTTCTCCATTAACCAGGACACGAGTCCCAAACACTTTCCTTGCTGTCTACTTGGGTCGGAGTGCAGTCTCGCTCACACACGAGCGCGCTCACACACACGCAGACAGGAACATTCACGTTTTCCGGAACACGCTGCCTAGTCTAGGCCGATTCTCATGGCTTTATTTTCAAGGCATTTGGTATCCTGGCCCCTGTTATTTATTGGTCTGAATGATGAACATATACGATAGTTTGCATCCAATTGGACCACTATAGGTCCGTAAAGTGAGAAAGAGTTGGGATACCTTCTTGGCCCTTTAAATGTGGATTTTTCAAATTCTTCCCTGTTGCAAGACTGGATCATGGTGTTGAGCCAACAAAAAAAGGCAATACGCAGTGAGAATTTCAACCAAAAAGCCAGAATTTAAAAAGATTAATTGCACTTGGAACAATCTGTTTTGGAATAAGGAGAACATTCTTGGTTGCCTTTGGTACTTTAAACCTTCAACCCGGTGGCACCGTATCAAAATTTTACTGTAACAGACACAAATTGCTTAATCAAAAAAAGCTTTTCTTTCCTCATCACCCCGAAATAAATAAAAGCTCAGCTCCTTCTGTTTCTGGCTGATGATTCTGCTGACTCTAGCTGGAGTCTGTGGAACACACTTTGATGTTTGGGAGGCCGAGATCTTTCTGAAGCTTGACGCAGTTCTTGTCAGTCGTCCTAGTGCCATGGATTTAACCTAGGTGAATTTGGTGTGCCCTCGCAACAGGGACTAGACCCAAAACACATCATCGGAGGGTGTCGGGAATGCCCCCCAGCCAGGCCAAGTTCTGAGGGACTGTCGTGTGGAGGGGCGTCAGCAGGTGGTTGCTGCTTCCTGTTGTGGAATCTTCTGGAAGCCTGGATGGAAGGGACCGACTGACTCAAATGAAAGTAGTCTTCAGTTTCATGAGGCATCTCAGTAAATAGTCTCGCTAGAATCATATTTCCAATAACCCTAGTCCTTTTTTTTTTTTAACTATTCGTTTGCAGCGAGGAGCCTTTCTGTGGTTGTAATCTCAAGTGATCTGTCCTTTTGCACAGAGATTTTCGGCCCGAGTTCAAGTGGCACTATTGGTTTTTGCTCTTGTTCATTTTTTTGACTGATGACGACTCATTTGACGATTCTGGGAAGAACTGCAGAGTCGTCGGCTCATGCTTTGGGGTTTAATTTGATTTGCCTCAGGGATTCGATGTTAACATCTCAGGGAAGTGTAAAACCAGCAGACCCGAAATCCCAGCTGGAGTGACACATTTGGAAATGGTGTATAGCAGTACCACAGTATATGCTCCCTCGCCAGGTCCCAGCTGGAGAGTCATCAACTGTGACATACTTTTTAAATCGTAAGGTTTTGAATGATTTGATTTTTTTTCTAAGCCTAAAGTAGATCCTTTCAACTGGAGACATCACCTTAAGCACATACGGCTTCATGAACATAACATAATCACGGTGGTATTGCACCTCTAGGTGGCGTTGCAAACCACATTATTGTATCCTAGTTATTAAGCAAAAGAACAGCTGTTTACAACACTTGAGATTTCAGGTCTTGTAAAAACTGCTGATTAAATTAAAGCACGACACCATTTGTAATAAACTTAAGATTAAATACCTGCAAATGTCTTTCTTAGGTAGCATGCATGGTAACCATGACAACAAAAATCTTTGTCTGTACTAGTTATACTTTATTTTTAAATGAAACAGCTTAAACTGGCATCTTTCTACCATTTAAATTAATAATAACCAGTTTTTAAACATATTTTAATAATTATATAAGATTTTATTTAGAGTATTAAAACTTAAGTGGCAAATGTGGGCTAGTTTTACTGTCAGTTCTGTTTATTAAACTCTGTCCCGCTGCTAGGTGGAAGTTACGAAAATGAGAAATAATGAGGAACCAGTAATGACTTAAACTGGTATAAGACCCCCCTTCCCCCCCATTGCTTTTATGTCTGGACTTTGAAAGTCATGTTATGTGACCATCCCCACAGTGCATTAATTAATCTGTTAACTCTACTAGCTGAGATAAAAAAAAAAAATCCCTTAGGTCTCGTATGGTTAAAATTTTATTGCGACATAAGACACAGGTTGTCGTCTTGTATAACATTACGACTTGTCCATATCATCTTTCATAAGGTAGCTGTGATTATTCCAGTTCCACAGAAGAAAATACCTCAGTTAATTTTGGAATTTTTCTGAACAGCTCTTTTGAAACAATTAGAAGAAACCATTTTGAGGACTAATTCCACATTATTTAAAAATTACACATCTGATTGCATGTAGCAGGCCTGTGTATAAAAATGTCCTTTTTTGAAATCGGTGTAGCTATGAAATGCAGTGGTGAGGATATTTTGAGCATATGCTGGAGGAGCTTGATGTTTGTGTACATGGAGTGGCTGCTTTTCTGCTATAAACCAACACTGCGTTCTTCCCGCTCTTAACATCGCAACATCGCAGACGCAACAGTGTTGGAAAGGCGTCATAGTGACCTTGATCCATGCCAAGTGGCCCAGTCTCACAAGGTCGCAGTTTTGCATACTTTGTGCCGTATCGTTCTATGGATCCGTTTGGGGTGAAATGCTGTGACCTGAAATGCCACAGTGAGGAGCTGAATTCACCGCTGCCTTCTTGGGATCGTCACCGAAAGATGCTGGCTTTGTGACACCGAGTGCCACCCTGCTAAAATGAACCTATACCGATTCCACATTGTGTTATAATGATGTTGCCGTGGCTTTTGCTATCATCCATTATGATCACCTAAATGTTATTCCTTTTAAGGTATACTGTCTAAAACAAATGTACACATGGAAAGCAGCTGAACAGGCATCACGTTGGGTAATCCATTTCTTTATGATGTCAGTTTGTCGTCTACCTGACTTCACAGCCAAGCCTTGTCCTATCTCGTCTTACCAGGGAGCAGATCTTCCGGCAGTCCACGGAGCTGGTGTGCCGGGCCTACAGCGAGGTCTACAGTGCCGTGACCAACCCGGCTAACAGCTATAAGGACCCGGAGGGCGTGCTGCACAGAACTCCAGTGCAGGTGCAAACCCTGCTTTCCTGAGGAGCCCCCATCCTTGCAGGGCGCCCAGTGAAGAATTACACAAATTAGCAACTTGTATCAACACCTCAACTGCCTGTTTGGAAGCCACCTAGCCATACTTAATTTTGAGAACATACTCTTGGCCTTTTGATTTTTGAAAGCTTTGGTATTGGCTTGAATGACTGCAGACATTTCTTGTGACCTCTGATGACATGAATGTGTGGGAGGAGCCAGAGAAGACTTTGGGGGGCTCATTGTCTTTCACTCCCTTGTCACTACTAAGAGCAGGGCACTTGCCACAATCAGTGTGCCTTTGCTGAATGGACTGCGAGAGTGAGGCCAAAACTGAGGAACACGTGGCCGCTTTTGCTCACACTGTCTGCCTGTGAGAGCGTGCCTGCAAGACATCCACACTGTGTTCAGCCTTTAATTGGGAACAGAGCTGTCTTTGCTTCTCGTTAGTCCATTTTTCCTGTTTTTTAAGAAATGCCTTTGACTAATAATGGGACTAATGAGGCTTCAAAACCCATGGTGGGTTTCAGTAACAATATTCATTTAGTGCCAGCATTGATTCTCTCACCCACCGCAGGTTTTGAAGGCTCATTTAGTGCCAGAATTGATTGGTTAGTTTAGAATACTCTCCTCTGCCATTGGTTTTGAAGCCTCATTTGGGCCATCACTACCTTAAACCACCTGAAACACACTCACAAGTCTGTCCTCACGTGGTCCCTTCCCCTTCACAGAGGGGTATGTGAATTTTCGAGGCGGCCCTAGCAGGATGTGGATTGGTCAACTGAGAGCCGGGTCCATTCTGTTGCACAGTGGCCCTTTCATGTCAGCAGCCAATGCGGCGTTTGTACTGTCCTGTAATTGCGTGATAAATGCCTTCCAGTTGCTCTCTAAGCACCTGTATTTATGGGGATGCATAGATGTATATTTGGGCTGCAGAGAGACGTGTTGGCTCTAGAAGATTTATGAATGTGTCCACTGCAGTGGAGGCAATAGCAATCATCAAGATTCTTCAGCTTTTCAGAGATAAGCAGTGGGCAGGGCCACAGAAACTCTCCATGTGGCTCCAACGAAGGTGTGCCCTTCGCCTCCAGCAGCCGGCACATGCCTGCAGACAATGGTCCGTCCTTCTGCAGATCCAACAGCTGTCCATCTCCGTCCGCCTTTCAAGAATCTGATGATTTGCAGACATGGCGTTTATTAAAGTAATGGGCTGACACAAGCACCAATCACAAATCCTTACAATACCTGCGGGGTTTCCCTCCTTCCCCTAATGAAGTGTAAATACAAGGCACTCATTGACCCTTCACTAATCTCGGTGGAACTAGAATGGTTACAGGGGAGTCGCCTCAGTAACTTAACGAATTGGATTTGCTTCTCATTAGCACACGTTTGATGTTCATGGGTAATTAACTGGTTCGCCTAAACTTGCTGTTTGTGTGTTATTCAGTTCTCTGTGTATTAAAGTGCAGATTGATTTGTAAATATTTTTACCATTTGCTTAATTTTTGTTTTATTTCCTAATTCTAAAAATATGGAGAGTAATATAGAAATATGACACTTCTTTGGGGAATTTTTGAACTTCTGAATGCTCTTTTCGCCAGATGGTTTGAAAATTCAAAGGAGTCAGCTATCAGTTGAAGAAACGTTCTGATAATGCTGTTAATTTTGAAGATGATCTCAAGGACTGAAGCATCACCACAGGGGTGCATTTTAGGGAGGAAGCCATTTTGATTATAGATCCACATGTCTTAAGAAGATGCTAATTGTGACTGAAAGTCCATCTAAACTTGTTAGTTTGCTTTTGTCATGATGATTCACACCTGCTTTATCACGGGAGGCCAAGAACGGCAGAAGAGGTATATCTACAGAGTACAGTATGCTCTAGGCTAAAGGGCCATCTATGAGGTGGACCTTAGCAATGGATGCATGTTGCTTAGAGAGTGAGGGTAGAGTTAGCCTCAGATCTATTACCAGTGCTTGTTTTGTCCATTTGCTTGTTGGGTCAAGGGGAAGCAAAACAGGTACAGTATGAAGTGAACGGAAGCCTTGATACATACAGATCTGATTTAAAGTGGAGAAAGCAGTATCTGCGGTAGGGGAGATAAACAGGTGGTGATTGATTGTAATGACCGGGGCACACCGGTCCGTTCTGTTTACATGGGTTCCCTCTTTGCGTTCCATGCACTTCCATCTCTTTGTTCTGCCCCTTTTCCTATTTTCAGCCATTTAAGAGGCAAAGTTATGGTGTTTTGCTGATTTCTCTCTCACACACACAAAAAAAAAAAAAAAACACTTTGCTAGAATTAACCCTGTCTTGAAGCGGCTGCCAAGAAGGGCATTTTGCTGAAAGTTGAGACCTTTCAGAGTTGAATTACAGGAAGAAACCAAGGAAAAGTTTATATGAAGTGCCGGAGTCCAAAACGGATTTTTGCGTTGTTCCCCGCTAACGCAGCCCCTGGCCTACGTGCAGTCACTTTTCGTGTTTTCAGGCCATTTATTTTTCTATCCCTTTGTAAGCAAGGTTAACTGTTTTTTTTTTAATGGGATGAAGAACATCAATTGGAAACCCCTCGCATGAAAATAACCAAACACAGCCCCCCCTGACACCCCAAAGAAAATACGTCCCCCATCTGGGTTGAGGTACAGCTCATAACCCCTGTGTATTGAGACAGCTGCTGAAACTATCTCTGCTCCTCCCCCTTTCCCTGGCTACAGGTTCGAACACGAAAAATGGCTAAGTAAAGCGGCTTAGAAGTCGGCCTCAGCAGCTGGTTGAGTCGGATCCATGAATGGCACTCCTGTAACTCCCTGGTCATGCTGTGCTAATCAGGGTCGGTCCATGCAAACTTTCATATGTTTGTAGTATGAAACACCCTCTGAATCATAGCTAAACAAGTATGTCTGTACAGTATTCATCCAGTTTCCATACCCACTCATCCAGAATTGCGGAACGTGGAGCAAAACTATTCAGAAGCAGGAAACCCTGCACATGTGCAGTTTAGAGGCAGATTCACCTAACTGGGTTTTTGGACTGAGCATAAAAGCCGTTTGATGACAGGGAAAACGTCCAAATTCCACACCCACTCAGAGTCAGTGGATGGGAATCGATCCTCCAACGTTGGAGCTGTAGACTACAGTTTAATCTAAAATGTAAAATGAATTCAAATCCTATGGAAAATAATGCCCTAGCTAAAGTGGTGGTTCCTTTAAGAAAGGTTGCATATTAAATGACAGCATTTACCTTTTAAAAAGGCTCTGCTTCATGACCTCATCACCTTTTTTCTATCTTTGTCTCAGGTCACGCTCCACACATCACAAACCAGAACAACTTTATTGTTTGTTATATGTGCAGCAGAGCGTTTCTCTTCGAAGCCTCCGCCCACCCGTGCGGTGTGGTGTGGGCTTATCTAACAGGCTTCCCATTATTGGACAGAGGACAGACGGACAGTTAATACTCAGGCTTTCAGCACCTTCCTCACTGACTGACAGACAATGTAGTTCTATGGATTGAGGGAGTTCAAAGGAGGGCGTGGCCATGTGCCCAGCTCCGCCTTCTTTAATCATTTTAACGACCAACTACTGTTGGACGCCTGCTCCCTTTTTCCTCGCACGGGGGCCCCCTGACTATTGTTCTTCAGTTATTCTTGTTCATCCGGATAACATTTATTTTCCACGGTGAACCCAGTGACCACAATGGCAAGCAAGGTTACATTTTTCTCTGTAGCGTAGCTTGTCAACACCCCCCCCCCCCCCCCCCCCCCCCCCCCCCCCCCCTTCACCCTCCACTCCTACGCCCCCCCTCCTTCTTTTCCTCTATATCCGCTC
>JAACJT020000031.1:11156899-11176674 GCA_009936485.2 Gymnarchus niloticus | reverse complement strand
TTTTTTTTTTCGGTTTTTTTTTTTCTTCCGGTAAACTTTTTTTTTCCCCGGGGAACCCAGGGCCCCAAATGGCAAGCAAGGTTTATTTTTTCTTTTTGGGGGGGCTTTTCCAACCCCCCCCCCCCCCCCCCCAGACTTTTCCTTTCACTATGGATTTGAACCTACATTTTACCTTTGCATTATTTCAATACCATGACGTGCAAACAGGATGCATGTACACAAATTCATAAATCCTGACTGTTGGAAGTCTGTAAGAAAATTTTTGCTTTTGGGGAGAGCTGGATCCACTGACCAAACTAATTCTCTTGCTGCATTTAGATGGTTCTGCCCAAAACTCTTCACCATTATTGTCAAAACTGTTATTTTTATATAAAGTAAGCAGACAAGTATTATGCTGAATGCAATGAATCTTATGAATGGCAAATTCATGTCAAGTTCAGAATGGTTCTATGGTGAGATGGACAGATATATCATGATTATCACTTTCAAACCCTGGTGTCTCATTTAGCCGCTCAACCTGACGTAAGCAGCTGTTTAATTTTCTGAACTTATGGTTTTTTTCTCTTCCCTGGCTAATTTTTGCCCTGGCTGTTGCTAAGTATACTCGGTATGGAAAAATCACACATCAGCAATGCTAGTAACACAGAAGAATTTCAAGATTGGGGTATGAGATTACAGCTGTCTCTCTGAGGATAATTCTTTGGGTCGGACTTCTTTCTCTGTATGTCTATGAGGATAATTCTCTGTGTTGGACTTTTACAACCTCCCAAAATCCTCCCTTTCTTCTCTGTAGCTTGGCGCAGTTGATTGCTTTCTGACTCAGCCACGCTGTCCCCTCACCTCTCTGCCAGTTCACTGCATGTGTCTGTGTGCACACAGACCAATATGTGCATCCCCACGCCTATCTGCGGCTATGCACACGTGTCCACTCATGTGCGTGACCGTGCCTGCATGTGCTTGCTTGCGGTTCTAGTGCGGTGTGCAAAGAATCTCCATCGAGGCCAGCAAGTAAAGGGGGGACTGGACCAAAGGTGACGATTAACTGCAGCCGTGGGTTACTGAGCAACCTACCCTCTCCTCACCCCACCCCACCCCAACTGTCTTCTTGGGCCTCCTCCACACCATTTGCTCTCCTCTGCTGCTCATCCCTTCTGTAGAATCAGCATCGCTGGTCCCAAAGCCCCTCTCAGCGGCTTCGGCAGGAAGGGAATTTATGTATGGGCGACGTGAAAAAATAAAGGACCAGAAGAGGTAGCCGTGGTATTTCCCCTACTGATTGTCATATTCCTGTCTAATTAGCGGGGGAAATCTCAGAAGCAGGGAGGGGTTTTTGTGGTGACACGCTGTAAATAATTCTTTCATCTTCCTTTTGTTCCTTTCTGCGTTTCTCCTCCATTTCGGTGCTGGCTGTTTTCAGGCTAGGGCAGTTGAAATGCCAGAGGTGTGACGGTTTGAGGCAGGTCCTCGCTCGTGTGTTCCTTGGACACTTTCTGAAAAGTTTACAGCAGAAAGCACGATGAAGCGAGAAGAGGACTTGGCCTTGGAGCCTCACAACCAGCAGAAGGTTACCGCCTCTCAATGCTACCGACATGATGCAGTATGTTCTTTTGACTAGTACTCAGCCAGACTGGATTCATTCTTAACCATTAACTAAGGCCAGGATCATGGTGGTGCTGGACTGCCATTGCTTCAGTGTTGAAGGATGTTTTTTACTTTCACGTTTCTCACCTCTAAGACTTTCGAACCCACGCACACCGTCCTATGTTCAAACATGAAATAATGCACATCATCCGTGAGCATAAGTATTTGTCTTGAACTGCCAACCAGTGGTTGATGGATGCAAAACAAAACCTACTGCCTGTAACCTGATCTGATCTTATAAATGAATTGGTAAAAAAGTGGGTATTATTCTATATTAACTCAGAATTAAGTGCCAGACCTCAGAACAAAAATACTAATTATTATACTTAAGATCAGTTGTTAACATTGGTAGAGACTAGGCTAATTTGCCCTGTAGTATTCCACAGCAGGAAAGTGTGGTGGTAAAAAGCATTGGGTTTGACTTACAGCCTACCCCATCACCCATACGTGGGAAAACATGGAAAAGAGGCCATCCATCTCTTACAGTTTGTTTATTTCTGCACATGCCTGGAAGAAGATACAGCGATGGACAACAGTCAGAGCCGGAGAGCATGCTTCCACGCAGCGTGACCTTCTGGAACGGAGGTGGTCAACAGACACCCGATACCTCCTGAAAGGATGGAGGGTGGGGGTTCACGAGGTCTGCCATTAACCCGATGCTGGAACAAGTGCTCCCCCCCCAGCAGGAAACTGCTGGAGGTGGCCGTGCTTAGCTGTTGGCGCTGGGTCCGAGATCATCCACCTTTCGGGGCAGGCCGCGAGGCCTTGTGAATGTTAAAATGTATCTCCGTGTCACGGGGTGCGCCAAAACACAGCGAGGCAACAACAGCAGGGGCGAGAGCTGCCATCTAGTGTGGCATTATTTGGAAATTATGTAACCTCTTTTTTTTGAGCATGTTCCAGGAATCTGGACAAAGTGTTCACATTAGCTAAGCAAACACATTTCTGCAGGACCACTAGGAAAAGCTTGCACAATAAAATGGGGGGGGGGGGGGTTCTAGACCTCCACTGGGGATGTTCTCACGGGGTCCAAAGGTCAGGTTCTGACCCTCACATCAGGGACCATCGCACACCCATGTGCATGCACTTGGATTGGACATAGTATTTCACAGCAACTTGATAGCTTCTCTGCCACGATTGGGTCTAGAAATTGAAGCAGGCTTGGAACCAGCTGTTTAAGGATGCAATTGCTGAAATATAAAGCAATCCCACAGTAAAGTCAGACTGACACTTAAAACAAAGACCAAAATGTGCCTCCTCTCAAATGAAAAAGTGGGTTATTACAATGGATAAGGTATCCGTCCTGTGAATATCCTCCTGTGTCCATCCAAGTAATGCACTTTAGTAATTCACTCACTTTAGCACCGGTACAATGTCATCATACTGTGTATACATGGGGCTTATGCTTTTCCATATGTATGTTGTTAATGAGTGCAATTTATGTGTCAGTTCTGTAGCTCTATGAGAGAGTGCTCTGTGACCATGGGTTTGAACCCCATGTTTTACAGCATACCTGAATCTCTAATAAGGCCCTTAATCTTCACTGCTGTCTGACCCCTAAGATTCTTTAATTGTGTGTCACTTTAGTAAAAAAAATTAGCTAAACAAAGCTGTAACAAATTAACTGAGTGACCCCTCCCCCCACACACAGCAGTTCCTGTCTACCTGTACAAATAGCAATCTCCCCTTAAAGCAAATTTTGGCCTTTTAAATTCTGAGTGACACCTCAGCACATGTAAAGACTGATTTTCAATCCCCAGAAATGTTTAAGTGTATGAATATCAATCATGTATGTCTTATATGTTTGTACATTAATCATGTACAAACAAAACAGCACGGAATTCTTGTCCCTGTCCAAACCTATACATACCTGTTATTCCCAATCCCACCAGCACTCAACATTCCCCTCCGTGTACCTCTCCCCTTCCCTCCCCGTACTCCTCCGTTCAGGAATACCAAAGAGCAGTTGGGCTTATGACTGAGCACCTCCCGTCAGGGCAAGCCTAAAATGACCAGAAACAGACCATCAACAGAATAAACAGGCAGCTCAAAAAACAATATCTTTGTTCGACTGTCTGGCTGGCAATGTTTGCCCATGCTGCGCTCCATTCAAGAGTGACCGGTTGACTTGGGACAGCAGTCACTTGCAAGACTCAGATATTTTGCATCTGCGAAGGGTTCCACAGCCAGGCAGTTCTGCCCCTGCAGTTCGCCGTTCTGCACTTATGCCGGCTTGGCTCACAGAGAGCCTAATGAATAGAGTGATACTGGAGTCGTAGGAACAACGAGACGCTGAGCCAAAAACAGGCCTTGCTTATTCATGTTCCTGGGCCCGGGCACAGAGTGTCCTGCTATTTTATATCCTATTAGATAATCCTATCCAGTCGCTTCCAAAAGCCGTGCAGAACACGCATAACAAGGACTTTTTGGATGAGGTGACTCAGAGCTACTCAGTTCTGTCCGGGGTGTACACTAAGCCGCCATGGTTACGTCCTGAGGCATGATGTCAAGCCGGCCAGGGGCACTTTAGAAAGGAATGCCACACTCCATTAGCAATTGAAATTGAAGCAGTCTGGCTTTGAAATGTCCTTCAAACTGAATGGAAATGGGGGAATTCCAGCGTGGAATTTGGAACCCGGAAGCAGAAGGCAGGATTTTTGAATTGTCCCACCGAACTCTTTGTGGCATGTTGTGGAGCACACTGGTCTTGGTGCAGATTGCCTAGTCACCATGCACAAAACAAAGATCTCACTCATTTATAAGAAGAAAGTGAAACCAAACAGGGAATAACCTGCCAGGTGTTATGAATCACGGTCCGTATCACAGGCCTGGTGCCCGAATAACGTGTCATGTTTTTCCTGCACGCCTGAATTTGAGCACTCGCAAGATGACTGACGTGAAAAGCGTGCAAAAAAATAAACCATTAGCCAGTGCAGCTTTCTTTTTCTTGACTCAGTCAGGGAGGATCGGGGATGAGTCGATCTGAACGCAACTGAACAAGGCACGCTAATGGCTTTATTAGCCTAATGTGATCTCCCCAGTGGAGGAGTTAGAGACAGCCAGTGTGTAGTGCGAGGATTGCATAACCAGTACTTGTATTATAATAAGATTAGTGTTGTGAAGGGAGTTTCAGTCTTTAAGATTAGTAAAACAATGGCTGCCTAAGTATTTGGCTGAGCTGGAGAATTCTTGTCAAATATAGCCCTAGATCAGATACGTGAATGGGGTTGAGTGTTGATAAATTTATTAAAAAGACTTAAGTTTAGTCTTCTAATGGGTGCGTTGTTGTCAAGGTATTGCGGGTTTACTCGGGGTGATGACGGCATCACGGGGTGAACAGCCTCTGGTACAGGGGGTGTGTTTGAGTCCGTTGTGCTGAACTGCCGTATCCGGCACCCACTCAAGTGCAAAGTCCACGAAAAGCTCTGTCACCTTTCCCCTATCTACAGTAATGGGACATTTTATCACTAACCTTGGGGGCCAGAAGAGGCAAAGGTTGCCACCAGCACATGACAGGCAAGAACAAGCCGGAGAACAGGTGTGGGAAGCTTTTGTTAATTGAATGGTTCTCAGTGGCACGTTCGACCTGCGGACACCAAGGCAGAAATGGGCTCCGTTCCAGTCAGCCAGGCACCCGCATCCTTTCTGAAAGACGTTAAACGACCATTACTAGTCGATGAGAGGCTTTGACATGATGAGGCCAATGGCACTGAGACTTTCAACGTCACACTTTCTCTTTTATATATTTTAAAATGCTATAACACATCATTGGCCATACTCCATTTCATTCCAAACAGGAATCCATCAGTTATTGAAGGTGAAGTGATGGAAATTATAATGTATGTGCATTCCCAAGGAAAAATAAAAGAGCAAAACATATTAGGCAACCTTTAAGCATGTTGTGTAGATTCTCCAAGAGTGGGGAGGGGAGAGGGGGAGGCGCTGAGTTTATTTTGTTCTTGCTGTCCCCCAGACCACTGAACTTTATGTACGCAGTGACATACTAGGAAGTGACACTCGAGCAACACCAGGGCCGCACGGAGGGTCTGGCCAAGGAACCAGGGCGAGCTATCTTTGGGGAATGAGGTCATCACATGATTGGGGTAAGAGAAGCTCCTCAGGGTAAACAGCGAAAGATGGGTGTGCGGGGGGCAGGTGTGGGAAGCGAGTCGGTTTACAGCGCAGACGCCACATGGTTCAATGAGGTCTGGAACAACAGCTGGAACCCGGGGCAGTCTGGGGAAACATTGTACGGCAAAGCACTCTTGGGTGCCAAGTGCATTTTAAGAGTGCTCTGTGTTTCACTGTGCCACTCAGAGAACATCACCCATCCATCCATAGCAAAATAACACAAAGTTTGGAGCCTTATTTCACGCTGACAAAAGTCTTCAAAGGACTTCAAAGGAGGGATGCTTAAAAATATGGAGACTCATTTCCACCACCAGCTGATATTTAAAATAGCATCGCATCAAGGTGAAATTCAGCTATGGTAGGGCATCTATCCATCTTCTTTACCGGTTTATCTAGGACAAGTTTACGGAGTGTCAGGAGCCCATCCCAGAAAGGACAGGGCATGACACAGCAGACACTGGATGGGGTGCCGGTTCATCAAAGGGCATCTTGGGACATTGGAACAAAATGATGGCGGGGGCAGTTTGAGGGACACTGTGAGGTGTATGTGTTTTCTACAGCTTGGAGTCAGCCAGGGCTATGAAAACTTCCCCCTCTAACCTCCGTTGCAGACGTCATTACGAGGAGGTTACAAAACAGCCCCTTCAAGTGAAGCCGGCCCACTGTACCGCGATCTGACTGTAAAGGTGTTAAACAATGGGAACCATTCAACTGTTTACATCCGTACTTTCCACTTTACACGCTCACTCTCCAGTTGATGTTTCTATTTTGACGACCATTTCCTATCCTCTATATTTTTCTATTATGATCACATCTTGCAGCCAAAATGCCATCTGCAGCATTTTATTTATTTTTTTACGATATCTTCTTTTGCATGTTGCTTTTTTTGGCCTAAGTGTATTTCTTTGTTGACAGTAATAATCAAAGCTTGGGAAATCAATGCATCTTCTGCGAAGAGCCTTATAACTGTCTTTGTGACAAACATATGCCCTCACACGGTCTAGTCGTCAAAACTGACCCTCTGCCAAATAAATGTAACGGCACATAAAATTAGTCATCAATTAAAGGTATTAAAAAAAAACTCTGAGCTAAGTATTTACTGTCCAGTCCCCACAACCAGTTTGCTAAAGAGAATAAAAAAATCTGAAACAACATCCCTGTTGTAATTGCTTTTTTGTACTGTAAGCGCTTCCATGGTAACCAGTTGGCATTAGGGCACAGAGGAAATTTGTCACAAACTGAAATGAGGGCACCCATCCCCACGAGACCCGTGGACCTTGCTGCATCGATCTGAGGAGATATTTGTGAGGTCTCTCTTTGTGGTCACTTCTCACCCTTGGGTCTGGCCAGAGAGTGACACGCACACACGTTGAATTTCCTCCTCCCTCTCGCTAAAGTAACAGTATTCACTTTTTGGATTCCGCTGGTGTTTGTCATACACCATCTCTTGCCAGACGGAGGTTACTCTCCATGACAAATTTCTATGATTGTTAGTTGCCCCCCACCCCCCCCGTCCGCCTGGGTAATGCAGCTGGCATTCCGATAGGGAGGCACATGTTCCCCAAGGTGTGTGTGTGTGTGTGTGTGTGTGTGTGTGTGTGTGTGTGTGTGTAGTTTATGGAGCTGCTAACAAGATGATTAAAAGGTACACTGACTGTCCCTCCTTCAAAGTTGTGCACACACCATTCACAGTGGCAGTCTTAATCGACACCACGGAGAGCTGAAACCAAAAAAGGATCAAAACACCAGACTTATTTTGGCATAACAGCAGCTTTTGTAACGCAGAGTGAGCACACAGCGTAATCTCAGCTTGGACAAGCCCCTTCTGAGTTGTGAGCCTTAAATTAGCAAAACATAACAGGCAAAGTTCACCTCAGTCAGGTGTAAACGCTCATCGTGCACTGCCAACTCACACATAAAAAATTTTTAACTCACATAAGGGATTTAAAAAAAAATAAGCCAACAATTGCAGGAAAGGAAGTTAAAAAAAGAAATAATAGGAACCTGCAACAGCATCAAAAACCAAAAATAATGATGGCTTCCCAGTTTGGAACGATTTCTATCATAGGTGAAGACCTCAAAAAGCTGAACAAAACACTCGTATTTAAAGTGTCGCATCCTACTTTAAATCATAGATGGTGATGCCTCCTTAAGGAGGGTTCTCTCTGGAAAGCCGTTATTCATTTATCTGGCAGCATCAGTGGTTAATGACTGTCTCTATGTTGAAAGACCGGCTAAATGGATAAATAACAGTAACACCTTAGATGGCCAGCTGTGACTTATTTTGGTGGTTTGAGAAGAGAGCGTTTTAAGTCAAAGCTGTTAAAGCTGCATGGCCAAGGATTTCGATTCCTAACAGCTTCCTGCCACGATAGCTTGCCAGTAAATCCAATTCCTCCACTTGAGGTCCTGTTTCATGTTCTTGGTATTTTGTGGCCAGTCTGATTCACGTCATCTGCACAGTGTGCCAAGCTGTGACATTTTAATTGATTTGAATTTATGATTTGTCCACCTTAATTTAGCAAAGGGCTCACAATGAAATTTACAAGCTTGTTTTCTTTTTCGCCATAGTTTCTTCACTGTTTTCCCCAATTTTCTGCATTTTTAAAGGAAAAAGCTGTTCCTGAGATCTTCCTAGTTTATCTGTCTAATTCACAATTAACCACATGATCTGGGGCTCCTGTCCTTGAAGCTTCATTTCAGCTGCCATCACTGCATAATTCTACGGCATAAAAAATCAAACCATATTATACTCTCCAATTTCATGATTTCACTGGTTTTTGTGGCTGCCGAGAACCTGAGGCCAAAACCATAAAAATTATAATATTTATTTTATTTGGGCAGCAATAAAGGCTGAAAATACAGGGTAGAGTAACCCAAAATGTGGAGCCTTTTAACAAACATTAACAAAATTTGACTTTTGGATCTCTGTGACAGGAATGATGCAAAATCCCCATTTCCAATGGCCACTGCTGAGTGATTCAAAGGCCAGTATTTAAAACTGTGCCACATTAAGGCAAAATCCAGCAAAGATCATCCCTGCAACATCCATAAGCACTCGTTCAGTACAGGGTCATGGTGAGCCGGCAGGGTACCCAAGTACCACAGGATGCCCATTCACTGCAGGTCAACATGAAATGAGCAACTGAAAGCCACCAGTTCACCAAATCCATGAGGGTTTGGGCTACGGGAGGAAACCCAGGCAAAACATGCAGGAATGGAAGCCACGCATGTAGTATAAGGTAGTGCCCAGTGAGCCTTTGGACCAGTCTGGCAGTCCATTTCTTATACTAATAAAATATTAATGGCATGCAGTTCACTGTGTCACATCCTGCAACAAAAGGTGCTGACCTTGCACGTAATATGTGCTAATTACTCTGTGATCATTTGCTTGTTACTTTGTTGTCCTGTTTTGTCACAGAAGAAAACAGATTTACACACAAATGACATAACAAATGAAGGACCAATGACAATAGTGTTTGGTAAGGTGTGTATGACAACGGTCATCACGTGATCTCCCCCCAACCCTTCAGTTTCACACAGTTTTGAAGTCGCTTTACTTACAGTACAACTTGAAACTTGCAAAACAAATACTGTTCATTTATGGATTCTGCTTTTAGGTTAGTCTCTTAGCAATGAGACAAAGGTGGAACACTGGGGGTTTGTAAGGTGGCTGATCATTGATTAATGCCAGGAGAGTCCAGTCTTTTCTTGGAGACTCTTTGGAAGAGCAGTATTACCTTCAACTAATAGCAAAAGCTCTCCAGTCTCTCCCATTGTCTGCCATCCAAACATGGACATTAGTTAGAACCCTGTTGCCGATGAGCCCAAGGGGGACTTTCACACCCCCATCTTTCTCTCTTATCCCCTTGCCTCCTTTCTCACGTGGCCCTTTCCCCTGCACTGTTTCATGTCTGAGACACATTCTTACGTACCTTCCTTTAGGCCTCAGCTTTATCTGCATGCTGTCGGTCTCTGCTCTTCTGCACACTTTCTTCCAGTTTCTATATTCCCAAATGAATACCACAATCCCGTCGGTCCAGTTTGATTTAATGTGGAAATTCTCAAAACCTGGTCAGTCACATCCATCCACATAGACCTACCTTCACAAACCCTTGAATTCAATTCAGTTGAGCTCAGTTAATTAAATCTATCAATCTCAAAACTGCTCATCCTCCCTGGGGTCAAGGAGACCTGGAGCTTATCCCAGGCAGCACAGGGCATAAGGTGGGGGTTCACCCTTGTTGGGATGCCTGCCCATTGCATTGAATATCAAATCAATTAATTATTTCCTAACATAATTGTCCATTATACACACATGCAAACACACTGCAAGCAGAATCAGCCAAAAAAACACCGGGGGAGAATAAACTTCTCAGGGTTGCTGACAGATCAACTAGCTACCCAACTCTTCTAGGCATACTAACCATACTAGTTCAATCAGACATCTAACATTTAGGTGGGTAACTTAGTATTACTCAGCATGTCCAGTTCTGTTTCAGTTTGATCTGTTATGAATGTTACCACAGTGGCTAGCACTAGTCAAAGGAAAAGTTGTAAGATTTTGTGCCAATTTGTACTAAAGAGGCAGCTTTGTTAGAGGGGAAATTCCACTTTGATGTGTTCCCTTACGAGGACAACTGGATGTGAGTTATGGTCTGGCAAAGTGCTGTCTTGGTTAAGGATGTGGACTCCTTTTGGTTTTCATAGGCATTTGGTAAGAATGAGTTATACAGAAGTGGCTGCCACCCATAAGCACCCATAGCTTCCCTTTTCACCACTGGCAATGGTGTAAGAAGGAATTCTTCAGTGTAGAGGATCTAACAATACCTCTGCACATACTTCCTGTTCTGAAATGTTCTTTTTGTGTTAGTTTGGTAATTAAAAGAATTATAGTGACTGGCTCCAGGCTCATGCCTCATGTTTGGTATGTTAGTATCTTTACCAAATTTTATGATGTCCTGAAAAAGAAGTTATTTTCTAAACAAGTTGTCCAACACAGTTACCTTCTGTCGGTTTTCTTTTAAAATTCAAGATAACATCTGACATTACTGAAAGTAGGAATATTAGCATGGAAAAAATTTGAAAAAGAAGGAGGAGAAGAGAAAAAAAACACCTGCACCCATTAACAATCATCCATCCATCCATCCATCCATCCATCCATCCATCCATCCATCCATCCATCCATCCATCATCTTCTACCTTAATCGGGGTCGCAGGGGGGCCTGGAGCCTATCCCAGGCAGCTCAGGCCTGGGCTGGATGGAATTTCAAATATGATGACAAATTTAGGCTCAGGGACCCTTAAGTACCAGCTGTTCACAGCTGTGTGTGGTTAGGCTAAGGAGACCATGCTCCAGCATGAATGTGGACTGGCGGCATGACATGTTCTATATTTCCTGAAGGGTTCCTGAGGTCGAGCAATTCTTACAATCTTCACAGCTTAAATGAAAAAGGTCTGGCTATTCGTTTTATACATTTAAATCAAGAATCAGGTCTCAGTTTGTGGAGGGATTAATGTAGAACCTTAAAAGAACAAGCACATTATTGATTGGAAATTACAGATTTACCACCCAGATCATTTCCTCTTTTTTGTGTGCACCCTCTGTCTGTGTTCTTCTGCAGATTGATCATCAGGCTAGTGTGGTTTGGCCAGGAAGAAGGAAGACGTTATCAAGCAGATCAACCAGGCCGCTTTAGAGCCACAGGTGGAAAACTGTTCTACTTATCCCTCAACAGACACACACAGACACACACACACACACACACACACACACACACACACAAAGAGACATAGAAAGGTGGAGGAGCTAAAAAGGAGGGAAAAGGTAAAAGATATTGTAGCCGCTGGTAGAACTCAAGAGACCAATTTTGCAACATGATGTTGGAGGGGGTGTTTTAGGAGGGGGGCAGTGGTCTATTTGCCTTCCCTAATGAATGTTTTCCCAGGAGCCTAATCAAAGATTTGTACACCTAATTGCTGTCAAGTCTGCGCTTGCCACCTGTTCCATGCTTGTTGCACACACCCCCAAGTGTCAGTCTCCCCCTCTCAGTTGTTGCCTGGACCCTTTCCAAGCCCCCATCCATCATCCATTGGTGAACGGAGACTGGCCTCTTGGCCTCCTAGCCTTGGCCTACTGTCCTGCACATGAGCCAACACTGACCCTGCATCTCAGAGTACTTCAGTTGCTGCATTGAGGAGTCAGGTTTGCACCATTTAACGTTTCAGCACACAAGCATCCCAGAATGAGCCAGTTCCAGGAAACACCCTTACAGTCGTTGTAGAAAGAAAACAGGCGGTCTTGTTCGGGATTTCATTCATGGTCGAAGCATGTTTCATGGTGTCGTTACCGAAGCCTGTCAAAAATTAAATTACGTTGACTGTAGTAGGTGAGGAACAGTGGGGAAACAGGACGGGGAATCGTAGGTGACCTGTCACATTGCTCCTCCAGTCTCGACAGATAAGCAGGAATGGAGCAGGCAGTTTTTCCATTATTAAGTTTGAGGAAGAGGAACACAAGTGTTTGATATTTAGAAATATAATGCTACCTTCTATGAAAGTGGTCTGTTCTCATTCGAGCTAAAGAGTAACACAATCAGTCATTCATTTCACGATCAAAGAAGTGGCCTGTTATTATCATTCAGTTTCATTATTGACTCCCTCAGATTAGGAAATGCTGATGTTGTCTTATCAGACTTAGCAGTGCTAGCCCAACTTGGCTAACTTCCCATGCAGTGACCAAGTGAAAATAAAACAAATCTGATCTCAGCAGTAGCTCTGACTATTCAAGGTGAGTAACACATGCATTGTTGTGTCTAACCACAGACCATACAGCAACCTGGACAACCATAAACAGCAGGAAGATGATGATGAGGCATGGGGGATGCTCATTTTAATTAGACCAATAATTAGGATGATTAAAGTGATGAATATGTTAATTACTGGTTCCCTTTAAATAGGCCTTAGCAGATAAATAACTGGCCTGCCCCAATGAAGCTGTAGGCGATCACGACAGGAAAAATCATGCCGATTATTTTTGCGGCAAGTGCTATTAGCGTGACTGTGTAATTGGATCATTCATTTTCCCATAAGGCCTCTCCTTTTATTATGTAACTGTACAGTCATGTGACTTTGATTCTTCACAGTTAGCGGGTCATTTGCTGTTACCTTTCATAATTGTCTTTTTTCGGTATCCTGAGAGTTGTTTCAGAACAGGTTGCAGCTAAATAAAACAAATCTCTTTTGCTAATGCGCAGGGCATAAGCAGGTTAATTGATTGAGCAATCCATCTAACAGTGGGTCAACTTTAACTGCAATGAACACTAATGGGAGAAGGAGAGAGAGAAAGAGAGAGAGAGGTAAAGATGACTGTGTAACAACGTACTTCTAAGAATTTAAATGAAAAGTTATTCTCACAGCTACAGCATTAACATTTGTGGAAAAGCAATTCAACAAGTTTAAAATGAATCTACACAGCCCCGTTGTTTCAATTGTATTTTTTCATATCTCGACTCTGAGTACAGTTCTGCTACTTGTTTAAATTTCATTTCTCCAGTAAAAACACTCCATCAGACACTGTGTTTTCTCACAAAACCATGTTTTCTTTCCACACTTGTGATAAAAATACATGAAAAGCTGAATTTTGACCAGCTGGGCTCTTTTGAAAACATATACCTGCATCTATAGCAGTGTGGCTCCATCAAATTCCACAGTTGGCAAAACCACTCATATCACCTTCAGGCCCTCAAGAAAGACCCTTAAATCAACCCAAAAAAATCCTCCTTGTCCCTGACATATCTGCCAGACTATATATATACTGCTTGGACAAAAGTGTTTATTAAATAAATGAATGTAATGCAACACAGAACATGAATCTTAGAAATAAATGACTGTTGTTGTAGCATATCTCCTGGCCCAGAGGGGACACTTTCGTACAGGCAGGTCCTCCACACCAGCTGCACAGCCTGAGCTTTAAGTAGCAAGTAAACAGGCCCTGCTGAAAGAGAGAGACGGCTTGCTACTCTGCTCAGACACGCCTGGACAAGCCCAGCAGGATGAGGAGCAGGGCTGAGCTGTAAAAGAGGACATGGAGAGGGCAATTTAAGCTCATGACACTATCTCTGGAGTGTTCTAATGTGTTCTTACCATGAGGTTCACCTCAGGAAAAGAAAATCTACATTGTACAAATAACAATGTGCTACAGATGCAGAAATTACACTATTGCTGCTTTGAAAGCCAAAAAGGCTTTGTGGATTAGATACGACAGAACGAGAATATATGCTGAAATCAGATGATGCTCTTAGAAAGGTGATTATTAAGGGAACAATAGGAGCTAATTTTAGAGGTAGACATGAAATGTCCATCTCTAAAGGCCAGCCCATTCAGAGGCCATTTTATGACAATGGCACCATTTTCAACGGTAGACACATATTCTAATTATATTTCTCTACAAAAGTATCTTAGAAAAAACATCAATTTCTGAATAGCATGGACATTTGTGTCTATGTCACTGCTTTTACTTCATGAACAATAACAACTGAGAGTCCTGTTTAATGCAAAAGTAGAAAATTATTATTACACACATACTGTAGTTATTCCTCTCCATTTATGCGGTAGCCAGGAAAATCAGTTATGGTAGAGCATTTAATACTAATGTCCTGTGGAGAATTGTCTAAATTGATAATGCCGTAGGTCCTTCCAATTATGCTTTATTTTAAGAAATTTGAAAGCAGTGCTTGAGGGTTTACGGTTTGAATCCCGTCCCTGTGGAGTTTGCCACTTCCCCCTGTGTTCTTTTGAGCCTTGCTATTCTAGCTTCCAAAGTCAAACATGCAACTGAACTGGGCTATCTTTTATCCAAGGTTTTGTGTCAGCATGTCAGTCTACATATGTGTGAATTTCTGTTCTGCAATGGACCGGCATCCCATGCAGGGCATCTCCTGCCCTATACCCTGTGCTTCCTGTGAGAGGTGCTAGGCTCACCGTGACGTTGTAGTGTTTAAGCGCATATAGAGAATGGATTCATGAACAAACAGATGAAGCAGACCTGTATATAACTCATTGTCCAGGCCCAACTAAATCTTCAATTTTACATCAGCAGAGGACAACATTTACGTCAGGGACATGCATGCAAACCCGTTCTGACAGGAAGGGCTAGTTGTAATGTACTCATTCCCCTTCTGACTCACTCAGGACACATGACAAGACTTGTAAAGCCCCTATTACACACTATTTGGGGTAGACAGTGTAGGCTACTGTGCTGCTTGGTGAACTGTGAACTGTTTCAATTTTCTGTGAGTTCTTTGTATTGTGTGACAATGGTTTTAAAAACTGAAAAATGTTACCCAAGCTACACCGGCCAGCATCAAAGGTAGTGCCTTCTACATTGGTACATTTTCATGGATAATGTCAACTTTATTTTATGACTTTATGTAAATAGCTCTCAGGGTTACGTTTCTCAGCCTTGAAGATACTTTTCATGCATCTTCTCCGTATTATCGTATTCTTTTTTGTTTTTGGTCTTTTCCGTTAAGTATTTTTCTCCCACAGCATGTCATTCATTTCCCACATATTTCAGGGGCTTCGAGGTTATCAAACTTTTCTGGGAGTCAATACGCTCAGCAAACTGCTCAGCGGTCAACTTCCACAACATGAGACTGGCTCCCTCACTGATACGCATATTCACTCGCCTGATTTTGACTGCATCAACATCTGCGGAGCAAAGAGATATTATATACGATTCGTCGCATTCGTCAGACTTCCGCGCTCATTTTCCAAGTAAAACGTTGGAATTGAACATTGAATTATAATCATGGTCCGTCTACTTTGTCTTTCACAGCTCCTCATTATCAGAGACTGGACCTGTCCTATCTTTCATTCTCATAACAAACGTTTCACCTTTGCAATTTACCTCGCAGGTGCTAATGTTGCCTCAAAATCCTGCTCCGGTAACACTGCACGGCTAATGCTACTGTATTTATTCCAAATTAAGTGTTTCACTGTTATGAGAGTTCCCTTTTTCGCTTCCTGTAAATTGCCCTCTAATCAATGCACTCACTCGTACAGTCCCAATAGCAATGACAAAAAATGATGGAATTTACTTTACAGTTTCACCCACGTGGGTTTAATCTAGGACAACCTAACTGTACAAATTGATGGCTTCCATTTGCTACACAATAATATTTTTTTAGGTTTTGAAGAAAACAAAAAATGTTAAACGGACATAGCAGTAATGTTAGAAAAAGGAATATGTAATAACTTTCCTGAAATAAACTACAATATATTCTCCATAGCTATGACATCTGGCACATAATACATCTTGTCTCTGCCTCACTTGACACATAACAAGTCATGCCTGTGTTCCTCCTGGGAGTGCAGTGGTATAATTGGGCTTCTCTCATCACCCCTCATCACTAATTGGAGGAGATGCGAGTGAACCATGATCAACAGGCTCCACTCTGCAGGGCTGGACATATATATTTAAACAGGAGTTTCAGTGTTTCAGAGTCACAGGTGGTCTTTCGGTTCTACATGGAATTCTCTCCAAAGCTCTTTTTGGTAAGCGTGTCCCCATGACAGACGATTAACTATCTTTACATCGCTCTTTTTTACCACAAAGGAGCTTCCAGATTAACCATGGCTTGAAAAAAACTAATAACTGAAATGTTAAAACGAAATCGTAAATATCTATTTCAAGCAGGGCAGTGTGACATACTACTTCATGAAGAGGTGAATCATCAGAATCCAATAACACACACACACACACACACACACACACACACACACACACACACACACACACCATGCTTGGATCACAAATGTAAAAGACGAAGCAGCCCCAAATGGAGTCAATCTTTACGAGAATGACCGTGCCTTTGGGACGCCTGAAGACCAGGAAAAGTCAGAAAAGAGAACATCCTGATTGTTTATATGGCCACCAGGAGTCGACATTTTGACTTGACAGCACATCATAAGACTAATATGCTAATAACAACGTTATCTCCAAGGATTCCAGCTTCTGCCAGTAGTGTTTCTCGTTTCATTTTATTGTGAAAGGTTCCAAGATGTCTATGATGCAGATTTTAAGGAAATATTAAGCAGCATGTTGCAAAGATAAGGCAAATCGGATCCCTCACAGTTTCCTTTCATCTCTGAACAAGCAACAAAAACTTCCAAGTGTGTCATTTCCTGCTAAAGGATTCCGCTTGATTGTTTCACCACGTTTCCTCCTCCTCAGCTTCCCTTTCTCTGCACCGGGGTTGCCGAGCTACCGCTGACAAATTCGGAAGGCTGTCTGCACCTTTTGTTCATTTCCTACTCGTCGTTTTATTTTTTTCCTGTCATTTTCAAAAACAATTTTGTATTGGGTATAGTTATGCATAAGGAAGAGGAATGTGATATCAGGCAGTGTAATGTAATGCCCCCCCTCGCCCAGGGTGTCCCCCAGCCTTGTGCCCTGTGCTGCTTGGGATGGGTTCCAGACCCCTCTGTGACCCAGCACAGAGTAAACGGACGGTTTGATGGATACGTGTAAAAGACTGGCTGCTGTAGTAACCCTGCACAAATTACTTTACCCAAATTTCTCCAGCCGATTCAGAGAGAAAATGAGAGAAATCTGATTATTATGTATGCTAAGCCAATGTATAAATACATTTTGGCACATTCAAGCATGCAGTAATTTGTTTTGAGAATATTTTGAATGTTTAGTAATAAGCCAGAAAGGTGTGTACTATTCAATTCAATTCAATTCAATTCAATTTTATTTATATAGTGCTTCTAACACGAAGCACGGTCACAAAGCGCTTTACATAGTCCCGGGCCCACAGTCCCCAGAGACTAAAGCTTCATTTCTCACAGCGAACCGGTCACAGAGTGAGTACAGATGACAGTGAAAACCCAGGAATGGCGTATCCTTCCACCATCTTACAAGGATCTATACATACCCATTTTAGCCCTGGAAGGCCTGCCGAGCTCTCTTCACATTTTCACATTCTTAATTTTTTTGTTTTTGTTCTTTCACGTTCTTTTTTTTACCCTTCTTTTCTTAGAAAAAGTTTGACCTCCTAATCAGTGTTACAGACCCTAGCTTGGACAAACATGCCTTTTCATGTGGTGCCACAAATTAAACAACTCCAGGAGCCCAGACCTTTAATTCCCTGGCCTTGAGCCTTAACCCGGTCCCAGGCTCCAGAGAAGGACCTATGCCTGCTGTGCGAACTGAGACGAGCGTTTCCCTCACCCTAAGTCAATAACCGCCCCACGGAGCTGACTATCACACTTCTGACGTCAGTCGAGTAGTGCCGTTGCAAGAAAACAATTAGGAATGGATGGAAAGGCTGGAAATAGGGCGTGCTTGACATTATCCAAATTCAACGCAGCTGACTTCTGTGCGTGATGTCTTGCCTACTTCTACTTTGCCTACTTGTTAAATCCAACCCTGCAGAGTGAGGGTGCGGCGTTGTATTGGATGTAAACCGATTTAGCTAGCTGTTTGGAAATGATTAACACCATATGAGAGCTGTATGGCTAACAGAAGGCCTCCAGAGAAAAGATGTAGATTTAATAAAGTGAGAGTGAATTAGAATTAATAAGAAAATATGTTGCCTTCAAATCCACGTGTCATCCCCCTGATGGTGTATCATAGTTTGCCAGGCAGCTATGACAACAGGCAGCCGGTTAAATAAATCATTCGGCAATTACAAAATCAGTCCCTTACCCATCTCCCAGTACCATGATGATCCATCCTCCGGACCATCCTTTGCAGAACCCACCAACTGCTTCCCCAAAGCTCTCCTGAACAACGCTGCCTTACCAGCCACAGGACCTGGGCAGACAGCAGGTCTGGAGGCAGCACCTGTCTCACCTCTCAAGGATCATATCTTACTGCATACTCACCTTGTATCCATCTTAAACAGGGGCGTGCCATCACAAGGGATTCTGAATCCGGGAGCGGTTTGCAAAGCAGCCACCTGCTCAAGTTCACCAGGCCGAAGGCACCCTCTTCTGCAGTCTGCTGTCTCATGACACCTTTTAGAAGGAACCACATGTAAGAGCAAGAACAGGAACAAAGAGAAAAAAGCCCACTGACTAGGTCTGTGAGCGGGATACACAGATAAAAATACTGTCTTCAGATCTTATCATCTGCTTATCTTGAGTGATTATGAAGGGATGACAAAGTAGGATTTTTCACTCACTGATGGGGCGCATTAGAGCTGCTTCATGCTCAGCAGATGGATACCATATTTCTCAAGCATAAGTTGCTTGTTTTTTTTCTGCAGACCTTTAAGTTTCTTTCTGTTCAGCCCTCCTCTCCCCAGCTATAAAGAACTCTTTACTGTATTGCCCACAGTTTTCCACTTTTCAAGCAATAAATCATATATTACTAAGTCTAAAGCATTTTGATCAATGAGATCAGAAAGACTTTCAAGGGTTTCCAACAGAGAAAAACTGTGTATTTTTTTACTAGGGAACAACTGAAAAATTTTAACCTTAATATTGATCTAATGACTGTGATTATCTCATGAATCGGATACATTCGCTTGGACCTCTCGACTTCCTTTGGCACATCAAAAGCCTATTCTAAGCAATCGTACCTCAATCAGCCTTGAGGAGTGTTCAGGACTTTAAAATACACAACCTATCATAAGACTTCCACAGTTTGTATGTGAGATTCCGCCAGATTTGAAGCCTGACTTTTGTGAAACTGACCGAGGGGTCATGGCGTAGAGGACGGACCTCCAGCAGGCCAGTATGTCTGATGGACAGTCCTGGAAATGGCCCCCCGTCTCTAAAAACAACAAGCCATCAAGTGTTACTGCTGCTAAATGGCTTTTCTTGCACTCAGAGTAATCGAGTGTGAAGCAGGCAGCATCTGGCAAATGGATGAGGCTGTGGGGTGAGGGGGAGTGGAGTGGGGGGGGGGGGGACACAGGGGGGGGACCCCTTGTCACTATAATGCGGCCCTCTGTTTTTCAGTGGGGTTTTTTTTTTTATTTAATTAATTT
>JAACJT020000031.1:11134686-11149113 GCA_009936485.2 Gymnarchus niloticus | reverse complement strand
CAATATCCCAGAAGTTTAATTGACTTGATGCTATACTCTGATTAAAAAGTATTCCTTTAATTTTTTTGAGCAGTGTATACACACACACACACACACACACACACACACACACTCTCTCTCTCTCCGTGGTCCGTTTATTAGGTACCGTGTATCACACAGCTGAAAGTGAACACACAGCCAGGGTCACTAAGTGTTTGATTAAGCGTTAGAATGGGCAAGATACCTGACCTAAAAGACTGAGCATGACACGATTGTTGGCACGGTGATTCCAGCATCTCAGAAACAGCCGTCCTACTGGGATTTTCAGGCACCACAATGTGCTTTTATAGAAAATGGTGTGATAAACAAAAAACATCCAGTCAGGCAGTTCTGTGACAGAAAACACCTTGTTAATGAGAGAGGTCAGAGGAGAATGGCCAGGCTTGTTAACGCTAACAGGAAGGCCACGAGTGCAGAAATAACAGCTCAGTAAAACAGAACTGAGTATGTGTGACGTGTAGGTGTTTCTGCTCTGTACAGAATAATGCTTTCGCCAGTGAAGCAAACATATCTGTTTACATTCCATTAATTTTTCACAACAAACAAGAACTTAACACATCATTGTTTTCGCCCATGCAATTTTATTTTAATCTGGTAATAGGAACAGTCAGTCCATGCTTTGAATAATACAAGATGGTCAAAAAAAAAAAATGATTCGCATCTCGTCAGGAGCTGGGACGTTACGACAGCACAAGGCTCCATAGCATATATGCATGCGTCTGTGTTTTTGTTTTCATGGCGTGGGGGGCGTGGCTTACGAGCAAATCCCTGACGTTTATCGTGGGGATGTCAAGTGTCAGCCGAAGGCTCGGGTGACCGGCGTGCGCCAGGCGTGTTGTGAGCTAAGAAGGAAACATGAGATGATGGCCTTATTCATAACTGTATGGTGGTACTGACCGTACGGCACCATGTGACAAACATCCACCCCACCCCCCACCACTAGACATAGAGCACAAAAACAAATGTGTTTTGCCCTCTGGCTGCCGCCAGGTCACATGCCAAGTGGAATTGTATTCAAAGGACATCCCTGCTGCATTTATGGGGCTCAAATCATCATTAAAATCTACATAGATGTTAAATGGGATAAAAGTCTGGATAGGAGGAACAACAGGTGGGCTATGTTTTCATCACGACGGTGACACGGAATCCAGAGGTTCATAAAAGTCCCAATAAAAGGCTGTAAGAAAAACACTGGTGTGTGTGTGTGTACGGTTTTAATCCTGTGTGGATATTTTCCCTAAAAATACACCCTAGGTCATACAAAATAGAAATTCTTGGGAGGCCTTGGAGAAGAAGCTTGTAAATAATTTTAAATTGATATGCCATCTGTCCTCTAGCTACTTATCTTGGAGGGCCTGGAGCCTCTCTCAGACAGCATAGGGTTCAAGGCTGGGGTTCACCCTGCATGGGATGCCAGTCCAAGGCAAGGTACATGCATGCACACAATCTGGGAAATTTAGAGATGCCCTTTAGCCTAAGTAGTCTTTGGACTGCAGATGAAAAACAAAAGTATCCCGAGAAAATCCTTGCATCTCGGGGAGAATATACATACTAGACGTGCACAGAGCAGAATTCAGACCCCCACCCCAGGAGGTTTGAGGCTACCCACTGAGCCTCCCGTCACCCTAAACCTGATTCGGAAACCCAAAATAATTTGACCTTTCTAGATGAAATTGCAAGATTGCATGAAACTGTGCGCCTTTTCCTGCGACCACTTCTGCCTCACCTGCTCTGCTCCAAGGAAAAGATTTCTTCTTATTTGCCAAGTGTGGCTCACTTCAAACACATCTTCAGGGTGCAGGATATCTGCAGCAAGCCCAAAGATTGCAGTTTAAAGTTGCAGGAATTTTAATCATTCTTGGGGAAGACCTCCCCGCATACAATGTTATATCATATATCAATATTAAATCATATTATATACTTTTATTGTGGTTAAATTTAGTTGTTGTATAGCCTCCCACTATGTTGTAGGGTCATTACCCTTTCCCCATCTACACCTACAACAGGACTCCACTCTCCCCAACCCATGTTTTCTGGAAACTCTGCATTTCAAACAGTGAACTTCAGTGTGTTGCAGTCACGCAGACTAAGAAACTCAGATGCAGAGGTGTACCACATGCTGTACTGGAGATAGACAGCCACTGAAAGACAGCCGTGATGAACACCTTTGCATGCACTCTTGCTGCTTATCCACGTACACCTACAGCACATGTGTAAAGCTTACCACCCCCCACACCCGTCTGTCGTGTGATCCCCAAGGCCCACAGCCACAGCCCCCGTGCCAGCCCACACTGCATCACGTCGTGGCCGGTCCTGCGGCAACTCATTTGCTCTGCACCCTGGGGCCTTGGTCATGTGACTGTGACAGTGCTCACCTGCCAGTCAGAGAGGAACGAAGGACTGTGCTCATGTAGACCCTGCTGTGTTCTTTTGCTCAAGTGAATTTAACACCCTCCCTTTACGTTAGATTGCTATCCTATGATTTACAGATATACTAGCATCAAGTGCAGTACGGTATCCTAGGTAACCCCAGCTGAGTAAAGGTCACAGGGTTCAGTCTTTTTGTTTCACTTGCCTTAGCTATAGAATATGACATTGGCTCAGCGGGTATCAATATCACCGCATAACACCACAGCCTGAGAGTTTGAAACCCCTGCTCCGTGTTTGTGAAGTTTCCATTTCCTCCTACGGTGCAATGACAAGCAGCTAAGTAAGCTGGTGTGGCTATTGTGTGGGCCTGTGCCCAGCAACGAACTGGCATCCCATTCATGATGTAACTCAGCTTTTTGCTGCCTGGGATAGGCTCCAAGCTGCCTGTCATTAAGTGGTTCAAAGATGGATGAATGGATATATTGTACGTACTCATTTGCATCTTTATGATGTTGTTATCCAAGGTTATGATTTGCAGTCCATTAGCATGTACCCTACATTACAGGTATCCATTTCCCATAACCTTTATTCAGTACAGGGTCCAGGAGAGACAGGGTAGAAGGTAGGTGAAACCCTGGAAGGGCATGGCTCAGCACAAACAAGCAAATTAAACCCTATAACACTAGGCATGGAACACCTTGAAAGAGTTGTCGGATTTCTCCCACGGTCATGGGTTTCCTTGGGATTCAAGTCTTTCTACTCTTAAGTTAGGTCAAATATCCAACAATGTTGTTTCCCTTAACTAATGTGGTCTTATACAGGATTTTAAGATGAAGAACAAATCATGAACACTGGAAGGCTGTTGGAAGATCTTCCACCATGGCAGGTGCCAGAGAAAACAATCAGAGGTATAGTAAGAGTGAAAGAAAAAGAAAGAAAAACAGATGTGCTAGAGCCATCTAGCTGTCTGGGGCCATTGCAAGACTGAAACTTCGGGTACACGTTTGGACTTTTTGACATCTTAAGACTGACAGGGTTACGTTTGCTAAAGTGGTGAAGCCAAAAAGGTGTCATACTCACAGCCAGGGGCTGGATCCACGTGTGGATTTTACACTCCTGGTGTACACCGACGCCCGGAATTGGTACCCAACGATTTGGCCCAGGCTGCTTTCAGCAAACACACAAATAGCCAGAGAATAGCCAAGGAAAACAACAGACCTCGTTAAGCTCTTCTAAGGTATGGCATAGCTTGGACAGATATAAACGCTAGTTTGGAATGACCCAACCCTAGTACACCAGTGTACTGGGCCTCAGTGCAGCTTGCCAATAGAATAATGGGTGTAGAGGTCATTTGAAAATCACTTGCAAATAAAAAAAAAAGACAAGCGGAGAATTGTCCATGATTCAAGACAAGGCACCTCAAATTGACCCATGTGGTTCTCATATTCTAACAGAAACAAACTGTTCCGTGTACACGGCTCATTGAACCTTTGTATGTATTTTTGGTTAGACTGTACAAAGTGGAACAGACTCCAGCTGGGCTTGTTTGGTTCTGTATATTTAGTTCTTATTTTCTGGGCCACTCTTGTTCAGAAGGAAAACATTGCACTAATGTTTTCGACAAACGCTCAAAAAAAGATTTTTGTGACAGGACGGGGCATGGAAGAAGGGAAGCCATGAGAATGGCAGCCTGGTGCGGGATGACCTCCTCATCTCACCCCACACCCCAGAGGCACATAAGGGTTGCACGGGGGGGGGTGTGTCGATCTGCATTCAGTGAGACTCATTCCTCAGCCACTCCCCGTTTAGGGAGACTGGCAGAGTACACTTCAGTGGTAAGCAGTTAAAAAATACACACGCACACGGTTGGTTCTGGGTGTGGTCAGCCACCTGTTTTTCAGCAGCAAGCCTAGTGTCCTCAGCTGACCCGCTTTCCTGTCTCCCTCTTTCTTTTCCTGCCTTTATGAATTCGCATTTCATCACCTACAACGAGTTCTCTTGTAATCTCTAAACCCACAGAGCCACTCCAGAATCTGAATTTAATTGTGTAAGTTAGCCCAGCTGAAAAGTGGGTGGGAGGGGGCGAAGAATAAAGACCACATGTGTAAATCCTGATGACAGTGGGGGGGGGGGGGTTGGGCTAAGATTTGGGGTCGCCTTGTGTTCAGTTTGGGCCAGGCACATTTCTGCAGGATCAGCCCAGACTAACACGGGCACAAACAGGGAGCAGACCAAGAGGGAATTTAAAAAAAAAAAAAAAAAAAAAAAAAAAATCAAAAATCATAGGTACCCCTTTGGAAACCACCCTAGCAGGGATCATGAGTGGGGAAGGCAGCTCTGGCTGATGAGAGAGAGCAGAGGCAGGTGACAGACGAGGCAGCTTGGTCTCTGGCGCCTGACTCAAAGAGCAGCTTTGATTGACCTCTTAGGACCTGGTCCGAAAATAACCCCCCCCCCCGAGGGCGGCTTCAGGAACAAAAGGCCCCATTTTTCCTCCCTCTAGTCCTCATAATTGTGTCAGCAGAGGCCGCTCGGCTGGGCCAGCCAGTCCCTCGGAGGTGCGAGGTCTGCGTAGCCTAGCCTGTGGAGAGCTTCCTTGGCAACAGCAAGCACCCTGGCGTCACCGAACTCCTCACGCCGCAGTAAATACAGTTTACCTGCTGCTCATCAGACAGCCAGAAATTACACAAGGATGCTTCATGCTGAGAAGTACCATCTTAAAAATAAAAAGGCAGTTTAAGAATAGCATCCAGTAGTAGGTGGTGCTCGAAAGGATCACACAGATTTTGGGTACAACAATTGTTGTTAGGGAAGGAGGAAAAAAAAAAACAAAAAAAAAAACGATTGATTATAGAAAGAAGCTTACCAGCCAACAGTCCAGGGCAACTACAAAGGATGTCAATTTTTTTGCTATGCCGACACTTTCCTTGATCCCCCTAAAGCTAGTCATCATTAAAGGGCTTCTCAAAGTGCCTTTTGTGCCTCCACCTGTGAGGAAGCTGCGAAGTCACACATGAAGGGCTAAGAGCTGCTATTTCTCACACACACACACACACACACACACACGCGTGCACAAAAGCAAGACACAGAGGCAATGTTTTTTTTTCCCGGTATCATAATTTATATACATGGTGGTGGCTTCATTCAGCAGCTGCAAAAAAGGAAATAATAAAATAAAACATACTGTATGCTTTCTGACGTTGAAGGTAATACAATCAGGTCAGGCAGCCCCTCCATGACATTTAAGGCAAAACGCTAATGAAGGTTGGCCTCCTTGCTGCTGGGTCAGGGGACTCGGGTTCGATATCAGGGAGCATCACCGCAGAAAAAGCAGCAATTAAATGAACTCCTCCAATTAACAAAGTCTTCCAGTTCATTAACCACTTTGAAACATCATCTCTCTTAAATAGCTATATATTTATACATTTCAGTTCTTTAATACACAAATTGCACATTTAATTTTGCCTTCTGACTACAATGCACTGTACATAAGGTAAGAAATGTTACAATGCCGTTTCGAAACGGTGTTTTAAAATAAGGTCACTTTTCACTTTTTGTGAGAAGTGCCGGTTTTAAAAATGCGGGTTAAAAACATTTCATGTTTTTTCCCCTCCTTCAATCAATACAAATTGGTCCAAAGGTTCATCAACTGAAACAAGAATTATTCAATATGTAGCTTCCTCTGTTTTCTTATGGATAAGACGTTTTTTGTTTTTCATTTATTCCTACAAATAAAAGCTAAATACATGGATAATATTGTCAATGTACAAAAAAGCCAAGCACTGAACTCACTGCATCAGCATCTAAATTTGCCTTTTTTTTCCTGGTAGTACTATCCTTAACGAAAAACAGGACATAAAAATAAAAATCTCCATAGCTGTGAAATACAGTTTCTCTCATCATTGGTACAAGTACAAAAAAAAAAAAAAAATTACAAGAATGCATAGGTTATATACGTAGCAAAATTCACAAAGCATTAATATACACTTAGTAGTAATAAAGAATATTTTCACTGTCATATCTTTTGTTACAAGTCACTCATTGTCCATAAAAAGTATATTTTGCCGGAGGCTGCACTTGCTGTTCTGAAATGTCCAAGTACAGATGTGCCACGACTACGTGTCAGGATTTACAATATTATAGAGTACAACTCCCCTCCCCAGCCAACAGTGTCAGGATTTACAATATTATAGAGTACAACTCCCCTCCCCAGCCAACAGTGTCAGGATTTACAATATTATAGAGTACAACTCCCCTCCCCAGCCAACAGTGTCAGGATTTACAATATTATAGCATACCCCCCAATGAGATGCAGGGTGCCTGGCACAAACACAGTTAGCAAAGGTACCATGAGCAGTTAACACGACCTGCATCCCTTGCTCAAACTCCCCCCACTCCCTCCCAAAGATATTCTCTTGTTGGAAACCGTTCACGCTTTAACTCAACTACGTGAACACTGGAACGCTACGATTTCATGTGTGCAAGCTGTAATCAGGAACAAGCCACAATTTAAGAGTGCCACAAAAAAAAAAAAATGTAATCCACATTCCATCCAAGATGTGTCATTCAACTGGGCGCCTAACAGTCTAACAAAGTGTCCATCCTGGGCTTTGGCCCTGATCGTGTCCCTCAATGCTATACTAAGAAACAATGCAGAGTTAAACTACAAGAATGGTTTTTGTTTGGGTAATTATTACTTAGCTGAGATTTTCATCCAATGCAGCCTACACTGGCATAGCTAGACATTTCACTAAAATGAATTGGGGTGAGTCACTGTGCTAAATAGTTCAACATCAGGGTCTACTCTAGGAACTCCTTACCTTTTCAAACTGCTTGCAGTACCCTGTGCAAAACTGCCACTACTAATTTCAGAAATATAAAGGTGCACACTTACAGCTTTAAACAGCAACTTATCTAGTTGCATTGCAGTGATTGGTTAATTAAGACTGCTGAGTCAATCACCTGGGGGGGGTGTAAATTCTAAATATACTCACTGAAGGGAACCATTTTAAAAGCAGAGGACTTTTTTGGGTGGAGGGCCTCTAAATCTCTACAATAATAGTACTTTTATATTATTAAAAAAAAAAAAAAAAAAAATGTTGGTATGACACCTTTCCATTCCAGCCAAACACAGGAACACATGACCTCTCACAACACAGCGTTAGCATCTCTGCTACATTAGCGACGCCCAGTGTCCCTCAAGAGGGCGTAGGGAAACTGCAGACGTCCTGACCTGATATAATGAGGGGAAGCTGGCCGATCGAGACAAAATGGCAGGAGCCAAGAAGTGCCAGAAGATTTGGGCAGGAAAGAAGTGTTTATGCCATATGCATGTGTGGTAAATGCTGGGACAGGGAAATCTTCAGCAAATTTAACATCTTTCTGCAACTCAAATGTCTCTATACATTTCGTGTATTTACAAAGCGTGTAAATAAAAAAGTGCCTAATTATCAGCCTCACCAAAAAGCACCTTCCAACAGGACATGAGTCTTAACACAAAGAAAACATCAAATTTGACTCCTTTCCTCCAGATTTACAGCTTAAAAGCTCTGGCAAAAAAGGATTTACCAATTGTAAACTTGTATCAAATTAAAAACATTCAGTATGTGGTGCAAGCCTAGCTAATATAGGGGGTACTGTTATGATGTAAAAATACATCTGAAAGGAATACATTTTTTTTGTCACCTACCTTCATATAGGGACGATTGTCTGACATGCCAATTTTCCTCTGAAGCAGCAGGTTAAAAAGGATTCCAGAGCAGTACTCAGTAAAAGAAGGTTCATCAAAATGTAGAATTTTCCTACACCTGTTACCGTGTAGTGAGCAAAAAAAAGAGACACCTACAGGGGAATGGGACTAATATATGGGGTACACACCCTCATTCACTGAAGGTTCTTGTGCTTTGATCTGATGAAAGCTGCAGAACGGGG
Organism: Gymnarchus niloticus; assembly: GCA_009936485.2. Classification (NCBI taxonomy): domain Eukaryota; kingdom Metazoa; phylum Chordata; class Actinopteri; order Osteoglossiformes; family Gymnarchidae; genus Gymnarchus; species Gymnarchus niloticus. Next base: position 11,140,773 of record JAACJT020000031.1, on the reverse strand, counting down.
ACCTGAGAGGAAAACAAACGGCATGCAAAATTCCATCAAACTTTTTGTTGACTGCCTGTTCTTTACATGTCCTTTTAACTTACTCAGGAAAGCACATTCTAACTGAGCCTGTTGTCCCACTTCTGCATAGGCACCAAGGCGCACTCCAAGCTGTCGTGCTTCCTCCCGCCAGACGACACGAGAAAACCGTAGGGAACGACCATCAACCTCCTGTCCCAGGTGCCCAAGTGTCTACATGTTGCTGCAAACCGAAAAGTCACAATAGCACTGCTGGCACTTTGGTTAGTTCAGATGGTGTACCAAGAAATTTACAACTAAAGAAAATCAAACTCAAAATTGGCACTTAGTTATTTACAATCATTTAAAAAAAAAATATATATATATATATATATATATATATATATCTCTCAACACAGTAGGTAAACATTCCAGGCCTGATATGAGTCTCTAAGGTGAAGAAGAATCACAACTTCTTTGGATTTAGCAAAGCTTTCAAGTCCGCCAAACTATTTTCCGGAAAAAAAAAAAAAAGCGCCTCAAAAACGGGGGTTATTTTGGGGAGGGGGGGCTGAGAACTCACGGAGACCAGAAGAACAGAATGGTGGACAGGCTGTAAAAATGTTTTCAACTAGCTTTCATAATCAGGCAAAAGAAAACGAATAAAACTATCCCTTAAAAAAATCTGTCTGAATTTACAAAACAGCTGCAGGCCAGAGAAAGGCGTCTTGGGGGGCCTCTGACCATGTGCCCCCCCCCCAGGTGAACCGTGACTTGCTTGAATGAAGATTCAAAGGGAAACTGTCCAAAGGTTCAAAGTGTCCCAAGCAGCTGTAAACAACAAGGCCTGGAGCAAGCAAGGTCATATAAGACTTACCCATTTCAAAGTCATTTTCCCTGTGATTATGCCAGACAATACTAGGATTACTGCATATGTATCAGGTAAGTTCTGCAAAGTCCGCTTCTCTCAGGGTTAATCTTTACTGAGTTATTCAGAGGATCTACCCCGACACCCAGCTGTGCGTAGTGGACTTCACACCATGTGCGAAGCCCTGCGAGGCAACCGTGGGATCAAAGTTGAAGTCTAGGGAGTCTCCATCCATGAGCGCGTCATGTAGGATGGACTCCATGTCGCAATCAAAACCCTCGAAGGACACGTCGACCAGGTCGCTGGGCAGCTTTTCGGGGCCATGCGATTGAGGCAGGCAAGGCCGGGTGTAGGCAATGCCGTTGAGGCTGCAGTAGGCTGGCGGCGCCCCACCAGAAAGGTGGGCAGAAGAAACGAAGGGCGCTGACATGGAGGGCTTCTCGGGTGTCAGATGGCTGGGGCTCCTCAAGCTGCCAAGGGGCAGCAGTGTACGCCCGTTGAGAGTCACTTGTGTAGGAGGAACTGGCCCGTGTAGATGGTGCGTGTGAGGGAGAGACTGCAAGCTCCCTTGGCCAATCATCTTCCCTCCGTGACCTGCCTGGCCAGTGCTATAAGGTGTTAACAGGCCCCTGCCGCCACCTGGCTGGGCTGCTGCCATCTCCACTGAGGGAATGAGGTCACCACGGGGGTCTGAGTCTGAGGTGAGCAGCTCCTTTAGGAGCCCAGTCTGACAGCCATATTGGGTAAGAGGCTTGCTTTTGGGGAGGGTCTGCATGGGGTGAGATGACAAGCTGCCCACGTCCGTTTGACCATACAGGCACTTGTGGTAGTCCTGAGCGGGTGGGGCAACCATACTGGGGGAGCTGTAGGGGGGGTACCCAGGACTGGCCTGCATCACGGAGGAGGGAGATGACTGGGTGGAGCCTCCACCGACCCCCACCTGAGAGTTCTTCGGAGACAGCAGGTTGAGGTTGCCGAGAAGGCTCTCCATGACGGTCTCAGAGCCAAGTGAACCAGCTACCTCTGATAGGCTGGGCAAGGTAGCCGCCATCTTGGTGCTGGGGCCCCCAGGGTAGACCATGTGCACGTCGCTGTCGGCCAGGTTGTCTTGCTCAGACACAAAGGGCGAGAGGCGGCCGCTCAGCGTGCTGGCGTTGGATCCGGTGCGCTTTCGGATAGGTCCCCAGGCATCAAAGTCGTCGTTACTGTGGGAGTTGGGGCTGCCGGGCCACTTGGAGTACTGGGACCCGGGACTATCAGCACCAGCCTCTGGGCCCCCCTGGAGTGACACCTGGACGCAAAAGTAATTAATCCACCAATTGCTGACATCTAACTAAGTCAACGGCACAAAATCATGATCTGATAGCAACGTGTGCTCTATCATAAGTAAGAGACATTGAATCTGCTTTTTATTCCAGGTTGGGGCAAACGTCGAAAGGCTAATGTGCCACCCTGTCACTCCCCCAAGGATAAAATAGAATGAAAAATCATCCAGGACGTCACATTGTGAGTGTGATCCTTGGTCATTCCATTCCAAAATCGGGTTTCCAAACATACTAATTACGACAGTCAACTCAATATGACTAGCTGTGTGTATGGGGGGTGTTAGCATACAATCTACAAGAATAAAGGTGATCCCACAGCCTCTTTACACAAGTGAGCAAACAGCAGGCTCACTTCAGTACTAAGGAAGGAGGAGGTATGAAATGATACCAGTAGATCTCAGCAGTATGGAGATGGAGGAGTCAACTTAAAGCAAGGAAGGGACCTGAAAGACATGACTTTAGTTTAATTTAAGGTCACCTTTTTGTCCAGAATGGATTTCATGTATAACTCCACCCATTAGCAAAGCAGATATTTACAGGAGAAGTTAGCTTAATTAAGAAGAGGCCTCCTGTCTAGGGGGTTCCCCAGCCTTCTGCTCGATGTTGTATGAGACAGACACCATGGCCCACCTGGGTCCTGCCCATAATAAGGGGATGGAAGATGGATTGATGGATGGGCTGGGTTAAGAACTGTATGGCTATGGCTACAAACCACACATTTAACACTCATACCACAAGTACCACTGTTTAAGAGTGTGTCAACACATTATGTTTTACCACATCCCGTGAAGGTGGGGGGATGTTTTGGGGGTGGGGTTTGAACAAGCTCCACCCACCTTCTTCTTGGCAGCCCGCCCTCGGCTCTTGGCGAACTTGCTGTTGTTGTCCATGGAGGCGGCGCGGCGCCGGGGAGACTTGCCGCTCTTGCCCCCCTCTGGGTTCAGCATCCACCAGGAGCTCTTTCCCGTGCCCTCATTCTGGACCCTCACAAAGCGGCTGTGCAGCGACAGGTTGTGCCTGATCGAGTTCTGAAAAAGGGACATACTCGATTTCATGCCACTGCCATACCACTGGGTCCACTTTGAGCATCAGAGACACACGTGCAACCTTTATAAGGCTGACATTGAATAGCAAAAGATTAAGATCCTTAGGAACTGGATTGATTTTGGTTCAGAGACACGTAAAGGCTAATGCCATTAAGTAACCACCTTGTTCTGAAGAGCTACGAGGTCACAGGTGAACAAGGTCCAAGGTCAGCTCGTAATCACCTCACACGCAGACAGAGGAGTGCTGGGCTGTGCTCCAATGTCACATATGGTGCAACAGGGACCCCACCAAAAGCAGGCCATTCCACACAAACATGCAAGCACAACGTCTGCCCCACCCTTTCTAAATCTGCCTCCGTCTGCATATGTGGTTTCTTTCCATGAGCAGCCTAACCCCTCCTTACAATAACACGTTATCAATATCTATCAACTAATAAACTAAAAACAAAGTGCTTTACCTTTGCTACACCACAAAACATTGATCTTTTCACCCCAAACCACCACAATAGTAAATGGAGACAATTTTTTGACACACAGAAAGAAGTTCTATAAGCCATGCTGATCAGAGAGACTTCAATGGAAGTGTTATTTTTGCTAATTATGGAGTGTTCCAAAAAAAACAGGCCTTTTAAAAAAAGTCTTTGTGCCTTTCTCAGCATAGCAACGGAACACCTAAGCAGCTATGTCACTTCCTTCCGAAACGCACGAACAAAAGTGAGAGAGTGACTTCGTTCTTTGGTTGCTTTTGTATTTTTGTGCTAAACTCCTCCATACAGCAAGGAAACAGAAAAGGAGGATGTTGTCACTGTTACGCATTCTGGTAGCTAGAGCTCGGGCCACAAGGAGCACGTCGAGAACAAACGTCAGTTTTTCCGCAGCCTTGGAATACGAAAACAAGAAAAGGGTCCTGGTAAACAAGTGTTGTTTTTTTCCACTTCAAATGTTAAGGAATGAATCTGTTGCCAGAGTTAGAGATCTTTACTGTTACACTACAGTCCCAAAAGGCAACTACCTCAATAACATCCAGTAAGCTAATTTTTTATTATAAGTTTCTACACCAAAAAAGAACATACGTAACAAGCATCATCTATGACTGCAATATTAGTGGGAAGTGAGGTGAAAGACTGAATCAAATGAATTCATCAGTGCGCTTGTGTGTGTGTGTGTGTGTGTGTGTGTGCGTGCACTTTGCTGCACGTGAGAGCATGCACGCACGCACAGAGGTGAGATGGCATGCATACATACATATTTCTGTATGCCCGTGCACGTCGCCCAGTATGCACAGTATAGCCACGAGGACATTACATACACATTTTTGCTGCCAGAGGAAATTCAGCACTTGGATTTTTTTCCCACCCAAAATTCTCTCCAAAACATACTCCGAGGTGCATTTAAAGATTAGCCGCCACTCTCCATGTTTATACATTCACAAGATTTGATCGATGCATTTTACTATGGTGTATTTGCTATAATATTTCCTATAGCTAGTCCTCATCTGAATAGGGTGTCCCTTGCTACCAGAGACCCCAATTATTGCCTAGACCGGATTAGCAGTCAGAAGATGGAGCCTGGATAAATGGACGGACGGACGGACGGACAGCCCTCACTTGTTGAAAAACAGTAATGAACAGTCACTGGCTCATCCTGCTCTTTTTCCATCTTGCGTTTTTCTCTTTCTACTCTGAATATGAGTATTAGCGCGACACCTTTGGACTATTTTCTGAGCAGATGTGCTTACCCAGACCATAATAAGGCTAAGCTAAAACAGGCTCCCTACAGATGACCACAGTGTAACGCTCCATAACAACAGATGACTAAAGTACAGTTTCGAGGGTGGGGACCGCGATGGACTTCAAGACTTTCCTGTGCAAACAGGAGTTGTGTTAATGGGTGTCAGGGAGCCTTGTGCCTTCAGTAAGACCCGCCGAACGTGACTCACTTCCCTACATCTGCTCCCCAGCCCAGCAGCCTTTGCTTGGCTGGGCCCTGTGTTGGGAAATGGGATGGGGAGGAAAGAAAAAGGGGGGGGGAAAGAAGTCACATGGCAGGCACTGAGGAGGAAAGGGACGGGGAGGTGAAAGAGGGTTCGGCAGAGGCAGGAACCATGGAGGAGTGAAAATACAGACCAAAAAGAAAAAAAAAAAAAAAGGTGGTCAATTAGTCCTGAGATGGGGGGCTGGAGAAGAGCTTTCATGCAGGAGAACAGACACCTTTTCATTACACCTTGCCATAAATGAGCCTGTGCTGCAATATTCAACTCAGCAGCAAAGACGCTTGTTTACACTAAAGAGAACAAAGCTGTGTACTGGGATGCAAATACAGTCATGGTGGCTGTGTTTGAGAAAGCCTTCCTTTCCAACCAATGCCATCAATGAGAGGGGGATTGGATGGAAAAAACAGAGCCATACTTAGTAAGGTGAAAACCGACATGACTGCACAAAGATGGATGAGGAGGCTCCACGGCCAATACGAGGACCTCGGACCTGACGGAGGCTGGCCAAGGCTCAGTTGAGTACTGGCAGCAGGGGCTTCAGACTACTGGGCTAGACATTCCTCAGGAAACAGATTAGCCATATCAAAGTGGGTGAATGCCTGGGATTTGTAAAAAAAAAAAAAAAAAAAAAAAAAAAAACACTCACAAACACCCCAGAAAGGGCAGCTGCCCAGCAAACTGGGAACATCGCAGGTACGTTGCAGGAACATTAAAAACGAAATGAGAACGTTATTGGATGTTTTGGGAATGTTCCTTATTTGCTGGGTACTAGGCTTATAGACCAACCTCAGATATGCAGACGATACCACTCTAATGGCAGAAAGTGAAGAAGAACTGAAGAGCCTCTTGTTGAAGGTG